>CP136054.1:346390536-346990536 GCA_032464435.1 Aegilops umbellulata | reverse complement strand
TCCTGGACTCCATAGTCTGGTCGCAGCAATTGGGTAGAGAAATGGGAAAAAGGGGGAACAAGGCAACCGTGAGTACTCATCCAAAGTACTCGCAAGCAAGGAGCTACACTACATATGCATGGGTATATGTGTAAAGGGCCATATCAGTGGACTGAACTGCAGAATGCCAGAATAAGAGGGGTAGCTAATCCTGTCGAAGACTACGCTTCTGGCAGCCTCCGTCTTGCAGCATGTAGAAGAGAGTAGACTGAAGTCCTCCAAGTAGCATCGCATAGCATAATCCTACCCGGCGATCCCCTCCTCGTCGCCCTATTAGAGAGCGATCACCGGGTTGTATCTGGCACTTGGAAGGGTGTGTTTTATTAAGTATCCGATTCTAGTTGTCATAAGGTCAAGGTACAACTCCAAGTCGTCCTGTTACCGAAGATCATGACTATTCGAATAGATTAACTTCCCTGCAGGGGTGCACCACATAACCCAACACGCTCGATCCCATTTGGCCGGACACAATTTTCTGGGTCATGCCCGGCCGCGGAAGATCAACATGTCGTAGCCCTACCTAGGCACAATAGAGAGGTCAGCACACCGGTCTAAATCATGTGGCGCAGGGGTCTGGGCCCATCGCCCATTGCACACCTGCACGTTGCGAGGGAGGCCGGAAGCAGACCTAGCCTAGCAGGCGTTCCAGTCCAATCCGGCGCGCGCCGCTCAGTCGCTGACGTCACGAAGTGCTTCCGCTGATACCACGACGCCGAGTGCCCATATCTTTTCCACATAGTTGGTTAGTGCGTATAGGCCAGTAGCCAGACTCAGATCAAATACCAAGATCTCGTTAAGCGTGTTAAGTATCCACGAACGCCGAACAGGGCCAGGCCCACCTCTCTCCTAGGTGGTCTCAACCTGCCCTGTCGCTCCACCACAAAGATCCACTCGCGGATACTCCTACGAGCCGACCCGTGTTTGGTCACCACATGTATCATGTATAAAGTATATAGTATATACCCGTGATCACCTCCCGGGTGATCACGTCTCGATAGTATAGCATGGCAGACGGACAAGAATGTAGGGCCACAGATGGAATACTAGCATCGTATACTAAGCAGGTAGGATTGCAGGTAAAGGTAACAACAGTAGTAGCAAAGACAGGCTATGCATCAGGATAGGATTAACGGAAAGCAGTAACATGTTACACTACTCTAATGCAAGCAGTAGAGATTAGAGTAGGCGATATCTGGTGATCAAGGGGGGGGGGCTTGCCTGGTTGCTCTGGCAAGAGAGAGGGGTCGTCAACTCCGTAGTCGTACTGGGTAGCAGCGGCGTCGGTCTCGGTGTCTAGCGGAAGAAGAGGGGGAAGAAACAATGAATACAATGCAAACAGATGCATAACGATGCATGACAAAGCAAAGCGTGATGGTAGGCATGCCCTAACGCGGTATGAGGTGATACCGGTGAAGGGGGAAAACATCCGGGAAAGTATCCCCGGTGTTTCGCGTTTTCGGGCGGAGGAGCTAGAGGGGGAAAGTTGCAAGTTCGATAAGTTAGTGATGTGTGGCGGACGAACGACCTGCGTATCCGGGTTCGTCTCGTCGTTCTGAGCAACTTTCATGTTGAAAATAATTTAATCCGAGTTACGGATTAAAAGATATGATTTTCTAAAGATATGGCTAGCTCCGGTGGGCGCGGTGTGCAGAGGAGGCGAGGCACGCGCGAGTGACGCGTCCAGGCGGGGCTGACGGCGGAGGCGGGGCGCGGCCCGGGCGCGTCGAGGCACGGGTGCGCGCAGCCGGGCACGGATACAGGAGCAGCCGGAGCGCGGCGAAAGGGGCGGCGTGCTGCAGAGGAAGGGGGGGAGGGGGAAGGCGGCGGCTCACTGGGGCGGTAGGGCAATGGCAGCGGGGGTCGAGGGGGGTGACAGGGACAACGACATAGAGGAGGCAGGCCAACGGAGGGGCTCCGGCATGGCGTCGTCCAACGTCGACGGGCGGCGCGGCCGACGCGTGCGGGCGTGCGTGCCCCGATCCGATCGGATCGGGGGAGGGGCGCGTCGTGGGTGGGGGAAATGGGGAAGTGGGGTGTCGGTGCTCTAGGGTTTGGGAGCGTGGGGGGTTAAGTGGTGCGGGGATGGGCCGGCCTGGCGGCCCGGTGGGTTGAGGCCCAAGGGGGGCGCGGTGGCGAGCTGGGCCAGTCGGCCCAGTTGAGGGGGAGGGGCTTTTTCCTTTTTGTTTTTCTTTTCTATTTTGCATTTTCTTTTATTTTATTTTCTATTTTATTTCATTTTAAATCATTTAGGCATTTTATAAAAATGTGTTTGCTTTATTATAATTACCCTTGTACTATTCGGCACCCACCGAACATTTTTGTTTCAACTTTTGAAAACTTTTATTGTTGGCATTAATTTAAATTTGAATTTTGAAGCGGTTTCGAATTAACCCGAGATTAACTACAGTGACAGAGGTGACGTTGCACCATTAACGTGAGATTACTGTAGCATGATTATCCGGACGTTACAAAGATTTGAAGGATAATTAGGCTAGGGGCAAACTTTATCTTGGCAAAAAAGGAATTAAGGCCTATAATGCTCATTTCCCATGTGATCCAATTATGGATGAGAGGGCAAATCCCTTATTTGGCCAATTGTGGAGCATGGTGACTGAAAGGATTGAGATGGACCTAAAGGGGGATGAATATGTACAATTACAAATTTTAATTATTACTTAGCAATTTTAGACAATATGCGGAATATAAAAGTGAGCCTAACAGTTGCAAAAGGCGATTCTAGTGATAGTAACATAATCAACAAGAAGAACTAGATAGGCAAGCAACCACAACATATAGCTAGTAGGACAAGGATCAAAGTAACCAGAAGTAAGGCGTCAGGGTTTGGGAAAATCAAAACTCTGGAGATGAGTATGTATCATGATGTTCACTTCCTTGGAGGGAAGCTAGTCATCATTGGAGGGGTGGATGTTACCATGAAGGCATACCAACACCACGAAAGCTCGCCCTATTCTCCTTGAGATATGACAATGAATGTGGTTCTGAACCACTATTGGTAGACCTTGAGGCGTCGTCCAAACCTTCACAAACTTTTCGGGTTGAATCACAACAACCGATTCCTCACCAAAGAACTCATACTGCCTAGGAGTCTCCAACCTCCAAGAGTAACAAGATCAATGGGGAAAAGCTCAAGACTTGCTCAAATCATGATTTCCTTCTGTCAAGAGATGAGGAAGGAGTGTGTCAGGACCCTGATCCCAAGTCACACCGATCTAGCAGGTAAAACATCATATCACTTTGCGGCCTCACGCACGGTATTCCCACGGCTGCAGCCTTACCTTGGCCGGGACCGTTTGCGCCTCTTGGCTCACGTATATGATTGTGTTGCTAGCATCCGTATGACAGAGAACCCGGGCCGACATGACTAGTCGTAAACCCAAGGTGGCACAAACTTACAGGGACATGCATACGTAACCCAGCAATGAACATTGATACGTCTCCAATGTATCTATAATTTTTGATTGTTCCATGCTATTATATTATCTGTTTTGGATGTTTTATATGCATTAATATGCTATTTTATATTATTTTTTGGGACTAACCTATTAACCTAGAGCCCAGTGCCAGTTCCTATTTTCCCCGTGTTTTTGAGTTTCGCAGAAAAGGAATACCAAACGGAATAAAACCTTCGCGATGATTTTTCTTGGACCAGAAGACAACCAGGAGACTTTGAGATGAAGTCGGAGGAGCCACGAGGCGGCCACAAGGACGGAGGGTGCGCCCAGGGGGTAGGGCGCGCCCCCACCCTTGTGGGCCCCTCATGCACCTCCTGACCTAATTCTTGCACCTATATATTCCCATATATCCCCAAACCAACAGAGGCATCCACAAAAACACTTTTCCACCGCTGCAAACTTCTGTACCCGTGAGATCCCATCTAGGGACCTTTTCCGGCACCCTGCCGGAGGGGGATTCGATCATGGAGGGCTTCTACATCAACTCTATTGCCGTTCCGATGAAGCGTGAGTAGTTTACCACAGACCTACGGGTCCATAGCTAGTAGCTAGATTGCTTCTTCTCTCTCTTGGATTCTCAATACCATGTTCTCCTCGATGTCCTTTGAGATCTATTCAATGTAATACTTTTTTGCGGTGTGTTTGTCGAGATCTGATGAATTGTGGATTTATAATCAGCTTATCTATGAATATTATTTGAATCTTCTCTAAATTCTTTTATGCATGATTTGATATCTTTGTAATTCTCTTCGAACTATCGGTTTGGTTTGGCCAACTAGATTGGTTTTTCTTGCAATGGGAGAAGTGCTTAGCTTTGGGTTCAATCTTGCGGTATCCTTTCCCAGTGACAATAGGGGCAGCAAGGCACATATTTTATTGTTGCCATCGAGGATAAAAAGATGGGGTTTTCATCATATTGCTTGAGTTAATTCCTCTACATCATGTCATCTTGCTTAATGCATTACTCCGTTCTTTATGAACTTAATACTCTAGATGAATGCTGGATAGCGGTCAATGTGTGGAGTAATAGTAGTAGATGCAAAATCATTTCGGTCTACTTGACACGGGCGTGATGCCTATATTCATGATCATTGCCTTAGACATCGTCATAACTTTGCGCTTTTCTATCAATTGCTCGGCAGTAACTTGTTCACCCATGTATTATTTTCTATCTTGAGAGAAGCCTTTAGTGAAACCTATGGCCCTCGAGTCTATTTTCTATCATATAAGTTTATGATCTACTATTTTGCAATCTTTTACTTTCCGATCTATAAATCAAAAATACCAAAAATATTCACTTTATCGTTTATCTCTCTCTATCAGATCTCACTTTTGCAAGTAACTGTGAAGGGATTGACAACCCCTTTATCACGTTGGGTGCAAGTTGTTTGATTGTTTGTGCAGGTATTCGGTGACTTGTGCGTTTTCTCCTACTAGATTGATACATTGGTTCTCAAACTGAGGGAAATGCATATCTCTACTTTGTTGCATCACCCTTTCCTCTTCAAGGGAAAAACCAACACAAGCTCTAGAAGTAGCAGGAATAATTTCTGGCGCCGTTGCCCGGGAGATTTACGCCAAGTTAAGAGTCAAGATTTGTCTCCCGTCAACTTGCCAATTTCTGGCGCCGTTGCCGGGGAGATCTACGCCAAGTCAAGACATACCAAGTACCAATCATAAACTCTCATCTCTTGCATTACAATATTCGTCATTCGCCTCTCGTTTTCCTCTCCCCCACTTCTAAAACGATTTTCGATTTTTTGCCTTTTCTTCGCCCCACTTCCGTTCGTCTTCTACGTTTGCTTTTTGTGTTCTCGTGTGTTAGATCGTTTGTCTTGCTTTCATGGGGTGTCCTCCCATCATTGCTAGCACTCCCGATAATGAAGTCCTCAATTTTAAACAAAGAGAGGGAGAAAATAGAAAAGATGCTTGGTATAGAATTTGCATCGCTCAAAATAGATCTACTCGAAAGCAATCTAGTGTCGTTCTTCTTCGCAATTTTTATGTGGGCGTTACTCCTTGGAATAGATATGTTCTTGATACCATTACCGGGGGAAATTTCTTGGGGAACCATACTTTTGATTCTTACAATGCCATGATAGATTTGTTAGGCCCACCACCTCTTTTGATCAATGGAACTGTTTTAACCTTGCACTACTGCATGATGCTGCTAACGCGACACTACAATCAGAGATCCTTCGAGAAACTGTGTGCCATGCAATAATCGCGAATGGTGGTGTATGAAATGTTGGGGAACATAGTAATTTCAAAAAAATTCCTACGCACACGCAAGATCATGGTGATGCATAGCAACGAGGGGGAGAGTGTTGTCTACGTACCCTCGTAGACCGTAAGCGTAAGTGTTATGACAACGCGGTTGATGTAGCATACGTCTTCATGATCCGACCGATCCAAGTACCGAACACACGGCACCTGCGAGTTCAGCACACATTCAGCTCGATGACGTACCACAAACTCATGATCCAGCAGAGCTTGGAGGGAGAGTTTCGTCAGCACGACGGCGTGATGATGGTGATGATGATGCTACCGATGTAGGGCTTCGCCTAAGCACCGCTATGATATGACCGAGGTGGATTATGGTGGAGGGGGGCACCGCACACGGCTAAAAGATGAACTGATCAACTTGTGTGTCTATGGGGTGCCCCCACCCCCATATATAAAGGAGTGGAGGAGGGGAGGGGCCGGCCCTCTCTATGGCGCGCCCTAGGGGAGTCCTACTCCCACCGGGAGTAGGATTCCCCCCTTCCCTAGTTGGAGTAGGAGAGGAAGGGAAGGAGGAGTAGGAGAGAAGGAAAGGGGGGCCGCCACCCCCCAAACCTATTGCAATTCGGCCTCCTGCCCAAGGGGGGCGCACCAGCCCATTGTGGGCTGGTGTGCTTCCTTCTTATGGCCCATAACTTCTCCCGGGGGGTTCCGTTAACCTCCTGGTACTCCGGAAAAAATGCCCGAACCACTCGGAACCTTTCAGATGTCCGAATATACCCTTACGATATATCAATCTTTACGTCTCGACCATTTCGAGACTCCTCGTCATTTCCGTGATCTCATCCGGGACTCCGAACTACCTTCGGTACATCAAAACACATAAACTCATATTACCGATCATCACCGAATGTTAAGCGTGTGGACCCTACGGGTTCGAGAACTATGTAGACATGACCGAGACACGTCTCCGGTCAATAACCAATAGCGGAACCTGGATGCTCATATTGGCTCCTACATATTCTATGAAGATCTTTATCGGTCAAACCGCATCACAACATACGTTGTTCCCTTTGTCGTCGGTATGTTACTTGCCCGAGATTCGATCATCGATATCTCAATACCTAGTTCAATCTCATTACCGGCAAGTCTCTTTACTCGTTCCGTAATGCATCATCCCGCAACTAACTCATTAGTCACATTGCTTGCAAGGCTTATAGTGATGTGCATTACCGAGAGGGCCCAGAGATACCTCTCCAACAGTCGGAGTGACAAATCCTAATCTTGATCTATGCCAACTCAACAAGTACCACCTTTATAATCACCCAGTTACGTTGTGACGTTTGGTAGCACACAAAGTGTTCCTCTGGTATTCGGGAGTTGCATAATCTCATAGTCATAGGAACATGTATAAGTCATGAAGAAAGCTATAGCAATATACTAAACGATCAAGTACTAAGCTAACGGAATGGGTCAAGTCAATCACATCATTCTCTAATGATGTGATCCCGTTAATCAAATGACAACTCATGTCCATGGCTAGGAAACTTAACCATCTTTGATTTAACGAGCTAGTCAAGTAGAGGCATACTAGTAACACTCTGTTTGTCTATGTATTCACACATGTACTAAGTTTCCGGTTAATACAATTCTAGCATGAATAATAAACATTTATCATGATATAAGGAAATATAAATAACAACTTTATTATTGCCTCTAGGGCATATTTCCTTCATTCTCCCACTTGCACTAGAGTCAATAATCTAGTTCACATCGCCATGTGATTTAACACCAATAGTTCACATCACCATGTGATTAATATCCATAGTTCACATCGTCATGTGGGCAACACTCAAAGGGTCTACTAGAGTCAGTAATCTAGTTCACATCGCCATGTGATTAACACCAAAAGAGTACTAAGGTGTGATCATGTTTTGCTTGTGGGAGAAGTTTAGTCAACGGGTCTGCCAAATTCAGATCCGTATGTATTTTGCAAATTTCTATGTCTACAATGCTATGCACGGAGCTATTTTAGCTAATTGCTCCCACTTTCAATATGTATCCAGATTGAGACTTAGAGTCATCTGGATCAGTGTCAAAACTTGCATCTACGTAACCCTTTACGACAAACCTTTTGTCACCTCCATAATCGAGAAACATATCCTTATTCCACTAAGGATAATTTTGACCGCTGTTCAGTGATCTACTCCTAGATCACTATTGTACTCCCTTGCCAAACTCAGTGTAGGGTATACAATAGATCTGGTACACAACATGGCACACTTCATAGAACCTATGGCTGAGGCATAGGGAATAACTTTCATTCTCTTTCTATCTTCTGCCGTGGTCGGGCTTTGAGTCTTACTCAATTTCACACCTTGTAACACATGCACGAACTCTTTCTTTGGCTGTTCCAGTTTGAACTACTTAAAAATCTTGTCAAGGTATGCACTCATTGAAAAAACTTATCAAGCGTCTTGATCTATCTCTATAGATCTTGATGCTCAATATGTAAGCAGCTTCACCGAGGTCTTTCTTTGAAAAACTCCTTTCTAATACTCCTTTATGCTTTCCAGAAAATTCTACATTATTTCCGATCAACAATATGTCATTCACATATATTTATCAGAAATGTTGTAGTGCTCCCACTCACTATCTTGTAAATACAGACTTCACTGCAAGTCTGTATAAACTATATGCTTTGATCAACTTATCAAAGCATATATTCCAACTCCGAGATGCTTGCACCAGACCATAGATGGATCGCTGGAGCTTGCATATTTTGTTAGCACCTTTAGGATTGAGAAAACCTTCTGGTTGCATCATATACAACTCTTCTTTAAGAAATCCATTAAGGAATGTAGTTTTGACATCCATTTGCCAGATTTCATAAAATGTGGCAATTTGCTAACATGATTCGGACAGACTTAAGCATCGCTACGGGTGAGAAAATCTCATCGTAGTCAACACCTTGAACTTTGTCAAAACCTTTTTTGAGAAGTCTAGCTTTGTATATAGTAACACTACTATCAACGTCCGTCTTCCTCTTGAAGATCCATTTATCTTCCATGGCTTGCCGATCATCGGGCAAGTCAACCAAAGTCCACACTTTGTTCTCATACATGGATCCCATCTCAGATTTCATGGCCTCAAGCCATTTCGCGGAATCTGGGCTCATCATCACTTCCTCATAGTTCGTAGGTTCGTCATTGTCAAGTAACACGACCTCCAGAACAGGATTACCGTACCACTCTGGTGCTGATCTCACTCCGGTTGACCTACGAGGTTCGGTAGTAACTTGATCTGAAATTACATGATCATCATCATTAGCTTCCTCACTAATTGGTGTAGGAGCCACAGGAACAGATTTCTGTGATGAACTACTTTCCAATAAGGGAGCAGGTATGGTTACCTCATCAATTTCAACTTTCCTCCCACTCACTTCTTTCGAGAGAAAACTCCTTCTCTAGAAAGGATCCATTCTTAGCAATGAATATCTTGCCTTCGGATCTATGATAGAAGGTGTACCCAACAGTTACTTTTGGGTATCCTATGAATACGCACTTCTCCGACTTGGGTTTGAGCTTATCAAGATGAAACTTTTTCACATAAGCATCGCAATCCCAAACTTTAAGAAACGACACCTTAGGTTTCTTGCTAAACTAGAGTTCATACGGTGTCGTCTCAACGGATTTAGATGGTGCCCTTTTTAACGTGAATGCAACTGTCTCTAATGCATAACCCCAAAATGATAGTGGTAAATCGGTAAGAGACATCATAGATTGCACCATATCTAATAAAGTACGATTACGATGTTCGAACACACCATTACGCTGTGGTGTTCCAGGTGGCGTGAGTTGCGAAACTATTCTGCGTTGTTTCAAATGAAGACCAAAATCGTAACTCAAATATTCTCCTCCACGATCAGATCGCAGAAACTTTATTTTCTTGTTACGATGATTTTCCACTTCACTCTGAAATTATATGAACTTTTCAAATGTTTCAGACTTATGTTTCATCAAGTAGATATACCCATATCTGCTCAAATCATCTATCAAGGTCAGAAAATAATGATACCCGCCGCGAGCCTCAACACTCATCGGATCGCATACATCAGTATGTATTATTTCCAATAAGTCAGTTGCTCGCTCCATTGTTTCGGAGAACGGAGTCTTAGTCATCTTGCCCATAAGGCATGGTTCGCAAGCATCAAGTGATTCATAATCAAGTGATTCCAAAATCCCATCAGCATGGAGTTTCTTCATGCGCTTTACACCAATATGACCTAAACGGCAGTGCCACAAATAAGTTGCACTATCATTATTAACTTTGCATCTTTTGGCTTCAATATTATGAATATATGTATCACTACGATCGAGATCCAACAAACCATTTCCATTTGGTGTATGACCATAGAAGGTTTTATTCATGTAAACAGAACAACAATTATTCTCTAACTTAAATGAATAACCGTATTGCAATAAACATGATCAAATCATATTCATGCTCAACGCAAACACCAAATAACACTTATTTAGGTTCAACACTAATCACGAAAGTATAGGGAGTGTGCGATGATGATCATATCAATCTTGGAACTACTTCCAACACACATCGTTACCTCGCCCTTAACTAGTTTCTGTTCATTCTGCAACTCCCGTTTCGAGTTACTACTCTTAGCAACTGAACGAGTATCAAATGCCGAGGGATTGTTATAAACACTAGTAAAGTACACATCAATAACATGTATATCCAATATACCTTTGTTCACTTTGCCATCCTTCTTATCCGCCAAGTATCTAGGGCAGTCCCACTTCCAGTGACCATTTCCTTTGCAGTAGAAGCACTCAGTTTCAGGCTTGGGTCTAGCTTTGGGCTTCTTCACGGGAGCAACAACTTGCTTGCCGTTCTTTTTGAAGTTTCCCTTCTTCCCTTTGCCCTTTTCTTGAAACTAGTGGTCTTGTCAACCATCAACACTTGATGCTTTTCTTGATTTCTACCTTTGTCGATTTCAGCATCATGAAGAGCTTGGGAATCATTTCTGTTATCCCTTGCATATTATAGTTCATCACGAAGTTCTAGTAACTTGGTTATAGTGACTAGAGAACTCTGTCAATCACTATCTTATCTGGAAGATTAACTCCCACTTGATTCAAGTGATTGTAGTACTCAAACATTCTGAGCACATGCTCACTAGCTGAGTTATTCTCCTCCATCTTGTAGACAAGGTACTTGTCAAAGGTCTCATACCTTTTGACATGGACATGAGTCTGAAATACTAATTTCAACTCTTGAAACATCTCATATGCTCTGCGGCGTTTCAAAAATGTCTTTAAAGCCCCGATTCTAAGCCATAAAGCATGGTGCACTAAACTATCAAGTAGTCATCATATCGAGCTTGCCAAACATTCATAACGTCTGCATTTGCTCCTGCAATCGGTCCGTCACCTAGCGGTGCATCAAGGACATAATTCTTCTGTGCAGCAATGAGGTTAATCCTCAGATCACGAATCCAATCCGCATCATTGCTACTAACATCTTTCAACTTAGTTTTCTCTAGGAACATATCAAAAATAAAAACAGGGGAGCTAAACACGAGCTATTGATCTACAACATAGATATGCTAATACTACCAGGACTAAGTTCATGATAAATTAAAGTTCAATTAATCATATTACTTAAGAACTCCCACTTAGATAGACATCCATCTAGTCATCTAAATGATCACGTGATCCAAATCAACTAAACCATGTCCGATCATCACATGAGATGGAGTAGTTTTTAATGGTGAACATCACTATGTTGATCATATCTACTATATGATTCACGCTCGACCTTTTGGTCTCCAGTGTTCCGAGGCCATATCTGCATATGCTAGGCTCGTCAAGTTTAACCCGAGTATTCCGCGTGTACAAAACTAGCTTGCACCCGTTGTATGTGAACGTAGAGCTTATCACACCCGATCATCACGTGGTGTCTCAGCACGAAGAACTGTAGCAACGGTGCATACTCAGGGAGAGCACTTATACCTTGAAATTTAGTGAGAGATCATCTTATAATACTACCGTCGAACTAAGCAAAATAAGATGCATAAAGGATAAACATCACATGCAATCAATATAAGTGATATGATATGGCCATCATCATCTTGTGCCTTTGATCTCCATCTCCAAAGCACCATCATGATCACCATCGTCACCGGCGCGACACCTTGATCTCCATCGTAGCATCATTGTCATCTCGCCAACTATTGCTTCGACGACTATCGCTACTGCTTAGTGATAAAGTAAAGCAATTACATGGCGATTGCATTTCATACAATAAAGCGACAACCATATGGCTCCTGCCAGTTGCCGATAACTCTGTTAAAAAACATGATCATCTCATACAATAAAATTTAGCATCATGTCTTGACCATATCACATCACAACATGCCCTGTAAAAACAAGTTAGACGTCCTCTACTTTGTTGTTGCAAGTTTTACGTGGCTGCTACAGGCTGAGCAAGAACCGTTCTTACCTACGCATCAAAACCACAACGATATTTCATCAAGTATGTGTTGTTTTAACCTTCACAAGGACCGGGCGTAGCCACACTCGATTCAACTAAGGTTGGAGAAACTGAAACCCGCCAGCCACCTGTGTGCGAAGCACGTCGGTAGAACCAGTCTCGCGTAAGCGTACGCGTAATGTCGGTCCGGGCCGCTTCATCCAACAATACCGCTGAATCGAAGTATGACATGCTGGTAAGCAGTATGACTTGTATCGCTCACAACTCACTTGTGTTCTACTCATGCATATAACATCTACGCATAAACCTGGCTCGGATGCCACTGTTGGGGAACATAGTAATTTCAAAAAAATTCCTACGCACACACAAGATCATGGTGATGCATAGCAACGAGGGGGAGAGTGTTGTCTACGTACCCTCGTAGACCGTAAGTGGAAGCGTTATGACAACGCGGTTGATGTAGTCGTACGTCTTCACGGTCCGACCGATCCAAGTACTGAACACATGGCACCTCCGAGTTCAGCACACGTTCAGCTTGGTGACGTCCCACAAACTCATGATCCAGCAGAGCTTCGAGGGAGATATTCGTCAACACGACGGCGTGATGACGGTGATGATGATGCTTCCGACGCAGGGCTTCTCCTAAGCACCGCTACGATATGACCGAGGTGGATTATGGTGGAGGGGGGCACCGCACACGGCTAAAAGATCAACTGATCAACTTGTGTGTCTATGGGGTGCCCCCCACCCCCGTATATGGGGCGCACCCTAGGGGAGTCCTACTCCCACCGGGACTAGGATCCCCCCTTCCCTAGTTGGAGTAGGAGAGGAAGGAAGGAGGAGTAGGAGAGAAGGAAAGTGGGGCCGCCACCCCCCAAACCTATTCCAATTCGGCCTCCTGCCCTAGGGGGGCACACCAGCCCATTGTGGGCTGGTGTGATTCCTTCTTATGGCCCATAAGGCCCATAACTTCTCCCGGGGGGTTCCGGTAACCTCCGGGTACTCCGGAAAAATGCCCGAACCACTCGGAACCTTTCCGATGTCCGAATATAGCCTTCCAATATATCAATCTTTACATCTCAACAATTTCAAGACTCCTCGTGATGTCCGTGATCTCATTCGGGACTCCGAACTACCTTCGGTACATCAAAACACATAAACTCATATTACCGATCGTCACCGAACGTTAAGCGTGCGGACCCTACAAGTTTGAGAACTATGTAGACATGACCGAGACACGTCTCCGGTCAATAAACAATAGCGGAACCTGGATGCTCATATTGGCTCCTACATCTATGAAGATCTTTATCGGTCACACCGCATAACAACATACGTTGTTCCCTTTGTCATCTGTATGTTACTTGCCCGAGATTCGATCATCGGTTTCTCAATACCTAGTTCAATCTCATTACCGGCAAGTCTCTTTACTCATTTTGTAATGCATCATCCCGCAACTAACTCATTAGTCACATTGCTTGCAAGGCTTATAGTGATGTGCATTACCGAGAGGGCCCAGAGATACCTCTCCAACAATCGGAGTGACAAATCCCAATCTTGATCTATGCCAACTCAACAAGTACCATCGGAGACACCTGTAGAGCACCTTTCTAATCACCCAGTTACATTGTGACGTTTGGTAGCACACAAAGTGTTCCTCTGGTATTCGGGAGTTGCATAATCTCATAGTCATAGGAATATGTATAAGTCATGAAGAAAGCAATAGCAATATACTAAACGATCAAGTACTAAGCTAACGGAATGGGTCAAGTCAATCACATCATTCTCTAATGATGTGATCCCATTAATCAAATGACAACTCATGTCCATGGCTAGGAAACTTAACCATCTTTGATTCAACGAGCTAGTCAAGTAGAGGCATACTAGTGACACTCTGTTTGTCTATGTATTCACACATGCACTAAGTTTCCGGTTAATACAATTCTAGCATGAATAATAAACATTTATCATGATATAAGGAAATATAAATAACAACTTTATTATTGCCTCTAGGGTATATTTCCTTCATGAAAACCGTAAAAAATGTATAAAACATTTGCGATGACGGGTGCATCAAACACGGTTCAGATTTTAGTTGCGTGTGCGACGAAGGGCATACGGTTCAGTTCAATTAACTGTTTGCAATGAGGAGGAACAAAAGAAATGGGCAGCCAGATGAAGGCGTGTGCGATACACAACATACGGTTCACTCGGATGAACTGTTTGTGATTAGGCAACACAAAAGAAACGGGCAGCCAGATGAAGGTGTGTGCGATACACAACATATGGTTCACTCGGATGAACTGTTTGTGATTAGGCAACACAAAAGAAACGGGCAGCCAGATGAAGGTGTGTGCGATATACAACATATGGTTCACTCGGATGAACTGTTTGTGATTAGGCAACACAAAAGAAACGGTCAGCCGGATCAAGGTGTGTGCGATATATGCATGCGGCTCACTCGGCCCTTGTCGTCAGTGTGTGACCTCTGTGGCAACCGTTCGCTCCCCAGGCGCCTCTTCATGTACTGTGGCAACCGTCCACCGCCTCTTCGCCTTTCATTCCCTCTCGATTTGGAACTGCTGTCGCACGCTCTTCCTCCCTCCATTTGCGTTCACCCTTCCTTCTACCATTGTTCGATCATCTTCTCCATGGAGGGAATAGGCCGGAAACGACCCCGTTATTCTTACCCCGATCTGAATGATGATGTGGTGGAGGAACTCATTGATTGGTGCGACGTCATCACCTCGGCTAGCATGGCAGGTTCGTTCAAGACCATTCTCGACTCAACTAATAACATCATTACAAGGAACCCAAGGGTCCAGGAGCAGTTTGATCTCCCCTATCTTCTTCGGCGTGACCCTGCTGACTAGCGCGGGGACGAGGGAAGCCTCGCCTTGTGCAAGTTGATGCCGCTTGATAATGATACATGTGATGTTAAGATGCCATCGCTTGAGCGTAAGGCTTGGGCAGGCACAAATGGAGATTGGGTTGTTTATATTGGGTACAACTGTGAGTGGGAACTTGTGAATGTGTACACTCATCACCGGGTTCCACTTCCAAAAATCTCAGTCTGCTGCCCAGAGGTTGAGTACACCGGTATTCTACGTGATTTCAAATACGATCATGGTGACCGCCGTCTATGGAAGCTAGCAATTTGTCGAGTTCCCAACAGCTCTTGGGATTACACGAACTATGAAGTTGTTGCTATCTTCGACAAGCTTATTGCCGTCCTTACTTCCACGTCTCGATGGAATTGCTCAAAAATCAATTTATGTACACGAATGAGTACTGCGATGCAATTCAATACGAGGGTCTTGTGTTTGCTGCCACCACTCGTAGCACTGTTTTTGCATGGAATCCTGATGCTTTCGATACGTTTGTCTTCCAACGTAATTATAATTGTTTCATCCACATGCATGTAGGTTAGCTAGTTTCCCTTTAGTATAATTAACCTTCTTGTGTTTCCAAGGTCCTGTGAACATTCCACCACCTATACTTGAAATTTTTTATAACTAAGGGGGAGATGACGATGCTGATGATCACGAGCAGGACCCATATACTTAGTGGCGCCTGGCAACTTATTCTGATGGATCACCTCTTCTTGTCTGTATACAGGGCACTGCTGATGTTACTAAGGAAGAAGGTGTTGTCTCGCATGTTCCCACTCTCCGGACCTATTCCAACACCCGTTGCAGGGTATTCGGGATGGATACTAGTGTACTAGCAGCAACACCTTTTCCCTGGTTCAATATTGAAAGTCTTGGAGGAAACTGGCTCTTCCTTGGACAAAACTATCCAATGATGGTGGAAGGCGATCCAGCTGCTGTTGACACAACGTTACTACCATTTATGAGAAGCAACTGTATCTATACCTCGGACATTGCTATGCTTCCCTACCGTCCCAATATGGGTCCTGACATAGGCCGCTTCAGCCTGGACGATCAGTCCTGCGTTGGTCTCGAGATTGACAGTAGCTGGCCCTTCCCAGAGAATCACTTCTGGTTCAAAACAAGCGTTTCCAACACCGATGAGTGGTTGAGCTGAAGTTCATTTCATCGCTTTGTTATTTGTTCTGTGAGAAAAACTTACTTTACTAGAATGTTTTGTTGGAAATGATCTATAATCCAACGTGTATCCTCGTTGTCGTTGTGGGTTGATGACTTATTGTATGTAATCAATGGTACATTTGCATATGCGTCCAGCAACTCACGCTTGCTAGTGATGTCCATATGAACAGTGCTAGTGATTTTAGTTGCAAAAATTAGATAGTGCTAGTGATTTTTAGCTGCATATTTTGACAAATCGCAGTGTTACAAGGTTGACAAATGGCAATGTTACTAGATAAAAAATGTCAATCTTTCCAGTTTGACAAATGGCAACATACCCAAAATGACAGATATGCAAATCTTACCGAATTGTTTGTACGTGGTTGCACATGGGTCATGCAAAACAACTGTTTGCATTGAAGGGATGCAAAAATCCTGTTCGGCACATTTTCCCTTTGCTTCCTGGGGAAGCTGTCGGTTTGCATACAGGTGTTCTAACAAAAATGTTTGCGATGAGTGTTTGATATTTAAAAACCATTGACATTTTTTTCAAAAGATTTTTTTTTGATAAGTCTGTACATTAAGAGAGAAAAACGCAAGTTTGTTCAAACCATATCTTTCATTCAGTCAAACTGCAAATTTATATTCATATGGTCGAGAATTCAAGATACAATATTAAACCCCCAAAAAACTATTTTCGGCGGCGGCGGAGGTGGCGTGCCGCGCTGTCGTTGTCGTCCTCCGGGACGCCATTGTTGAAGTCTTCAAGGTGGCAAAAAATGTGCTTCACTTGTACACCAAACATCATGTCGTCGCACAATCGATGGGAGGGGCGCGGGAGGACGGCAACTGGCACCGCTGAGAGGTAGCGGTCGACGGCAGCGTGCCATGCCCTTGAGGGGGGCGCGTGCACGGGCACGGGCGCGGCGGGTGTAGCCAAACGCACAGGGACCGGCGCCGCGATGGGTGGAGGGGCGCACACGGGAAGGGGCACAAGCGTGGCGGGTGTAGCCAAACGCATGGGGGCCAGCGCCACGGTGGGTGGAGGGGCGCGCACGGGCACGGGCGCTGGCGCTGGCATGTATATGAGCTCGCGCGGGTCCGCGGAGACCTCGCTGACGCCCGTGGCTTCCAGCTCTGCGATAGTGCTCGGCGAACAGCCCGTCAATGCTACAGGGATGGTCGCTGGCGCGGGGATGAGAGCTGGGACGGGAGCGGGGGCAGCAACCGCCGCGGCCAGCTCGTTCTGGGCCATGTCCATGAGGCCCCATTCCTCCTTATTTTCTATCTCCTCCGGCTCGGAGTCGACTTCACCAAACTTGAAGACTAGTGGCAGATGATCATTCTGCGCCATGGCGTTGGTGGAGGCCTGCGGGAGGGAGGGGAATGGGAGGCGAATAGTAAGGCCGCCCGTATTAAACAGCGGTTCGGGCGCCATTAATGGAGAGGAAGGCGGCCGACCATGGAAGTCAAAGGGCTCACTTCCCAGTGAGCCTACGCAGCGTACAACTCGCACGCTTCCTGGTGAGCCTGCGCATCGCAGGACAGCTTGCACGCCTCTCGGTCAGCCTGTGCATCGGACTATGATTTAAAAACCAGGTATCTCAACGTTTTGCCGGCAATCAACATTGCCCTTGTGTTTGAAATTCATTCCCGTCTCTTGCATGGGACCTAAGCATGCACCCAAGGACACACATGTGATTTTTCAACCAACTTTGGTGCATTGGAGCATGTGCTTGTATTCAAATTTGAATTATGCACATAAAATGCCTAGAAAACCTAGTTAATGTATAAAAAAGGCCAAACGAACCCCGAAAAATTAATTCCCATTTCTTGCATGGGACCTAAGCATGCACCCAAGGACACATATTTAATTTTTCAACCAATTTATATGCACCGGAGCATGTGCATGTACGTAGTTCAAATTTGAATTATGCACATAAATGCATTGAAAACTCAGTTAATGCATAAAAATGTCCAAACGAACCCCGAAAAATCCCAAAAATTGACACAACACTCTTGTTGTTCTATGTTGACACAAGAATTTTTTGGAAAGCAATAAGAGGCAATGGATATCGTTTCGTCCCCAAAGGTGGGACGTACGTTCCCTACCAAAACCATCAGGCTTGTTGTGAGAAGCTCTGGTTCGTGAGAAGCATATACCCAAACCTGCCCCAAATGGGACAATTTTTTTACAACGGCATGTTGATGCCCCTCCATGATAGCATGCCAAGTTTCATGAAGTTCAGACGAGTTTTGGATTTACTAGAATTTAAAAACCAGGCATCTCAATGTTTTGCCGGCAATCAATTGTGCCCTGGAGTTTGAAATTCATTCTCATTTCTTGCATGGGACCTAAGCATGCACACAAGGACACAGATTTAATTTTTCAACCAATCTATATGCACTAGAGCATGTGCATGTAGTTCAAATTTGAATTATGAACATATATGCATTGAAAACCCTGTTAATGCATAAAAATGTCCAAACGAACCCTGAAAAATCAAAAAAATTGACACAACACTCCTGTTGTCCTATGTTGACATGAGAAAAAAATTTGAAAGCAATAAGAGGCAATGGATATCGTTTCGTCCCCAAATGTGGGACATTCCCTATCGAAACAATCATGCTTGTTGTGAGAAGCTCTAGTTTGTGAGAAGCTTATACCCGAACCTGCCCCAAATGGGATAATTTTTTCCATGACACGTTGATGCCGCTCCATGATAGCATGCCAAGTTCCATGAATTTCAGACGAGTTTTGGATTTACTAGAATTTAAAACCAGACATCTCAACGTTTTGCCGGCAATCAACAGTGCCCTGGTGTTTGAAATTCACTCCCGTCTCTTGCATGGGACCTAAGCATGCACCCAAGGACACACATGTGTTTTTTCAACCATCTTTAGTGCATTGGAGCATGTGCTTGTAGTTCAAATTTGAATTACGCACATAAAATGCCTAGAAAACCTAGTTAATGTATAAAAAAGGCCAAACGAACCCCGAAAAATTCCAAGATTAAACACAACACTCCTGTTGTTCTACTTGACTCTAGAATTTTTTTGAAAGCAATAAGTGAAGGAAATATGCCCTAGAGGCAATAATAAAGTTATTATTTATTACCTCATATCATGATAAATGTTTATTATTCATGCTAGAATTGTATTAACCAGAAACATAATACATGTGTGAATACATAGACAAACATAGTGTCACTAGTATGCCTCTACTTGACTAGCTCTTTAATCAAAGATGGTTAAGTTTCCTAACCATAGACATGAGTTGTCATTTGATTAACGGTATCACATTGTTAGAGGGAATGATGTGACTGACTTGACCCATTCCGTTAGCTTAGCACTTGATTGTTTAGTATGTTGCTATTGCTTTCTTCATGACTTATACATGTTCCTATGACTATGAGATTATGCAACTCCCGTTTACCGGAGGAACACTTTGTGTGCTACCAAACGTCACAACATTACTGGGTGATTATAAAGGTGCTCTATAGGTGTCTCCGAAGGTACTTGTTGAGTTTACGTATTTCGAGATTAGGATTTGTCACTCCGATTGTCGGAGAGGTATCTCTGGGGCCTCTCGGTAATGCACATCACTATAAGCCTTGCAAGCGGTGGGACTAATGAGTTAGTTGTGGGATGATGCATTACGTAACGATTAAAGGCCGGTAACGAGATTGAGCTAGGTATTGAGATACCGACGATCGAATCTCGGGCAAGTAACATACCGATGACAAAGGGAACAACGTGTTGTTATGCGCTTTGAACGATAAAGATCTTCGTAGAATATGTGGGAGCCAATATGAGCATCCAGGTTCCGCTGTTGGTTATTGTCCGGAGATGTGTCTTGGTCATGTCTACATAGATCTCGAACCCGTAGGGTCCGCACGCTTAAAGTTTGGTGACGATCGGTATTATGAGTTTTTGTGTTTTGATGTACCGAAGGTAGTTCGGAGTCCCGGATATGATCACGGACATGACGAGGAGTCTCTAAATGGTCGAGACGTAAAGATCGATATATTGGACGACTATGTTCGGACACCGAAAGTGTTTCAGGAGGTTTCGGACATTTACAGGAGTACCGGGGGGTTACCGGAACCCCCCGGGGAGTATATTGGGCCTAATGGGCCTCAGTGGAGAAGAGGAGGGGCGGCCAGGGCAGGCCGCGCGCCCCTCCCCATCTAGTCCGAATTGGACAAGGAAGGGGGGGGCGACGCCCCCTTTCCTTCCCCTCTCTCTCCTCCTTCCCCCTTCTCCTACTCCTACTAGGAAAGGAGGAGTCCTACTCCCGGTGGGAGTAGGACTCCCCCCTTGGTGCGCCCTCCTTGGCCGGTCGCCTCTCCCCCCTTGCTCCTTTATATACGAGGGCAGGGGTGTACCTCTATACACACAAGTTGATTTGTTGATCTCTCCCAGCCGTGTGCGGTGCCCCCCTCCACCATAATCCACCTCAGTCATATCGTAGCGATGCTTAGGCGAAGCTCTGTGTCGGTTGCATCATCGTCACCGTCATCACACCGTCGTGCTGACGAAACTCTCCCGTGAAGCTCTGCTGGATCGGAGTTCGTGGGACGTCACCGAGCTGAACGTGTGCTGAACTCGGAGGTGTTGTACGTTCAGTACTTGGATCGGTCGGATCGTGAAGACGTATGACTACATCAACCGTGTTGTCATAACGCTTCCGCTTTTGGTCTACGAGGGTACATGGACAACACTCTCCCCTCTCGTTGCTATGCATCACCATGATCTTGCGTGTGCGTAGGATTTTTTTTAAATTACTACGTTCCCCAACAGTGGCATCTGAGCCAGGTTTATGCGTAGATGTTATATGCACGAGTAGAACACAAGTGAGTTGTGGGGGATACAAGTCATACTGCTTACCAGCATGTCATAGTTTGGTTCGGCGGTATTGTTGGATGAAGCGGCCCGGACCGACATTACGCGTACGCTTACGTGAGACTGGTTCTACCGACGTGCTTTGCACACAGGTGGCTGGCGGGTGTCAGTTTCTCCAATTTTAGTTGAACGGAGTGTGACTACGCCCGGTCCTTGAGAAGGTTAAAACAACACTAACTTGATGAACTATCGTTGTGGTTTTGATGCGTAGGTAAGAACGGTTCTTGCTCAGCCCGTAGCAACCACGTAAAACTTGCAACAACAAAGTAGAGGACATCTAACTTGTTTTTGCATGGCATGTTGTGATGTGATATGGTCAAGGCATGATGCTATATTTTATTGTATGAGATGATCATGTTTTGTAACCGAGTTATCGGCAACTGGCAGGAGCCATATGGTTGTCGCTTTATTGTATGCAATGCAATCGCCCTGTAATTGCTTTACTTTATCACTAAGCGGTAACGATAGTCGTAAGAAGCAATAGTTGGCGAAACGACAACGATGCTACGATGGAGATCAAGGTGTCATGGCGGTGACGGTGGTGATCATGACAGTGCTTTGGAGATGGAGATCACAAGCACAAGATGATGATGGCCATATCATATCACTTATATTGATTGCATGTGATGTTTATCCTTTATGCATCTTATTTTTCTTTGATTGACGGTAGCATTATAAGATGATCTCTCACTAAATTTCAAGGTAAAAGTGTTCTCCCTGAGTATGCACCATTGCCAAAGTTCGTCGTGCTGAGACACCACGTGATGATCGGGTGTGATAAGCTCAACGTTCATCTACAACAGGTGCAAGCCAGTTTTGCACACGCAGAATACTCGGGTTAAACTTGAGGAGCCTAGCATATGCAGATATGGCCTCGGAACACTGAGACCGAAAGGTCGAGCGTGAATCATATAGTAGATATGATCAACATAGTAATGTTCACCATTGAAAACTACTCCATTTCACGTGATGATCGGTTATGGTTTAGTTGATTTGGATCACATGATCACTTAGATGATTAGAGAGATGTCTATCTAAGTGGGAGTTCTTAAGTAATATGATTAATTGAACTTAAATTTATCATGAACTTAGTACCTAATAGTATTTTGCTTGTCTATGTTGTTGTAGATAGATGGCCCGTGTTGTTGTTCCGTTGAATTTTAATGCATTCCTTGAGAAAGCAAAGTTGAAAGATGATGGTAGCAATTACACGGACAGGGTCCGTAACTTGAGGATTATCCTCATTGATGCACAGAAGAATTACGTCCTGGAAGTACCGCTGGGTGCCAGGCCTGCTGCAAATGCAACTGACGATGTTAAGAACGTTTGGCAGAGCAAAGCTGATGACTACTCGATAGTTTAGTGTGCCATGCTTTACGTCTTAGAGCCGGGACTTCAACGACGTTTTGAACGTCATGGTGATGGGGAACGTTGCAGAAAACAAAAATTTTCCTACGGTTTCACCAAGATCCATCTATGAGTTCATCTAGCAATGAGTCATGGGAGAGAGATTGCATCTACATACCACTTTGTAGATCGCGAGCGGAAGCGTTCAACGAACGGGGATGAGGTAGTCGTACACGACGTGATCCAAATCACCGGAGATCCTAGCACCGAAAGGACGGCAACTCCGCGTTCAACACACGTACGGTCAGCGTAACGTCTCCTTCTTCTTGATCCAGCAAGGCAAAGGAGAGGTTGGGGAAGATGGCTCCAGCAGCAGCACGACGGCGTGGTGATGGTGGAACTACAATACTCCGGCAGGGCTTCGCCGTGCTCAACGGAGGAGGAGGAGGTGTTGGGGAGGGAGAGGGAGGCGCTAGGAGCAAGGGTGCGCAGCCCCCCTCCCCTCCCCCCTTTATATAGCCCCCTTGGGGGGGCGCCGGCCCTAGGAGATGGAATCTCCTAGGGGGGGCGGCGGCCAAGGGTGGGGCTTGCCCCCCAAGCAAGGGGGCGCCCCCCCTCTTTAGGGTTTCCACCCTCTAGGCGCATGGGCCTCTAGGGCTGGTTCCCACTTGGCCCATGCAGGCCAAGGCGCAACCCCTAGAGCCCATGTGCCCCCCCGAGGCAGGTGGCCCCACCCAGTGGACCCACCGGGACTCTCCGGTGGTCCCGGTACAATACCGATAACCCCGAAACTTGTCCCGATGGCCAAAACAGCACTTCCTATATATAATTCTTTACCTCCGGACCATTCCGAAACTCCTCGTGACGTCCGGGATCTCATCCGGGACTCCGAACAACATTCGGGTTACTGCATATACATATCTTCACAACCCTAGCGTCACCGAACCTTAAGTGTGTAGACCCTACGGGTTCGGGAGACATGCAGACATGACCGAGATGGCTCTCGGGCAATAACCAACAGCGGGATCTGGATACCCATGTTGGCTCCCACATGCTCCACGATGATCTCATTGGATGAACCACGATGTCGAGGATTCAATTAATCCCGTATACGATTCCCTTTGTCAATCGGTATTTTACTTGCCCGAGATTCGATCATCGGTATCTCAATACCTCGTTCAATCTCGTTACCGGCAAGTCACTTTTCTCGTACCGTAATGCATGATCCCGTGATCAAACACTTTGATCACATTGAGCTCATTATGATGATGCATTACCGAGAGGGCCCGGTGATACCTCTCCGTCAAGCGGAGTGACAAATCCCAGTCTCGATCCGTGTCAACCCAACAGACACTTTCAGAGATACCCGTAGTATACCTTTATAGTCACCCAGTTACGTTGTGACGTTTGGCACACCCAAAGCACTCCTACGGTATCCGGGAGTTACACGATCTCATGGTCTAAGGAAAGGATACTTGACATTGGAAAACTCTAGCAAACGAACTATGCGATCTTATGCTATGTTTAGGATTGGGTCTTGTCCATCACATCATTCTCCTAATGATGTGATCTCGTTATCAATGACATCCAATGTCCATAGTCAGGAAACCATGACTATCTATCGATCAACGAGCTAGTCAACTAGAGGCTTACTAGGGACATGTTGTTGTCTGTTATTCACACATGTATTACGATTTCCGGATAACACTATTATAGCACGAATAAAGACAATTATCATGAATAAGGAAATATAATAATAATGCTTTTATTATTGCCACTAGGGCATATTTCCAATAGTCTCCCACTTGCACTAGAGTCAGTAACCTAGTTACATTGTGATGAATCGAACACCCATAGAGTTCTGGTGCTGATCATGTTTTGCCTTAGGGAGAGGTTTAGTCAACGGATCTGCGACATTCAGATCCGTGTGCACTTTACAAATTTCTATGTCTCCATCTTGAACATTTTCACGAATGGAGTTGAAGCGACGCTTGATGTGCCTGGTCTTCTTGTGAAACCTGGGCTCCTTTGCAAGTGCAATAGCTCCAGTGTTGTCACAGAAGAGCTTGATTGGCCCCGACGCATTGGGTATGACTCTGAGGTCGGTGATGAACTCCTTCACCCAAATTGCTTCATGTGCTGCCTCCGAGGCTGCCATGTACTCCGCTTCACATGTAGATCCTGCCACGACGCTTTGCTTGCAACTGCACCAGCTTACTGCCCCACCATTCAAAATATACACGTATCCGGTTTGTGACTTAGAGTCATCCAGATCTGTGTCGAAGCTAGCGTCGACGTAACCTTTTACGACGAGCTCTTCGTCACCTCCATAAACGAGAAACATTTCCTTAGTCCTTTTCAGGTACTTCAGGATATTCTTGACCGCTGTCCAGTGTTCCTTGCCGGGATTACTATGGTACCTTCCTACCAAACTTACGGCAAGGTTTACATCAGGTCTGGTAGACAACATGGCATACATAATAGAACCTATGGCTGAGGCATAGGGGATGACACTCATCTCTTCTATATCTTCTGCCGTGGTCGGACATTGAGCTGAGCTCAATTTCACACCTTGTAACACAGGTAAGAACCCTTTCTTAGATTGATCCATATTGAACTTCTTCAATATCTTATCAAGGTATGTGCTTTGTGAAAGACCTATGAGGCGTCTTGATCTATCTCTATAGATCTTGATGCCTAATATATAAGCAGCTTCTCCAAGGTCCTTCATTGAAAAACTTTTATTCAAGTAGGCCTTAATGCTGTCCAAGAGTTCTATATCATTTCCCATCAAAAGTATGTCGTCTACATATAATATGTGAACTGCTACAGAGCTCCCACTCACTTTCTTGTAAACGCAGGCTTCTCCATAAGTCTGCGTAAACCCAAACGCTTTGATCATCTCATCAAAGCGAATGTTCCAACTCCGAGATGCTTGCACCAGCCCATAAATCGAGCGTTGGAGCTTGCACACCTTGTCAGCATTCTTAGGATCGACAAAACCTTCCGGCTGCATCATATACAATTCTTCCTTAAGGAAACCATTAAGGAATGCCGTTTTGACGTCCATTTGCCATATCTCATAATCATAGTATGCGGCAATTGCTAACATGATTCGGACGGACTTCAGCTTCGCTACCGGTGAGAAAGTCTCATCGTAGTCAATTCCTTGAACTTGTCGATAACCCTTAGCGACAAGCCGAGCTTTATAGATGGTCACATTACCATCCGCGTCCGTCTTCTTCTTAAAGATCCATTTATTTTCTATCGCTCGCCGATCATCGGGCAAGTCTGTCAAAGTCCATACTTTGTTTTCATACATGGATCCTATCTCGGATTTCATGGCTTCTAGCCATTTGTCGGAATCCGGGCCCGCCATTGCTTCCTCATAGTTCGAAGGTTCACCGTTGTCTAACAACATGATTTCCAAGACAGGGTTGCCGTACCACTCTGGTGCGGAACGTGTCCTTGTGGACCTTCGAATTTCAGTAGGAGCTTGATTAGAAGTATCTTGATCATCATCATTAATTTCCTCTCTAGTCGGTGCAGGCACCTCAGGAACGTTTTCTTGAGTTTCGCCATTTTCCGGTTCAAGAGGTAACACTTCATCAAGTTGTACTTTCCTCCCACTTACTTCTTTCGAGAGAAACTCTTTCTCTAGAAAGGATCCATTCTTGGCAACAAAGATCTTGCCTTCGGATCTGAGGTAGAAGGTATACCCAACAGTTTCTTTAGGGTATCCTATGAAGACGCATTTTTTCGACTTGGGTTCGAGCTTTTCAGGTTGAAGTTTCTTGACATAAGCATCGCATCCCCAAACTTTTAGAAACGACAGCTTAGGTTTCTTCCCAAACCATAATTCATACGGTGTCGTCTCAACGGATTTCGATGGAGCCCTATTTAAAGTGAATGCGGCAGTCTCTAAAGCATAGCCCCAAAAAGATAGCGGTAAATCGGTAAGAGACATCATAGATCGCACCATATCTAATTGAGTGCGATTACGACGTTCGGACACACCATTACGCTGAGGTGTTCTAGGCGGCGTGAGTTGTGAAACTATTCCACATTTTCTTAAGTGTGTGCCAAATTCATGACTCAAGTATTCTCCTCCACGATCTGATCGTAGAAACTTGATCTTTCTATCACGTTGATTTTCAACCTCACTCTGAAATTCCTTGAACTTTTCAAATGTCTCAGACTTGTGTTTCATTAAGTAGACATACCCATATCTACTCAAGTCATCAGTGAGGGTGAGAACATAACGATAGCCACCGCGAGCCTCAACACTCATTGGACCACACACATCGGTATGTATGATTTCCAATAAGTTGGTTGCTCGCTCCATTGTTCCTGAGAACGGAGTCTTGGTCATTTTACCCATGAGGCATGGTTCGCACGTGTCAAATGATTCATAATCAAGAGACTCTAAAAGTCCATCTGCATGGAGCTTCTTCATGCGTTTGACACCTATGTGACCAAGGCGGCAGTGCCACAAATATGTGGGACTATTGTTATCAACTTTAACTCTTTTGGTATTCACACTATGAATATGTGTATCATCACGTACGAGATTCATTAAGAATAAACCATTAACCATTGGAGCATGACCATAAAACATATCTCTCATATGAATAGAACAACCATTATTCTCGGATTTAAATGAGTAGCCATCTCGAATTAAACGAGATCCAGAAACAATGTTCATGCTCAAACTTGGCACTAAATAAGAATTATTGAGGTTTAAAACTAATCCCGTAGGTAAATGTAGCGGTAGCGTGCCGACGGCGATCACATCGACCTTGGAACCATTCCCGACGCGCATCGTCACCTCGTCCTTCGCCAGTCTCCGTTTATTCCGCAGCTCCTGTTTTGAGTTACAAATGTGAGCAACTGCACCGGTATCAAATACCCAAGAGCTACTACGAGTACTGGTAAGTTACACATCAATTACATGTATATCACATATACCTTTTGTTTTGCTGGCCTTCTTGTCCGCTAAGTATTTGGGGCAGTTCCGCTTCCAGTGACCACTTCCCTTGCAATAAAAACACTCAGTCTCGGGCTTGGGTCCATTCTTTGGCTTCTTCCCGGCAACTTGCTTACCGGGCGCGGCAACTTCCTTGCCGTCCTTCTTGAAGTTCTTTTTACCCTTGCCCTTCTTGAACTTAGTGGTTTTATTCACCATCAACACTTGATGCTCCTTCTTGATTTCTACCTCTGCTGATTTCAGCATAGCATATACCTCAGGAATGGTCTTTACCATCCCCTGCATATTGTAGTTCATCACAAAGCTCTTGTAGCTAGGTGGAAGCGACTGGAGGATTCTGTCAATGACCGCTTCATCCGGGAGATTAACTTCCAGTTGAGTCAAGCGGTTGTGCAACCCAGACATCTTGAGTATGTGTTCACTGACAGAGCCATTTTCCTCCATCTTACAGCTAAAGAATTTGTCGGAGACTTCATATCTCTCGACCCGGGCATGAGCTTGGAAAACCATTTTCAGCTCTTCGAACATCTCATATGCTCCATGTCTCTCAAAACGCTTTTGGAGCCCCGGCTCTAAGCTGTAAAGCATGCCGCACTGAACGAGGGAGTAATCATCGCAGCATGACTGCCAAGCGTTCATAACGTCTTGTTCTGCAGGGAGAATAGGTGCGTCACCCAGCGGTGCTCGTAGGACATAATCTTTCTTGGCAGCTATGAGGATGATCCTCAGGTTCCGGACCCAGTCCGTATAGTTGCTGCCATGGTCTTTCAGCTTGGTTTTCTCTAGGAACGCGTTGAAGTTGAGGACTACGTTGGCCATTTGATCTACAAGACATATTGTAAATATTTTAGACTAAGTTCATGATAATAAAGTTCATTTAATAAAATTATTTAATGAACTCGCACTTAGATAGACATCCCTCTTCTAGTCATCTAAGTATAACATGATACGAGTCAACTAGGCCGTGTCCGATCATCACGTGAGACGGACTAGTCAACATCGGTGAACATCTTCATGTTGATCGTATCTTCTATACGACTCATGCTCGACCTTTCGGTCTTCTGTGTTCCGAGGCCATGTCTGTACATGCTAGGCTCGTCAAGTCAACCTAAGTGTTTGCATGTGTAAATCTGTCTTACACCCGTTGTATGTGAACGTTAGAATCTATCACACCCGATCATCATGTGGTGCTTCGAAACAACGAACTGTCGCAACGGTGCACAGTTAGGGGGAATACTTTCTCGAAATTATTATGAGGGATCATCTTATTTACTACCGTCGTTCTAAGTAAACAAGATGCAAAACATGATAAACATCACATGCAATCAAATAATAAACGTGACATGATATGGCCAATATCACATAGCTCCTTTGATCTCCATCTTGGGGCTCCATGATCATCTTGTCACCGGCTTGACACCATGATCTCCATCATCATGATCTCCATCATCGTGTCTCCATGAAGTTGCTCGCCAACTATTACTTCTACTACTATGGCTAACGCGTTTAGCAATAAAGTAAAGTAATTTACATGGCGTTTCTCAATGACACACAGGTCATACAAAAATAAAGACAACTCCTATGGCTCCTGCCGGTTGTCATACTCATCGACATGCAAGTCGTGATTCCTATTACAATAGCATGAACATCTCATACATCACATATAGATCATTCATCATTCATCACAACTTTGGCCATATCATATCACAACGCACTTGCTGCAAAAACAAGTTAGACGTCCTCTAATCGTTGTTGCAAGTTTTACGTGGCTGAATTAGGGTTCTAGCAAGAACGTTTTCTTACCTACGTAAAAGCCACAACGTGATTTGTCAACTTCTATTTACCCTTCATAAGGACCCTTTTCATCGAATCCGCTCCAACTAAAGTGGGAGAGACAGACACCCGCCAGCCACCTTATGCAACTAGTGCATGTTAGTCGGTGGAACCGGTCTCACGTAAGAGTACGTGTAAGGTTGGTCCGAGCCGCTTCATCCCACAATACCGCTGAAGCAAGATAAGACTAGTAGAGGCAAGAAAAGTTGACAAATCTACGCCCACAACAAATTGTGTTCTACTCGCGCAAGAAGAACTACGCATAGACCTAGGTCATGATGCCACTGATGGGGAACGTTGCAGAAAACAAAAATTTTCCTACGGTTTCACCAAGATCCATCTATGAGTTCATCTAGCAAAGAGTCATGGGAGAGAGATTTCATCTATATACCACTTTGTAGATCGCGAGCGGAAGCGTTCAACGAACGGGGATGAGGTAGTCGTACACGACGTGATCCAAATCACCGGAGATCCTAGCACCGAAAGGACGACACCTCCGCGTTCAACACACGTACGGTCAGCGTAACGTCTCCTTCTTCTTGATCCAGCAAGGCAAAGGAGAGGTTGGGGAAGATGGCTCCAGCAGCAGCACGACGGCGTGGTGATGGTGGAACTACAGTACTCCGGCAGGGCTTCGCCGTGCTCAACGGAGGAGGAGGAGGTGTTGGGGAGGGAGAGGGAGGCGCCAGGAGCAAGGGTGCGCAGCCCCCCTCCCCTCCCCCCTTTATATAGCCCCCTTGGGGGGGCGCTGGCCCTAGGAGATGGAATCTCCTAGGGGGGGCGGCGGCCAAGGGTGGGGCTTGCCCCCCAAGCAAGGGGGGCGCCCCCCCTCTTTAGGGTTTCCACCCTCTAGGCGCATGGGCCTCTAGGGCTGGTTCCCCCTTGGCCCATGCAGGCCAAGGCGCACCCCCTAGAGCCCATGTGTCCCCCCGAGGCAGGTGGCCCCACCCGGTGGACCCCCCGGGACCCTCCGGTGGTCCCGGTACAATACCGATAACCCCGAAACTTGTCCCGATGGCCAAAACAGCAATTGCTATATATAATTCTTTACCTTCGGACCATTCCGAAACTCCTCGTGACGTCCGGGATCTCATCCGGGACTCCGAACAACATTCGGGTTACTGCATATACATATCTTCACAACCCTAGCGTCACCGAACCTTAAGTGTGTAGACCCTACGGGTTGGGGAGACATGCAGACATGACCGAGACGGCTCTCGGGAAATAACCAACAGCGGGATCTGGATACCCATGTTGGCTCCCACATGCTCCACGATGATCTCATCGGATGAACCACGATGTCGAGGATTCAATTAATCCCGTATACGATTCCCTTTGTCAATCGGTATTTTACTTGCCCGAGATTCGATCGTCGGTATCACAATACCTCGTTCAATCTCGTTACCGGCAAGTCACTTTTCTCGTACCGTAATGCATGATCCCGTGATCAAACACTTTGATCACACTGAGCTCATTATGATGATGCATTACCGAGAGGGCCCGGTGATACCTCTCCGTCAAGCGGAGTGACAAATCCCAGTCTCGATCCGTGTCAACCCAACAGACACTTTCAGAGATACCCGTAGTATACCTTTATAGTCACCCAGTTACGTTGTGACGTTTGGCACACCCAAAGCACTCCTACGGTATCCGGGAGTTACACGATCTCATGGTCTAAGGAAAGGATACTTGACATTGGAAAACTCTAGCAAACGAACTATGCGATCTTATGCTATGTTTAGGATTGGGTCTTGTCCATCACATCATTCTCCTAATGATGTGATCTCGTTATCAATGACATCCAATGTCCATAGTCGGGAAACCATGACTATCTATCGATCAACGAGCTAGTCAACTAGAGGCTTACTAGGGACATGTTGTTGTCCGTTATTCACACATGTATTACGATTTCCGGATAACACAATTATAGCACGAATAAAGACAATTATCATGAATAAGGAAATATAATAATAATGCTTTAATTATTGCCTCTAGGGCATATTTCCAACACATGGAGCATATGGGATATTCTAGGAGTTGAAGTTAATATTTCATGCAAATGCCCGGGTTGAGAGATATGAAGTCTCCAATAAGTTCTAAAGCTGTAAGATGGAGGAGAATAGTTCCGTCAGTGAACATATACTCAAAATGTCTGGGTATAACAATCACTTGATTCAACTGGGAGTTAATCTCCCGGATGATAGTGTCATGGACAGAATTCTTCAATCACTGCTACCAAGCTACAAGAGCTTCGTGATGAACTATAATATGCAAAGGATGGATAAGACAATTCCCGAGCTCTTCGCAATGCTAAAGGCTGCGGAGGTAGAAATCAAGAAGGAGAATCAAGTGTTGATGGTCAACAAGACCACCGGTTTCAAGAAAAAGGGCAAAGGGAATAAGAAGGGGAACTTCAAGAAGAACAAAAAACAAGTCTGGACCTAAGCCTAAGACTGAGTGCTTCTACTGCAAGCAGACTGGTCAATTAAAGAGGAACTACCCCAAGTATTTGGCGGATAAGAAGGATGGCAAGGTGAACAAAGGTATATGTGATATACATGTTCTTGATGTGTACCTTACTAGAGCTCACAGTAGCACCTGGGTATTTGATACTGGTTCTGTTGCTAATATTTGCAACTCGAAACAAGGGCTACAGATTAAGCGAAGACTAGCTAAGGACGAGGTGACGATGCGCGTGGGAACTGGTTCCAAAGTTGATGTGATCACCGTCGGCACGCTACCTCTACATCTACCTTAGGGATTAGTTTTAGACCTAAATAATTGTTATTTGGTGCCAGCGTTGAGCATGAACATTATATCTGGATCTTGTCTGATGCGAGACGGTTATTCATTTAAATTTGAGAATAATGGTTGTTCTATTTATATGAGTAATATCTTTTATGGTCATGCACCCTTGAAGAGTGGTATATTTGTGTTAAATCTCGATAGTAGTGACACACATATTCATAATGTTGAAGCCAAAAGATGCAGAGTTGATAATGATAGTGCAACTTATTTGTGGCACTGTCGTTTGGGTCATATTGGTGTAAAGCGCATGAAGAAACTCCATACTGATGGACTTTTGGAATCACTTGATTATGAATCACTTGGTACTTGCGAACCATGCCTCATGGGCAAGATGACTAAAACGTCGTTCTCCGGAACAATGGTGCGAGCAACAGATCTGTTGGAAATCATACATACTGATGTATGTGGTCCGATGAATATTGAGGCTCGCGGCGGGTATCGTTATTTTCTCAGCTTCACAAATGATTTGAGCAGATATGGGTATATCTACTTAATGAAACATAAGTCTGAAACATTTGAAAAGTTCAAAGAATTTCAGAGTGAAGTGAAAAATCATCGTAACAAGTAAATAAAGTTTCTACGATCTGATCGTGGAGTAGAATATTTGAGTTACGAGTTTGGTATACATTTGAAACAATGCGGAATAGTTTCGCAACTCATGCCACCTAGAACACCATGATAACCCACAAGTATAGGGGATCGCAACAGTTTTCGAGGGTAGAGTATTCAACCCAAATTTATTGATTCGACACAAGGGGAGCCAAAGAATATTCTCAAGTATTAGTAGCTGTGTTGTCAATTCAACCACACCTGGATAACTTAATATCTGCAGCAAAGTTTTTAGTAGCAAAGTAATATGGAAGTAATGGTAACGGTAGCAAAAGTAATATTTTTGGGTTTTGTAGTGATTGTAACAGTAGCAATGGTAAAGTAAATAAGCGAAGAACTATATGTGAAAAGCTCGTAGGCATTGGATCGGTGTCGGTGTACTAAAGTAGGGGTACCTTAGTACCCCGAACTTGTGCACGGGCAGTAGTAGCCTCCCGCGGCAAGGCCTGCCAGGGGAGCGACAAGAGTCTCCACGACCTTTTTTGGGCCGGACGAAGGCCAAGTGATCGAGCCTAGAAGACCAAGCCCCGGCAAGAGGAGCTTGCCGGGCCAAGCAGGCGAGGTCCGGCAAGAGGAGCTTGCCGGGCCAAGGCGACAAGGCCCCGGCAAGAGGAGCTTGCCGGGACGACTAAGCCGAAGCACCAAGGCCCCGGCGGGAGGAGCTCACCGGGACGACCAAGCCAAGGCACACCAAGAGAAGCCCGCCGCGGCGCTCCGCGCGCCCCGGCAAGGCCTGGCGAGCGGCAAGCTCCCAGGTGCGGCAAGGCAACTACCGCGGCAAGCCACTTGCCGCGGCAAACCACCACATCAGGACTGCGCTCCAGCTCACCCGCCCACGCGTCGCTCTGGGGCTTCCCCGGAGGCACGTGGCGGGACGCCGCGCAACCTGAGACACGCGGTGGCATGCGACGTTGGCAGAGTCGCCCCCGTGGCAAGCGGAGGCGCTCCTAACGGTCCGCCTTGGCACTGTTCAGGCGATCCAGACGGGCATTTAATGCCTTTGTCTCCCGCCGTCAGAGTTAGGTGCGATAGCACTGTGCGGCCACTGTTTGCACAGTCCCTTGCCATTTTTACCCTCACCTACGTCGCTACCTGTGGGAAACCCCTTAGCATATAAAAGGAGGCCCATGCGCGCGTAGAAAGGGGATCCAGACCCCAGAGGAACCCTAGAGCCCAGGGAGATCGAACCCTAGGGACTACGTCCAGCTCCAACTCACTGTAGCTTCTTGCGCTCCAGAGCAAGAACTCCAATCAACCAGACATGCAGCAGTAGGGTTTTACGCATCCATGCGGCCCGAAGCTGGGTAAAATCGTTGTGTGTGTGTGTCGCCTTGATCTGCTCTTTGTGCATCCTCCGGCCCCGCCGAACCGACAAGGGGCTCCGTCCCCATAGGTGCTCGTGGAGGCCGAAATCCCCCAACAATCGGTGATGGAGAATTATGCCGGATGCGGTTCATCATGTAACAATCATAACATAGGGTGACACGGAACTAGCTCCAATTCATCAATGTAATGTAGGCATGTATTCTGAATATAGTCATACGTGCTTATGGAAAAGAACTTGCATGACATCTTTTGTCCTAACCTCCCGTGGCAGCGGGGTCCTATTGGAAACTAAGGGATATTAAGGCCTCCTTTTAATAGAGTACCGGACCAAAGCATTAACACAAAGTGAATACATGAACTCCTCAAACTATGGTCATCACCAGGAGTGGTCCCGATTATTGTCACTTCGGGGTTGCCGGATCATAACACATAGTAGGTGACTATAGACTTGCAAGATAGGATCAAGAACTCACATATATTCATGAAAACATAATAGGTGCAGATCTGAAATCATGGCACTCGGGCCCTAGTGACAAGCATTAAGCATAGCAAAGTCATAGCAACATCAATATCAGAACATAGTGGATACTAGGGATCAAACCCTAACAAAACTAACTCGATTACATGATAAATCTCATCCAACCCATCATCGTCCAGCAAGCCTACGATGGAATTACTCACGCACGTCGGTGAGCATCATGAAATTGGAGATGGAGGATGGTTGACGATGACGATGGCGACGGATTCCCCTCTCCGGAGCCCCGAACGGACTCCAGATCAGCCCTCTCGAGAGAGTTTAGGGCTTGGCGGCGGCTCCGTATCGTAAAACGCGATGAATCCTTCTCTCTGATTTTTTCTCCCCGAACAAGAATATATGGAGTTGGAGTTGAGGTCGATAGAGCACCAGGGGGCCGACGAGGCAGGGGTGCGCCCAGGGGGCAGGCACGCCTCCCACCCTCGTGGATAGGTAGTGGGACCCCTGACCTTGATTCTTTCGCCAATATTTTTAATATTTTCCAAAAATAAGCTCCGTGGAGTTTCAGGTCATTCTGAGAACTTTTGTTTCTGCACATAAATAACACCATGGCAATTCTGCTGAAAACAGCGTCAATCCGGGTTAGTTCCATTCAAATCATGCAAGTTAGAGTCCAAAACAAGGGCAAAAGTGTTTGGAAAAGTAGATACGTTGGAGACGTATGAACTCCCCCAAGCTTAAACCTTTGCTTGTCCTCAAGCAATTTAGTTGATAAACTGAAAGTGATAAAGAAAAACTTTTACAAACTCTGTTTGCTCTTGTTGTTATAACTATGTAAAGCCAGTATTCAAGTTTTCAGCAAAGATTATGAACTAACCATATTCACAAGAACTCTTAGGTCTCATGTTTACTCATATCAATGGCAAAATCAACTAGCGAGCAATAATAATAAATCTTGGATGACAACACTTTCTCAAAACAATCATAATATGATATAACAAGATGGTATCTCGCTAGCCCTTTCTGAGACCGCAAAACATAAATGCAGAGCACCTTTAAAGATCAAGGACTGACTAGACATTGTAATTCATGGTAAAAGAGATCTAGTCATAGTCATACCCAATATAAATTAAGAATAATGAGCACAAATGACAGCAGTGCTCTCCAGCTGGTGCTTTTTAATAAGAGGGTGATGACTCAACATGAAAGTAAATAGATAGGCCCTTCACAGAGGGAAGCAGGGATTTGTAGAGGTGCCAGAGCTCGATTTAGAAATAGAGATAAATAATATTTTGAGCGGTATACTTTGATTGTCAACATAACAACCAAGTGATGGCGATATCTTCCATGCTACACACATTATAGGTGGTTCCCAAACAGAATGGTAAAGTTCATACTCCTCCTCCACCAACAAGCATCAATCCATGGCTTGCTCGAAACAACGAGTGCCTCAAACTAACAACAGTCCCCCCGGAAGTTTTGTTTGTAATTATTTTGATTTGGTTTGCATAAAGCATGGGACTGGGCACCCCGGTGACCAACCATTTTCTCGTGAGTGAGGAGCAGAGTCCACTCCTCTTCAGAATAACCCGCCTAACATGGAAGATACGGATAACCCTAGTTGATACATGAGCTATTCGAGCATACAAAACAGAATTTCATTTGAAGGTTTAGAGTTTGGCACATACAAATTTACTTGGAACGGCAGGTAGATACCGCATATAGGAAAGTATAGTGGACCCATATGGCATAACTTTGGGGTTTAAGGGATTGGATGCACAAGCAATATTCCCGCTTAGTACAAGTGAAGGCTAGCAAAAGACTGGGAAGCGATCAACTAGAGAGCGACAACAGTCATGAACATGCATTAAAATTAATAAACATTGAGTGCAAGCATGAGTAGGATATAATCCACCATGAACATAAATATCGTGAAGGCTATGTTGATTTGTTTCAACTACATGTGTGAACATGTGCCAAGTCAAGTCACTCGAATCATTCAAAGGAGGATACCACCCTACTATACCACATCACAACGATTTTAATAGCATGTTGGCACACAAGGTAAACCATTATAAACTCCTAGCTAATTAAGCATGACATAAGCAACTATAATCTCTAATAGTCATTGCAAACATGGTTATTCATAATAGGTTGAATCAGGAACGATGAACTAATCATATTTACAAAAACAAGAGAGGTCGAGTTCATACCAGCTTCTCTCATCTCAATCAGTCCATCGTAAATCATCATTATTGCCTTTCACTTGCAGGACCGAACGATGTGAATAATAATAATAGTGCATGTGCATTGGACTAAGCTGGAATCTGCAAGCATTCAATAAACAGGAGAAGACAAGGCAATATGGGCTCTTGGTTAAATCAACAATAATGCATATAAGAGCCACTTCAACAATTTCATTATGGTCTTCTCCTATCGACCCCCCCCCCCAAAGAAAAGAAAAGAAATAAAACTATTTACATGAGAAAGCTCCCAACAAGCAAAAGAAGAACGGGAAATCTTTTTGGGTTTTCTTTTTAATTATTACTGCAGCAAGAAAAGTAAACTACCTAAAAGCTACTACTATTTTTTTGTTTTTCTTAAGGTTTATTAAACACACAAGAAGAAATCATAAAAAGAAAATAATCTAGCATGGATATTACAGTGAAAGAGTATGAGCACCGACATCTAGCAATGAGTGTGCAAACATGAATGTAATGTCGGTGAGAAATACGTACTCCCCCAAGATTAGGCTTTTGGCCTAAGTTGGTCTATTGCCACGGATGGCCTGGCGGCCAAAGTTGTAGTTGGGGTCGTACTGAGATGCAGCAGTCATTGCATCGTGGGCTGCAGCTTGGAGGCGAGCTATCTCAGCCCTCCTCTTATGCTCATCCACCTCATCTCTGGTTATGTAATATCTCCCTTTTGTCTGAAAGTCAAAGAAAGTAGAAGTAGGGAGAGCGACGTGATAGGTGCGTCGTCTGTCAAAGATTAGTTGGTACTGGAGGAACTGATCGTTCCTCTCAACAAACCGATGACGAACCATAGCCTCATAATCTAAATAAGCAAGAGGCAACTCAATATCATCCTCACGTATGGTTACACCAAGAAAATTAGCTAAACGGGTTGCATAAATTCCACCAAAGAAATCTCCATTAAATCTATCATGATGCAACCTACGTGCAAGAATGGCTCCCAAATTATAACGTTTATCTCCTGACACAGCACTCCTGAGAATACTAAGGTCAGAGACACACATGTGACATGCTTCGTCCTTACCATTTATGCACCTACCTATGAAGAGAGCAAAATAATGTATAGCAGGAAAATGAATGCTCCCTATGGTAGCTTGTGCTATGTCTCTAGATTCCCCCACAATTATACTAGCAACAAAATCTCTAAATTGAGATTTGCGAGGTTCACTAGTACTACCCCATTGTGGAAGTTTGCAAGCAGTGGTAAAATCTTCTAAGTCCATAGTATAAGAATTTTCATAAAGATCAAACATGACTGTTTGAGAATTGCGTGAAGATGAAAATTCAAACCTCCTCACGAAGGAGCTAGTGAGATAGTGCTACTTATGACACTTATCTGCCTCGAAGTTCACAAGATCAGTGTTACGCAAATATGCGTTAAATTCTTCCTTGATTCCTGCTTGATCCATGAAGTCCTCTGAAGGCCATTCACAAGCCCGCACTTGAGCGTCCCTTGGTGGTTCATCATCAGCATCACGCATTGCAAGCCTGGGTCCTTGCTTCCTTGAAGAACCACCTTGATACATTTTCCTAAACATATTTCTTCCTCTGAAAAATTTCTGAAATTTTTAGTAACTTCAAATAAAAGTGAATCAAGCTCAACAAAATTGATAGCAACTACTCCTACAAGTGCCTAGAGCCTATATCATGCATTAGAACTACTTGGAACCATATAAATTTGACATGCAAGCTCAATAACATGGTCACCTAGGAAGCAAAAATTTGCAATGAATGAAGCACTAGAGCAAAAACTAATTGGACCATTGGAGGAGTCACATACCAAGGAACAATCCCCCAAAGCAGTTTTGTCAGACATGCTTTGAGCAAGGAGATCGAAAATCGCAGCAAAATGAGCTAGAACTCGTGCTTGAGCTGGATGGTGATTTTTTTGGGAGGAAGAAGAAGTGTGTGGGTGCAGGAATAAGTGGAGGGGAGTGACCATGGGCCCACGAGGCAGGGGGCGCACCCAGGGGGGGCAGGCGTGCCCTGGACCCTTGTGGCCAGGTGCTTGCTCCCCCTGCTGTGTTCTCAGTGCCGAATATTCTCAAATATTCTAGAAAAAATCATATTAAATTGGCAGGGCATTTGGAGAACTTTTATTTTTGGGGTATTTTTCATTGCACGGATAATTCAGAAAACTGACAAAAAAACCTATTTCTGCTTTGTTTATTCTAAATAACAGAAAGTAAAAGGAGGGTACAGAAGGTTGTGCTTTCTAACTTCATCCATATCATGCTCATCAAAAGGAATCCACTAACAAGGTTGATCAAGTCTTGTTAACAAACTCATTCCGACTAACATGGAACCAGAGAAATTTGGAATAACACTATGTTACCTCAACGGGGATATGCACATCCCCGATAATAAGAATATCATATCTCTTTTTTACAGCAGGAAGAGGAAATTCAAAACCTTCAAAAATAATCGATGGAATTTTTCCAATAGAATTGATACTGTGGACTTGAGGTTGTTTCCTCGGGAACTGTATCATGTGCTCATTACCATTAACATGAAAAGTGACATTGCCTTTGTTGCAATCAATAACAGCCCCTACAATATTCAAAAAGGGTCTTCCAAGAATAATAGACATACCATCGTCCTCGGGAATATCAAGAATAACAAAGTCCGTTAAAATAGTAACGTTTGCAACAACAACAGGCACATCCTCACAAATACCGACAGGTATAGCAGTTGATTTATCAGCCATTTGCAAAGATATTTCAGTAGGTGTCAACTTATTCAAATTAAGTCTACGAAATTAAGAGAGAGGCATAACACTAACACCGGCTCCAAGATCACATAAAGCAATTTTAACATAGTTTCTTTTAATTGAGCATGGTATAGTTGGTACTCCTAGATCTCCAAGTTTCTTAGGTATTCCACCCTTAAAAGTATAATTAGCAAGCATGGTGGAAATTTCAGCTTCCGGTATCTTTCTTTTATTCGTAACAATTTCTTTCATATACTTAGCATAAGATTTTATTTTGAGCAAATCAGTTAATCGCATACGCAAGAAGATAGGTCTAATCATTTCAGCAAAGCGCTCAAAATCCTCATCATCCTTTTTCTTGGATGGTTTGGGAGGAAAAGGGATGGGCTTCTGAACCCATGGTTCTCTTTCTTTACCGTATTTCCTAGCAACAAAGTCTCTCTTATCATAATGTTGATTCTTTGATTGTGGGTTATCAAGATCAACAACAGGTTCAATTTCTACATCATTATCATTGCTAGGTTGAGCATCAACATGAACATCATCATTAATATTATCACTAGGTTCATGTTCATTATCAGATTGTGTTTCAGCATCAGAAATAGAAATATTATTGGGATTCTCAGGTGTGTCTACAACAGGTTCACTAGAAGCATGCAAAGTCCTATCATTTTTCTTTTTCTTCTTTTTAGAAGGACTGGGTGCATCAATATCATTTCTCTGAGAATCTTGCTTATTTCTCTTAGGATGGCCTTCAGGATACAAAGGTTCCTGAGTCATTTTACCAGTTCTAGTAGCCACTCTAATAGCTTAGTCATTATTCTTACTATTTAATTCATTGAGCAAATCATTCTGAGCTTTAAGTACTTGTTCTACTTGAGTGGTAACCATATAAGCATGTTTACTAATGAGTTTAAGTTCACCTTTAACTCTAGACATATAATCAGCCAAGTGTTCAATCATATAAGCATTTTGTTTTAATTGTCTACCAAAATAAGCATTAAAATCTTCTTGCTTAACCATGAAGTTATCAAACTCATCCAACCATTGGCTAGCAAACTTAGTAGGAGGGATTTCAGCTTTATCATATCTATAGAGAGAATTTACCTTTACTATCTGTGTCGGGTTATCAAGACCATGTGTTTCTTCAATAGGTGATGAATTAAAACTGTCCACGTTCTGGGAACGGGGGTCCCCAGACTTGCCTGCCTGCGGCCTGCGGCGTGGCTCGAGTGGGGGCCCAACGTGGCCCATCTTCATCAACACAAGGCTCAAGACCCTCGCGAGGGGCCAAGCCTCGCGAGGCGGACGACACGGCGCTTCCTCCAGCATGGCCTCCTTAGGCTGGCTCGCGAGGAGGCGGAGAGATCAAGGTGGGGTACCTCACGAGGTGCCCATGACGCAAGCCATGACGACCAAAGGTGCCAGGCGGGCGCCGGCCCGCGCAGTGTCCTCCCTTTCCTCTTTGGTGCAAAGGGGGCAAGCGCAGGCGAGAGGATCAAGCAAAGGCACCCATTTCGGTGCCACGAGACCAAGACCAACTCCGCGACAAGGAGGAAGTCACTGTGGAGCCCAAGCCGTCGTCATCACCAGACCTTTGGTAGGTGAAGACCAACTTTAGTCAGGATAAGTGTACCAGATGTTCCCCTTCAAATTGGCCAATTGTTGGCGCCCTTCCCGCTCAATATTTGGGAAGAGGCCTAGGGCCTTTGCCTATAAATAGGGCCAGCCACCCCCAGGGTAGGGGCATCGGGAATCAAGCATCTAGAGAGCCATCGGGAATCCAGCACCCAGAAAGAGAGAAGGGGGACTGAACTCTCCCTAGCAGTTCATCCCCTAACCAAGAACAGACCCTCGCGAGGCCGTTCACCTGTACCGTTCTTCTTCATCAGCCCAAGAGGCAATCCACCCACCACACTGGAGTAGGGTATTACACCACAATGGTGGCCCGAACCAGTATAAACCCTGTGTCTCATGTGTTGTTCCTGCAGTAGTTTAGATCCTTACTAGACGGAGAGGAAGAGCATTCGATCTTCGCGCGCACCCCAGAGTTCGAACCTTAAGGGTCTGCCGGAACCCGGAATCTGACATTTGGCGCGCCAGGTAGGGGTGCGCCAGAATCAGTCTTCCACCGCCCCGCTCTCCTCCGACCACCGCATCCATGTCTGACGCTCGTCGGGCCCGCGCCGAGCACCGGGCCGCCATCGCTTCCCGCGCCGTCCAGACGGCCCCTGTCGGTGGGTGTCCTCGTCTTCCCCCGTCGCCCGCCGTCAACGCCGCCACCGGCCCGGCGGGGAACGAGCAGCAAGCGTCCTCTCAGCACCCGTCCGTGCGGCGGGATGGCCGCACCGCCACTCCGTCGCTCACCCCAGCCGGTTCTTCGTCGCACGCGCTGCGCGCGCCCTTGGAGGCTCGAGCTGGGCTCCTCGCGGCGAACGAGCTCCTGCGTTAGTGCCCCGTCGACGACGTCTACGAGGAGTGGCTCGACCGCATCGCAGGGGGCTCTCCCGCGCCTTCCGCACCATTGCGCTGCACTCCGCCCCGCATGGGCAATGAAGCCCCGGGGGCGTTCTAGCCGCCACCTTTCCAAGAAGATGCCATGGCCCCAAGGCGCGCAGCTCCTGGGCGGAACCCGCTCCGTCATGCGCCGGCCCAGCAGGAACGGAGCTGCCAAGAAGTCCCGCGACCGCAAGAGGCCACCCGGGCGCTCCCGGCCCCGGCTCGGCGAGACCCTGCTCCAGCTCCGGCACGTCAAGACCCCGCGCTGCTCCCAGCTGCGGCGCAAGGGTACCCACAAGGCCAAGCTCTCCCTCAACCAAAACCTCCCGCGACCATCGCTGGCTGCCGCGCCTACACCCCCGAGCTGCGTAGTGTCGCGTGGCCCGGCAAGTTCAAGCCGGACCTGCCTCCTCGCTATGACGGCACAACTGATCCCACGGAGTTCCTCCAGCTCTACGAGCTGGGAATCGAAGCTGCCAGCGGGGACGAGAAGGTCATGGTGAACTGGTTCCCCATGGCGCTGAAGGAAGGTGCTCGCACTTGGCTCCTGAACCTGGCCCCAGGCACGATCTCCTCCTGGGACCAGATGCGTACTCGCTTCATCGCCAACTTCCAAGGTACCCGCGACCGGCCTCCTGCCGTGAGCGACATGCACCGCATCAAGCAGCAACCTGGAGAGACCCTGCAGAAGTACATCCAGCGCTTCAACAGTGCGCGCCTCAAGATCCCCAGGGTGTCTGAAGAGGCCATCATTTCGGCCTTCTCCGATGGCGTGCGCGATGTCAAGATGAAGGAGGAGCTGGCGATGCATGAAGACCTCTGCACCTCCCTGGAGCTGTTCAACTTGGCGACCAAGTGCGCCAGAGCTGAGGAGGGATGCCTCTCCCTCCTCGAGCTGCCTGCCGCAGACCCAGAAGAGAAGAAGCCCAAGGCCAAGGATGTGAAGCGCAAGGGGGCTGCCGTGCTCGCGGCAGAACCGGACACCAAGCGGGGCAAGGATCTGCCTAAATCCTCCAGGGGCAGCCGGTACTGTGTGTACCACGACCTCCACACCCACAACACCAATGAATGCCAAGAACTCCGCGCCGTGCGAGAAGGAAGAGTCAGCCGACGCCCTGACCGTGCTAACCGGGGCTTCGGCCGAGGAGGAGGAAGGAACCCGGGACGCTGGGAAGACCGCGGCCCACGTCCAGGCTGGCGTGACCAACCTCGCGAGGACCGCTGGCGTGACCCGCCTCACGAGGGGGACTGGAGGGATCAGTCTCGTGAGGATCGCCCTCATGGCAACCCAGGCCTGCCGCCGTTGCCGCCTCAGCCAAGAAGGAATGAAGACCGCCACCAAGACGAGGGGGCTGGGGAGCCTCGCGCCATCGCCTGCATCCTGGGCGGAGCTTAAGCCCCAGCCTCTCAACGTATCTTCAAGCAATTTGCTCGCGAAGTGAATGCTGTCCTCCCCAAGCTCGAAGCAACGCGTCCCCTTAGGTGGTCGGCCTGCACCATCACGTTCAGCTCAGCAGACCAGCTCAAGTGCGCAGCCACAGCCGAAGTCCTCCCAATGCTTTGTTCCCCAGTCATCAGCAACGTTCTGGTCACCAGGACCCTCATCGACGGAGGGGCAGGGCTCAATGTCTTGTCCGTGGAAACGTTCAACAGCCTCCAAGTGCCCTATGACCAGCTTCAGCCAACCAAGCCCTTCTCCGGAGTCACCAACGGTTCCACAGTCCCGATCGGGCAGGTCCGCCTCCCAGTCACCTTCGGCACCTACGACAACTACCGGACCGAGCTCATCGACTTTGACGTCGCCCACATCCGCCTGCCGTACAACGCCATCCTCGGGTACCTGGCGCTGGCCAAGTTCATGGCCGTGACTCACCATGGCTACAACGTCCTCAAGATGCCAGGAAGCGGCGGCGTCATCACGGTGCCATGTCAAGAGAAGGATGCAGTGTGTGCCCTGGAGCGAGCCTTCCAGGCCGCGTCACTAGAAGACCCATATCGCGGAAGCAGGAGGCTTCCTGAGACCACCCCCAAGAAGAAGAAGACAACGTCAGGCTCAGACCCTTAGGAGGCAGGCCCTTCAAGGCCCGCGTCTGCCCATGGGGACCCTCCTTCAATCGCATAGGGAAGCGCGCCTGGTGTCCTCCTCAGGCAGAGCTCGAGGGCTCTCACCTGGAGGGCCACCGACCTCACCAAGGTCACGAGGGAGGCGCTGGGGCACCATGTGGAGGCGTGTTTCGAAGCACGCTTCCCTCAGAAGGAAGCCAGGGGAGGAAGGTCAGACCAGCAGGAGTTTGTTAGCAAGGACATTCAAGAACTACAGGAGTCGAGGATCATGAGAGGTTGCCGTCGCCCACCAGCTGTGGCTCCCCATCCAGGCGAGGATGGTGGGCTGCGCGTCTGCGTCGACGTACCAGGGCTCAATCAGATCGCCACGACGGAGCGCCTCTAGCCCTCACAAGTGGGGCGCTGCGAAGGACCACCCCACAGCTATGTTCACATGCCTTATGGCCTGCCGAGCGTGGCTGCGGCGTACCAGCGCATCATGAGGAGCATCTTGGAGGCGCAAGAAGGCAGGCGTTCCGCAGCCCTGGCGGAGATGGAGGCTGCTCACGAGGAGCCACCAGTGCCTCCGGAGCCTCCCGAGGCCCCCGGGCCTGGGGGCTCGTGAGGATCAGCTTCCGCGGCCCACCGAGTCTGCTGCACCAATGCCACTGCACCGACGACGTCTTTAGGTGACATCTTTCAAGTTTCATTCTCAGCTGGGAGCGCCCTCCCAGGGTTGCGTCATTCCCAGGCCGCGTGGGTCTGTCCCTGCGGCATGTATCTCTTTTTATCTTCTCAGTCGCTAGCTTGCTTTGCTGGGGGCGCCCCTCGGGCTGCATCATCCCTAGGCCACTCGGGCTAGGCCCAGCGGCATGTATCCCTTCCGCGCTTATTTCCAATTATGCATCATTACTCGATGCCGTCCGCGGCACCTCTTCTTCTTCATGTCGACCACTTGCGCGTTAAAGGGGGGGGGGTGCCTGAGCATCGCGACTCAGGGCTCTTACTGGCTCTCTAGCCCTCACCTCTGGCCTTGTCCATGGCATCGTGACCTGGCATACCAGCGACGGCTGAGACAAACTCGAGGGCCGGGACCCGAGGACGTAGAGTGCCGGCATCTAACCAGATTTTGCAGGGACACATCTCAAGATACGGCCCAGTGCCAGGCGCAACCCGCCTAGAGGTAGGGCCTCGTGAGTCCCGCGCTGGCTCACGGGTGCCCCGACACACCTCGCCCGCTCCAACCGGCGAGCTCCTGAGCGACTAACAGTCAACTAATCGCTGCTATGGCAACCCCGTCTTCTTTCTTTGTGATGAATCTGCAGGGCCCATAGGGGGAACCGCACTAGCCAAGGCCCTCACGGCGTTCCCTTCGCCCTTGCCCGCGCGAGCCGCTTGCACGTTAAAGGGGGGGTGCCTGAGCATCGTGACTCAGGGCTCCTACTGGACCTCCAGCCCTCACCCTCTGGCCTTGTCCACGGCAACGCGACCTGGCATACCAGCGACGACTGAGACCAGCTCGAGGGCTGGGACCCGAGGACGTAGAGCAGAAAAGGGGAGCAGAGGCGAGGGAGAAGGGGCACGCGAGGACCTCGGCCAGTGACTCCACTCAAGTTACCCCCCGGACCCGGCGGCACGCTGAGGGCAATCTCCGATCCTCAAGATAAGTCACCATCCAAAGCGTTGGCTATCGTGGCACTACCCCCGCACCTAGAGCGACTCCGTACTAGCGACTGAAGGAAATATGCCCTAGAGGCAATAATAAAGTTATTATTTATTTCCTTATATCATGATAAATGTTTATTATTCATGCTAGAATTGTATTAACTGGAAACATAATACATGTGTGAATACATAGACAAACAGAGTGTCACTAGTATGCCTCTACTTGACTAGCTCATTAATCAAAGATGGTTATGTTTCCTAGCCATGAACAAAGAGTTGTTATTTGATTAACGAGATCACATCATTAGTTGAATGATCTGATTGACATGACCCATTCCATTAGCATAGCACTCGATCGTTTAGTATGTTGCTATTGCTTTTATCCATGACTTATACATGTTCCTTTAACTATGAGATTATGCAACTCACGTTTACCGTAGGAACACTTTGTGTGCTACCAAACGTCACAACGTAACTGGGTGATTATAAAGGTGCTCTACAGGTGTCTCCGAAGGTAAATGTTGGGTTGTCATATTTCGAGATTAGGATTTGTCACTCCGATTGTCGGAGAGGTATCTCAGGGCCTTCTCGGTAATGCACATCACATAAGCCTTGCAAGCATTGCAACCAATGAGTTAGTTGCGAGATGATGTATTACGGAACGAGAAAAGAGACTTGCCGGTAACGAGATTGAACTAGGTATTGGATACCGACGATCGAATCTCGGGCAAGTAACATACCGATGACAAAGGGAACAACGTATGTTGTTATGCGGTCTGACCGATAAAGATCTTCGTAGAATATGTAGGAGCCAATATGGGCATCCAGGTCCCGCTATTGGTTATTGACTGGAGACGTGTCTCGGTCATGTCTACATTGTTCTCGAACCGTAGGGTCCGCACGCTTAAGGTTTCGATGACAGTTATATTATGAGTTTATGAGTTTTGATGTACCGAAGGAGTTCGGAGTCCCGGATGAGATCGGGGACATGACGAGGAGTCTCGAAATGGTCGAGACGTAAAGATCGATATATTGGACGACTATATTCGGACATCGGAAGGGTTCTGAGTGGTTCGGGTATTTTCGGAGGTACCGGGGAGTTACGGGATTACGGGAGAAGTAATGGGCCTTGATGGGCTTTAGTGGGAAGAGGAAAAGGCTGCTGCGCCCCCCCTCCCCTTTGGTCCGAATTGGACTAGGGAAAAGGGGGCCGGCCACCTCTCCTTCTCCTCCTATTCCTTCTCCCTTCCTCCCCTTTTGGTGGACTCCTACTAGGACTTGGAGTCCTAGTAGGACTCCATATGCTGGCCGCACCTTTTGCCTTGGCCGGCCTCCTCCTCCTCCATCCTTTATATACAGGGGCAGGGGGCACCCCAAAGACACACAAGTTGATCTACGGATCGTTCCTTAGCCGTGTGCGGTGCCCCCTTCCACCAAATTCCACCTCGATCATATCGTTGCAGTGCTTAGTCGAAGCCCTGCGCCGGTAACACATCAAGATCGTCACCACGCCGTCGTGCTGACGGAACTCTTCCTCGACGCTTTGCTGGATCGGAGCCCGGGGATCGTCATCGAGCTGAACGTGTGCCAAGAACTCGGAGGTGCCGGAGTAACGGTGCTGTGATCGATTGGATCGCGAGGAGAACGTACGACTACTTCCTCTACGTTGTGTCAACGCTTCCGCTTCAGTCTACGAGGGTACGTGGACAACACTCTCCCCTCTCGTTGCTATGCATCACCATGATCCTGCGTGTGCGTAGGAAATTTTTTGAAATTACTACGTTCCCCAACAGTGGCATCCGAGCCTAGGTTTTATGGTTTGATGTTATTTGCACGAGTAGAACACAAGTGATTTGTGGACGATACAAGTCATACTGCCTACCAGCATGTCATACTTTGGTTCAGCGGTATTGTTGGACGAGACGATCCGGACCAACCTTACGCGTACGCTTACGCGAGACCGGTTCCCTCGACGTGCTTTTGCACATAGATGGCTTGCGGAAGACTGTCTCCCCAACTTTAGTTGAACCGAGTGTGGCTACGCCCGGTCCTTGAGAAGGTTAAAACGGAGTCTATTTGACAAACTATCGTTGTGGTTTTGATGCGTAGGTAAGATGAGTTCTTGCTTAAAGCCCGTAGCAGCCACGTAAAACTTGCAACAACAAAGTAGAGGACGTCTAACTTGTTTTTGCAGGGCATGTTGTGATGTGATATGGTCAAGACGTGATGCTAAATTTTATTGTATGAGATGATCATGTTTTGTAACCGAGTTATCGGCAACTGGCAGGAGCCATATGGTTGTCGCTTTATTGTATGCAATGCAATCGCGATGTAATGCTTTACTTTATTGCTAAACGGTAGTGATAGTCGTAGAAGCATAAGATTATCGAGACGACAACGATGCTGCGATGAAGATCAAGGTGTCGCGCCGGTGACGATGGTGATCATGACGGTGCTTCGAAGATGGAGATCACAAGCACAAGATGATGATGGCCATATCATATCACTTATATTGATTGCATGTGATGTTTATCCTTTTATGCATCTTATCTTGCTTTGATTGACGGTAGCATTATAAGATGATCTCTCACTAAATTATCAAGAAGTTTTCTCCCTGAGTATGCACCGTTGCGAAAGTTCTTCGTGCTGAGACACCACGTGATGATCGGGTGTGATAGGCTCTACGTTCAAATACAACGGGTGCAAAACAGTTGCACACGCGGAATACTCAGGTTTAACTTGACGAGCCTAGCATATACAGATATGGCCTCGGAACACGGAGACCGAAAGGTCGAGCGTGAATCATATAGTAGATATGATCAACATAGTGATGTTCACCATTGAAACTACTCCATCTCACGTGATGATCGGACATGGTTTAGTTGATTTGGATCACGTGATCACTTAGAGGATTAGAGGGATGTCTATCTAAGTGGGAGTTCTTAAGTAATATGATTAATTGAACTTTAATTTATCATGAACTTAGTACCTGATAGTATCTTGCTTGTCTATGTTGTGTAGATAGATGGCTCGTGCTGTTGTTCCGTTGAATTTTAATGCGTTCCTTGAGAAAGCAAAGTTGAAAGATGATGGTAGCAATTACACGGACTGGGTCCGTAACTTGAGGATTATCCTCATTGCTGCACAGAAGAATTACGTCCTGGAAGCACCGCTAGGTGCCAGGCCTGGTGCAAGAGCTACGCCAGATGTTGTGAACGTCTGGCAAAGCAAAGCTGATGACTACTCTATAGTTCAGTGTGCCATGCTTTACGGCTTAGAACCGGGACTTCAACGACGTTTTGAACACCATGGAGCATATGAGATGTTCCAGGAGTTGAAGTTAATATTTCAAGCAAATGCCCGGATTGAGAGATATGAAGTCTCCAATAAGTTCTATAGCTATAAAATGGAGGATAATGGTTCTGTCAGTGAGCATATACTCAGAATGTCTGGGTATAACAATCACTTGATTCAACTGGGAGTTAATCTTCCGGATGATTGCGTCATTGACAGAATTCTCCAATCACTGCCACCAAGCTACAAGAGCTTCGTGATGAACTATAATATGCAAGGGATGACCAAAACTATGCCCGAGCTCTTCGCGATGCTAAAAGCCGCGGAGGTAGAAATCAAAAAGGAGCATCAAGTGTTGATGGTTAACAAAACCACTAGTTTCAAGAAAAAGGGCAAAGGGAAGAAAAAGGGAAACTTCAAAAAGAACAGCAAGCAAGTTGCTACTCAAGAGAAGAAACCCAAGTCTGGACCTAAGCCTGAAACTGAGTGCTTCTATTGCAAGCAGACTGGTCACTGGAAGCGGAACTGCCCCAAGTATTTGGCGGATAAGAAGGATGGCAAGGTTAACAAAGGTATATATGATATACATGTTATTGATGTGTACCTTACTAATTCTCGCAGTAGCACCTGGGTATTTGATACTGGTTCTGTTGCTAATATTTGCAACTCAAAACAGGGGCTACGGATTAAGCGAAGATTGGCTAAGGACGAGGTGACGATGCGCGTGGGAAATGGTTCCAAAGTCGATGTGATCGCGGTCGGCACGCTACCTCTACATCTACCTTCGGGATTAATATTAGATCTAAATAATTGTTATTTAGTACCAGCGTTGAGCATGAACATTATATCTGGATCTTGTTTGATGCGAGACGGTTATTCATTTAAATCAGAGAATAATGGTTGTTCTATTTATATGAGTAATATCTTTTATGGTCATGCGCCATTAAAGAGTGGTTTGTTCTTACTTAATCTCGATAGTAGTAACACACATATTCATAATGTTGAAGCCAAAAGATGCAGAGTTGATAATGATAGTGCAACTTATTTGTGGCAATGCCGTTTAGGTCATATCGGCGTAAAGCGCATGAAGAAACTCCATACTGATGGACTTTTGGAGTCACTTGATTATGAATCACTTGGCACTTGCGAGCCGTGCCTTATGGGCAAGATGACTAAAACACCGTTCTCCGGTACTGTGGAGAGAGCAACAGATTTATTGGAAATCATACATACTGATGTATGTGGTCCAATGAATGTTGAGGCTCGTGGCGGATATCGTTATTTTCTCACCTTCAATGATGATTTAAGCAGATATGGGTATATCTACTTAATGAAACATAAGTCTAAAACGTTTGAAAAGTTCAAAGAATTTCAGAGTGAAGTGGATAATCATCGTAACAAGAAAATGAAAAGTCTCTACGATATGATCGCAGAGGTAAAATATTTGAGTTACGAGTTTGGTCTTCAAATTAAAACAATGTGGAATAGTTTCACAAATTCATGCCACCTGGAACACCACAGCATAATGATGTCTCCAAACGTCATAACCGTACTTTATTGGATATAGTACAATCTATGATGTTTCTTACCGATTTACCAATATCGTTTTGGGATCATGCATTAGAGACAGCTGCATTCACGTTAAAAGGGGCACCATCTAAATCCGTTGGGACGACACCGTATGAACTATGGTTTAGCAATAAACCTAAGCTGTCGTTTCTTAAAGTTTGGGGCTGCGATGCTTATGTGAAAAAGCTTCAACCTGATAAGCTCGAACCCAAATTGGAGAAATGTGTCTTCATAGGATATCCAAAGGAAACTGTTGGATACACCTTCTATCACAGATCCGAAGGCAAGACTTTTGTTGCTAAGTTCGGAAACTTTCTAGAGAAAGAGTTTCTTTCAAAAGAAGTGAGTGGGAGGAAAGTAGAAAACTTGATAAGGTAATTGTACCTTCTCCCTTATTGGAAAGTAGTTCATCACAGAAATCTGTTCTTGTGACTACTACACCAATTAGTAAGGAAGCTAATGATGATGATCATGTAACTTCAAGATCAAGTTACTACCGAATCTCGTAAGTAAACTAGAGTGAGATCCGCACCAGAGTGGTACGGTAATCCTGTTCTGGAAGTCATGTTACTAGACCATGATGAACTTGCGAACTATGAGGAAGCGATGATGAGCCCAGATTCCGCGAAATGGTTAGAGGCCATGAAATCTGAGATATGATCCATGTATGAGAACAAAGTATGGACTTTGATGGATTTGCCCGATGATCGGCAAGCCAAAGAAAATAAATGGATCTTGAAGAGGAAGACGGACACTGATAGTAGTGTTACTATCTACAAAGCTAGAATTGTCGCAAAAGGTTTTCGACAAGTTCAAGGTGTTGACTACGATGAGAGTTTCTCACTCGTATCTATGCTTAAGTCTGTCTGAATCATGTTAGCAATTGCCGCATTTTATGAAATCCGGCAAATGGATAAACAAAACTACATTCCTTAATGGATTTTTTAAAGAAGAGTTGTATACGATGCAACTAGAAGGTTTTGTCGATCCTGAAGGTGTTAACAAAATATGCAAGCTCCAGCGATCCATCTATGGACTGGTGCAAGCATCTCGGAGTTGGAATATACGCTTTGATAAGTTGATCAAAGCATATAGTTTTATACAGACTTGCGGTGAAACCTGTATTTACAAGAAAGTGAGTGGGAGCACTACAACATTTCTGATAAGTATATGTAAATGACATATTATTGATCGGAAATAATGTAGAATTATTCTGTAAAGCATAAAGGAGTATTTGAAAGGAGTTTTTCAAAGAAGGACCTCGATGAAGCTGCTTACATATTGAGCATCAAGATCTATAAGAGATAGATCAAGACGCTTGATAAGTTTTTCAATAAACACATACCTTGAAAAGATTTTTGAAGTAGTTCAAAATGGAACAGTCAAATAAAGAGTTCTTGCCTGTATTACAAGGTGTGAAATTGAGTAAGACTCAAAGCCCGACCACGGCAGAAGATAGAAAGAGAATGAAAGTCATTCCCTATGCCTCAGCCATAGGTTCTATAAAGTATGCCATGCTGTGTACCAGACCTATTGTATACCCTACCCTGAGATTGGCACGGGAGTACAATAGTGATCTAGGAGTAGATCACTGGACGGTGGTCAAAATTATCCTTAGTGGAATAAGGATATGTTTCTCGATTATGGAGGTGACAAAAAGGTTCGTCGTAAAAGGTTACGTCGATGCAAGTTTTGACACTAATCTAGATGACTCTAAGTCTCAATCTAGATACATATTGAAAGTGGGAGCAATTAGCTAAAGTAGCTCCGTGCAGAGCATTGTAGACATAGAAAATTGCAAAATACATAACGGATCTGAATGTGGCAGACCCGTTGACTAAACTTCTCTCACAAGCAAAAGTCACACTGTAGTACTCTTTGGGTGTTAATCACATAGCAATGTGAACTAGATTACTGAATCTAGTAAACCCTTTGGGTGTTGGTCACATATCGATGTGAACTATTGCTGATAAATCACATGGCGATGTGAACTAGATTATTGACTCTAGTGCAAGTGGGAGACTGAAGGAAATATGCCCTAGAGGCAATAATAAAGTTATTATTTATTTCCTTATATCATGATAAATGTTTATTATTCATGCTAGAATTGTATTAACTGGAAACATAATACATGTGTGAATACATAGACAAACAGAGTGTCACTAGTATGCCTCTACTTGACTAGCTCATTAATCAAAGATGGTTATGTTTCCTAGCCATGAACAAAGAGTTGTTATTTGATTAACGAGATCACATCATTAGTTGAATGATCTGATTGACATGACCCATTCCATTAGCATAGCACTCGATCGTTTAGTATGTTGCTATTGCTTTTATCCATGACTTATACATGTTCCTTTAACTATGAGATTATGCAACTCACGTTTACCGTAGGAACACTTTGTGTGCTACCAAACGTCACAACGTAACTGGGTGATTATAAAGGTGCTCTACAGGTGTCTCCGAAGGTAAATGTTGGGTTGTCATATTTCGAGATTAGGATTTGTCACTCCGATTGTCGGAGAGGTATCTCAGGGCCTTCTCGGTAATGCACATCACATAAGCCTTGCAAGCATTGCAACCAATGAGTTAGTTGCGAGATGATGTATTACGGAACGAGAAAAGAGACTTGCCGGTAACGAGATTGAACTAGGTATTGGATACCGACGATCGAATCTCGGGCAAGTAACATACCGATGACAAAGGGAACAACGTATGTTGTTATGCGGTCTGACCGATAAAGATCTTCGTAGAATATGTAGGAGCCAATATGGGCATCCAGGTCCCGCTATTGGTTATTGACTGGAGACGTGTCTCGGTCATGTCTACATTGTTCTCGAACCGTAGGGTCCGCACGCTTAAGGTTTCGATGACAGTTATATTATGAGTTTATGAGTTTTGATGTACCGAAGGAGTTCGGAGTCCCGGATGAGATCGGGGACATGACGAGGAGTCTCGAAATGGTCGAGACGTAAAGATCGATATATTGGACGACTATATTCGGACATCGGAAGGGTTCTGAGTGGTTCGGGTATTTTCGGAGGTACCGGGGAGTTACGGGATTACGGGAGAAGTAATGGGCCTTGATGGGCTTTAGTGGGAAGAGGAAAAGGCTGCTGCGCCCCCCCTCCCCTTTGGTCCGAATTGGACTAGGGAAAAGGGGGCCGGCCACCTCTCCTTCTCCTCCTATTCCTTCTCCCTTCCTCCCCTTTTGGTGGACTCCTACTAGGACTTGGAGTCCTAGTAGGACTCCATATGCTGGCCGCACCTTTTGCCTTGGCCGGCCTCCTCCTCCTCCATCCTTTATATACAGGGGCAGGGGGCACCCCAAAGACACACAAGTTGATCTACGGATCGTTCCTTAGCCGTGTGCGGTGCCCCCTTCCACCAAATTCCACCTCGATCATATCGTTGCAGTGCTTAGTCGAAGCCCTGCGCCGGTAACACATCAAGATCGTCACCACGCCGTCGTGCTGACGGAACTCTTCCTCGACGCTTTGCTGGATCGGAGCCCGGGGATCGTCATCGAGCTGAACGTGTGCCAAGAACTCGGAGGTGCCGGAGTAACGGTGCTGTGATCGATTGGATCGCGAGGAGAACGTACGACTACTTCCTCTACGTTGTGTCAACGCTTCCGCTTCAGTCTACGAGGGTACGTGGACAACACTCTCCCCTCTCGTTGCTATGCATCACCATGATCCTGCGTGTGCGTAGGAATTTTTTTGAAATTACTACGTTCCCCAACAGCGACGTTACTTCCCTTTCTCACCTAGCGACGGCTGCTTGGGTGCCAAAGGGGACCTCCTGAGCATCGCGACTCAGGGGCTCTTACCGGACCCCGGGTCGCTCACCTCCTGGCCTTGACCATGGCATCGCGACCTGGCATACCAGCGACGGCTGACGCCGCCTTGGGACTGGGACCTATCGACGCAGAGCACCAAGCCCTCGCGAGGTGCGAAAGGGGGAACTAAACTATGACGGAATTCGCGATTCGCACAAATCCATAGCAAGGGTTACATATTAACAACAAGGATCACAACCACCTTACAAGCCCCTATGGGGCACAATGTGATTCCTCGCAGGGAACGAATCCTAAAAGGTGCTAATTACACGCGCCCCTGCAAAAGATGCCATCATCAACAGTGGGCCGGCAGGCACCGGCGCCAACCCCATCCAGATCAGGATCGACGGCGACCAAGTGAGCCTGCCCTGCTCCGGTAGCGGCGTCGGCTCGCGGGCTCGTAGCTGTCGTCGCTCGTCTCCGGCGTCGCGAAGACCTCACTGGGATCGCTGGATCCTCCAGCGCTCCCGTCGCTTGCGGAGCTGTCCAGGGGGCGATTGGCGGGCCCAGCCGTCGCCGTGGCAAGGTCCTGGCCGCCTCCCCCGGGGCAGCACTCCAGCCGGCGACCGTTCGCGTCGAAGACCTTGAAGAACATCACCGAAGCGCCGTCGTACTCCACGTGGATCGTGAGGGCGCCCTTTGTTCTGCAGCACCGAGCGATTTCACCCCAACCACGAGTCATGAAGACCTCGCCCGGGGCGGTGATCGCAACCTCTACCCCGGTCGCAGGAGTGCTGCAGTCGGCGTGCTGCAGCCATAGCTCCAGGAGTCTCCCCTGCTGGAAGGCGGAGGCGAAGAAGGGAGGAAGGCGGATCCAAGTCCGCGGAGGCATGGCGGCGTGGAGCACGATCTCGCGGGAGGAGTCCTCGGTGTGGACTCCAGGAGGAACAACCAACACCTTCGTGACCCTCCGGCATCGCCGACGGTGCTGGCCGAGGGGATCGACATCTCCTCTTCCAGAGCCCTCGGCGTGGGCATACAAGGGAAGCGGGAACCCCGGCGGAGGCCGCTCGTACCAAGGCCTCAGCACCACTAGGCGGTTCTCCTCGTCTCGGCCGCGCAAGGCAGGCCGTTTCTTCGGCGGGAGCGGGTCAGGTACCTCTTGAAGAGCCTTTCCCTTCTCCGCCGCAGAGAACCGGCGAATCAGAGCCATCACACCAAGACGGAGCAAGAACTCAGGCGGGGGAGGAAGCAAGAAGAGATGGACTAGAAGGGCACACGCGGTGCCGTACTTATAGCCGGCGGAGGCCAACCGCCGGCCTCCACGATGACAGGTAATCATGACATGGTTTGCATGCAGGGACTTGTCCAATCTGCGCGATCGTCGAGGCGTCGTGGGGAAGTGGAGACGCCCACGTCCAATCAACCGCCACGCGGCGCCCGAGGCCGCAGGCTGTTAGGGCCCTCGGCGCTTCGCCCTTGCCATTTCGCCTCTCGGCACGGCCAAGTCCGTGCTCGCCTTGGGCCCGGGGGCTACTGTCGGCATTCTGGGCACGGGGGTCCCCAGACTTGCCTGCCTGCGGCCTACGGCGTGGCTCGAGTGGGGGCCCAACGTGGCCCATCTTCATCAACACAAGGCTCAAGACCCTCGCGAGGGGCCAAGCCTCGCGAGGCGGACGACACGGCGCTTCCTCCAGCACGGCCTCCTTAGGCTGGCTCGTGAGGAGGCGGAGAGATCAAGGTGGGGTACCTCACGAGGTGCCCATGACGCAAGCCATGATGACCAAAGGTGCCAGGCGGGCGCCGGCCCGCGCAGTGTCCTCCCTTTCCTCTTTGGTGCAAAGGGGGCAAGCGCAGGCGAGAGGATCAAGCAAAGGCACCCATTTCGGTGCAACGAGACCAAGACCAACTCCGCGACAAGGAGGAAGTCACTGTGGAGCCCAAGCCGTCGTCATCACCAGAGCCTTTGGCAGGCGAAGACCAACTTTAGTCAGGATAAGTGTACCAGATGTTCCCCTTCAAATTGGCCAATTGTTGGCGCCCTTCCCGCTCAATATTTGGGAAGAGGCCCAGGGCCTTTGCCTATAAATAGGTCCAGCCACCCCCAGGGTAGGGGCATCGGGAATCAAGCATCTAGAGAGCCATTGGGAATCCAGCACCCAGAAAGAGAGAAGGGCGATTGAACTCTCCCTAGCAGTTCATCCCCTAACCAAGAACAGGCCCTCGCGAGGCTGTTCACCTGTACTGTTCTTCTTCATCAGCCCAAGACGCAATCCACCCACCACACTGGAGTAGGGTATTAAACCACAATGGTGGCCCGAACCAGTATAAACCCTATGTCTCATGTGTTGTTCCTGCAGTAGTTTAGATCCTTACGAGACGGAGCGGTAGAGGGTTCGATCTTCGCGCGCACCCCAGAGTTTGAACCTTAAGGGTCCGCCAGAACCCGGAATCCGACAAAAACCATGTATTTCTTCAACAGGCGGTAAATTAAGACCATGTATTTCTTCAATAGGAGGTAAATTCTTAACATCTTCAGCTTTAATACCTTTTTCTTTCATACATTTCTTTGCCTCTTGCATATATTCATGACTGAGAAATAGAACACCCCTTTTCTTGGGAGTTGGTTTCAGAATAGGCTCAGGAGTTGTCTCACGAAGTGTCCAATTATTTTCATTAGTCAACATATTATTCAATAGAACTCCCTGAAAACAGAACCAGCACCACTATCCAGGTAATCTCTGGAAGCATCGGTTAGTCCATTATAAAAGATATCAAGTATTTCATTTTTCTTAAGAGGATGATCAGGCAAAGCATTAAGTAATTGGAGAAGCCTCCCCCAAGCTTGTGGGAGACTCTCTTCTTCAAGTTGCACGAAATTATATATTTCCCTTAAAGCAGCTTCTTTCTTATGAGCAGGGAAATATTTAGCAGAGAAGTAATAAATCATATCCTGGGGACTACGCACACAACCAGGATCAACAGAATTAAACCATATCTTAGCATCACCCTTTAATGAGAACGGAAATATTTTAAGGATATAAAAGTAGCGAGTTCTCTCATCATTAGTGAATAGGGTGGCTATATCATTTAATTTAGTAAGATGTGCCACAACAGTTTCAGATTCATAGCCATAGAAAGGATCAGATTCAACCAAAGTAATTATATCAGGATCAACAGAGAATTCATAATCCTTATCAGTAACAAAGATAGGTGAAGTAGCATAAGCAGGATCATATTTCATTCTAGCATTCAGAGTTTTTTGTTTAAGCTTAGGTAATAATTTGTTAAGATCACTTCTATCATTGCAAGAAAGAAAGTCTCTTTTAGTCTCTTCATCCATAATATAGCCCTCAGGCACAACAAGCAATTCATATTTATTGGGAGAGCCTTCATCATCACTTTCATCAATATTATCAGTTTCAATAATTTCATTCTCTCTAGCCCTAGCAAGTTGTTCATCAAGAAATTCACCAAGTGGCACAGTAGTATCAAGCATAGAAGTAGTTTCATCATAAGTATCATGCATAACAGAAGTGGCATCATCAATAACATGCGACATATCAGAATTAATAGCAGAAGCAGGTTTAGGTGTCGCAAGCTTACTCAAAATAGAAAGTGAATCAAGTGCAGAGCTAGATGGCAGTTCCTTGCCTCCCCTCGTAGTTGAGGGATAAATGTTTGTTTTCTCGTCTTTCAAGTTCTTCATAGTGACCAGCAGATATAAATCCCAAGTGACTCAAAGAATAGAGCTATGCTCCCCAGCAACGGCGCCAAAAAATAGTCTTGATAACCCACAAGTATAGGGGATCGCAACATTTTTCGAGGGTAGAGTATTCAACCCAAATTTATTGATTTGACACAAGGGGAGCCAAAGAACATTCTCAAGTATTAGCAGTTGAGTTGTGAATTCAACCACACCTGGATAACTTTCTGCAGCAAAGTATTTAGTAGCAAAGTAATATGGAAGTAATGGTAACGGTAGCAAAAGTAATATTTTGGGGTTTTGTAGTGATTCCAGCAGTAGCAACAGTAAAGTAAATAAGCGAAGAACAATATGTGAAAAGCTCATAGGCATTGGATCGGCGATGGAGAATTATGCCGGATGCGGTTCATCATGTAACAATCATAACATAGGGTGACACAGAACTAGCTCCAATTCTTCAATGTAATGTAGGCATGTATTCCGAATATAGTCATACGTGCTTATGGAAAAGAACTTGCATGACATCTTTTGTCCTACCCTCCCGTGGCAGTGGGGTCCTGAAACTAAGGGATAATAAGGCCTCCTTTTAATAGAGTACCAGACCAAAGCATTAACACATAGTGAATACATGAACTCCTCAAACTATGGTCATCACCGGGAGTGGTCCCGACTATTGTCACTTCGGGGTTGCCGGATCATAACACATAGTAGGTGACTATAGACTTGCAAGATAGGATCAAGAACTCACATATATTCACGAAAACATAATAGGTTTAGATCTGAAATCATGTCACTCGGGCCCTAGTGACAAGCATTAAGCATAGCAAAGTCATAGCAACATCAATCTCAGAACATAGTGGATACTAGGGACCAAACCCTAACAAAACTAACTCGATTACATGATAAATCTCATCCAACTCATCACTGTCCAGCAAGCCTACGATGGAATTACTCACGCACGGCGTTGAGCATCATGAAATTGGTGATGGAGGATGTTGATGATGACGATGGCGACGGATTCCCCTCTCTGGAGCCCCGAACGGACTCCAGATCAGCCCTCCCGAGAGAGTATAGGGCTTGGCGGCGGCTCCGTATCGTAAAACACGATGAATCCTTCTCTTTGATTTTTTTCTCCCCGAACACGAATATATGGAGTTGGAGTTGAGGTCGGTGGAGCACTGATAAGCCACAAGTATAGGGGATCGCAACAGTTTTCGATGGTAGAGTATTCAACCCAAATTTATTGATTCGACACAAGGGGAGCCAAAGAATATTCTCAAGTATTAGCAGCTGAGTTGTCAATTCAACCACACCTGGAAACTTAGTATCTGCAGCAAAGTGTTTAGTAGCAAAGTAATATGATAGTGGTGGTAACAGTAACAAAAGTAAAGGAAGCAAAAGTAATATTTTTGGTATTATGTAGTGATTGTAACAATAGCAACGAGAAAGTAAATAAGCGTAAACCAGTATATGGAAAGCTCGTAGGCATCGGATCAGTGATGGATAATTATGCCGGATGTGGTTCATCATGTAACAGTCATAACATAGGGTGACACAAAACTAGCTCCAATTCATCAATGTAATGTAGGCATGTATTCCGAATATAGTCATACGTGCTTATGGAAAAGAACTTGCATGACATCTTTTGTCCTACCCTCCCGTGGCAACGGGGTCCTAATGGAAACTAAGGGATATTAAGGCCTCCTTTTAATAGAGAACCGAAACAAAGCATTAGCACATAGTGAATACATGAACTCCTCAAACTATGGTCATCAGCGGGAGTGGTCCTGATTAGTGTCACTTCGGGGTTGCCGGAGCATAACACATAGTAGGTGACTATAGACTTGCAAGATAGGATCAAGAACACACATATATTCATGAAAACATAATAGGTTCAGATTCGAAATCATGGCACTCGGGCCTGAGTGACAAGCACTGGTAGAAAAAGAGGCTTCCGTCCAGCCCCATTAGTCGCGGAACTGTAGGAACCGCGACTAATGAAGTCTTTAGTCGCGGTTCGGCAGACGAACCACGACCAAAGGCCTGGGCCCAGGGCGCTCGGTGGCCAGCTGGTGCACGTGAGGGGCTTTAGTCGCGGTTGGCCAGGCCAACCGCGACTAAAGGTGCCCAAAGGCCTTTAGTCGCGGTTGGCCAGGCCAACCGCGACTAAAGCTCCTCCCCTATATATACCAGTTCAGCACACTCACTTAGCCATTTGGTGCCACTTCTCTTCACAAGCTTCACAAGGGGGTGTAGGTTTGCTTTTGGTTCCTCTTATGCACACAAGGTGTTTGATGAAATGCCCCAAGAGCATGAAACAAACATGATATGAAATGTTGGAGCCACACTTGAGGTTCCTCATTTATTTTTTCCTCCTCGATCGCGGTTAGCAACTTGAACCTTTCATGCATGTGTGTCATTGATAAAATATGCATGTGTGTTGTTCATTGTTTAATTTCTATTGTTTATAGCTAGTTAGTTTAACAAATGCATGATGGTTAATTATATATTTTATATTATAATAATGCAGATGAATCGGCAATGGATGTACGGTAACCGACTCTCCCGCGAGTTCACTACGGGTTTTAAAGATTTCCTCGTAGTGGCTAATGCGAACAAGCAGAAGGGTTTTGTTATCTGTCCATGTGTTGACTGTAAGAATCAGAAGGGTTACTCTTCCTCAAGAGAAGTTCACCTGCACCTGCTTCGGCACGGTTTCATGCCAAGCTATAATTGTTGGACCAAGCATGGAGAAAGAGGGGTTATAATGGAAGAAGATGAAGAAGGGGATGATTTCATCGATGAAAGCTATCTTGCTCATTTCGGTGATACTTTCATGGAGGATGCTGAAGGTGAAGGGGAAGGTGAAGGGGAAGGTGAAGGTGAAGAAGAGGCACGTGATGAGACCGTTGATGATCTTGGTCGGACCATTGCTGATGCACGGAGACGCTGCGAAACTGAAAAGGAGAGGGAGAATTTGGATCGCATGTTAGAGGATCACAGAAAGTCGTTGTACCCCGGATGCGATGATGGTCTGAAAAAGCTGGGCTGCACACTGGATTTGCTGAAATGGAAGGCACAGGCAAGTGTAGCTGACTCGGCATTTGAAAACTTGCTGAAAATGTTGAAGAATATGTTTCCAAAGAATAACGAGTTGCCCGCCAGTACGTACGAAGCAAAGAAGGTTGTCTGCCCTCTAGGTTTAGAGGTTCTGAAGATACATGCATGCATCAACGACTGCATCCTCTACCGCGGTGAATACGAGAATTTGAATGAATGCCCGGTATGCACTGCATTGCGTTATAAGATCAGAGGCGATGACCCTGGTGACGATGTTGAGGGCGAGAAACCCAGGAAGAGGGTTCCCGCCAAGGTGATGTGGTATGCTCCTATAATACCACGGTTGAAACGTCTGTTCAGGAACAAAGAGCATGCCAAGTTGTTGCGATGGCACAAAGAGGACCGTAAGTCGGACGGGGAGTTGAGACACACCGCAGATGGAACGCAATGGAGAAAGATCGACAGAGAGTTCAAAGATTTTGCAGCTGACGCAAGGAACATAAGATTTGGTCTAAGTACAGATGGCATGAATCCTTTTGGCGAGCAGAGCTCCAGCCATAGCACCTGGCCCGTGACTCTATGCATCTACAACCTTCCTCCTTGGTTGTGCATGAAGCGGAAGTTCATTATGATGACAGTGCTCATCCAAGGTCCGAAGCAACCCGGCAACGACATCGATGTGTACCTAAGGCCATTAGTTGATGAACTTTTACAGCTGTGGGGCAGACCTGGTGTCTGTGTGTGGGATGAGCACAAAGAAGAGGAATTTGACCTACGAGCGTTGCTTTTCGTAACCATCAACGATTGGCCTGCTCTTAGTAACCTTTCAGGACTGTCAAATAAAGGATACAATGCATGCATGCACTGCTTACATGAGACTGAAAGTGTACATTTGCCAAATTGTAAGAAGAACGTGTACCTTGGGCATCGTCGATTTCTTCCGAAAATTCATCCAGTAAGAAAGAAAGGCAAGCATTACAACGGCAAGGCAGATCACCGGCCGAAGCCTGCAGAACGCACTGGTGCTGAGGTATTTGATATGGTCAAGGATTTGAAAGTCATCTTTGGAAAGGGTCCTGGCGGACAATCAGTTCCGAAGGGAGCTGACGGGCACGCAGCCATGTGGAAGAAGAAATCTATATTCTGGGAGCTAGAATATTGGAAAGTCCTAGAAGTCCGCTCTGCAATCGACGTGATGCACGTTACGAAGAATATTTGCGTGAACCTCCTAAGCTTCTTGGGCGTGTATGGGAAGACAAATGATACAAAGGAAGCACGGCAGGACCAGCAACGTTTGAAAGACCCTGATGACCGGCATCCGGAATGGTTTCAAGGTCGTGCCAGCTACGCTCTGACCAAAGAAGAGAAGGTCATCTTTTTTGAATGCCTGAGCAGTATGAAGGTCCCGTCTGGATTCTCGTCCAATATAAAGGGAATAATAAACATGGCGGAGAAAAAGTTCCAAAACCTGAAGTCTCACGACTGCCACGTGATTATGACGCAATTGCTTCCGATTTCTTTGAGGGGGATCCTGCTGGAAAATGTTCGAGTAGCCATTGTGAAGCTATGTGCATTCCTCAATGCAATCTCTCAGAAGGTAATCAATCCAGAAGTTCTACCACGGTTACAGAACGATGTGATCCAATGTCTTGTCAGTTTCGAGTTGGTGTTCCCGCCATCCTTCTTCAATATTATGACGCACCTCCTGGTTCACCTAGTCGAAGAGATTTTCATTCTCGGTCCTGTATTTCTACACAATATGTTCCCCTTCGAGAGGTTCATGGGAGTATTAAAGAAATATGTTCGTAACCGTGCTAGGCCAGAAGGAAGCATCGCCAAGGGCTATGGAAATGAGGAGGTAATTGAGTTTTGTGTTGACTTTGTTCCTGACCTTAAGCCGATTGGTCTTCCTCGATCGCAGCACGAGGGGAGACTAAGTGGAAAAGGAACGTTCGGAAGGAAATCAACGATATGTATGGACGGCCATTCTCTGACTGAAGCACCCCACACTGTACTGACCAATTCCAGCTTGGTGGCTCCGTACTTTGAGAAACACAAGAATATTTTACGCTCGGACAACCCGGGGAAGCCTGAATCCTGGATTAGGAAGGCCCACATGGAGACTTTCGGCAGTTGGTTGAGAAAACATTTAATGAATGACAATGATGTTGTAGATCAGCTGTACATGTTGGCCAAGACACCATCTTCGACTATAACGACTTTCCAAGGGTACGAGATAAATGGGAATACATTTTACACGATCGCCCAAGATAAAAAGAGCACCAACCAAAACAGTGGTGTCCGCTTTGATGCAGCAACCGAGAATGGGCAAAAGGTCACATATTATGGTTACATAGAGGAGATATGGGAACTTGACTCTGCACCCTCCTTTAAGGTCCCTTTGTTCCGGTGCAAATGGTTCAAGCTAACAGGAGGTGGGGTAAAGGTGGACCAGCAATACGGAATGACAATGGTGGATTTCAACAATCTTGGTTACCTTGACGAACCATTCGTCCTAGCGAAAGATGTCGCTCAGGTTTTCTATGTGAAGGACATGAGTAGCAAACCGAGGAAACGGAAAGATAAGAAAACGATCAGTACATCATGCGACGATCCAAAGCGCCACATTGTTCTTTCAGGGAAAAGAAACATCGTGGGAGTGGAGGACAAGACAGACATGTCAGAAGATTATAATATGTTTGCTGAAATTCCGCCCTTCAAAGTGAACACCGACCCAAGCATTAAGTTAAATGATGAGGATGCTCCATGGATACGACACAATCGTAAGCAAGCAGGGACACAAGGGAAGAAATGATGTGTAATAATTTATTGTACCAAACTTTGTTGAATGGATCATGTGAATTATATTACCCGTGATGTGTTTGGTGTCCATTTTCGAATGATTCGAGATACCGCTGATGATACATGAAATTTGGAGTGATTTAGTCATACTCCTGCCTAGGCGTATAATATGCATACTCATAGTCTTCATAGCCGCCGCCGTTGTACTGGTAGTCGTCGCCTTCAAAGTTGCCGCCGTCGTCATCGCTGCTGTCGTCGCTGTCGTCGGGCGGCGCTCGTGGCTCGAACTGAGGGTAGCGCAGGCGGGGGATATCACCGGCCGTGATGTAGTCCATGACGCTCTGCAGAGTCCGGCCGTACCACCATAGCCGACGACCGGCCTCGTGGAAGTTCCCAGGAGGCAGACCGTCCTCCTCATACCTAGCGAGCGCCCTCTCACGCCGATTGATGAAGAAGGCGTCCCAAGTATGCTGGTTATCGGGATGCCAGCGGGGATTCATCCGCTGCTCCGGCGTGAGTTTTATTTTTGAATTGAATTAGTTTTATTTTTCTTAATTTTTTGATATATTATTTGTATTTTTAGAATTTTGAATTGAATTAGTTTTATTTTTCTGAATTTTTTGATATAATATTTGTGTTTTTAACATATTGAATTGAATTAGTTCTATTTTCTGAATTTTTTGATATATTATTTGTATTTTTAACATATTGAATTGAATTAGTTTTATTTTTCTTAATTTTTTGATATATTATTTGTATTTTTAAGATTTTGAATTGAATTAGTTTTATTTTTCTGAATTTTTTGATATATTATTTGTATTTTTAACATTTTGAATTGAATTAGTTTTATTTTTCTTAATTTTTTGATATATTATTTGTATTTTTAGAATTTTGAATTGAATTTGTTTTATTTTTCTGAATTTTTTGATATAATATTTGTGTTTTTAACATATTGAATTGAATTAGTTTTATTTTTCTGAATTTTTTGATATATTATTTGTATTTTTAAGATTTTGAAAAAGAAAAAGTATTTTGAAAAATACCTTTAGTCGCGGTTGGCCTGGCCAACCGCGACTAAAGGTCGTTGCGCGCGGGAACGCAAAAACCCGCCAAAAAACCCTTTAGTCGTGGTTGGTCTGGCCAACCGCGACTAAAGGTTACCCTTTAGTCGCGGGTCGCCTCCCCAACCGCGACTAAAGGGGGGGGCTATAAATACAAGGGCCCGAACCGTCGCCTCCATTTCTCGTCTTCTCCGATCTGCCGCGCCGAAGGCCTGCCGCCGTCGCCCTCGCCCTCGACGCTGCCCGCCGTCGCCCTCGCCCTCAACGCCGCCCGCCGTCGCCCTCGCCCTCGACGCCGCCCGCCGTCGCCCACCGCGCTGTCATCGTCTCGCGCCCCGGCCGCCCCGTCCGCCGTATGCACACCGCGCCCTGCCCCGGCCCACGCGCGCCGCCCCCTCTCGCCCACGTACGGCACCGCCGGCCGCTATCATCGGCCTCCCTCGCCCACCGCGCACGCGCCGCCTCGCTCGCCCGCCCTCAACGCCGCCGGCGCGCGCCACGGGCCAGAGAGCGAGATCGTGGAGAGAGAGAGGGGCGCCGCGGGCCACCGGAATTTTTTCTTTTTTTTCTTTTTTTTGTTCTTTTTAATTTTAACTAGTTAATTAGTTTAACAAAAACGGTAAAATAACTTAAAACTTGATAATTAACAAAAAAACCGTAAAATTTGATAATTAACCAAAAAAACGTATATAAAACTTGATAATTAACAACAAAAAAAGTAAAACTCCGCGGTGTTTTTTTTGGGATCGAGAGGGGGCGGCGAGGGTTATACAGGTGTGTTGTCCTCGCCTCCCTCTTCATGACGCCGTCGTCTGCCGCCCCGTCTCGCGCTCTACCGCGACACCCTCTCCCACCCCTTCCTCGCCCCCTCCTTTTGCCACCGCCCTTTCGCCACCGCCACCGCCACCGCCCCCCTTCTTCACTTAATTAATTTGTTTTTACTACATGTTTTCAGGACTGACATAATGGCGGACGATAGAGCTGACCCGATTATGGACAACTATGATTCGGACGGTGAAGCACATATGTTCGGCATCATAAATGGCGATATTCTATATGTGCTGACCAGACAAGAAGAAGATGATATCTCTTCTTATCTGAACCTTGACGGTGAAGATGAAGGGCGCCGTCAGCAAGATGATGCCGAACAAACGTCGATAAACGACGATCTTGAAATGGAAGTAGCAACCACCTCTGGCGCCGAGGTATATATATACATTGAGCCTCTGGTGATACAAACTAACTGATTTGAATAAATATGTGTGTACTAACGCTCGCGACTCTCTTTCTTATTTTAGCCCTCGGCCGGATCGTCGAAACAATCGAGTATGTCGTCAAAGCGTGGCGCAACCAAGACGATGAAACAAGGAGAAACATGCACCATCGAGGTTGTCGACAGTGCAACCGGCAGGCCGCTGGAGCCCCGCAAGAATGCCACCAAGTTTGTCAGCCAATGCGGAGCCGTTGTTAGAGACAACGTCTCGATCACCGTCCAGGAGTGGAATAAGCCAAAGAAGGCACGAATTGCTGGTTTCACTTTTTTCGATAAGAGAACAAAAAAAGATTGCTTCAAGAAGCTTATGGAACATTTCGTTCTACCTACGGAATACAACAAATTCGATGAGGAGGGTAACAAGATTGAGGAAAACAAGGAGAGGAGGAGGCTAGTCAAACAGTTCGCTCTTCATAAGATGGCCGACGCATTCCGGAAATTCAAGCAAAATCTAGCCCATGACTTTGTCAAGCAGAACAAGACTCCGGATTTCAAAGGACAATATGAGAAACTGAAACATGATTGGCCAGAATTTGTGAAGCAAAAGAAATCGGAGCAGTTCATTCAAATATCGAAAAAAATAAGGAAAATGCGGCTAAGAAGGAGTACAATCATATTATGGGGCCAGGAGGGTATCGCCTTTGGCAGCCTAGGTTGGAGAAGATGGAGAATGAGATGAGGGCACGAGGAATCCGTCCAGGTACGGAGGGATGGGACCCAAGGGCCAAAAGCTGGTGGTACGGGCATGGGGGAACGCTGAACCCGGAGACAGGGGAGTGTGTTTACCAGGGCAAAATAATTAAACCCACCCAAGCCCTTATTGACGCAATGAGGGATGCTCAAGAGGGGAAGATCAAGTTCAACAGAGAGAACGACGCACTGACAAAAGCCCTCAGGAATCCTGAACACGGAGGACGTGTATGAGGCATGGGGCACATTCCGTGGAAAATAGGGTTCCCCCAGAACGATGACCCGTACGGTTACAGAAGCCGTAAGAGAAAGATGGATCGGGAAGCAGATGTTGTGGCGCGGTTGGCATCGGAAATGGATGTGATGAAGAAAACCGTGAGTGTACTAGTGGCCGAAAGAGATGCAGCTCGGGCGCAGCATGAAGATCATCCAGCGGATCTCGGAAGCCAGCAGCGGAGAAGCAGCGTGGCTTCCACGGAGGCCCCACCGGCTGGTGCAGATGCACCGACGATCGAAATTACTGCACCGGAGCCTCTGGTGGTCGAAAATTACTGCACCGGAGCCTCCTCGCTACCCCGTGGACGATATAAAGGAGATGAAAGAATGTCATCTGTATTATCCTATCGGGAACATGTCCATGAAGGTAGCCATCGGCAGTGCTTTACCATGTTTACCTGGAGCACTCCACCACAACAACCCCATTCAAGATGGCTATGCTCGTGTCACGGTGGAGGACATAGTCCAAGGGTTTGAGGACCTGGAGATTGACATTGCTACACCTGAAGGGGAGAAAAGACTTGGAGATGTCAAGCACCATTTCATTCTATGGCAAAAGAAGTTTATCAAGTTTCCAGGCGAGGCGCCAAGGACAACAAGTCCACCCCCCTACGGTGGTGGCGGTGGTGGTGGTGGTGGTGGTGGCGGTTCACCTACACCTCCGTCACGTCAGCCGACGCCTCCCAGTCCACAACATCCGGCGGGTGATCAGACGCCGCCCCCCAGTCCTCGTCCGGCGGGTGATCAGACGCCGCCCCCCAATCCACCTCCGGCAAAGAAGCAGAAGCAGTCCTGGATTATTAACCCGGACCCTTATGTACCTAAGACCACAAAGGTACCGGAGCCATCACTGAAGCCTCTCCCCACAAGGCCTTGGGAACGTAGTGCCGAGGAAACTGCCGCGGCCGCGGCTGCTGATCATGAGAAATGGAAGGCGGACTGCAAGAAGAAAAGAGAGCCCGAGCCCAAGCCAGTATTTTTTGATGAGCAAAAGAAGTGGGCTAAGTCATTTTTGAGCACAACGTCCCAAGCCGCGAAGAATTTGCCTGACGACTATGCACGTGAACTTCGTAGGCAGGCACTCATGTTGAAGGAGAAGAAAGAGCGGGCGGAGAACCAGGAGAACAAAGCCTTGGAGGAGGCCGAGAAAACGGAATTAGAAAGTAAAAAAAGAGGGAAACGAGTTGCCCAGCTCGGGGAACAAAGTAAACAATCGATTGCCCCGCTTATAGTGAAAGCCGCCGGTCCGGATGACCCCGATATCATAGCAGCTGCGGCAGCACATGGATTGACTGTAACGAGTGCCAGAGAACAAGCGGCCAACTTAGGTATTACTCTTCGTGAACTGTTAGGCCTTGATGAGGTGCCAGTGAAGGAGGTAGTAATTACATATGTGAAGAATGGGCCTCTCGTCGAGCCTGCGCAGGAAGAGGATCTACCTCCACAAATGAAAGGTCTGCTGAAATGGTACAAGGGTTACATAAAAAATAAAAACGCCAAAGAATATATTTATGCGGAAGTTAGATATGAGCATCACTTCAAACATTACTATGTACAAATTCATCTGAGTGAATTGTTCCAGCTTTTCAATCTGCGCGAGCTCGACAAATCTATCATCAGTTGCTACGTTCTGTAAGTGATTTATTTCTACCCCATCTCGTTCATATTGCCTGCACTATATATATGTCCTAACTATATTGTTGTGTCCGCTATTATACATGCAGAATGAAGATTAAGGAATGCAGAGTAAGGAACATCCATGATGTTGGGTTCATTGACCCACACATCGTTAATGGATATGTGTTGCAGCATCACCCCGCCGACATGGAGGCAGACCTGTGGCAGTTTCTTACAAAGCAGGAACTCAAAAGTGATATTCTATTTCCTTACCATTTTGGGTGAGTGTTTCTGTCTTGAGCACATTCTCTTTTGTTTACTCCATGCATGGTATGTGGCCAGCTAATCGATGAGTTATGCATGACGTACTGTGCATGTATCGTGTCCGCAGGTTCCACTGGATTATGCTAGTAATTAAAGTTGACACCTCAGAATGTCTCATCCACGACTCTCTGAATATGGATCCAAAGCTTTGGGGCGACATGAGAAGAATGCTGCAGAAGTAATTATTTTCATTCATTTGCGCTCTATATCGATCGGCCTATTTCGTTCATTTCCTAATATCAAGTAACTAATAACTCTCTTGTTCATTTAATTTTCTTTGCCTCGTAGGGTTTGGAGACGGTTCGTAGATACAAAGGTCGGTGAATTCAAAAAAGAGCTAGAATTCAAAAAGTCAAAGGCTAAGAATGGTGGGGATATTCAGCCAGCCGGGACCAATTTATGTGGATACTATGTCTGTGAGATGATCCGGAGATACACCTCTGAGCGGGTTCCGAGTGATACCAATGCTCAGAGGAATAACCTCCGGATGATGCTTAGTCCAGAAGCTCGCTTCTGACCACTTCAAGAGGAACTAGCTGGATGGTTCAGCAGGGAAGTCCTCCATCCTAAAGGAGAACACCATTACGAGGACACAGAACTTTATATGCATTAAATTATGTATCCAAACTTGTTCAAAATTGTATATGGTCATCCGATGATATTGAATATATATTGTATATTCCTCTTGAATTCTTTTTGGTTCTAATTTCAAATTTGTTTGAAATTGTACATTCATATGCATGTATGTAGTAGCGTAGAATATGTGAAACTCCTTCAAAATTAAAATAAAGCATAAAAGAAATAAAACAATACAAATTAAACAGAAAACAGGTTTAGGGGGGCAGGTTTAGGGGGGGGCTAAAACCCTAAACCTGCGGCGGCCTTTAGTCGCGGTTGGCCAGAAGAACCGCGACTAAAGGTCCTCCGCCCCGACGGCTGCCTGGCGCCCACGTGGACGGGCCTTTAGTCGCGGTTCTTAAGCAACCGCGACTAAAGGGGGGGCCTTTAGTCCCGCCTGTTTGGTCGCGGTTGCGCAACCGCGACTAATGGCAGTTGCGAACCGCGACCAAAGGCCCTTTTTCCACCAATGAAGCATTAAGCATAGCAAAGTCATAGCAACATCAATCTCAGAACATAGTGGATACTAGGGATCAAACCCTAACAAAACTAACTCGATTACATGATAGATCTCATCCAACCCATCACCGTCCAGCAAGCCTACTATGGAATTACTCACGCACGGCAGTGAGCATCATGAAATTGGTGATGGAGGATGGTTGATGATGACGACGGCGACGAAGCCCCCTCTTCGGAGCCCCGAACGGACTCCAGATCAGCCCTCCAGAGAGGTTTTAGGGCTTGGCGGTGGCTCCGTTTCATAAAATGCAATGATTTCTTCTCTTCTATTTTTTTCTCCCCGAAAGCAAATATATAGAGTTGGAGTTGGCGTTGGAAGGTCTCCAGGGGGCTCACGAGGTAGGGGGCGCGCCCTAGGGGGGGCGCCCCACCCTCGTGGACAGGGTGTGGGCCCCCTGGTCTTCATCTTTGGCGAGGATTTTTTATTATTTTTTATTATATGTTCCGTGGAGTTTCAGGTCATTCCGAGAACTTTTGTTTTCTGCACATAAAACAACATCATGGCAGTTCTGTTGAAAACAACGTCAGTCCGGGTTAGTTCCATTCTAATCATGCAAGTTAGAGTCCAAAACAAGGGTAAAAGTGTTTCGAAAAGTAGATACGTCGGAGACGTATCAACTCCCCCAAGCTTAAACCTTTGCTTGTCCTCAAGCAATTCAGTTGACAAACTGAAAGAGAAAAATAAAGACTTTTACAAACTCTCTTGTTGTTGTGAATATGTCAAGTCAGCATTCAAGTTTTCAGCAAAGATCATGACTAACCACATTTCTAATAATTGTCAGGTCTCATATTTACTCATATCAATAGCATAATCAACTAGCGAGCCATAATAATAAATCTTGGATGACAACACTTTCTCAAAACAATCATAATATGATATAACAAGATGGTATCTCACTAGCACTTTCTGAGACCGCAAAACATTAATGCAGAGCACCTTTAAAGATCAAGGCCTGACTAGACATTGTAATTTATGGTAAAAGAGATCCAATCATAGTCACACCCAATATAGATTAATAGTGATGAATGCAAATGACAACTGTGCTCTCCAGCTAGTGCTTTTTAATAAGAGGGTGATGACTCAACATAAAAGTAAATAGATAGGCCCTTCGCAGAGGGAAGCAGGGATTTGTAGAGGTGCCAGAGCTTGGTTTTGAAATAGAGATAAATAATATTTTGAGCAGTATACTTTCATTGTCAACATAACAACTAAGAGATGGCGATATCTTCCATGTCACATACATTATAGGCGGTTCCCAAACAGAATGGTAAAGTTTATACTCCGCCTCCACCAACAAGCATCAATCCATGGCTTTCTCGAAACGACGAGTGCCTCCAACAAACATCAGGTCCCAGGGGGAGTTTTGTTTGCAATTAATTTTGATTTTGTTTGCATAAAGCATGGGACTGGGCATCCCGGTGACTAGCCATTTTCTCGTGAGTGAGGAGCGGAGTCCACTCCTCTTGAGAATAACCCGCTTAACATGGAAGATAATGGCAGCCTTGGTTGATACATGAGCTATTCGAGCATACAAAACAGAATGTTCATTTGAAGGTTTAGAGTTTGGCACATACAAATTTACTTGGAACGACAGGTAGATACCGTATATAGGAAGGTATAGTGGACTCATCTGGAATAACTTTGGGGTTTAAGGGATTGGATGCACAAGCAGCATTTCCGCTTAGTACTGTACAGGTGAAGGCTAGCAAAAGACTGGGAAGCGACCAACTAGCGAGCGACAACAGCCATGTACATGCATTAAAATTAATAAACATTGGATGCAAGCATGAGTAGGACTAATCCACCATGAACATAAATATCGTGAAGGCTATGCTGATTTGTTTCAACTACATGCCTGAACATGTGCCAAGTCAAGTCACTTAAATCATTCAAAGGAGGATACCACCCCACTATACCACATCATAACCATCTTAATAGCATGTTGGCACGCAAGGTAAACCATTATAACTCATAGCTAATCAAGCATGGCACAAACAACTATGATCTCTAATTGTCATTGCAAACATGTTTATTCATAACAAGTTGAATCAAGAACGATGAACTCATCATATTTACAAAAACAAAAGAGGTCGAGTTCATACCACCTTTCTCATCTCAGTCAGTCCATCATATATCATCATAATTGCCTTTCACTTGCACGACCGAACGATGTGAATAATAATAAGAGTGCACGTGCATTGGACTAAGCTGGAATCTGCGAGCATTCAATAAACAGGAGAAGACAAGGCAATATGGGCTCTGGGTTAAATCAACAATAATGCATATAAGAGCCACCTCAACAATTTAATCATGGTCTTCTCCTACTGACCCCCAAAGAAAAGAAAAGAAATAAAAACTATTTACACAGGAAAGCTCCCAACAAGCAAAAGAAAAACGGGAAATATTTTTGGGTTTTCTTTTTAATTACTACTACAGCAAGAAAAGTAAACTACTACTAATTTTTTTCTTAAGGCTTATTAAACACACAAGAAGAAAGCAGGAAAAAGAAAATAAACTAGCATGGATATTACAATGAAAGAGTATGAGCACCGACATCTAGCAATGAGTGTGTGTGAACATAAATGTAATGACGGGGAGAAATACGTACTCCCCAAGCTTAGGCTTTCGGCCTAAGTTGGTTTATTGCCAGGGATAGCCTGGCGGATACCTGTAGGTGTAGCTGGAGTCGTACTGTGACGAAGAATAGTTGGGATTGTACTATGATGAAGAAGACTCTGACTGCCATTGGCTGACAGCCATCTCTGGATCCCAAGAATAAACAGACTGTCGTGGAGGCTCATCTTGTGGTTCCGGTTCCGGGGCTGGTGCAGGATTCCGGTAGGCTTGAACGACATCCCACGTAACGAGATAAGGTCCTTCAAAATTAAACCAAGAAGGAGCAGGCAAGGTAATAGTTTCAGGATGATATTTATGAAAGAATAATTTATAATTGAGCTCTCCCTCCCTGCCTTTAACAATAAAATCATGCGCTAGCATACTCTTATAGTCTAGACAAGAACTAGGCAGCAATTTTTCTTCTTTCTCATGAAGCCTAATAGCTATGTTAAAATGTGCAGCGAGGCGTGAAGCATAAATGCCTCCAAAGATGGGACCCTTAGTACGGTTCATACTTAACCGTCTAGCAATAATTCCGCCCATGCTAACAGTGTTATCGCGGTATAAACCATGGGACAAAATAATAATATCAAGAACACTAAGGTTTCCACAGTTCCCGCGACCAATCAAGCAACGACTAGCAAATATGGCAAAGTAGCGTAAAACAGGTAAATGTATGCTAGTGATTCTTGCATCAGAAACCTTCCTGGTTTCTCCCACAGTGATAGTGTTAATAAATGCTTCCACATCTTTACGGTGTGGTTCCTCTAAGGTGCCCTCAGGGGGTATGTTGCAAACCTTGCAAAATTCAGCTAATGGCATTTTCTTCACAACTTCATATAAATGAAACTCTACTGAAGGAGGTGATTCCTTAGGGAAAAAGTAGAAGTTTAGCACAAATGTATTTGTGAGTAAGAGATACTGATGAAGTTGGTCGCGGAGGAAGTTGGTGAGGCCGACATTCTCAATTAATGAATAGAAATCCTCATAAATCCCGGCTCTTCTCAAGAAGTCATCGGAAGGCCATTCACATGACCGGACCTCCGCGGTGTGAGGAAAATTATATTTGGACCTCTGTGCTTCTTCATTTTGTTTTTCCTTCGAGCTTCGGCTCGATGAGCCCCTCAAAAGTCTCTTCATTATTTTCTGAAATATTCTGAAATTTTTAGTAACTTCAAACAAAAGTGAACAAAGCTCAACAAAATTGATAGAAACTACTCCTACAAGTGCCTAGAGCCTATACCAAGCATTAGAACTACTTGGAACCATACAAATTTGACATGCAAGCTCAAGAACATGGTCACCTATGTAGCACAAATTTGCAATGAATAAAGCACTAGAACAAAAACTAATTGGACCAATGGAGGAGTCACATACCAAGGAACAATCTCCCCAAGCAGTTTTGCGAGAGGTGCTTTGAGCAAGGAGATCGAAAATCACAGCAAAGAGAGCTAGAACTCGTGCTTGAGCTGGTTATTCGTGTTTGTGGGAGGAAGAAGAAGAGGATGGGTGCAGGAATAAGTGGAGGAGGGCCACCGTGGACCCACGAGGCAGGGGGCGCGCCCAGGGGGTAGGGCGCGCCCTCCACCCTCGTGGCCAGGTGGCAGCTCCCCCTGCGGTGATTTTTGCACCATAAGTCCTCAAATATTCCCGAAAAAATCATATTAAATTGGCATGGCATTCTGAGGACTTTTATTTTTGGGATATTTTAATATTGCATGGATAAATCAGGAAACAGACAGAAAAATACTATTTTTACTTTATTTCAACTAAATAACAAAAAGTATAGAGAGGGTACAGAAGGTTGTGTTTCAAGTTTCATCCATCTCATGCTCATCAAAATGAATCCACTAACAAGGTTGATCAGGTCTTGTTAACAAACTCATTCCGATTAACATGGAACCGGAGAAATTTCGAATAACACTATGTTACCTCAACGGGGAAATGCACATCCCCAATAATAAGAATATCATATTTCTTCTTGACAGTAGGAAGAGGAAATTCAAAACCTCCAAATATAATCGATGGAATTTTTCCAACAGAATTAATACTAGGAACTTGAGGTTGTTTCCTCGGAAAGTGTACCGTATGCTCATTACCATTAACATGAAAAGTGACATTGCCTTTGTTGCAATCAATAACAGCCCCTGCAATATTAAGAAAAGGTCTTCCAAGAATAATAGACATACTATCGTCCTCGGGAATATCAAGAATAACAAAGTTCGTTAAAATAGTAACGTCTGCAACCACAACAGGCACATCCTCACAAATACCGACAGGTATAGCAGTTGATTTATCATCCATTTGCAAAGATATTTCAGTAGGTGTCAACTTATTCAGATCAAGTCTACGATATAAAGAGAGAGGCATAACACTAACACCAACTCCAAGATCACATAAAGCAGTTTTAACATAGTTTCTTTTAATGGAGCATGGTATAGTAGGTACTCCTGGATCTCCAAGTTTCTTTGGTATTCCACCCTTAAAAGTATAATTAGCAAGCATGGTGGAAATTTCAGCTTCTGGTATCTTTCTTTTATTTGTAATGATATCCTTCATATACTTAGCATAAGGATTAGTTTTGAGCATATCAGTCAATCGCATACGTAAAAAGATAGGTCTAATCATTTCAGCAAAGCGCTCAAAATCCTCATCATCCTTTTTCTTGGATGGTTTGGGAGGAAAAGGCATGGGTTTCTGAACCCATGGTTCTCTTTTTTACCATGTTTCCTAGCAACAAAGTCTCTCTTATCATAACGTTGATTCTTTGATTGTGGGTTATCAAGATCAACAACAGGTTCAACTTCTACATCATTATCATTACTAGGTTTAGCATCATCATGAACATCATCATTAACATTTTCACTAGGTTCATGTTCATTACCAGATTGTGTTTCAGCATCAGACATAGAGATATCATTTGGATTCTCAGGTATTTTAGCAATAGGTTCACTAGAAGTTTGCAAAGTCCTATCATTTTTCTTTTTCTTCCTTTTAGAAGAACTAGGTACATCAATATTATTTCTCTGAGAATCTTGCTCAATTCTCTTAGGGTGGCCTTCAGGATACAAAGGTTCCTGAGTCATTCTACCAGTTCTAGTGGCCACTCTAACAGCATAATCATTTTTCTTACTATTCATTTCATGAAGCAATTCTTTTTGAGCTTTAAGTACTGTTCTACTTGAGTGGTAACCATAGAAGCATGTTTGCTAACAAGTTTAAGTTCACCTTTAATATTAGCCATATAATCACCCAAGTGTTTAATCATATCGGAATCATATTTCAATTGTCTACCAAAGCATTGAAGTTTTCTTGTTTGACAATAAAATTATCAAACTCATCAAGGCATTGTCTAGCAGACTTATAATGAGGAATAGCACCTTCATCAAATCTATAGAGAGAATTTACCTTTACTACCTGTGTCGGGATATCGGGATTAGGAGGTTCTTCAATAAATAAAGGATTAAGATCATATGTTTCTTCAACAGGCGGTAAATTAAGACCACGTATTTCTTCAATAGGAGGTAAATTCTTAACATCTTCAGCTTTAATACCTTTTTCTTTCATAGATTTCTTTGCCTCTTGCATATCTTCGGGACTGGGAAATAGAACACCTCTCTTCTTTGGAGTTGGTTTAGGAATAGGCTCATTAATTGGAGCGGCAGCTGGCTCAGGAGCTGGCTGATACGTCTCCAACGTATCTATAATTTTTGATTGCTCCATGCTATATTATCTACTATTTTAGGAAATATTGGGCTTTATTATCCACTTTTATATTATTTTTGGGACTAACCTATTAACCGGAGGCCCAGCCCAAATTTGCTGTTTTATGCCTATTTCAGTGTTTCGAAGAAAAGGAATATCAGACGGAGTCGAAACGGAACGAAATCAACTGGAGAAGTTATTTTTGGAAGGAAACCTACCAGATATACTTGGACTCTACGTCAGAAGATACGAGAGCTGGCCACGAGGGTGGGGCGCGCCCCTGCCTCGTGGGGCCCCTGAAGCACCACCAACGTTCCCCTTGCACCCATATATACCTACGTATCGTAAAACTTCCAGAACGGAGAATAAATCGGGAGTTCCGCCGCCGCAAGCCTCTATAGCCACCAAAAACCTCTCGGGACCCTGTTTCAGCACCCTGCCGGATGGGGGAACCCTCACCGGTGGCCATCTTCATCATCCCGGCGCTCTCCATGACGAGGAGGGAGTAGTTCACCCTCGGGGCTGAGGGTATGTATCAGTAGCTATGTGTTTGATCTCTCTCTCTCTCGGTTCTTGATTTGGCACGATCTTGATGTATCGCGAACTTTGCTATTATAGTTGGATCTTATGTTTCTTCTCCCCCTCTTCTCTCTTGTGATGGATTGAGTTTTCCCCTTGAAGTAATCTTATCGGATTGAGTCTTTAAAGATTTGAGAACACTTGATGTATGTCTTGCCGTGCTTATCTGTGGTGACAATGGGATATCACATGCCACTTGATGTATGTTTTGGTGATCAACTTGCGGGTTCCACCCATGAACCTATGCATAGGGGTTGGCACATGTTTTCGTCGTGATTCTCCAGTAGAAACTTTTGGGCACTCTTTGAGGTTCTATGTGTTGGTTTGAGTAGATGAATTGAGATTGTGTGATGGATATCGTATAATCATGCCCACAGATACTTGAGGTGACATTAGGGTTTTGGTTGATTTGTGTCTTAAGGTGTTATTCTAGTATGAACTCTAGGGCTGTTTGTGACACTTATGGAATAGCCCAACGGATTGATTGGAAAGAATAACTTTGAGGTGGTTTCGTACCCTACCATAATATCTTCGTTTGTTCTCCGCTATTAGTGACTTTGGAGTGACTCTTTGTTGCATGTTGAGGGATAGTTATATGATCCAATTATGTTATTGTTGTTGAGAGGACTTGCACTAGTGAAAGTATGAACCCTAGGCCTTGTTTCCTATCATTGCAATACTGTTTACGCTCACTTTTACCACTTGCTACCTTGCTGTTTTTATATTTTCAGATTACAAAAACCTATATCTACCATCCATATTGCACTTGTATCACCATCTCTTCGCCGAACTAGTGCACCTATACAATTTACCATTGTATTGGGTGTGTTGGGGACACAAGAGACTCTTTGTTATTTGGTTGCAGGGTTGCTTGAGAGAGACCATCTCCATCCTACGCCTCCCACGGATTGATAAACATTAGGTCATCCACTTGACGGAAATTTGCTACTGTCCTACAAACCTCTGCACTTGGAGGCCCAACAACGTCTACAAGAAGAAGGTTGTGTAGTAGACATCAAGATCTTTTCTAGCGCAGATGCCGGGGAGGCTAGGTAAGTGAAGATATATCTTTAGATCTTGCAATCGAATATTTTTTTCTTGTTTTATCACTAGTTTAGTTTATAAAAGAAAACTACAAAATAATGGAATTGAGTTTACCTCATATGCTTCATCTTTTTAATATCTTTCGTGAGTATGATGGAAAGGAAAATTGTGCCAAAGTGTTAGAAAAAGAATTACATAGAATGCTTGGCATAAAATATGTTAATGATGAGCATGATTGCAATGTTGTTAGTATGAATTCCTTGAATATCCTAATGATATGCAAAGCCACAAGCTTGGGGAAGCTATGTTTGATGAAGATGATACTTTTTGTCCCCCAAGCTTTGATGAGCAAAGTTGTTATGATGGTAGCATGCCTTCTACCTATGATGAATATATTGATGAAAGTGGGTTTGGAAGAGTGTAAACTTTAGGAAGTAGTGATCCCACAATATTTGAGGATGTTGAATCTTATAATATTTATGAAAGTGTATTTGGAGAGGTCATGACTTTATTTAGTGATGTATCCACTATTTCGGAAGAGGTTTCAATCGATTATGATGAGAACAAAGTTGCTACTTATGATGATTATTGTGATAAAACTTATGCTATAAAGAGTAGTGATGATTATATTTATAAAACTTGTCATGATTATGAGTACCCTTTCTCTGAACATTACTCTTTTAATGTAGAAACAATTTATAGTATTCAAGTCTCTTATGATACTCCCACTATTCCGTATGAGAAGAATTTTGCTTATGTGGAGAGTAATAAAATTTCTATGCTAGTAGATCATGAAAAGAGTTTTAGGTTCTGGTTGTATTGTTGAATTCATTCATGATGCTACTGAAAATTATTATGAGGGAGGAAAATATGCTTGTAGGAATTGCAATAATATCAAGTTTCCTCTCTATGTGCTTAAAGTTTTGAAATTATGCTTGTTTTACCTTCCTATGCAAGTTGATTCTTGTTCCCATAAGTTGTTTGATCACAAAATCCCTATGCATAGGAAGTGCGTTAGACTTAAATGTGCTAGTCATATTCTTCATGATGCTCTCTTTATGTTTCAATTCCTATCTTTTGTGCGAGCATCATTGAAATCATCATGCCTAGCTAGGGGCATTAAACGATAGCGCTTGTTGGGAGGCAACCCAATTTTATTTTTGGTTCTTGCTTTTTGGTTCTGTTTAGGAGTAAATAATCCATCTAGCTTCTGTTTAGATGTGGTTTTACGTTTTAATTAGTGTTTGTGCCAAGTAGAAACTTTGGGAAGACTTGAGCTAAGTCTTTATGATCATGCTGTAAAATACAAAAACTTTAGCGCTCACGAGATTAGCTAGAACTTTTTACTGGAGAGTTCTATTTAGTTGATTCTTTTTGCAGATGATTACTAGACAAATTCCTCAGGTCCACCAATTTATTTTAGAATTTTTGGAGTTCCAGAAGTTTGCGTTAGTTATAGATTACTAAACATTGTTCTGTTTTTGACAGATTCTGTTTTTCGTGTGTTGTTTTCTTATTTTGATGAATCTATGGCTAGTAAAATAGTTTATAAACCATATAGAAGTTGGAATACAGTAGGTTTAACACCAATATAAATAAAGAATGAGTTCATTACAGTACCATGAAGTGGTGTTTTGTTTTCTTTCGCTAACGGAGCTCACGAGTTTTCTGTTAAGTTTTGTGTTGTGAAGTTTTCAAGTTTTGGGTAAAGATTCGATGGACTATGGAATAAGGAGTGGTAAGAGCCTAAGCTTGGTGATTCCCAAGGCACCCCAAGGTAATATTCAAGGATAACCAAGCGTCTAAGCTTGGGGATGCCCCGGAAGGCATCCCCTCTTTCGTCTTCGTTCATCGGTAACTTTACTTGGAGCTATATTTTTATTCACCACATGATATGTGTTTTGCTTGGAGTGTCATTTAATTTTGTTATTTTTTTTCTTTCTGTCATTTAGAATAGTGTTTTGCATCTCTAGTTTCAATAAAAGTGTCAAGGATAGCTTTGGCCATGCTTATTTTGCAAGTATGCATGTTGCTGTTTGAAAACAGAAAGTTTACCGCTGTTGCAAAAATTCCCTAGAAAATTCAGAATGTGATAAAATGTTGAAATCTTTTGCATAATAAGCTCTGATAAATTTAATACAGTGGGAATTTTCTTTCATAATTTTTGGAGTTAGGTAAGTATGATGAATCTTGCATTCTTTACAGACTGTACTGTTTTGGCAGATTGCTGTTATGTTTGCATTGTTTGCATATGTTTGCTTGTTTAATGATTCTATTTGATGATAGGAGTATTAAATATGCAGAGGCATTTAGTATGCAATTTTGAACAATAATTTTAGTGATTTGTTACAGTACAAAATGATAAAGTTTTGTATTGGTTTATACTAACCTATCTCACTTGTTCTTGTTGAGTTTGGTGTGGAGGAAGCTTTTGAGATTTAGGAAACCATGATATGAGAGGAATTAAGGAGACATAAAAGCTCAAGCTTGGGTATGCCCAAGGCACCCCAAGATAATATTTCAAGAAGTCTCAAGCATCTAAGCTTGGGGATGCCCCGGTAGGCATCCCACCTTTCTTCTTCAACAATTATCGATTAGTATCGGTTGAACCTAAGTTTTTGCTTCTTCACATGATGTGTGCTATCCTTGAAATGTCGTTTTCTTTAGCTTTGCTTGCTGTTTGAATAAAATGCCAAGATCTGAAATTCTTAAACGGGAGAGTCTTCACATAGTTGCATAATTATTCGACTACTCATTGATCTTCACTTATATCTTTCGGAGTAGTTTGTCATTTGCTCTAGTGCTTCACTTATATATTTTAGAGCATGGTGGTAGTTTTATTTTGAAGAAATAGTTGAACTCTCATGCTTCAATTATATTATTTTGAGAGTCTTAAATAGCATGGTAATTTTCTTAAAATCCTAATATGCTAAGCATAAAAGATTTGTAAGAATTCTTATGAGTGTGTTGAATACTAAGAAAAGATTGAAGCATGATAATTGTTTTGAGATATGGAGGTGATAATATTAGAGTCATGCTAGTTGAGTAGTTGTGAATTTAAAGAATACTTGCGTTGAAGTTTGTTATTCCCGTAGCATGCACGTATGGTGAACCGTTATGTAACGAAGTCGGAGCATGAGGTGTTTATTGATTGTCCACCTTATGAGTGGCGGTCGGGGACGAGCGATGGTCTTTTACTACCAATCTATCCCCCTAGGAGCATGCGCGTAATACTTTGCTTTGATAAACTTCTAGATTTTTGCAATAAGTATATGAGTTCTTTATGACTAATGTTGAGTCCATGGATTATACACACTTTTTCCCATCCTTCCACCATTGCTAGCCTCTCTAAAACCCCGCACTTTTCACCGGTATCATACACCCACCATATACCTTCCTCAAAACAGCCACCATACCTACCTATCATGGCATTTCCATAGCCATTCCGAGATATATTGCCATGCAACTTTCCACCGTTCCGTTTATTATGACACGCTCCATCATTGTCATATTGCTAGCATGATCATGTAGTTGACATCGTATTTGTGGCAAAGCCACCATTCATAATTCTTTCATACATGTCACTCTTGATTCATTGCATATCCCGGTACACTGCTGGAGGCATTCATATAGAGTCATACTTTATTCTAGTATCGAGTTGTAATCATTGATTTGTAAATAAATAAAAGTGTGATGATCATCATTTTCTAGAGCATTGTCCCAAGTGAGGAATAAAAAAAAGAGAAAGAAAGGCCATAAAAAAAAAGAAAAGGCCCCAAAAAAGGAAAGTCCCCAAAAAAAGAGAAGGCCCAAAAAAAGAGAGAAAAAGAGAGAAGGGACAATGCTACTATCCTTTTACCACACTTGTGCTTCAAAGTAGCACCAAGATCTTCATGATAGAGAGTCTCCTATGATATCACTTTCATATACTAGTGGGAATTTTTCATTATAGAACTTGGCTTGTATATTCCAATGATGGGCTTCCTCAAAATGCCCTAGGTCTTCATGAGCAAGCGAGTTGGATGCACACCCACTTAGTTTCTTTTGTTGAGCTTTTATATACTTATAGCTCTAGTGCATCCGTTGCATGGCAATCCCTACTCACTCACATTGATATCTATTAATGGGCATCTCCATAGCCCGTTGATACGCCTAGTTGATGTGAGACTATCTTCCCCTCTTTTTGTCTTCTCCACAACCACCATTCTATTCCACATATAGTGCTATATCCATGGCTCACGCTCATGTATTGCGTGAAGATTGAAAAAGTTTTGAGAAAGTCAAAAGTATGAAACAATTGCTTGGCTTGTCATCGGGGTTGTGCATGTTTTAAATACTTTGTGTGGTGAAGATGGAGCATAGCCAGACTATATGATTTTGTAGGGATAACTTTCTTTGGCCATGTTATTTTGAGAAGACATAATTGCTTTATTAGTATGCTTGAAGTATTACTATTTTTATGTCAATATGAACTTTTGTCTTGAATCTTTCGAATCTGAATATTCATACCACAATTAAGAAGATTTGCATTGAAACTATGCCAAGTAGCACTCCGCATCAAAAATTCTCTTTTTATCATTTACCTACTCGAGGACGAGCAGGAATTAAGCTTGGGGATGCTTGATACGTCTCCAACGTATCTATAATTTTTGATTTCTCCATGCTATATTATCTACTGTTTTAGGCAATACTGGGCTTTATTATCCACTTTTATATTATTTTTGGGACTAACCTATTAACCGGAGGCCCAGCCGAGATTTGCTGTTTTATGCCTATTTCAGTGTTTCGAAGAAAAGGAATATCGGACGGAGTCGAAACGGAACGAAATCAACTGGAGAAGTTATTTTTGGAAGGAAACCTACCGGATAGACTTGGACTCTACGTCAGAAGATACGGGAGCTGTCCACCAGGGTGGGGACGCGCCCACCCCCCTAGGGGGCGCCCCCTGCCTCGTGGGGCCCCCGAAGCTCCACCGACGTACCCCTTGCACCCATATATACCTACGTATCGTAAAACTTCCAGAACGGAGAATAGATCGGGAGTTCTGCCGCCGCAAGCCTCTGTAGCTACCAAAAACCTCTCGGGACCCTGTTCCGGCACCTTGCCGGTGGGGGGAACCCTCACCGGTGGCCATCTTCATCATCCCGACGCTCTCCCTGAAGAGGAGGGAGTAGTTCACCCTCGGGGCTGAGGGTATGTACCAGTAGCTATGTGTTTGATCTCTCTCTCTCTCTCTCTCTCGTGTTCTTGATTTGGCACGATCTTGATGTATCGTGAGCTTTGCCATTATAGTTGGATCTTATGTTTCTTCTCCCCCTCTTCTCTCTTGTAATGGATTGAGTTTTCCCCTTGAAGTAATCTTATCGGGTTGAGTCTTTAAAGATTTGAGAACACTTGATGTATGTCTTGCCGTGTTTATCTGTGGTGACAATGGGATATCACATGACACTTGATGTATGTTTTGGTGATCAACTTGCGGGTTCCACCCATGAACCTATGCATAGGGGTTGGCACACGTTTTCGTCGTGATTCTCCGGTAGAAACTTTTTGGAACTCTTTGAGGTTCTATGTGTTGGTTTGAGTAGATGAATTGAGATTGTGTGATGCATATCGTATAATCACGCTCACAGATACTTGAGGTGACATTAGGTTTTTGGTTGATTTGTTTCTTAAGGTTTTAGTCTATTACGAACTCTAGGGCTGTTTGTGACACTTATAGGAATAGCCCAACGGATTGATTGGAAAGAATAACTTTGAGGTGGTTTCGTACCCTACCATAATCTCTTCGTTTGTTCTCCGCTATTAGTGACTTTGGAGTGACTCTTTGTTGCATGTTGAGAGATAGTTATACGATACAATTATGTTATTACTGTTGAGAGGACTTGCATGTGACGCCCCCGATTCAATCGTAAACTAATCATGCACGCAAATGTGTATGATCAAGATCAGGGACTCACGGGAAGATATCACAACACAACTCTACAAATAAAATAAGTCATACAAGCATCATAATACAAGCCAGGGGCCTCGTGGGCTCGAATACAAGTGCTCGATCATAGACGAGTCAGCGGAAGCAAAAATATCTGAGTACAGACATAAGTTTAAACAAGTTTGCCATAAGATGGATAGCACAAACAGGGATACAGATCGAACGAGGCGCATGCCTCCTGCCTGGGTGTGACGCCCCCGATTCAATCGTACACTAATCATGCACGCAAATGTGTACGATCAAGATCAGGGGCTCACGGGAAGATATCACAATACAACTCTACAAATAAAATAAGTCATACAAGCATCATAATACAAGCCAGGGGCCTCGAGGGCTCGAATACAAGTGCTCGATCATAGACGAGTCAGCGGAAGCAAGAATATCTGAGTACAGACATAAGTTAAACAAGTTTGCCTTAAGATGGCTAGTACAAACTGGGATACAGATCGAAAGAGGCGCAGGCCTCCTGCCTGGGATCCTCCTAACTACTCCTGGTAGTCGTCAGCGGGCTGCACGTAGTAGTAGGCACCTCCAGAGTAGTAGGAGTGGTCGTCGAAGGTGGCGTCTGGATCCTGGGCTCCAACGTCTGGTTGCGGCAACCGGGTAGAAGGGAAAGGGGGAAAAAGGGGGAGAAAAGCAACCGTGAGTACTCATCCAAAGTACTCGCAAGCAAGGAGCTACACTACATATGCATGGATATATGTGTAAAGGGCCATATCAGTGGACTGAACTGCAGAATGCCAGAATAAGAGGGGGATAGCTAGTCTTATCGAAGACTACGCTTCTGGTCGCCTCCGTCTTGCAGCATATAGAAGAGAGTAGACTGAAGCCCTCCAAGTAGCATCGCATAGCATAATCCAACCCGGCGATCCCCTCCTCGTTGCCCTGTTAGAGAGCGATCACCGGGTTATATCTGGCACTTGGAAGGGTGTGTTTTATTAATTATCCGTTTCTAGTTGTCATAAGGTCAAAGTACAACTACGGGTCGTCCTTTTACCGAGGGACACGGCTATTCGAATAGATTAACTTCCCTGCAGGGGTGCGCCACATAGCCCAACACGCTTGATCCCATTTGGCCGGACACACTTTCTTGGGTCATGCCCGGCCTCGTAAGATCAACACGTCACAGCCCCACCTAGGCACAACAGAGAGGTCAACACGCCGGTCTAAACCTATGCGTGCAGGGGTCTGGGCCCATCGCCCTGAGCACACCTGCACGTTGTGAGGGCGGCCGGAAGCAGACCTAGCCTAGTGGCGTTCCAGTCCAATCCGGCGCGCGCCGCTCCGTCGCTGACATCAAAAGTGTTTCGGCTGATACCACGACGCCGGGATACCCATAACTACTCCCGCGTAGATGGTTAGTGCGTATAGACCAAATGGCCAGACTCAGATCAAATACCCAGATCTCGTTAAGCGTGTTAAGTATCCGCGAACGCCGACCAGGGCCAGGCTCACCTCTCTCCTAGGTGGTCTCAAACCTGCCCTGTCGCTCCGCCACAAAGTAACAGTCAGGGTCCGTCGGGGACCCAGGCCCACCTCTACCGGGATGGAGCCACCTGCCCCTTCAGCCCCCATCTCCGAACAGTATCACACGTAATGTAACAGTGTAAGTATATAGTGTATGCCCGCGATCACTTCCCGAAGTGATCACGGCCCAGTAGTATAGCATGGCAGACGGACAAGAGTGTAGGGCCACTGATGGAACACTAGCATCCTATACTAAGCAAGTAGGATTGCAGGTAAAGGTATCAACAGCAGTATCAAAGACAGGCTATGCATCAAGATAGGAATAACGAAAGCAGTAACATGCTACACTACTCTAATGCAAGCAGTATAGAGGAGAGTAGGCGATATCTGTTGATCAAAGGGGGGGGGGGCTTGCCTGGTTGCTCTGGCAAGAGAGAGGGGTCGTCAACTCCGTAGTCGAACGGGGCAGCAGCAGCGTCGGTCCCGGTGTCTATCGAGAGAAGAGGGGGGAGAAACAATAAATATTTAAGCAAGCAGATGCATAGTGATGCATGACATGACAAGTAACAGCGTTAGAGGTGCCCTAACGCGGTATGGGATGATACCGGTGAAGGGGGAAAACATCCGGGATAATATCCCCGGTGTTTCGCGTTTTCGGGCAGAGGAGCCGGAGGGGGAAAGTTGTGAGTTCGATAGGTTAGGGGGGTGTGGCGGACGAACGGGTTGCGTATCCGGAATCGTCTCGTCGTTCTAAGCAACTTTCATGTTGAAAATATTTTAATCCGAGTTACGGATTAAAAGATATGATTTTCTAAAGGTTTTATTAAATTTCTGGAATTTAATTAATTAATTAATTCGAAATTAGATTTATGACATCAGCATGGTGTCATGCTGACGTCAGCAGTCAACAGAGTTGACTGGGTCAAACTGACATGTGGGTCCAGTGGGACCCACCTGTCATTCCCTGATTAGGTTAATTAGGGTTAGGTTAAACTAACCACTATTTAATTAAACTAACAGATTAATTAATCAGGTTTAATTAACTTAATTAATTTAGTTAGTTAACTTAATTAATTTAGTTAATTAATTAATTAAATTTATTTTTATTTTTATTATTTATTTATTCAATTTTTTTAAAAAAAGTTCCAGGGCTGGGCCCCGTTTGTCTGTGGCACAGAGGCCATAGCGGGTTCGGGCGCTGGCAGCCCGAACGGGCGCCGACCCTCGAGGGGGGGCACCCGACTGGTTGTGGGGCTGCGGACGGGTGGCTCGCCGGAGCACAGCCACGGCGAGCTGGCCGTGGACGGCGCACGCGAAGGGTGGCGGGTCGGCAGTGATCGGCGCCGGTGGAGGGTGGCGCCGGTGGGGTAGAGCCAACAACAGGAGGCCGGCCATGGCGCGGTTGCGCGGGCGGAACACGGCATGGACAGGCGGAGCATGGCGGTGGCATGCGTGCGCGGTCGAGCGGGGTGGTCGGGACCGCGGTGGCCGCGAGCATGACGCGGGAGGCGCGCCGGCGTGGAGCTGCGGGAGAGAGGGCGCGGGTGGCGGAGTGAGCACGATGGCGAGCCACGGGGCAGGGGCAGGCCGAAGGGGACGGGCAAAGTGCGGGACGAGTGCGCGCTAGGACGATGCCGGTGCGCGTGCAGGACAGGGGGAAAGGGGAAGGCGTGGCCCTCACCGGCGTTGGCGGGCAGAGGATCGGCGTGGCTTGATGGGGCCGGTGGGGAGGAGATGATGACGGGGCGGCGACGAGGTGGCGCAGGGGATGCAGTCCGGTGAGTCGAGGAGGCCCTCGAGCGGCAGCGGACGGGGCGCGGTCGTCGGGGCTCGGGGTGCCGCGGGGTCCAGCCCGCGATCCAGCTCGTGTCGAGGGGGGGCGCTGTGCGGGAGGAGTCAGAGAGCGGGCGACGAGGCGGGAGGCAGGAGGCGCACGGGGCTGGGCGCTGCCCAATCCTGATCCGGATCGGGGGAGGGGCAGAGGGAGGAAACGAGGGAGAGGGGAATCGTGGGGGATCGTGGGGGGGTGTGCGCTAGGGTTTGACCCCGGGGGAGCTTATGGGTGGGCGGCTGGGCCGGTGGGCCGGTCGGCGCAGTGGACAGCTGGGCCTGGCCCAGATAGGACGGGGGTTGTTTTATTTTATTTTGTTTTGTCTTTACTTATTCTTTTAACTTCGGTTTTAAATGTTTTAATATCAAAACAGTTTTATCAAACTATAAAACCCATACCTAAATTAGTAAGGTAGCATAACTCACTATAATAAAATGTTCACACATTATTATATCTACCTTACAATTACCTATATGCATAAAAGCATTTATTAAGTATTTTCAAATATTGTTTTAATTATTTTAGTGCACATAAATATTTTATAAAAGTGTGGTGTCATCACCTACCACTACTTATGGATTAATCCACACACTCCGAGCATTTTAGTTTTAAAGTTTGAAAACTTCATCGTTTGGTTTGATTTCGAATTTGAATTCGATCGGGTTTGAATTAACGCGAGATTAACAACAGTAACTGTGGTGACATGGCATCGTTAACGTGGGATTACTGTAGCCTAATTATCCGGGCGTCACACTTGGATCCTCCTAACTACTCCTGGTCGTCGCCAGCGGGCTGCACGTAGTAGTAGGCACCTCCAGTGTAGAAGGAGTCGTCGTCGACGGTGGCGTATGGATCCTGGGCTCCATCGTCTGGTTGCAGCAATCGGGTAGAGAGATGGGGAAAAGGGGAAACAAGGCAACCGTGAGTACTCATCCAAAGTACCCGCAAGCAAGGAGCTACACTACATATGCATGGATATATGTGTAAGGGGCCATATCAGTGGACTGAACTGCAGAATGCTAGAATAAGAGGGGGATATCTAATCCTGTCGAAGACTACGCTTCTGGTAGCCTCCGTCTTACAGCATATAGAAGAGAGTAGAATGAAGTCCTCCAAGTAGTATCGCATAGCATAATCCTACCCGGCAATCCCCTCCTCGATGCCCTATTAGAGAGTGATCACCGGGTTGTATCTGGCACTTGGAAGGGTGTGTTTTATTAAGTATCCGGTTCTAGTTGTCATAAGGTCAAGGTACAACTCCGGGTAGTCCTTTTACCAAGGGACACGACTATTCGAATAGATAAACTTCCCTGCAGGGGTGCACCACATAACCCAACACGCTTGATCCCATTTGGCTGGACACACTTTCCCGGGTCATGCCTGGCCTCGGAAGATCAACACGTCGCAGCCCCACCTAGGCACAACAGAGAGGTCAGCACGCCGGTCTAAACCTAAGCACGCAGGGGTCTGGGCCCATCACCCTGAGCACACCTGCATGTTGCGTGGGTGGCCAGAAGCAGACCTAGCAACCTCCAGTACAACGGAAGTCACGTTACGCGGCCCAATATGGCGCGCGCCGCTCAGTCGCTGACGTCACGAAGGCTTCGGCTGATACCACGACGTCGAGTGCCCATAACTAATCCCGCGTAGTTGGTTAGTGCGTATAGACCAAATGGCCAGACTCAGATCAAATACCAAGATCTCGTTAAGCGTGTTAAGTATCCGCGAACGCCGACCAGGGCCAGGCCCACCTCTCTCCTAGGTGGCCCTGACCTGCCCTGTCGCTCCGCCATAAAGATCCACTCACGGGTACTCCTACGAGCCGACCCGTCTTTAGTCACCACTTGTATCATGTATTATGTATATAAGTATATTCCCGTGATCACCCCCGAGTGATCACGGCCCGATAGTATAGCATGGCAGACGGACAAGAACGTAGGGCCACAGATGGAATACTAGTATCCTAGACTAAGCATGTAGGATAGCAGTTAAAGGTAACAACAGTAGTAGCAAGGACAGGCTATGCATCATGATAGGAATAACGAAAGCAGTAACATGCTACACTACTCTAATGCAAGCAGTATAGAGGAGAGTAGGCGATATCTGGTGATCAAGGGGGGGGGCTTGCCTGGTTGCTCTGGCAAGAGAGAGGGGTCGTCAACTCCGTAGTCGTACTGGGTAGCAGCGACATCGGTCTCGGTGTCTAGCGAGAGAAGAGGGGGAAGAAACAATGAATACAATGCAAACAGATGCATAGCGATGCATGACATGACAAGTATCAGTGCTAGGGGTGCCCTAACGCGGTATGGGGTGATACCGGCGAAGGGGGGAAGCATCCAGGAAAGTATCCCCGGGGTTCCGCGTTCTCGGGCAGAGGTACCGGAGGGGGAAAGTTGCGGGTTCGGTATGTTAGGGGTGTGTGGTGGACGGACTGGTCGCGTATTCGGATTCGTCCCGTCGTTCTAAGCAACTTTCATGTAGAAAGTATTTTCATCCGAGTTACGGATTAAAAGATATGATTTTCCAAAGATTTAAATCATTTTCAGATTTTAATTATTTATTTAATTCTTAACATTATCCAAAACAGTGAATGATGACGTAGGCATGACATCAGAGTGATGTCAGCAGGTCAACTAGTCGGTTGACCAGTCAAACAGACAGGTGGGTCTAGTGGGACCCACATGTCATTGTGAGGGGCATTGACAGAGTTTTAAAACTAACTAATTGGGTTAATTAGTGGGTGGGCCCCAGCAGTCAGTGTCTAATTAGGTTTTAGTTAATTAACTTAACTAATTGGCAGTTTATATAATTTGTTTTATGGCATGGGGCCCGCATGTTAGTGGCAGTAACTGCCACTTCAGCGAAGTTGACTTTGGTCAACGTGGCCAGTTGGGGCCCCCAGGCCCACAGGCAGCGACCCAGGGGGTGGGGCCCGCCTCGCCACGTCGGCGGACGGCGCCGGAGTGACTCCGGCGACCCAAACAGAGGCGGCCGCTCTCCGGAGTTGGCCGGAATCGCGCTACGGGGCACCAAAACAAGCGCGGCCGGGCGCGTTAGGACGGCGAGACGACGACGCGTCGGTTGGTGGTGGTTACGCGAGCAGTGGTGGCCGGAACCGAGCGCGGCAAGCTCATCGGCGGTGAGGTGGTTCGGGCGTGAGACGAAGACGGCGACGCAGCGCGCTTCGGGGCTAACGGGAAGGCTAGGGGTGAGCGGCGCGACGCGCTGAGCACAAAGGGCTCGGCCTCGTGACCATTTGGTCACCGGAAGGGCGCCGGCGACGCGCGCAGGCGGCGGCGTAGTCGGGTCCTCGACGAGCACGGCGCTAGGGGGCACGGGAAGGCTCGGGCGCGGGCTCATCGGGCTCCTACGAGCACCAGGAGTTCGAGGTCGCCCTCAGGCGAGCACGACAGAGGCCATGGCCATGGCGGCGAAGCGACCCGCGGTGACGGGCTCACGGCAGTGGCAACGAAGTAGCTACGGTGCGCGAGGGGCTTAACGAGGAAGAGCAGGAGGCGGGAGAGCTCACCGAGCGGCACACACGAAAGGCCCTTGGGGGATTTAGGAGCTGCAGCGTCGACGGGGATCCGAGGAAGAAGACGAGGTTGGGGCAGTGTTCGATGGTGCCCGGCATCCTGCGTCTTGACGTGGAGGCGTAGTCGAGGGAGGCAGAGCGAGCGGACGCGTCGGGAGGGCTTGGAGGTCGCGGTGGCCGCGAGTACTATGGCGGCAAGGCCATGGCGGCGCTCAGTTGCGGTGGGGAACGAAGGGGGAGTGGCGCAGTGGATCTGAGGGGAGGAGAAATATCTGTGGGGGGGGGGGGGGAGGGGATCTGACAAGGCCGAGAGGGGGGGCATGGCGGCCTTATCCTCCCCCGTCGCCGGCGAGGTGGTGCGGCGGGGACGCGCCCTGTTCCGACCCGGGTCGGGGGAACAGGGGAAGGGGACGCGGCAGAGGGAGGCGGGCCGGGTGTGGCCAGGTGGGCCAGGTGGGCCGGCCGGTGTGGGTTGGGCTGCCTGGTCCAGGGGGCTTTCTCTTTTCTCCTATTTTTCTTTTCCTTTGTTTTATTACTTTTCTTTATTTTTCTTTTCTGTTTTATTTAATTTAGGTCATCTTAGCATTTTCTAAAAATGTGTTTTCTTCACAACAATTACCCATGTAATATTTGGCACTAACCGAGCATTTTTGTTTCAAATTTTGAAAACCTTTTATTGTTGACATTAAATTGAATTTGAATTTTGAATGGTTTTGAATTAGTGCGAGGATGGCAACAGTAATCGGGATGACGTGGCATGATTAGTGTGGGATTACTGTAGCAAGATTATCCGGGCGTTACAAATCTCCTCCACTACAAGAAATCTCGTCCCAAGATTTAGGAGGTAGAAGGAAACAACGCGGGGTATTCATCAGGAAGACGATCCTCGCGTTCCCAGGTGGCTTCATCTTCAGAATGGTGCGCCCACTGGACCTTGAGGAACTTGATCGCCTTCTGACATGTGTGGCATTCAGCTTGGTCGAGAATGCGCACCGGATGCTCTTTATAGGAGAGGTCTTGTTGCAATTTGAGCACTTCATGGTCCACCGCTCGGATTGGGTCCTTGAAGCAGCATCGGAGTTGTGACACGTGGAACACATCGTGAACCTGAGAAAGGTTTGAAGGAAGCTCCTGTTGATATGCCACTTTTCCACGCCTCTCCAGAATAGTGGAAGGACCAATATAGCAGGGAGCTAGCTTTCCTTTGATCCCAAAGCGGTGTGCACCCTTCATTGGTGTAACTTGAAGATAGGCCTTTTCGCCAGGTTGATAGACCATGTCTTTATGATGACGGTCATAATTACTCTTTTGGCGTGACTGAGCAGTCTTGAGATCTCGCGAATAATGCAGACTTGTTCTTCGGCATGTTGGATAATATCCGGACCAAAGAGTGGACGTTCCCTAGTTTCTGACCAGTTCAGAGGGGTTCGGCACTTTCGTCCATATAACACTTCGAAGGGGGCCATCTTCAGACTAGCTTGATAGCTATTATTATAAGAGAACTCAGCATAAGGGAGAGATTCGTCCCATTTCTTGCCGAAGGAAATAACACAAGCTCGAAGCATGTCTTCGAGAACTTGGTTGACACGTTCAACTTGCCCTTGTGACTGCGGATGAAACGCAGTACTGAAAGATAATTGAGTCCCCGTAGCTTCTTGGAAAGTTGCCCAGAATCTTGAAGTGAATAAGCTGCCACGGTCCGAACTGATAACCAATGGAATACCGTGAAGTGAAACAATTCTGGACATGTAGAGAGTCGCAAGCTGACTAGCAGTGATAGTTTCTTTAACCTCCAGGAAATGTGCGACTTTAGAAAGCCGATCAATGACGACAAGAATAGCATCATTACCTTTCTGTGATTTGGGAAATCTAGTGACGAAGTCCATTTCAACATGGTCCCATTTCCATTTAGGAATAGAGATGGGTTGCAGAGTTCCAGCAGGCCTTTGATGTTCTACTTTGATACGACGGCAAATGTCACACTCAGCAACATAGCGATCAATGTCTTGCTTCATGTTAGTCCACCAGAATCTTTGACGAATGTCCTGGTACATCTTTGTACTACTAGGATGGATACATAGAGGTGTATCATGAGCTTCTTTCATAGCTTTCTAAGTCATATCTAGGTTTTTCTCCTTATACGGCACCACTAGGTGGCCTTTGAAGTACAAGGCGCCATCATCAGCAATAGTGAAGAATGAGGGCTTCCCTTCTTTGAGGTAGCACTTAATCTTGTGGGCTTCAGAGTCATATCCCTGTACTGTCTTGATGGAGCTCACGAGATCGGGTTCGACCGCCAGGGTATAGAGGGAATCCTGGGAAACAACATGGAGGTTCATCTTGCGAAACTCCTTAGGAGGGGGAGTGAGTGCACCCGGAGGAAGAATATGGAGGTTCAGCTTTCTGAATTCTTCAACAAGCGAGGGCTGAACTTTATGAACCTGGAGGTGGTTGCAGTAAGACTTGCGGCTCAAGGCATCTGCCATTACATTAGCCTTGCCTGGTGTATAGGAAATACCCAAGTCAAAGTATGCTACATTCTCCATCCATCTTTGCTGACGGAGGTTCAGGTCTGGCTGAGTAAACAGATACTTCAGACTTTGGTGGTCAATGAAGATCTCGCAACGATTACAGAGAGGGTAATGTCGCCACTGCTTCAGTGCATGGATGACAGCAGCAAGCTCGAGGTCGTGAACTCAGTAGTTCTCTTCGTGAGGGCGCAATTGACGAGAGGCATAAGCAATCACTCTGCGCTCTTGCATTAGGACACAACCTAATCCTTGATGGGAAGCGTCACAATAAATGACGAAGTCCTTCTTAGTATCAGGTGGAGCTAGCACTGGGGCAGAAGTCAACTTGTCCTTGAGTGCCTAGAAGCTTTCCTGACATTTGTCTGTCCATTGGAACTTGACGCCCTTATGCAACAGGTTAGTCAGAGGCCTGGCAATCTTGGAGAAGTTCTCGACGAAACGACGGCAATAGCTGGCGAGACCGAGAAAACTTCTGACTTGCTTGACATTCTTTGGAGGAGTCCAATCAAGAATAGCCTGAACTCGTTTAGGGTTAACGACAATACCATCCTTAGAGATGGCATGCCCAAGATAGGTTACTTCAGGAAGCCAGAACTCACATTTAGAGAACTTGGCGTATAGCTGATGCTCTCGTAGCTTTTCCAGCACAAGACGAAGATGTTCAGCATGTTCTTCTTCATTCTTGGAAAATACCAGGATATCATCCAGATAAACCACGACAAACTTTTCGAGGTAATCCATGAATATATAGTTCATCAGGCGATAGAAGGTGGCTGGGGCATTGGTTAAGCCGAATGACATGACCGTGTACTCGTATGAACCATACCGAGTCACAAAGGCGGTCTTTGGGATATCCTCTTCATGAACACGGATCTGGTGGTAACCCAACCTCAAGTCAAGTTTAGAGAACACTGATGATCCAGCCAGTTGATCATACAGATCATTGATCCGAGGAAGAGGATACTTGTTCTGAATGGTAGCTTGGTTAATAGGATGGTAGTCTTGTACCAGTCGGTTTGTCCCATCCTTCTTCTTGACAAAAAGAGAAGGTGCTCCCCAAGGAGAGCAACTTGGGCGAATGAAACCATTTTGAAGAGATTTGTCGATTTCCTCCTTAAGCTCAAGGAGTTCATGCGGCGGCATCTTGTAGGGTCGCTTGGCAATAGGAGTGGTGCCTGGTTTCAAGTCGATGACGAATTCGACAGCTCTAGCAGGGGGAATCCCTAGAAGTTCTTCAGGAAAGACGTCGAGGAAGTCACACACGACGGGGATGTTTTCAATGCCCTCGAGTGGTGCGGCGTTCAATGCATTCAGGCATAGAGCCTTGCCTCGGCATTTTGAACCAGACGAGCATTGTAGCTTATTATTTCATCAGAAGGGTGTAGCAGATGGACGGTCTTGGTGGCGCAAATGATAGAAGCCGTATGCGCTTTTAACCAATTCATTCCCAGAATGAGATCAATGCTACAGGACTTCAGTACGATGGGAGAGACAAGGAATTCCAGTCCTTCGATTTCTACGGGAACGTTGTTACAAACCATGGAGGTTCGACATTGGCCCGCTGGGGTGTGCACTAATAGTGAAGTGTTCATGTCCTCGCATTTAACGTCGTGCAGGCATGCAAAATCTTCTGACATGAATGAATGCGATGCACCTGTATCAAATAAAACGGATGCTGGTACTGAATTTATGAGGAGTGTACCCATCACGGTAGCAGGCTGGTCTTGAGCTTCGTTTAGATCAACGTGGTTGGCATGAACACGACCATAGGACTTGGCATTGTTGTTGTGGTTCTAGTTGTTTCCTCGGCCAGCTGCTGGAAAGGCCAGTTGATTCTGGTTCTGATTCTGATAGCAGTTCCTGGCAAGGTGACCTGGTTGACCACACTTGTAGCACAGACCATTGTTGGGAGTGGGGACAGGAGCTTGGGGTGGTGGAGCTAGAAGTTTTGGCTGCCTAGCAGGAGCAGTAGGCAGACGAGGTGCAGCATAGGACTGCCTTGGGGCAGGTGCATTCGGCTGGTACATGCTGTTAGGAATCCATATCTTGCGCTTCTGCGAGGACGGGCCCGAAGATGAGCCCGTGTCATGGTTGCGCCCGTGAGAGCTCTGGTATTCCTGCAGACATGCTTCGACATTGATGGCCTTGTTCACCAAGGTGGCGAAATCATCAAAGTCGTGTACTAGAAGTGCGAGCTTGATGTCAGCTTGAAGGCCGTCACAAAACTTCTCCTGTCTGCGTGCATCAATTGCAATGTCTTCTTCAGCATAGCGAGACAAGTCCAGAAACTCTCACTGATAAGCTTCAACAGTTTTGTTGCCTTGGATGAGGTTGCAGAACTCACGCTTCTTCTGGTCCATGACTCCCTGAGGAATGAAGCGGGCACGGAAAGCAGCTTGGAAGTCTGGCCAGGTGATGATCGTTCCAACTGGCAGAGTACGCCTGTGGCTGTCCCACCATTGAGCTGCGGCTCCCTTCAGGAAGAAGGAAGCAAAGGTGACATGGCTAGCAGGGGCTACACCAGCAGATTCCATCTCATAGGTGATGTCATGGAGCCAGTCATCAGCATCCAGAGGCTGAGTTGAGCTACGGTACACCCTTGGGTTCAGGCGCATGAAATCCTGCAGAGTTACTAGGGCTGGCTGTTGGTTCATATTAGGGCGAGGGAACTGAGCCATCATGTTCTCCATGAACTGGCGATTCATCTCAAGCTGTTGGATCATACCAGCCATGTACTCGGGCGGTGGTGGGAAGTTGCCACCACGACCACCTAGTCTAACCATCCTGCTAATATATAACAGGGGTACTTCAGCATTGAGAAATTTGTAAAGACAAGAATCATTCATGATGAAACAAGCATAATGAAAGCAGCACGATAGATACCACATAATAGCAGGCATATCTTACAAAAGAGATCATGCATAGAGTTCGGTACACAGAGTTCAATACATAGACTTAGACATCATAGGCGGCACGCAGGCTCGCGGCGAATGCATCTAACACTAATAAGCAAGTCTACATCAGTCCCACGCGACACTGCGGAGGTAGCTGTAGCCTGAAAGCTGGTTGTGTGGCAACGGGTACACCATGCCGGCAACATGGGGTCCGCGGGTACTCTGGTGCTGAACCCGACGCTCAGGCGGCAGAAGAGGACGAAGTGCGGGAGAGTAGCCTCCCACCTCTGGCCAACCGACACCCTGGGGCATCACGGTCCTGGCTGGGTAGATAGCAGAACGCGGCAGCTCCCCAGACCCGACAAAGGGGTGCATCGTCGTCAGAGCATGGTAGAGGTGCTGACGAGTGGTGTACAACTTGTGGCGAAGAGCTCGGTTAGCTCGATCCAGCCCATCAACATGCAGAACCAGGTTCTGATGGTAGAAGGGCTCGCGGGTGACAGTGGAGTAGGCACAGTGTAGTAACCCTCCGCACCAATATCGCATGCGATAGCAATGTGCCTGAAGGGGGAGGTGTCCAACTCCCGGTACTCCCAACAAAGGCGTGTCAGAGCAGCATAGGCAGCATCGTGAACTGCCATATCGGTGGTCACTCCAACACCATAAGCGTTGTGCAGCACAGTAGTGGAGTCATACTCCCGAGAGTAGAGGTGGACGGTGGCTCGGTACTGCTCCTGGATAAAGTCCTGGTACTCCTCGGAGACGGTGTACTCGGGGTGCCAGCGATAACCAAGATAGGTCATCATCTCAGCTAGCACAGCCGGTGATCCCGAGGCACCAATGGCCATCGTGTGGCGCACGACCTGCCTCGTGGGTTCCATCTGAAAGCAAAGATGTTTCAAAGGAGTCAAATGACAGTGTGGAAATTGTTCAAAATACTATTCTAAGGAATAACTATGGCTTTATTCAACTTTGGGGTGAATCTGGTCACGGGAACCTAGTGTTAGAGTTAGTAAATTCGTTTAACCCGAGTAGAAGAGAGTTCAGAGTCCCAGAGTAAAGGTCGAGGAGTAAAAGATCCTAGTACCACCCAATGGGGACGTGGGCCCGTAAGGCAGACAACCATGTTAGTAAAAGTTTTTGTAATGTCTAGATTCGACTTCGGCCAAGGAGTGTGGAAGGGGGATTCCTACAGGCAGTCGGCTCTGGTACCAACTTGTGACGCCCCTGATTCAATCGTACACTAATCATGCACGCAAATGTGTACGATCAAGATCAGGGACTCACGGGAAGATATCACAACACAACTCTACAAATAAAATAAGTCATACAACCATCATAATACAAGCCAGGGGCCTCGTGGGCTCGAATACAAGTGCTCGATCATGGACGAGTCAGCAGAAGCAACAATATCTGAGTACAGACATAAGTGTAAACAAGTTTGCCATAAGATGGCTAGCACAAACAGGGATACAGATCGAACGAGGCGCAGGCCTCCTGCCTGGGATCCTCCCAACTACTCCTGGTCGTCGTCAGCGGGCTGCACGTAGTAGTAGGCACCTCCAGTGTAGAAGGAGTCGTCGTCGACGGTGGCGTCTGGATCCTGGGCTCCATCGTCTGGTTGCAGCAATCGGGTAGAGAGATGGGGAAAAGGGGAAACAAGGCAACCGTGAGTACTCATCCAAAGTACTCGCAAGCAAGGAGCTACACTACATATGCATGGATATATGTGTAAGGGGCCATATCAGTGGACTGAACTACAGAATGCCAGAATAAGAGGGGGATATCTAATCCTATCGAAGACTACGCTTCTGGTAGCCTCCGTCTTACAACATATAGAAGAGAGTAGAATGAAGTCCCCCAAGTAGCATCACATAGCATAATCCTACCCGGCAATCCCGTCCTCGATGCCCTGTTAGCGAGCGATCACCGGGTTGTATCTGGCACTTGGAAGGGTGTGTTTTATTAAGTATCCGGTTCTAGTTGTCATAAGGTCAAGGTACAACTCCGGGTCGTCCTTTTACCGAGGGACACGGCTATTCGAATAGATAAACTTCCCTGCAGGGGTGCACCACATAACCCAACACGCTTGATCCCATTTGCCCGGACACACTTTCCTGGGTCATGCCCGGCCTCAGAAGATCAACACGTCGCAACCCCACCTAGGCACAACAGAGAGGTCAGCACGCCGGTCTAAAGCTAAGCGCAGGGGTCTGGGCCCATCGCCCTGAGCACACATGCACGTTGCATGGGCGGCCAGAAGCAGACCTAGCAACCTCGAGTACAACGGAATTCACGTTACGCGGCCCAATCTGGCGCGCGCCGCTCAGTCGTTGACGTCACGAAGGCTTCGGCTGATACCACGACGTCGAGTGCCCATAACTGTTCCCGCGTAGTTGGTTAGTGCGTGACCAAATGGCTAGACTCAGATCAAATACCAAGATCTCGTTAAGCGTTTAAGTATCCACGAACGCCGACCCGGGCCAGGCCCACCTCTCTCCTAGGTGGCCCCGACCTGCCCTGTCGCTCCGCCATAAAGATCCACTCACGGGTACTCCTACGAGCCGACCCGTCTTTAGACACCACATGTATGATGTATTATGTATATAAGTATATTCCTGTGATCACCCCCGAGTGATCACGGCCCGATAGTATAGCATGGCAGACGGACAAGAATGTAGGGCCACAGATGGAATACTAGCATCCTAGACTAAGCATGTAGGATAGCAGTTAAAGGTAACAACAGTAGTAGCAAGGACAGGCTATGCATCAGGATAGGAATAACGAAAGCAGTAACATGCTACACTACTCTAATGCAAGCAGTATAGAGGAGAGTAGGTGATATCTGGTGATCAAGGGGGCGGGGGGGGGGGGGCTTGCCTGGTTGCTCTGGCAAGAGAGAGGGATCGTCAACTCCATAGTCGTATTGGGTAGCAGCGGCATCGGTCTCGGTGTCTAGCGAGAGAAGAGGGGGAAGAAACAATGAATACAATGCAAATAGATGCATAGCGATGCATGACATGACATGTATCGGTGCTAGGGGTGCCCTAACGCGGTATGGGGTAATACCGGCGAAGGGGGGAAGCATCCGGGAAAGTATCCCCGGGGTTCCGCGTTCTCGGGCAGAGGTACCGGAGGGGGAAAGTTGCGGGTTCGGTATGTTAGGGGTGTGTGGCGGACGGACGGGTGCGTATTCGGATTCTTCCCGTCGTTCTGAGCAACTTTCATGTAGAAAGTATTTTCATCCGAGTTACAGATTAAAAGATATGATTTTCCAAAGATTTAAATCATTTTCAGATTTTAATTATTTATTTAATTCTTAACATTATCCAAAACAGACAGGTGGGTCTAGTGGGACCCACATGTCATTGTCACGGGCATTAACAGAGTTTTAAAACTAACTAATTGGGTAATTAGTGGGTGGGTCCCAGCAGTCAGTGTCTAATTAGGTTTTAGTTAATTAACTTAACTAATTAGCAGTTTATATATTTGTATATATTTGTTTTATGGCATGGGGCCCGCATGTCAGTGGCAGTAACTGCCACTTCAGCGAAGTTGACTTTGGTCAACGTGGCCAGTTGGGGCCCCCAGGCCCACAGGCAGCAACCCAGGGGGTGGGGCCCGCCTAGCCACGTCGGCGGACGGCGCCAGAGCGACTCCGGCGACCCAAACAGAGGCGGCCCCTCGCCGGAGTTTGCCGTAATCGAGCTACGGGGCACCAAAACGAGCGCGGCCGGGCGCGTTAGAATGGCGAGAGGACGACGCGTCGGTTGGTGGTGGTTACGCGGGCAGTGGTGGCCAGAACCGAGCGTGACGAGCTCATCGGCGGTGAGGTGGTTCGGGCGTGAGACGAAGACGGCGACGCAGCGCGCTTCGGGGCTAATGAGAAGGCTAGGGGTGAGCGGCGCGACGCGCTGAGCACAAAGGGCTCGGCCTCGTGACCATTTGGTCACCGGAAGGGCGCCGGCGACGCGCGCAGGCGGCGGCGTAGTTGGGTCCTCGACGAGCACGGCGCTAGGGGGCATGGGAAGGCTCGGGCGCGGGCTCATCGGGCTCCTACAAGCACCAGGAGTTTGAGGTCGCGCTCAGGCAAGCACGACAGAGGCCATGGCCATGGCGGCGAAGCGACCCGCGGTGACGGGCTCACGGCAGTGGCAACGAAGTAGCTACGGTGCGTGAGGGGCTTAACGAGGAGGAGAAGTAGGCGGGAGAGCTCACCGAGCGGCACACACGAAAGGTCCTTGGGGGATTTAGGAGCTGCAGCGTCGACGACGCTCGCTGGAGACGCGCCGGGGATCTGAGGAAGAAGACGAGGTTGGGGCAGCGTTCGATGGTGCTCGGCGTCCTGCGTCTTGACGTGGAGGCGTAGTCAAGGGAGGCGGAGCGAGCGGACGCGTTGGAAGGGCTTGGAGGTCGCAGTGGCCGCGAGTACTACGGCAGCGAGGCCATGGCGGCGCTCGGTTGCGGTGGGGAACGAAGCCGGAGTGGAGCTGTGGATCTGAGGGGAGGAGAAATATCTGCGGGGGGGGGGGGGGGGAGGGGATCTGACGAGGCCGAGAGGGGGGGTGGCGGCCTTATCCTCCCCCATCGCCGGCGAGGTGGCGGCGGGGACGCGCCCTGTTCCGACCCGGGTCGGGGGAACAGGGGAAGGGGACACGGCAGAGGGAGGCGGGCCGGGTGTGGCCAGGTGGGCTAGGTGGGCCGGCCGGTGTGGGCTGGGCTGCCTGGTCCAAGGGGCTTTCTCTTTTCTCCTATTTTTCTTTTGCTTTGTTTTATTACTTTTCTTTATTTTTCTTTTCTGTTTTATTTAATTTAGGTCATCTTAGCATTTTATAAAAATGTGTTTTCTTCACAACAATTACCCATGTAATATTTGGCACTAACCGAGCATTTTTGTTTCAAATTTTGAAAACCTTTTATTGTTGACATTAAATTGAATTTGAATTTTGAACGGTTTCGAATTAGTGCGAGGATGGCAACAGTAATTGGGATGACGTGGCATGATTAGCGTGGGATTACTGTAGCAAGATTATCCGGGCGTTACCATCTCTGCGCCGAACTAGTGCACCTATACAATTTACCATTGTATTGGGTGTGTTGGGGACACAAGAGACTCTTTGTTATTTGGTTGCAGGGTTGCTTGAGAGAGACCATCTTCATCCTACGCCTCCCACAGATTGATAAACCTTACGTCATCCACTTGAGGGAAATTTGCTACTGTCCTACAAACCTCTGCACTTGGAGGCCCAACAACGTCTACAAGAAGAATGTTGTGTAGTAGACATCACTGGCTTAGGAGTTGCCCAATTATTTTCATTTGTCAACATATTATTCAATAGAATTTCAGCTTCATCCGGTGTTCTTTCCCTGAAAAGAGAACCAGCACAACTATCCAGGTAAACTCTGGAAGCATCGGTTAGTCCATTATAAAAGATATCAAGTATTTCATTTTTCTTAAGAGGATGATCAGGCAAAGCATTAAGTAACTTGAGAAGCCTCCCCTAAGCTTGTGGGAGACTCTCTTCTTTAGTTTGCACAAAGTTGTATATTTCCTTTAAAGCAGCTTATTTCTTATGAGCAGGGAAATATTCAGCAGAGAAGTAATAAATCATATCCTGGGGACTACGCACACAACCAGGATCAAGAGAATTAAACCATATCTTAGCATCACCCTTTAATGAGAACGGAAATATTTTGAGGATATAAAAGTAGGGAGATATCTCATCATTAGTGAACATGGTGGCTATATCATTTTATTTAGTAAGATGTGCCACAACAGTTTCAGATTCATAACCATGGAAAGGATCAGATTCAACCAAAGTAATTATATCAGGATCAACAGAGAATTCATAATCCTTATCGGCAACAGAAATAGGTGAAGTAGCAAAAGCAGGGTCAGGTTTCATTTTATCTTTAAGAGATTCTTTGTTCCATTTAACTAATAGCCTCTTAAGCTCGTTTCTATCTCTGCAAGCTAAATTAGCGGCAGAAGATTCCATATCAAAAACATAACCCCCAGGAATAACAAGCCTATCTTCATCATCACTTTCATCAGTATAATCAAATTCAATAATTTCTTTCTTTCTAGCCCTAGCAATTTGTTCATCAATAAATTCACTAAGGGGCCCAGTAGTATCAGGCATAGAAGTAGTTTCATCATAAGTATCAGGCATAGAAGTAGTTTCATCATAAGTATCATGCATAGCAGAAGTGGCATCATCAATAACATGCGACATATCAGAACGAATAGCAGAAGCAGGTTTAGGTGTCGCAAGCTTACTCATAACAGAAGGTGAATCAAGTGCAGAGCTAGATGGCAGTTCCTTACCTCCCCTCGTAGTTGAGGGATAAATTTTTGTTTTCTCGTCTTTCAAGTTCTTCATAGTGTCCAGCAGATATAAATCCCAAGTGACTCAAAGAATAGAGCTATGCTACCCGGCAATGGCGCCAGAAAAAGGTCTTGATAACCCACAAGTATAGGGGATCACAACAGTTTTTGAGGGTAGAGTATTCAACCCAAATTTATTGATTAGACACAAGGGGAGCCAAAGAATATTCTTAAGTATTAGCCGCTGAGTTGTCAATTCAACCACACGTGGAAACTTAGTATCTGCAGCAAAGTGTTTAGTAGCAAAGTAATATGATAGTGGTGGTAACGGTAACAAAAGTAAAGGAAGCAAAAGTAATATTTTTGGTATTTTGTAGTGATTGTAACAATAGCAACGAGAAAGTAAATAAGCGTAAACCAGTATATGGAAAGCTCGTAGGCATCGGATCGGTGATGGATAATTATGCCGGTTGTGGTTCATCATGTAACAGTCATAACATAGGGTGACACAGAACTAGCTCCAATTCATCAATGTAATGTAGGCATGTATTCCGAATATAGTCATACGTGCTTATGGAAAAGAACTTGCATGACATCTTTTCTCCTACCCTCCCGTGGCAGCGGGGTCCTAATGGAAACTAAAGGATATTAAGGCCTCCTTTTAATAGAGAACCGGAACAAAGCATTAGCACACAGTGAATACATGAACTCCTCAAACTATGGTCATCACCGGGAGTGGTCCCGATTATTATCACTTCGGGGTTGCCGGATCATAACACATAGTAGGTGACTATAGACTTGCAAGATAGGATCAAGAACACACATATATTCATGAAAACGTAATAGGTTCAGATCTGAAATCATGGCACTCGGGCCCTAGTGACAAGCATTAAGCATAGCAAAGTCATAGCAACATCAATCTCAGAACATAGTGGATACTAGGGATAGAACCCTAACAAAACTAACTCGATTACATGATAGATCTCATCCAGCCTATCACCGTCCAGCAAGCCTATGATGGAATTACTCATGCACGGCGGTGAACATCATGAAATTGGTGATGGAGGATGGTTGATGATAACGACGGTGATGAATCCCCCTCTCCGGAGCCCCGAACGGACTCCAGATCAGCCCTTCCGAGAGGTTTTAGGGCTTCGCGGCGGCTCCGTATCGTAAAACACGATGATTTCTTCTCTTCTATTGTTTTCTCCCCGAAAGCAAATATATAGAGTTGGAGTTGGCGTCGGAAGGTCTCCAGGGGGCCCACGAGGTAGGGGGCGCGCCCTAGGAGGGGCGCCCCCCACCCTCGTGGACAGGGTGTGGGCCCCCTGGTCTTCATCTTTGGCGAGGATTTTTTATTATTTTTTATAAGATGTTCCGTGGAGTTTCAGGTCATTCCGAGAACTTTTGTTTTCTGCACATAAAACAACATCATGGCAATTCTGCTGAAAACAGCGTCAGTCTGGGTTAGTTCCATTCAAATCATGCAAGATAGAGTCCAAAACAAGGGCAAAAGTGTTTGGAAAAGTAGATACGTCGGAGACGTATCAAACACCAGGGGCCCACGAGGCAGGGGGGCGCGCCCCGGGGGGGCAGGCGCACCCCCACCCTCATGGACACGTCGTGGGGCCCCTAGCCTTGATTCTTTCGCCAATATTTTTCATATTTTCCAAAAATAAGCTCCGTGGAGTTTCATGTCATTCCGAGAACTTTTGTTTCTGCACATAAATAACACCATGGCAATTCTGCTGAAAACAGCGACAGCCCGGGTTAGTTCCATTGAAATCATGTAAGTGAGAGTCCAAAACAAGGGCAAAAGTGTTTGGAAAAGTAGATACGTTCGAGACGTATCTCACCACAGCGTAATGGTGTGTCTGAACGTCGTAATCGTACTTTACTAGATATGGTACGATCTATGATGTCTCTTACTGATTTACCGCTATCGTTTTGGGGTTATGCTTTGGAGACGGCTGCATTCACGTTAAATAGGGCACCATCAAAATCCGTTGAGATGACTCCTTATGAACTGTGGTTTGGTAAGAAACCAAAGTTGGCGTTTCTTAATGTTTGGGGATGCGACACTTATGTGAAAAAGCTTCAACCTGATAAGCTTGAACCCAAATCGGAGAAATGTGTCTTCATAGGATACCCAAAGGAAACTATTGGGTACACCTTTTATCACAGATCCGAAGGCAAGACATTCGTTGCTAAGAATGGATCCTTTCTAGAGAAGGAGTTTCTCTCGAAAGAAGTGAGTGGGAGGAAAGTAGAACTTGATGAGGTAACTGTACCTTCTCCCTTATTGGAAAGTAGTTCATCACAGAAACCGGTTTCTGTGACACCTACACCAATTAGTGAGGAAGCTAATGATGTTGATCATGAAACTTCAGACCAAGTTACTACCGAAACTCGTAGGTCAACCAGAGTAAGATCCGCACCAGAGTGGTACGGTAATCCTATTTTGGAGGTCATGTTACTTGACCAAGGCAAACCTACGAACTATGAAGAAGCGATGGTGAGCCCAGATTCCGCAAAATGGCTTGAGGCCATGAAATTTGAGATGGGATCCATGTATGAGAACAAAGTGTGGACTTTGGTTGACTTGCCCGATGATCGGCAAGCCATAGAGAATAAATGGATCTTCAAGAAGAAGACTGACGCTGACGGTAACGTTACTGCCTACAAAGCTCAACTTGTTGCAAAAGGTTTTCGACGAGTTCAAGGAGTTGACTACGATGAGACTTTCTCACCCGTAGCGATGCTTAAGTCTGTCCGAATCGTGTTAGCAATAGCCACATTTTATGATTATGAAATTTGGCAAATGGATGTCAAAACTGCATTCCTGAATGGATTTCTGGAAGAAGAGTTGTATATGATGCAACCGGAAGGTTTTGTCGATCCAAAGGGAGCTAACAAAGTGTGCAAGCTCCAGCGATCCATTTATGGACTGGTGCAAGCCTCTCAGAGTTGGAATAAACGTTTTTATAGTGTGATGAAAGCATATGGTTTTATAGAGACTTTTGGAGAAGCCTATATTTACAAGAAAGTGAGTGGGAGCTCTGTAGCATTTCTGATATTATATGTGGATGACATATTGCTGATTGGAAATGATATAGAATTTCTAGATAGCATAAAAGGATACTTGAATAAGAGTTTTTCAATGGAAGACCTCGGTGAAGCTGCTTACATATTGGGCATCAAGATCTATAGAGATAGATCAAGACGCTTGATAGGACTTTCACAAAGCACATACCTTGACAAAGTTTTGAAGAAGTTCAAAATGGATCAAGCAAAGAAAGGGTTCTTGCCTGTGTTACAAGGTGTGAAGTTGAGTCAGACTCAATGCCCGACCACTGCAGAAGATAGGGAGAAAATGAAAGATGGTCCCTATGCTTCAGCCATAGGCTCTATCATTTATGCAATGCTGTGTACGAGACCTAATGTGTGTCTTGCTATTAGCCTAGCAGGGAGGTACCAAAGTAATCCAGGAGTGGATCACTGGATGGCGGTCAAGAACATCCTGAAATACCTGAAAAGGACTAAGGATATGTTTCTCGTTTATGGAGGTGACAAAGAGCTAGTCGTAAATGGTTACGTCGATGCAAGCTTTGACACTAATCCGGATGATTCTAAATCGCAAATCGTATACATGTTTACATTGAACGATGGAGCTGTGAGTTGGTGCAGTTCTAAACAAAGCATCGTGGCGGGATCTACGTGTGAAGCAAAGTACATAGCTGCTTCGGAACAACAAATGAAGGAGTCTGGATGAAGGAGTTCATATCCGATCTAGGTGTCATACCTAGTGCTTTGGGACCAATGAAAATCTTTTGTGACAATACTGGTGCAATTGCCTTGGCAAAGGAATCCAGATTTCACAAGAGAACCAAGCACATAAAGAGACGCTTCAATTACATCCGGGATCAAGTCCAGGTGGGAGACATAGAGATTTGCAAGATACATACGGATCTGAATGTTGCAGACCCGTTAACTAAGCCTCTTTCACGAGCTAAACATGATCAACACCCAAACTCCATGGGTGTTAAAATCATTACTGTGTAATCTAGATTATTGACTCTAGTGCAAGTGGGAGACTGAAGGAAATATGCCCTAGAGACAATAATAAAGTTATTATTTATTTCCTCAAATCGTGATAAATGTTTATTATCCATGCTAGAATTGTATTTACCAGAAACATAATACATGTGTGAATACATAGACAAACATAGTGTCACTAGTATGCCTCTACTTGACTAGCTCGTCAATCAAAGATGGTTAAGTTTCCTAACAATAGACATGATTTGTCATTTGATTAACGCGATCACATCATTAGAGAGAATGATGTGATTGACTTGACCCATTCCGTTAGCTTAGCACTTGATCGTTTAGTATGTTGCTATTGCTTTCTTCATGACTTATACATGTTCCTATGACTATGAGATTATGCAACTCCCGTTTACCGAAGGAACACCTTGTGTGCTACCAAACGTCACAACGTTACTGGGTGATTATAAAGGTGCTCTACAGGTGTCTCCGAAGGTACTTGTTGAGTTGGCGTATTTCGAGATTAGGATTTGTCACTCCGATTGTCGGAGAGGTATCTCTGGGCCCTCTCGGTAATGCACATCACTATAAGCCTTGCAAGCGGTGTGACTAATGAGTTAGTTGTGGCATGATGCATTACGTAACGTTTAAAGAGACTTGCCGGTAACGAGATTGAGCTAGGTATTGAGATACCGACAATCGAATCTCAGGCAAGTAACATACCGATGACAAAGGGAACAACGTATGTTGTTATGCGGTTTGACCAATAAAGATCTTCGTAGAATATGTGGGAGCCAATATGAGCATCCAAGTTCCGTTGTTGGTTATTGACCGGAGACGTGTCTCGGTCATGTCTACATAGTTCTCGAACCCGTAGGGTCCCCACGCTTAAAGTTCGGTGACGATCGGTATTATGAGTTTTTGTGTTTTGATGTACCGAAGGTAGTTCGGAGTCCCGGATATGATCACAGACATGACGAGGAGTCTTGAAATGGTCGAGACGTAAAGATCGATATATTGGACGACTATGTTCGGTCACCGGAAGTGTTTCGGGAGGTTCCGGATATTTACTGGAGTACCGGGGGGGGTATCGAAACCCCCCGGGGAGTATATTGGGCCTAATGGGCCTTAGTGGAGAAGAGGAGGTGCGGCCAGGGCAGGCCACGCCCCCCTCCCACTCTGGTCCAAATTGGACAAGGAGGGGGGGGGCGCCCCCCTTTCCTTCCCCTCTCTCTCCTCCTTCCCCCTTCTCCCACTCCTACTAGGAAAGGAGGAGTCCTACTCCCGGTGGGAGTAGGACTCCCCCCTTGGCGCGCCCTCCTTGGCCGGCCGCCTCTCCCCCTTGCTCCTTTATATACGGGGGCAGGGGGCACCTCTATACATACAAGTTGATCTGTTGATCTCTCCCAGCCGTGTGCGGTGCCCCCCTCTCCACCATAATCCACCTCGGTCATATCGTAGCAGTGCTTAGGCGAAGCTCTACGTCGGTAGCAACATCATCACCGTCATCACACCGTCGTGCTGACGAAACTCTCTTGTGAAGCTCTGCTGGATCGGAGTTCGCGGGACGTCATCGAGCTGAACGTGTGCTGAACTCGTAGGTGTCGTGCGTTAGGTACTTGGATCGGTCGGATCATGAAGACGTACGACTACATCAACCGCGTTGTGCTAATGCTTCCGCTTTCGGTCTACGAGGGTACGTGGACAACACTCTCCCCTCTCGTTGCTATGCATCACCATGATCTTGCGTGTGCGTAGATTTTTTTGAAATTACTACGTTCCCCAACAATAAGAGGCAACGGATATCGTCCCATCCCCAAAGGTGGTATGTTCCCTACCGAAACCATCATGCTTGTTGTGAGAAGCTCTGGTTTGTGAGAAGCTTATACCCAAACCTGCCCCAAATGGGACAACACTTTCAGCACGACATGTTGATGCCGCTCCATGATAGCATGTCAAGTTTCATGAATTTCAGACTAGTTTTGGATTTACTAGAATTCAAAAACCAGGTATCTCAATGTTTTGCCGGCAATCAACAGTGCCCTAGTGTTTGAAATTCATTCCCATCTCTTGTATGGGACCTAGAAATTCACCCAAGGATACACATGTGATTTTTCAACCAACTTTGGTGCATTGGAGCATGTGCTTGTAGTTCAAATTTGAATTATGCACATAAAATGCCTAGAAAACCCAGTTAATGTATAAAAAGGCCAAACAAACCTCAAAGAATTCATTCCCATTTCTTGCGTGGGACCTAAGCATGCACTGAAGGACACAAGTTCGATTTTTCAACCAATTTGTATGCATCGGACCATGTGCATGTAGTTTTATTTTGAATTGTGCACCTAAAATGGCTAGAAAACCAGTTTAATGTATAAAATGTCCAAACGAACCCTGAATAATTCCAATTCTTTTACGACACACATATAGTTGCATGTTCACTGCAGATAAAAGGTCTAGCAATTCAAAGAGCTTCCATTGCCGCTGTGACCCTAGTTTGTAATTCAAATCAAGTAGATCCCACATAGTTTATTATCACCAACCGTGTGAGATGTAGTACAAAATATCCTGGAGCACCACCGGTGTATAGTACGCCTATGGCTTACGCGAGAAGGTGCGTCAGCTACAGTCCACGGCCGGCGTGTCAAGCATACTAGCTCGCTCCCCAAAAACTCCCGCCTCTGCATCCCTCGCAATCTCAAAAATATTACTGCCTCGTAATCTTGAAAATATCTACCGCCTGTAAGGTTTTAATGTTTGATAGCACACGATTAGTATGTGCGGACCGTGTGCGATATCTGTTACTCCCGCTTTGCTTCAGTCCCTTGATTCAAATTTTCAGTAGCCCCAGCATTTTACTCTCGCCTCTTCATCCCTCGCAATCTCAAAAATATATGCTCGCCCTTGATCCAAATTTTCAGTAGCCCCGCCTTGTTACTCCCGCCTAGTAAAATTTTTAGTTGCCGCAGTACTTCCTCAAACTCAACCTTGCCCCCCCACCTTCCCTCTACACACACACCCCAAAACCTCTACTCACACAGACACACACAACCCTCGAAACCGTTGGTAGGTCGCCACAATCGCCGACACCTCCATCCTCAACCTCTGCATGTGTACCGGGGAGCTCGAGGAGCCAATGGCCAAACAGACATTTATCGCGGCCTTTTCGCCCGCCGCCGGCGAGGTGGCAGCCGAGGTGTCCCTGTCGTCCTCCGCGGGCCCGATGAGCCATCACCGGTCCCCCGATCTGCCCACCGCCGCGCCCCTATTCCGTTCGAGGACTTCCCTGTCCTCCCTCGGACCCGGCAGCCAACGAAGTCCTACCTCGGGGTCCGGCAGTAGCGGTGGGCGACGTGGGTCACCGAGATTACAGATCGAGATACCCACACCTGCCGCTTGGTAGCTTCCACACGACCGAGCTCACGGCCATGGAGTACAACCACTGGCAGGTCTGCTACCACGGCGCGGCGGCTAGCCTCAGTTTCCCCTTCGGCACACGTCTGGTCGACCTCGTTCCGCCGGAGCCAGGGGTGGTGAGCTCGGCTATGGCGCGGGAGGACCGTGAGGCGTGGGAGCGCCTCAAGGCCGAGGCCGCCGACGAGGCCTACATGCAAGAGCTCCGCCGGCAGCACCCAGAGCTCGTGGAGGCGGAGCGGGCGATCTTTGCCAGCGCGGAGGGCGGCAAGGTTATCGCGCTCTCCTCTGATGACGAGGTAGAAGGCGGCGAGGATGGCGGCGTGGAGGGCGGAGAGGTTATCGCGCTCTCCTTTGATGATGAGGTCGAAGGCGACATCGATGGCAGCGCGGAGGGCGTCGAGGTGGGCCCCAAGGACGAGGAGATTGATGTCGACGAGTGGAGGAGTGCCTTCCCCAACGACCCCGACGACGGTACCAGCCCGGACCCGGCTCGCGGCACACGGTACATGACGAGGAAGGATTGGCTCAACCTCTACTTTGACCGAAAGTAGTTTAGCTTAGTTTAAATTTATGTTTCATGTTCGGTTATGCTAAACTATCTATGTTTATGTTTGAATGCATGCTACTTTCGGTTGAACCTGCTTTGAACTTGATCAAAATGAAGTTTACAACCTTAAGTTTAGGGGATCGACTAGAAAAGGCCAAAAATTGCTGGAGTATATATATATATATATATATATATATATATATATATATATATATATATCCACTAAGGGTTTTAGTCCTTTAACTTTTTAAGGATCGCCTAGAGATGTCCTTATGACTTGTTTATTTCAGTTCTTCATAATGTGATGCTCTATATGTGCAACTATTTGCCTTGCAGTTCAATTTCATCAATAACAATTTCAACAATACCACTATGAAATACGATATTTGGTTGCTATTAAGGATATTGCAGTTAACATGCCTTTTCATTTTTCAATTGTTGTTTAGCAACATGCATTGTACTAAATGACTAAATATGCAATCTCAGGCTACATAGCAACAAGGAAGAGTGTTACCTTAATGTTCTGATGATGTCTAGATATACATGTAATAAAATATTATATAATGGGATGGATGGAGTGTTGTACTACATTATTTTTCAATTGTTGTTTAGCTTCTAATATTAACTTGGTGCTTTTAGGTACATATATCATTGCCAAAGATCCACACTTCGACCCTTTCTGCGTATGGGGTAATGAGATATTCATGAACCAGCATCAAGTGAGGAAACTGATAAAGATTGTTATTAAAATGGGTCAAAAGATGTCAATCGAACTATTTGTTTACACTTTTTGCAAGACAACAGTGAACTGCAGGATGGTAAGTAAGAACCCTGTAGCCTTCTTTTTACTGCCCGTAATGAGTTGTGTTAGATGGAAATATCTGAATCTTTTTTCTGTTGCAGTGGACCCTGAAGCAGTTTACTCAAGATTACCTCTCAAACTACATGATTGGCGGCCGGCCATCACAAGGGGTTGGACTAGAGTCATGCATGCCTTCTGTCAGGACCCTGATTCTAAGTCACACCGATCTAGCCTGTAACACCTCATATCACTTTGCGGCCTCACGCACGGTATCCCCACGGGTGTCGCCTTACCGTGGCCCGGGACCGTTTGCGCCTTTTGGCTCACGTATATGATAGTGTCGCTAGCATCCATATGACAGAGAACCCGGGCCGACATGACTAGTCGTGAACCCAAAGTGGCACTAACTTACGGGGACAGGCATACATGAATCAACATCGAGCATGTCAGTCAGCAGCGTGCGAATCTGGGCTGTAGCACTGGGCTAACAGGACTCCGGGAACTCGGGCTGTAGCAGGCCAGGCAGGACTCCAGATGTCACCACGTGACATTTCCCCAAAGGGATAGACACAGGAACGAAGTGAATCACATGCCGGCCAGTCAAGTGTTCCGGAGCAGTAGTGCTGGGCTAGCAGGACTCCGGTGAACCGGGCTGTAGCGGACTACTATGGCTCATGGAAGCACAAGACTACATTTCCCCATAAGAGAGGCTACCAAGGATAAACAACTAGGTTGTCGGATCCCACACATACCAAGCATTTCAATCATACACACAATATGCTCGATATGTGTAAATACAACATGGCATCACAACATAACTCTACGACTCAAGTATTTATTCATTAGGCTCCGAGGAGCGAGGTATTACAAAAATGGTCTCATGACCCATCATACAGAGCATACAAGCAACAAGCACATGCGGAAGCTTAACTTGTCTGAGTACAGACAACTACAAATGAAGAAGGCTGAGAAGCCTGACTATCTACAAGACCCTGCCAAGGGCACAAGATCGTAGCTGAGGTAACAAGTTAAACGTCGAATTCCACGTGGAACTACTAGCGAGACTGACGTCTCTCTGCAAAAACATAAAATAGGCAAACGTGAGTAAAAATGTACCCAGCAAGACTTACATCAGAACTATCTACATATGCATCGGTATCAATAAAGGGGTGGTGGAGTTTGACTGCAGCAAGCCAGCTTTGACTCTGTGGCTATCCTAAACTATGACTGCAAGTAACTCTTTTGAGGTGGCGCACACGAGTCCACATATTCACCATATCAATACACCACTATGGATCCGCTCCCGTCTTCCTACGAGAATGCCATCCATAGCATTCACGCTTATCTTGCGCATTTTAGAGTATCCACTTTCACTTGTCTATGAACTGTACAGGCAACCCAGAAGTCCTTTACCGCGGACACGGCTATTCGAATAGATGACGTTAACCCTGCAGGGGTGTACTTCTTCACACACGCTCTCACCACTTACCACCATGTACACGTCGTGTATCTCAGCAACCTTCAAGCGGAAGCCTGGTGAGGGAGTCGGCCACGACCTGACTAACCACACAAGTCTCTCGTCTAGGTTTATCACCTATTCGGGTTCCATCCGCAAGGAGATCCGGCCGGGGTGTCGCTCACGGCCCCAAACGATGTGTGCAGGGTTCCAAGCGCACCAAACGGGCGGCGCTTGGCATACCCGACCATGGTGCCTGGTCTGTCCCAAGCCCACCTGTACCGGGTGCCACTTGGTAGACTACTAACACTACCCACAAACACCAGAAACTAGTTGCAACTCCTGGACAGTGATCAGATTGATTAATAAGTCGAGAGAGCTTGGAGCGCCCGGAGCCCAATGTGTGGCAGTAACTGTTCATGGATCACAAACACAGAACTCAGTTCCTGAGGACGGCTGCAATGAGACAACCCACCATGTACTCCTACATGGCCTCTCACCGCTACCTTTACCAAATCGTGTTCACACACTTAGCTCACACACAGTAGGACATGTTCATCACCATTCTAATTCATCCCCGATGAATCGGACCTGACTCAACTCTAAGCAGTAGCAGGCATGACAAACAAGCATGAATGAGTAGGCACATCAGGGCTCAAACAACTCCTACTCATGCTAGTGGGTTTCATCTATTTACTGTGGCAATGACAGGTCATGCAGAGGATAAGGGGGTTCAACTACCGCAGCATGTAACAGTTGAATCGATGTTGTCCTAATGCAGTAAAAGAGAGCAGGTGCAAGAGAGTGGGATTGTATCGGAATGAACAAGGGGGTTTTGCTTGCCTGGCACTTCTGAAGATAGCATTGAGTCTTCATCAGTGTCAACGATCACAGCGTCAGAACTACGTCCACTGAGAGGGGACAAATACCGACAAACATAGAAAGAACACAATCAATGCAATGCAACAATATGATGCATGATCATGCCATGGAAATATGCTGTGGTGTGAGGTAATGCAACTAGCAGCAGGTTAAATGAAGTTGGTTTGAACCTAAAATTCAAATTCAAACTCCACATGTGGTTATTTAAATGCCATTCAGTTGATTTGTCCTAAACAGTAGCCATAGGTTGTTCTAACATGCATGAAAATAGTACAGATGGATATATTGGATTTTTCTGATCATTTTTCATATATAAATTATTTCATTTGGAGTTACGGTTGAATTTATATGATTTTTAGAAGTTAGCACTATTTTTTGGAATTTCCTGATTAAGAATAAATCCAGAAAAAGGAGTTACTGCGTCAGCACTGCGTCACCGTGACGTCAGCTGGTCAACAGGGTCGCCCAGAGTCAAACCTGACGGCTGGGACCCACGGGTCAGTGTAACAGGGCTGGTTTGGGTGGATGACATGTGGGCCAGTCAACGGCCGCGTCAGCAAAGTCAATGCTGACGTGTGGGTCCCAGTGGGCTATGAACTAATCTAAATAGAAAATTAAATTAAACTAAACAGGTATGGGGGCCCACATGGCAGTGGCTCTATGGGTGTTTATCAGGGCCATTAGCGCTAATTGAATCGGCGCCACGTCAGCAGTTGACGCCGGCGACCACAGCAACGGCGGGGACTCACCGGAGTTGCTCGGCATGACGCTACAGAGCACCGCTTCGCGCGTGGTTTGCGGCTACGGCGAGCTGGCGGTGTGGCGCATCTGATGGAGCAAGCAGAGGGGGCTGCGGTGGTCTGTGGTGACGGCAGCAGCGAGCTAGGCGGCGGCCAGAGTTCGGGCGCCAACGGAAACGACGGCTACAGCGAGCGCTAGGCCGCGGGGTTAAGGGGAAACGACAGCGAAGCTCAGAGTGATCACGAAGAGGGGCTCGGCTTGCTTGGGGATGTCCTGTGGCCGGTGAATCGACGAAGGTGGTGGTCAGCTCCTGAGGACGAGGACGACAGCGATGGCGAGGCTGAGGGGCTCCCGGGCTTGTGTGAGTCATCGAGGAGGAAGAGGCGGTCGTGGCGGTCCTTCAAAGCACGGAGAGAGGTCGAGGGGGAGGCTGTGGCTACGTAGGCGATGAGCGGCGGCGACGAGCTCACTCGGCTTCGGGAGAGAGAGTGAGAGAGGCGAGGCAGGGAGAGAGGGGAGCGGTCGAGGTGGTCCAGGGTGTAGCGTGGCGCCTCCAGAGCGTCTAGACCGTTGAGGGGAGAAGCAGGCAGGGTGGAGGTGGCGCCGCGCGCGTCGGGCACACGCCCTCTACCTACTGGCAGAGGTGGAAGAAGACCTCGGCGCCCTTGGTGGGCTGGGCCAATTCTCTCCTGGGCCAGGTTAGCAGGTAAGATTCTGCTCAGTTTTATTTTCCTGTTCTGTTTTCTTTTATTTATTTATTTTCCACTGTTTAAATTCAGAATAGAATTTAAACTCATGCCAAATCTTTCTGAAATATTTTATGTTGCAGAAATGGACCTAGCCACATGCCCATCAATTATTTTAGGAGCATTTGAAGATATATTCTAGTTATATGAATATAAATTAAAATTCAAAATACAATATGATTTAAAATCAGTGCCCAAAATTATTCTTCAAAAATGTTCATTATTTTTGGTTTGGATAAAGACCATTGCCAAAATATCAAACATCAATGAAGAGCATTTTGGGTTCATTGAATGCAATTTTTAGGGTTATTTGCCCTTCTTTTAATTAAATTTTTGAGGCTTTAAAATTTCCTCAGTTCAACTTGTTAGAATTTAGACATGATGCAACACAAGATGCTAGCACTAAGCATTACCCAAACTAGGGATGTGACACCTTCTACATCCAGGAGAGCACAATAGGGCCATTCCGCTTCACCTTGTTCAGCAAGTGGAATGTATGTCGCCTTTTTCTTTACCATCTGTAATAGTACAAGTATAGAACCCTGGTACATCATTCTTTATTTGGTGCTTATGTAATTCCTAAACATATGTACCTGTGAATCGACTAATGCATTGGTTGTTTGAACCGTATGGATATGAATAAAGCTGTAGCATACATTCAAATTCAAATTCAAATCTGGTACAATTTGAAATAGCAGCAATTAAATTACGGTGAAATTATGCTCTCCAGGTTGTTACGGCACACACAGTTGGTAAAACACAAATGTTTGCAATATACACCATAATCCGAGATGGTTCACAGAGAGGAAACATGTCCAAGCATGCACATAGTTGCCGTTTGTGAAGCGTGTGTGATGTCAGACATTATCAAATACGGTGCGGGAAAACTAAATGTGTGTGATTGTCTACCTATCATACAAGGTTTATAATCATGAACTGTTTGTGATGTGCCAGGCATCGTAAAACTCCCGTGCCTAGAATCTGCCTGGAAAACTCCCGTACCTGGAATCTGCCTGGTTTTAGGCAAAACCACAAAACTCCGACTGCAATGGCAATGCGAGCACAAACGAGTAGCAAGGATGAAGTGTTTGGGATATTCGCGATATCGGAAATGGTTATATAGGGATAACTATATGCATCAAGGCTCCCTATCCCCGACGGTTTATGGGTCGTGTGGGAAGGACCCCCCTATCGCCACACTCACTTGGAGATGATTCCAAATGCCGTCGCGGAAAGGGGTTAAAAACCGTTTGTTTAGGACCGACGCGCACCAGTGTTGGAACATGGGATGCAAAGGTTTGATATTATTGAGAATAAAATTGCTACCGTTGAGTTGATTGAAAATTTGGATAAAAAGATTCATAATCAGATTACTCAATATGGATCTAAGGTAGGAGTTACCTTAAAGAATCTTAGAGAAAAGGAACCCATAGTTAATGAATAGATCGATCAAGATTCTACTAGAATTTGCAAACTAGAGGATATTATTACCAACTTGGGTTCTGCTTTTTCCTCCATTAAAACTACTCAAAATCTTCCTCCTACTAAGACTGCCAAGTTTATTTACGTTCCTAAGAATAAGGGTGAATCTTCTAGTAAAGAAAATGAAGATCTCAAAACAATAAGTGTTCACCCCAACTTTTTTGATATTATTAAGGAACCAATTGCCACAAGTGAATATCTTGATTTCTTGCCTAAGAGTTTTATCATTGATAAAACCAAAGAATCTCCTAAGGGTTACAAGTGTGCAATTGAATAATTGCATACCAAAGATGACAATACCTAGATCTATTCGCGTTTTATGCCTAGCTAAGGCGGTTAAACAGTAGCGCTTGTTGGGAGGCAACCCAATTTTCTTTTTCGTTTTTCTTTTTAGGTTCTATTTTGCAATAAATAATTCAGCTAGCCTCTGGTTAGATGTGGTTTTATGTTTTAATTTGTGTTTGTGCCAAGTAACACCTTTGGGATAGCTTACACTGATAGTTGATTTGATCTTGCTGAAAAACAGAAACTTTTGCGCCCAGGAAAATAATTTTCGTAAAATACAAAGAAGAGTGCTTTTGATTTGATTATTTTTGCAGAAGATTAATAAACAAATTGCTTAGTTATTCCTAATTTTTCAGAATTTTTGGAGTTACAGAAGTATTCGAGAGTTACAAATTACTACAGACTGTTCTGTTTTTAACAGATTCTGTTTTCTATGTGTTGTTTGCTTATTTTGATGATTCTATAGGTAGTATCGGGGGGGGGGGGGGTGTATGTGATGTCTACTACGCAACATTCTTCTTGTAGACTCCTGTTGGGCCTCCAAGCGCAGAGTTTTGTAGGACAGTAGCTAATTTCCCGCAAGTGGATGACCTAAGGTTTATCAATCCGTGGGAGGCGTAGGATGAAGATGGACTCTCTCAAACAACCCTGCAAACCAAATAACAAAGAGTCTCTTGTGTCCCCAACACACCCAATACAATGATAAATTGTATAGGTGCACCAGTTCGGCGAAGAGATGGTGATACAAGCGTAATATGGATGGTAGATATAGGTTTTTGTAATCTGAAAATATAAAAACAGCAAGGTAGCAAGTAACAAAAGTGAGCGAAAACGGTATTGCAATGCGTCGAAACAAGGCCTATGGTTCATACTTTGACTAGTGCAAGTTCTCTCAACAATGATAACATAATTAGATCATATGACAATCCCTCAACATGCAACAAAGAATCACTCCAAAGTTCCTATTGCAGAGAACATAAGATGAAATTGCTTGTAGGGTACGAAACCACCTCAAAGTTATTCTTTCCGATCAATCCATTGAGCTATTCCTATTAGTGTCACAAACATCCCTAGAGTTCATAGTAGAATAACACCACATGACACACATCAACCAAAACCCTAATGTCACATAGATACTCCAATGTCACCACAAGTATCCGCGAGTTTGATTATACGATATGCATCACAAAATCTCAGATTCATCTATTCAAACCAACACAAAGAACTTCAAAGAGTGCTGAGGGAGTCCTGGATTAGGGGGTCCTCGGGTGTCCGGGCTATTTGATATGGGCCGGATGATGGGCCGTGAATATACAAGCAGAAGATTTTCCCCCGTGCTCGGGTAGGACTCCTGTATGCATGGACGACAAGATTGGTGTCCAGATATGTTGTTTCCTTCCCTCATGAACCGACTTTGTACAGTCCTAGGGCCCCCAAGTTTGTATATAAACCAGAGGGTTTAGTCCGTAGATGCTATCATAATTCTTATAGGCTAGACAGCTAGGGTTTAGCCATTACGATCTCGAGGTAGATCAACTCTTGTAACCCCTATACTCATCGAATATAATCAAGCATGAAGTAGGGTTTTACCTCCTTTAAGAGGGCCCAAACCTGGGTAAACAATGTGTCCCCTTTGTCTCCTGTTACCATTGATCCTCAGACGCACAATTCGGGACCCCCTACCCGAGATCTGCCGGTTTTGACACCGACATTGCTGCTTTCATTGAGAGTTCCTTTGTGTCATCAATAGAAGGATCGATGGCTCGCCTTGTCATCAACAATGACATCACTTATGGAAGGAACCTAACTTCAGGACAGGTCCTCCAGCTCGGCGATTTCACCATGGGCGCGCTCACGGCTGTTAACCAACATCGGCCCCCACAATTGCCAAACATCACCTCCGCATCGGCCTTGAACACTCCGAAAAGATGGATCCAATAGATATCTCATCCTTGAACGAGCTGCTAGATCGCATCGCCGCCCTAGGGCTTGCAACAGACTATGATCGGATCGGGCTCTAACCCGACGAGAGGGAAATCAAGTCCCCACAGATCACCCATCTGGTAGCGGTTGTCAAGGAACGGTCCTAAAATACTTCTCTCCTAAGTTAAAAACCAGCTATGTCCGGATCTCCAAGCCCCTCGAGCCAGACACCCTCTCCCCGGATGTAACTTCACCTCCTCTGAACTCAAGGTCGGACATAGAGCCCGAAAAGCACCTAGATCTTCCCGGGCCCGAACTGGTGACCTCAGAGATTTTTCAAGCTCCGGATTCAATTTTGGGTCAGGATTCAGGTTTTAACCCACCCACTGATAACCCACAAGTATAGGGGATCATTTGCAGCCTTCTTTGATAAATAAGAGTGTCGAACCCAACGAGGAGCTAAAGGTAGAACAAATATTCCCTCAAGTTCTATAGACCACCAATACAACTCTACGCACACTTGACGTTTGCTTTACCTAAAACATGTATGAAACTATTTTGTGAGAATAAAACTACGAGTACTATGCGAGAATAAAAACTATGAATAAATTGCAAGGTAATAAAAGTGGATAGCTTTTGTCAACAAGAAAGTCATTTGTCCCTAGGCAATCGATAACAAGTACCAGTAATCATTCTTGCAATTTTATATGAGGGAGAGGCATGAGCTAACATACTTTTTCTACTTGGATCATATGCACTTATGATTGGACCCCTAGCAAGCATCCACAACTACTAAAGATAATTAAGGTCATGAAACCCAACCATAGCATTAAGTATCAAGTCCTCTTTACTCCCATACGTCATACCCCACTTACTCGGGTTTAAGCTTCTGTCACTCTCGCAACCCACCATAAGTGAACCATGAACATATTGCAACACCCTATAGCGGGGGCCCCTCACGTTTGCGCGAGAGGGAGGGCACCATATGACAGCACCATAAATAAAATATATGATCATACCAACCAACATCACGATTAACCCACATGACAAAACGGATCTACTCAAACATCATAGGATAACCAAATATCATTGGGAAATAATATATGGAGTTGAGCACCATGTTTAAATAGAGATTACAATAGGGAGAAGGGGTGTTACACCGCTGCATAGAGGGGGGGAGAGTTGGTGTTGACGGTAGCAAGATTGTTGATGTAGATCTCCGTCACGATCCTAGCCCCGGTGGCATTCCAACACCACCAGGAGAGAGGGGGAGAGAGCCCTTGTTCTTCTTCTTCCTTGGCCTCCCCCTAGACGGGAGGAGAGTTCCCCCTCTGGTCCATGGCCTCCATGGAAGCGGAGGGGCTGGAGCCCCTCCGAGATTGGATCTCCCTCTCTGTTCTCTTTTGTTTCGCGTTTTCCAAATCTGGCTGAAAACCATTTCTTATATTCCCGAAGATCCGTAATGCCGATTGCGCTGAGATTTGAACACGATTTTTTCCGGACAAGCTTCCTTGCGCCCGAAGTAGAGCTCCAACCGACGTATGAGGTGAGCACAACCCACCACCACACGCCTGGCACCTGGGGCGCGTCCTGGTGTCTTGTGGTCTATGTGGGCCTCCGTTTGCGTTGATTCCAAGTCCCAAAAATCACATATATTCCAAAATAATTCTCCGTAAAATTTTATTGCATTTGGACTTTGTTTGATATGGATCTTCTGCGATACAAAAAACATGAAAAAAATAGGAACTAGCAATTGGCACTGGATCAATAGGTTAGTCCTGTAAATCATATAAAAAGTTGCCAAAAATATGTGAAAGTTGTATAATATTGGCATGAAACAATCAAAAATTATAGATACGACAGAGACGTATCAGCATCCCGAAGCTTAATTCCTGCTCGTCCTCGAGGAGGTAAATGATAAAAAAGATAATTTTTGATGTGGAATGCTACCTAGCATAAACTTGATCATATGTCTAGTCATGCCATGAATATTAACACATAAGTGATTCAAAGCAATAGTCTATAATTTGACATAAATATATCAATACTCAGACATCCCAACAAACAATCATGTCTTTCAAAATATCAACGCTAAAGAAAGCTATCCCTACAAAATTATGTAGTCTTGTCATGCTCTGTCTTCTTAACACAAAGTATTTATCATGCACAACCCCGATGACAAGCCGATCAATTGGTTCATACTTTGTAACGCGCTTCAGCCTTTTCAACCCTCATGCAATACATGAGCGCAAGCCATGGAAATAGCACTACGGGTGGAACAGAGTATGATGATAGGGGTAAATATAGAGAAGTCAAAATAGTAAGAAAGTCTCACACCGACGCGGCTAACCAACGGGCTATGGAGATGCCCATCAATTTATATCAATGCGAGGAGTAGGGGTTGCCATGCAACGAATGCACTAAGAGCTATAATTGTATGAAACCTCAATATGAAACTAAGTGGGTGTGTATCTAATCCTATAATGAAAAATTCCCACTAGTATATGAAAGTGACAACATAGGAGACTCTCCATATGAAAAACATGGTGCTACTTTGAAGCACAAGTGTGGAACTAGCATGCCCCTTCTCTCTTTTCATTTTCCTTTTTTTCTTTTTCTTTTTTTTCTTTTTTCTTTTTCTTTCTTTCTTTCTTTTTTTATATTTTTCCTCTCATTGTCCAGAGTCTCATCCCGACTTGTGGGGGAATCATAGTCTCCATCATCCCTTCCTCAATGGGGCAATGCTCTAAAAATGAATAATGATTTTCATCACACTTCTATTTACTTATAACTCAAAAGAAATAAAAATTACGACTCGATACCTATGACAAAGTATGACTCTTATATGAATGCCTCTGGCAATGTACCAGGATGTGCAATGATCTAGCGTAACATGTATAAAAAATGATGAACGGTGGCTGGGCCACAAATACTATGTCAGCTATATGATCATTTAAAGCAATATGACAATGAATGCTCAAGTCATCAAAATAGAAGCGGTGGAAGTTGCATGGAAATATATCTCAGAATGGCTATGGAAAGGCCATAATAGGTAGGTATGGTGACTGTTTTGAGGAAGATATAATAAAGCTTATGTGTGATAGAGCGTATCATATCACGGGGTTTGGATGCACCGGCGAAGTTTGCACCAACTCTCGATGTGAGAAAGGGCAATGCACGATACAATAGAGGCTAGCAAATTGTGGAAAGGTAAGAGTGCGTATAATCCGTGGACTCACATTATTCAGAAAGAACTCATATACTTATTGCAAAAGTTTATTAGCCCTCGAAACAAAGTACTACTACGCATGCCCCTAGGGGGATAGATTGGTAGGAAAATACCATCGCTCGTCCCAGAACGCCACTCATAAGGAAGACAATCAATAATAAGTCATGCTCCAACATCATAGCATAACGAGAGACTATACATGCATGCTTCGGGAATCACAAACCTTAACACCAATATTCTTACTAACCACAACCGTTTACTAGTACCTCCCACATATTCCATCTCTATATCGCAAAACTATTGCAAGGAATCAAACAAATCATATTCAGTGATCCACAAGTTTTATGTAGGATTTTATGACTAACCATGCAAATGACCAATTCCTATTGACTCTCTAAATAGATATAAGTGAAGCATGATAGTTTAATTCTTTATACAAAATATCATGCTCTAACAAATATAAGTGAAGCAAAAGAGCATTCTACAAACAACGGTTTTCTATGTGAAGAGAAACAGGCAATCCAAACTTCAAATGATATAAGTGAAGCACATGAAGCATTCTATAAAGCCATACTCAAAAGATATAAGTGAACTGCAATGAGCATTCTATAAATCAACCATGGACTATCTCATACCAGCATGGTGCATAAAAGTAAAATGAAAACTAAAAGCAAAAGACGCTCCATGATTTGCACATATCACACGAATGAAACGAAACCGAAAACATACCGATACTTGTTGAAGAAAGATGGGATGTGTCGGTGTCAAAACCGGCGGATCTCGGGTAGGGGGTCCCGAACTGTGCGTCCAGGTGGATGGTAACAAGAGACGAGGGACACAATGTTTTACCCAGGTTCGGGCCCTTTTGATGGAGGTAAAACTCTACGTCCTGCTTGATTAATATTGATGATATGGGTAGTACAAGAGTAGATCTACCACGAGATCAAGGAGGCTAAACCCTAGAGGCTAGCCTATGGTATGATTGTTGTATGTTGGATTCTGCCCTATGGACTAAAACCCTCCGGTTTATATAGACACCGGAGAGGGTTAGGGTTACACAAAGTCGGCTACAATGGTAGGAGATCTAAATATCCGCATCACCAAGATTGCCTTCCACGCCAAGGAAAGTCCCCTCCGGACACGGGACGAAGTCTTCAATCTTGTATCTTCATAGTCCAGGAGTCCGGCTGAAGGTATAGTCCGGCTATCTGAACACCCCCTAATCCAGGACTCCCTCACTAGCCCCTGAACAAGGCTTCAATGACGATGAGTCCAGCGCGCAGATTGTCTTCGGCATTGCAAGGCGGGTTCCTCCTCCAAGTTCTTCATAAAAGTTTGTAAACACTAAGGGTAGTGTCCGGCTCTGCAAAATAAGTTTCCACATATTGCCATAGAGAGAATAATATTAACACAAATCTAATCTGCTGACGTATTCGGTAGCGTGACATCACACTACGGCCAAGCCTTTATTCGAATCATTTTTACCCCCACCTCAGCGTATTCTGCGAGGCGGTTTCCTTGGCACGTCTTGTCAAAGCAGAGATCGTGTCCCCCATTTACGGGATTCTCATCAATACGTACGTGGGTAACCCAACCGCGCCATTTATCACGGCGCTTGGGAGATAAGCGAGTTTTACCAGGCTGGTGGGGACACATAGCCACATCCGCCCATATAAGGGGATAAGGATCCACCTTTTTTCCTACGCCTTCTTCCTCCTCTGCCTATCCATCTCCTGCGCACCCGAGCTCCAGCGCCCAAGTCCGCACTTCCCACCTCAACCTTCTCCAGCCATGTCCGGAGCGGGAGGCAAGTGGATGGTCTCCTCCGTTACGGATGGCCATGTCAAAAAGCTAAGGAAGGCCAGATACTTGTCCAATGACATCGCGCACCGGCTTCCCGAAAAGGGGCAGCTTCTCGCCACCCCAAGGCCCCATGAGAGGGTTGTATTCCTACCCCGTTTCCTCCGTGGACTGGGTTTTCCTCTCCACCCATTTGTCCGGGGGCTCATGTTCTACTATGGCCTAGATTTCCACGATTTGGCCCCGAACTTTGTCCTCAACATCTCGGCGTTTATCGTCGTGTGTGAGGATTTCCTCCGCATCCGCCCCCATTTCGGCCTTTGGCTCAAGACTATCAACGTCAAGCCGAAGGTGGTGTGCGGCAGCCAGGTGAAGTGCGGAGGCGCCATGGCAGGCAAGATGGCCAACTTCCTTTGGCTCGAGGGCTCTTCTGTGGAGACCCTGAAGGGGTGGCAGTCGGGGTGGTTTTACATCACCGAGCCGCGCGACCCTGAATGGGTCGCAGCCCCTGAGTTCCGATCCGGACCCCCTACGCGGCTCACGTCCTAGAAAGAGACGGGCTAGTCGTGGGGCAACGAGGAAGAGGTGACCGAACTGCAAACATGTATCCAATCCCCGGCGAACAAGCGGCTCAAGCTTGTCATTATAGTCCAGGTCATGCTCGTCCGCCGGATCGTCCCGTGTCAACAACGGGCTTTCACTTTGTGGGAGTTCGATCCGACACAGCACCAAACCTTGAGCAGGCTCTTCGACATGACGTACGAAGATGCCTGGAAGGTGCTATTCAAGGGCGCCGAAGCTCCCGCCTCTGCATCCGAGGACCGCGGATTCAGCACGCAGCGTCCAGCTAGTGCGGTGAGTTATCTTTACCTTTTATAGGAAATTTGTTTCTCATAGTTTAACTCTATGCGGGATCTAAACTCCCTTACCTTTGACAGGAGTGGCAGGCGAAGTCCGGACAGGTCAACTGTCCGGCCCCTTTGCCCGAAGACCAAGCAGATGCTCGTTTATCGAAGCTGCTGGCTCTGGCTCCTTACGTGGTGCCGGAGAAGAAGGCCAAGAAGAAGGCCACGGGGACTCGAAAGAGTTCCCGGCGCCAGGAGGTGTCGGGTTCTTCATCCGACGAATCCGAGACGCGCTCCTCCCGTGAAAACGAGGAGGAGGAAGAAGAGACCTCTCCCCCTCTAGCGGGGGGAGGAAAGAAGAGGAAGGCTTCCCCAATAGGGGAGGCTGAAGGGTCCAAGAAGGGGAAAACCCTTCCTCCGGACTACTCCACCGATGCCAACGAGGGCGAAGAGGAGTGGCCGCAAAGGGCCAGGCGCCCGGCGGGATCGTAAGTATTTGGATTCCAGAGTAACTCATAGCATTCCCTTGTTGCACAGCTGTTCCTTATGCCGAATGTAATTATGCAGTCCGCCCAAGGCTGGGCTCCATGAGTCGTCGAGCGGCTCCCTGGATTCATCGGACATGAACTCAGTTCTGCCCGCTGCCTCCCCCCGCACCGCGGACGACACTGAAGTGGTGTCGCGACAAGCTCCGGGCCAGGAGGAGGTGGTCCTGGAGGAGCCACGAGGCGACCTTCCGAACTCCGGGAGTAAAGGGGACAAGACCCCCTAGGGCTCCAAGTCCGGCTTTGAGCCGGACACCGCGCCGGAATCTTCAATGGTTCCGGACCGCGGTAGGCGAACTCCTTCCAATAGGAGCAAGCCTTCTGAGCCGGCGGCCTCCGTCCAACCGGAGGTGCCGGACAATCTGCTGGAGGTGCTTAACGGCGCCTCCATCGACGAGGAGCACCGTACTATTATGAGTATGGTGATCCAAAAGGTTCAGTCCGCCAAGAGCGGATTGACTGAAGCTTGTGCCAGCCTTCTAACAGGCTTCGAGGTAAGTGAAAAATATGTAAAAGTATTACCGCATAGACAATAGCCCCTGATGCTCTGTTTGGCGTTCAGAAAGAAAAGCTGAATAGAGGATCAAATAAATTTCGCAGGAGTCTAACAAAAAGGAGTCAATATGCGTATGCAGGCTTCGCTGCTTGCGACCGCCGCACTAACTACGGAGGTAGGCACCCTGAAGCAGGGTCTAGAGCGGTCCGAGCAAGAGCTTGGCCTGGCCAAGCGGCAGCTCGAGGAGAAAGAAGGTAAGAGATACCTTATAAAAAATATATAAAAAAGATGCAATTGCCAAAATGACAGGATTGTACTGCTTATTGCAGGGGCCACAACTGAGGTGGCGACCCTCAAGAAGGCGTTGTCCGAGGCCGAGAAGAGAGCGGCTTCAGAGTGCACTGAGCGGGAGAAATTTGAGGCGCAGCAAGGGCTTCAGGCTCTCATGACAAAACATGAGAGTTTGGAGCTTGACTCGAAGACGCGAGCGTCCGAGCTCGCCGCGGCCATCGAGACTGCCAAGTCTGCCAAGGCCGAAGCCCAGAAGGCCCTCCAGGAATTGGATGCGGTGAAAAGGATAGCGGCGGGTAAGGCATTCTTTATGCAAAGCAGACATATAAAATTAAGCTACTTGTTACTTACCCGAATCCGGAGCTCTCCAGGGGCGTTCGCAGATCTTCCCCGTAGCGTATCCGGTGCCGCCGCATTCTATCGAGCCGAAGAAGGCAGCTCGACGGAGAAGGTGTTCTGGTCTCAGTATGCTGAGGCTGGACACCCTGTGCCCTTGAGCGACCAGCTGAAGCAGCTGGTCGAGCTCCACAAGGCGGCCGAACATGCCATGAAGGGTTTCATAGTTCGGCTGTGGCCTGGAGAGGCCCTGCCTGGGAGCTACTTCGGACTGGTGCGGCGGCTGGTGGAGGCCTGTCCAAGGCTCGAGGTCATCAAGCGCTCCGTTTGCATCGAAGGAGCCCGGTGGGCCCTTGCCCGCGTCAAGGTGCACTGGGGCAAGCTGGACGGCGAGAAGCTTGTGAAGGACGGGCCTCCGCCGGGGAAGGAGCATCGCAAACCCAAGAACTATTATAAGGATGTTCTGAAGGGTGCCCGCCTTGTGGTGGATGAATGTACCAAGGATGTAATTTTTGGATGAACTCGCTCGTATTATCCTATGCGCTGAAAACTTGTTCATTTGCGCTAAGAAATGCTTGTTGAATTTAAAATATTACTTTCTGTGCGGCCGTTTATCGAAAATTGAGAGATGGCCAGTCGTCGGCTTCTGCCCCCATGCCACTAGTGCTGGGGTGTTCGGGATAAACCTGAGCGCTCTTTTTCCCATGTTTGGGTCCTTTGAGGGGGCGCTCAGCACAACGAACAAGGCAATGGGACTATAATGCTTGAACACTCTCACTTAGCCATAGAACTCTATAATTTTAAATTTCGGCGAAGCCCCTAGTATTCGGAAGACCGAGTTCGGGGCGCTATCCACGCCTTGGCCGGACAGAATCTGGTTCCTCGCTCTAAGCGGCATAAGTCTTTAAGGACCCGAAAAACCTCTCGAACAGCGACCGGTCTCGCGCCTTATCATGACAGTCAGTTTTAGCTTTCTCTACTGACGTGCTCAGCCTAGCTCAACTGGGGCACAATCGCAGTAGTTCTCCTAGTGCTACCTTAGCCGATATAGCGGAACGTAAGGCACCAAAACATAGGAGCCGGGGAAACCCAACTATTGACCCAAATCATGATTCAGAGCCGATGCATATAATGCTATAAGTTCGGGGTGCCGCACTTGTGAAAGTGTTCGGACTTCTCACACCATATTAAGGGGTACTGGAGCCCCTGGCCTATTTGTCATACCATAGTGTATGGGTGCAACATGTCATTAATGAACATATATATATATATACATATACATATATATATATATATATATATATATATATATATATATATATATATATATATATATAAAGAGAGTAATGCAAAAGATAGACAAAAAGCTATGCATTATTTATAAGAAGGCTGCTATCCAAGCAGGACGATACAAGTAGTGCGATAAGCAAAAGAAATTGGACTATTTAACATGTCCTGTCCAGGGGCAGGCCTGCGGAATTGTATTTAAAAACAGGTATACTGCTCGTAATAGAGACCACCTGGGAGTTCCATAATGCGGCATGGCTTGTCTGCTTCCCTGGTTCTTGCATCGTTTGTGCGGCAGTTGAATTGCTGAACAGGTCGTCCGAAGTATGGAGTCCTGAAAGTAAAAGAAAATAAAGAAAGAATTCGGCAGCCCCTAGTATGGTTTAAACCATGTTCTAGGCGTGCCGTGATGGTGCCCCTTCCCCTGCGCCCATGGTACTTTGAGAGCGTAATTATGTACGCGAAGCACTGGTTTTGCTATTTCGTGAGGGCTGGGGTTGGTGCCGCATTGCTATGCCTGCTCAGAACGTGCCAGTCGGTCCTGTTGTAGGTTACTCCGGGCGCGCTTGACAGTGTTCGGCTTTTTGAAGGCCGGACTGGAGAATTGCTTGGAGAGGCTGCTTTGTACTTTTGCTGCGAGCGCTGCCGTATGCTCCTCCATTCGGAGAGAGCGTTCGGTGTTTCCGTTGACCGTGATTACTCCTCGAGGGCCTGGCATCTTGAGCTTGAGGTATGCATAATGCGGTACCGCATTGAACTTTGCGAATGCGGTTCGTCCGAGTAGTGCGTGATAGCCACTGCGGAACGGGACTATGTCGAAGATTAACTCCTCGCTTTGGAAGTTATCAGGAGATCCGAAGACCACTTCAAGTGTGACTGAGCTTGTACAGTTGGCCTCTGCACCTCGTATGACGCCTTTAAAGGTTGTTTTGGTGGGTTTAATCCTCGAGGGATCTATGCCCATTTTCCGCACTGTGTCCTGGTAAAGCAGGTTCAGCCTGCTGCCGCCGTCCATAAGGACTCTTGTGAGATGAAATCCGTCAATAATTGGGTCTAAAACCAATGCGGCGAACCCGCCATGACAGATGCTAGTGGGGTGGTCCCTTCGATCAAAAGTGATCGGGCAGGAGGACCATGGGTTGAACTTCGGGGCGACTGGCTCCAGCGCATATACGTCCCATAATGCACGCTTCTGCTCCCTCTTGGGGATGTGAGTTGCGTATATCATGTTCACCGTCCGCACTTGCGGGGGAAAACCCTTCTGTCCACTGTCGTTCGACGGCCTGGGGTCCTCCTCGTCGTCGCTACGCAGCCCCTTGTCTCTATTATCGGCATTTAACTTGCCTGCCTGCTTGAACACGCAACAATCCCTGTTGGTGTGATTGGCTGGCCTTTCGGGGGTGCCATGTATCTGGCACAAGCGGTCGAGTATTCGGTCCAAACTGGACGGGCCCTGAGTATTTCTTTTGAATGGCTTTTTCTGCTGACCGGATTTGTAGCCTCGGAATCCGGCATTGATTGTCGTATCCTCGTTGTTGTTGCTGTTGACGTGGCATTTTTGCTTGTTCCAGCGCGACCTGCCACTTTTGTCCTTGGTATCCGAATTACCAAGGTTCTTGGTTAAGTTGTTGCTGCGAGCTAGCCAGCTGTCTTCTACCGCGCAAAAGTGGGTCATGAGTGTTGTGAGGGCTGCCATAGATTTGGGCTTTTACTGTCCCAGGTGCCGGGCAAGCCACTCGTCGCGGATATTATGCTTGAAGGCTGCTATGGCCTCTGCGTCCGGACAATCGACTATTTGGTTTTTCTTCGTTAGGAACCGTGTCCAGAATTGCCTGGCCGATTCCTCTGGCTGCTGAATTATGTGGCTTAGGTCATCAGCGTTCGGTGGTCGCACATAGGTACCCTGCAAATTGTCGAGGAATGCGGCTTCCATGTCCTCCCAAGAATTGATCGAATCTGCTGGCAAGCTGTTAAGCCAATTCCGGGCTGGTCCCTTAAGTTTGAGTGGGAGGTATTTGATGGCGTGTAGATCATCGCCGCGGGCCATGTGGATATGAAGGAGATAATCCTCGATCCATACCACAGGATCTGTTGTGCCATCGTATTATTCGATGTTCACGGGTTTGAAACCCTCAGGGATTTTATGATCCATTAGTTCATCTGTGAAGCATAGTGGGTGTGCGGCGCCTCTGTATTGGGCTATATCACGACGCAGCTCGAATGAGCTTTGTCTGCTGTGTCCGGCCCGATCGGATTTATTATGTCCGGAGTGACGATCCCCGCACGTGCCGTAGGGCGCCCACGCGGTCCGTAGATCGATCTTGTTTGTCTTGCCTTGTCCTCCAGTATCTCTCGCAGGTCTGGCGCGTTTTCCCATGCCTTAGCATGTTTTGAGCGGCGCCGGGGCACGGCTTGAGTGGAGGGCCGAGAGGCCTCTCTGTCATGGCCACGAGGTGGCCGGTCGGCCATGTCATGCGCTGGTGATGTAGGTGCTTCCTCCTCTAATCGGGGTAGCAGTCTGCGCTTTGGGTAACTCTTGGAGGGGCGTTCGAGTTCATACTCTTCGGCCGCAAGGACTTCAGTCCATCTGTCAGCTAGCACATCTTGATCAGCTCTAAGCTGTTGCTGTTTTTTCTTGAGGCTGCTTGTCGTGGCTATAAGCCTGTGTTTAAAACGCTCTTGTTCGGCGGGATCCTCTGGCATGACGAATTCATCGTCGTCAAGGCTTGCCTTGTCTTTGGAGGGAGGCATGTAATTATCATCCTCAACCTCTCTGTGTGCCGCTCTCTCGTGAGGCCTGGCTTCTCCATCCTCTTGCTGGAGGGGGTGTTCTTCGACGCTGCTAAAGCTGGCGCTTGGGTTGTTTCTTAGATGTGTCATCCCCCGCTGTTCCATCGCCATCTCCATCTTTTGGAGTGTCCACCATATATGTGTCGTATGACGAGGTGGCCTTCCAGCGCCCTACAGGTGCTGGTTCTTGGTCGTCTCCTGCATCGTCGTCCATACCGTCAATGTCTTCGGAGTCGAAGTCGAGCATGTCGGTTAAGTCGTCGACAGTGGCTACGAAGTGGGTGGTGGGTGGGCTTTGAATTTCTTCATCGTCCGTATCCCAACCTTGATGACCGTAGTCCGGCCATGGCTCTCCTGATAAAGAGAGAGACTTTAACGATTTCACAATGTCGCCGAAGGGCGAGTGCTGAAATATGTCAGCGGCGGTGAACTCCATGATCGGCGCCCAATCGTATTCGATCGGCAGGCGCGCAGAGGGCTCGGAGTCCGGAGAGGAATCCGGCCCCTCGGAGTCACAGGCCTTGCGGAGTGTGGGGCTGGAGTTCGGCTCGATCGCCCTTGAGATCGCAGCGCCTGAGGCGGCGTCCAACCACTCATCCTCAATTGGCATAGTAGGCTCCGAATCGAGGTTCGGAACCGAAGCGTGTGCGGCCCCAGGGCATTGTTCGGCTGCAGAGCTAGATCATGCCCATCGAGACGGTGCGGCGCGCTTGGCTGTGGCTCGAATCTGTCGAAGATCAAGTCCCCGTGGATGTCAGCCGTGTAGTTTAAACTTCCAAATTTGACTTGATGGCCAGGGGTGTAGCTTTCGATCTGCTCCAGGTGGCCAATCGAATTGGCCCGCAGTGCGAAGCCGCCGAAGACAAAAATCTGTCCGGGGAGAAAAGTCTCACCCTGGACCGCATCGTTGTTGATGATCAAAGGAGCCATCGGGCCTAAAAGCGACGCCACAGAGGAACTCTCAATGAAAGCACCAATGTCGGTGTCAAAACCGGCGGATCTCGAGTAGGGGGTCCTGAACTGTGCGTCTAGGCGGATGGTAACAGGAGACGAGGGACACAACGTTTTACCCAGGTTCGGGCCCTCTTAATGGAGGTAAAACCCTACTTCCTGCTTGATTAATATTGATGATATGGGTAGTACAAGAGTAGATCTACCACGAGATCAAGGAGGCTAAACCCTAGAAGCTAGCCTATGGCATGATTGTTGTATGTTGGATTCTGTCCTACAGACTAAAACCCTCCGGTTTATATAGATACCGGAGAGGGTTAGGATTACACAAAGTCAGTTACAATGGTAGGATCTAAATATCCGCATCGCCAAGCTTGCCTTCCATGCCAAGGAAAGTCCCCTCCGGACACGGGAAGAAGTCTTCAATCTTGTATCTTCATAGTCCAGGAGTCCGGCTAAAGGTATAGTCCGGCTATCCGAACACCCCCTAATCCAGGACTCCCCCAGGATGCCTTCCGGGGCATCCCCAAGCTTAGACACTTGAGCCTCCTTGAATATTTACTTGGGGTGCCTTGGGCATCCCCAAGCTTGATCTCTTGCCTCTACTCCTTCTCCTCATATCAAGACCACCTCGATCGTTGATCACTTCATCCACACAAAACTCAACAGAAAGCTTGGTAAGATCCGTTAGTATAATAAAACAAATCACTAATCTAAGTATTATTGCAAACCAATTCATATTTTATTTTTGCATTTTAGCTAATGTAATATAACTTTTTCATGGATTATTCCACTGATAGAATCGATAGTTTCATCAAAACAAGCAAAACAATGCATCAAAAAACATAATATGTCTTAAACATGACAGTCTGTAGCAATCTGAACATCAACCATACTTCCGGTACTCCAAAAATTATAAAAAGTTAGGAAAATGTAAACAATTTATATAGAAAGACTATGCAAAAGTTTCAAAAACGTTTGACATTCCAGTAAAAAAATGAAAATTAACACGCTACAGCCAAAGTTTCGGTTTCTGCACCGCACATACCAACAAGCAATCTAATCATCCTAAAGGCAAATCTTAGCACATTATTTTTATAATACAATGGAATTGTACAAGGGGATAATTTTTTTTGAGAATCTTCATAAAAAAATTCTACATTGTTTCCATGAGCATGAACACAAGTGTTCAAGGTCGACCCTCATTTCTCCAATGCATAACTTCCAATCGCTTCTCTTTTGTGAAAAAGTTTTTGAGCTCCCCTCGATATTATTTTTGTTTTCAAACTTTATAAAAGCACTCAACAGAAATAAATGACTATCTAAACCTTCCGGGTTGTCTCCTGGCAGCGCTTTCTTTAAAGCCATTAAGCTAGGCATAAAGTGCTCACGTAATGAATCCACCGAGATCCCAAGGTATATCAAAGCCAATTTCAATTAACAATGATATGTGTCGGGGGAAATCTGCTTCCACGAGCACCTATGGGGACCGAGCCCCTTTCTGGTTCGGCAGGGGGCGGAGGTCGCGCGAAGAGCGGATCGAGGCGATGCACACAAGGGATTTACCCAGCTTCGGGCCGCACGGATGCGTAAAATCCTACTGCTGCTTTGTGGTTTGTATTGTGTTCTTGTTCGGGAGCGCTGAGTGCTACAGTACACTCAAGCAACTAATCAGACCGAGCGTGAGTGGCCTCCTTCTTCCTCCTTTTTTCTCTCTACGTTGCGCATGGGGCCTCCTTTTATATGCGCAAGGGGTTACCCACAGGTGGCAACGTAGGCGGGGGTAAAACTGGAAAACGCTGTGTTGGGTACAGCTGTTTGCACAGTGCTATCATACCTAACTCTGATGGCAGGGGACAAGGGCATTAAATGCCCATCTAGGTCGCCCAAACAGTGCAGAAAAGGGACCGTCAGGGGCGCCACCGTTTGCCACGACGGCTCTCCTGTCAGCGTTGCTTCGCCACCGCATGCCCCTGGCTGCGCAGCCTCTCGCCACGTACGCCTGGAATGGCCCCAGAGCGACACGTGGGTGGATGAGCTGGAACGCAGACGCGGGGTGGTGACTTGCCGCGGCAAGCACCTTGCCGCGATTGATTCCTTGTCGCGCACGGGAGCTTGTTGCTCACCGGTCCTTGCCGGGACGCGTGGCGCGTCGCAGCAAGTCTCTTGTCGTGCCCTGGTCGGCCTTCCCGGCAAGCTCCTCTTGCCGGGGCCTTGTGCTTCGAGCGGCCGTCCTGGCAAGCTCCTCTTGCCGGGGTCTTGCTCTCTTCGGGTGGCCTTCCCGACAAGCTCCTCCTGCCGGGGCCTTGGCTCAAATACTTTGTTATTGGATGGCCCAAAAAGGGACCATGGAGAGTTTTGGCGATCACGTGGCAAGCCTCACCGCGGGGTGCTACGACTGCCCGTGCACAAGTTCGGGGTACTAAGGTACCCCTACTTTAGTACACCGACAGGAGCCCCCGGGCCTGGGCCATACACGGTGCCGTGCGCTGTTGGGTCAGGCCCAAAACAGTGCACGGGCACGCGCGGCCTGGGTCACGCCGTATCTTCTTCTGCATCCACCACGTCCTCCCCGAACGGCACGCGTCGAACGCGGCATCGTGGGGAGAGGTGTGCGTGACGTGGGCGGCGTGCGCGGGGCTGAGCCCCGCAGGCATGCGTCACGTCGCAATAAAGGGGGGCGGTTCGCGCCATCTGCATAAGTGGAGGGAGGCATGGAGGCGTGGCTCGTTTGCTAGACGGGGCCGAGGCACGGTTTCCGAGGCGTCCGCTCCCCATGATCACGGGGCGGGGAGAGGTCGCCTCATCCGTCGCCTTGGTCCTGCACGCCAGCCACGCGGCTTCCATGCACCTGGAGTTGCGGACGGTGGAGGCAGGAAACCGGGCCGTCGCGGGTCGAGGCAGCAGGCCGGTCCCAGTCGCCTGCTCTTCCTGCGTCTTGATTGGCTGAGCGGGGCGGCCGAGCCCCACCCTGCTCCTTTATAAAGAGCAAGAGGGGGCGACGGAAATCCACACTCCCTCATCTTTTCTTCCCTTCAGCTTCTGATCCCCTCTCTCCATTCGCCATGGAGAAAGGGAACCCTGGTCCTTCATCGGTGGCGGCGAGGGTCGCTGCTAGACAACGCGCCCCTCCTCCCCTTGCACCCGCGGTGGCAGAGCTAGCCGTAAGGGGAAGGGGGAGGGGGAGAGGTCGTGGACGAGGTCGTGGACGAGGCCGAGGCGCTCGGGGACGAGGCGGACGGGGCGACGCGCCGGCCTCGCCTCCGCCAGCGGCTCCTCTTCTCACGGCGGTCCACATCGGGGACGACCCTTGCGAGTTCTTCGTCAGGCTGCGCCAGGCGCCTCGTCGTCGCCTCCATCTCCCGGCTCCCTTCGCAAGCGTGATGGAGATGGAACAACCCGAGACGCTAAGACGGCGCGTGAGGGGCTGCGGGATCAGCGGCACGCGGGTCCATGTTGAGTCCCCAGCCCCCGGCGTGATGTATCTTGGTCGAGGGTGGAAGACGTTCGCCCGCATCCATAGCTTGATGGAGGGGTTCACCCTCCATTTTAAGTTGATGGAGGGCGATCTCCTCTCCGTCAAGGTCTTCGGGTGCTACGGGACCCGGGCCCGGTGCTGCGTGGATAGCTCCTCCGACAGTGAAGGCTCCTCCTCGAGCGAGAGCGACGAGGAGGGGAGCGACAGCGACGACGAGGGTAGCAGTCATCGGGATGACGGGTCCGACTAGGCGCCCGTCGCGGCTCCGTGTGGCGGTCGCGGCTCCGTGTGGCTCCGGCGACCCCATCATCCGTGTTGCCGGCTCCTTGAGCTTCTCGGGGTCGTCTCCTTGGTGGCTGGCATAGGGAGGCTGCAGAAGAGGAAGAGGGCGGGCGGCAAGGCCGTCAACTCGGAGTACGGGGGCACGGCGCCCTTGACAGCGTGCTGACGTCCTGCCGCCTTGTCGAGCCCTGCTTCCGGCGCCGCCGTCACCGTCCAGCTTTCAGACGGCCCCCGGGGTGTTCTCTTGGTGTCTTCTGCCACCCGTAGCTCGCCTAGGCACCCCTTTTGCCCTTCTCGCCTCCTTGTCCTACCTCCTGAGGAGAGAGACAAGAAAGGGATTACGCGCACCTTATCTCTTTTTAACTCGTAAGCCCTCGGGCTTTAGTTGCGTTTAAAGCTTGTAATCCCATCTCTCATGTTTTTCATTCTCTCTGAACTGTACCTGAGTGGAATGTTTTTAATGAAAAGGGGATGTTTGCCGGGCCATTTGTCCCGCGGGTAAAACCCATGCCAAGGAGCGAGTCCTTTATATCGTTAAGATAGACACTTCTTTGCCCAGCAATAGGCCCTGCCGTCTTCCCGCGCCACTCGACCTTTCTCACGCCTTTGGCAGAGGTAGGGATGAGGCGGGTTCAGGCTCCTCATTCCGTCCCTTTGCCGCCGCGGCTACTACCAAAACTGGCCCCAGGAACGCGCTCTGGGGCCCAGAGTTAAGGGAGCACGGTAGCTTTTTAGGAAGAAACAAGGTTTTCGCATTCCTCAGTCCATAAGAGAATGCATGACAAGGGATGAAAACTTATCTGGGATTGCAGCACCCGGCAACTTTGGCTTGCCGCGGGCGAATCTTTGTACTTGCAGCCCCCGGCAACACTGGTTTGCCGGGGACCAGATGCTGGTCCGCCCTTCTTCTCTTCTTCGTCCTTAAGCGGTCTGGCCAGGATATGCAAAGCCCTGCAAACCAAGGGAAACGAAAGAACAGGAAAAAAGGACGCAGACCCGACCTCTAAGCTAGGGGTTAGCAGCTGTTAGGCACAATCAACCCTAACCAAGGACGAGACTCGACTCAGCATGCATGCTAAAACTTAGGGCGCCAGCACTTCATTTACTGCTGCTCAGGGTCTGCGCCTGGCTTTGTACAAAGGATTACATGCAACAGCGGCAAGACTTGTACAAAAGGGTGGTTGCCGGACGGGGTCTGACAACCGCGCCTTACGGGTAAAACTTACGAAGATGCTCAATATTCCAGGAGTTGCTCACCGGAGTGCCATCTTCGGTCTCAAGGCGGACAGCGCCGGGCCTCGTGACTCGTCTCACCCGGTAAGGGCCTTCCCACTTTGGCGTCAACTTGTTGTGATTCTTGGCGGACGGAGCGCGCTGAAGAACAAGGTCGCCTTCCTCAAAGCTTCTGGCTTTAACTTTGCGGCTATGGTAGCGACGCAAAGCTTGCTGGTAGCGAGTGGCTCGCACAGCAGCCTGAAGACGATCTTCCTCAAGGAGCAGCGTGTCATCTTCACGCAGCCGCTCTTGCTCAAGCTCATCATAAGCGAGCACTCGAGGTGACCTGTATACGAGTTCCGTGGGGGTAACTGCTTCTGCTCCATAGACTAGAGCAAATGGTGTCTGGCCAGTGGCTCGATTTGGCATCGTTCTAATCGACCAAAGAGCCACCGACAGCTCCTCGATCCAGTTTCTCCCGCACTTGTGCAGCCTGTCGAAAGTTCTGGTTTTGAGCCCGCGCAGCACTTCGGCATTGGCCCTCTCCGCTTGACCGTTGCTCCTGGGATGAGCAACAGAAGCGTAGCAGACCTTGGCGCCGAGATCTTGGATGTATTGCATGAAGGCGCGGCTCGTGAATTGCGTACCGTTGTCGGCGATGATCCTGTTGGGGATCCCGAAGCGACAAACAATCGACCTGAAGAACTTGACTGCTGACTGTGCTGTCACCTTCCTCACTGGTTCCACTTCCGGCCACTTTGTGAACTTGTCGATTGCGACGTACAAGTACTCAAAGCCCTCGACAGCTCGGGGGAAGGGGCCGAGGATGTCGAGCCCCCAGACCGAAAATGGCCAGGATAAAGGGATCGTCTGGAGAGCTTGAGCTGGCTGGTGTATCTGCTTGGAATGGAACTGGCACGCTTCACACTTGGTTACTTGTGCAGTTGCATCCTGGAGGGCTGTCGGCCAGAAGAAACCTTGCCGGAACGCTTTGCCGGCAAGTGCTCTTGCGCCAATGTGGTGACCACATATGCCTCCATGTATCTCTGCCAACAGCTTTTGTACGTCTTCCCGGGGAATACACTTCAATTTCACACCGTTGCGCCCTCTTCTGTACAGTGTGTTGTCGACGAACTGGTACATACTTGAGCGCCGGGCTACTCTTTCCGCTTCTTCTTGTTCTTCGGGAAGTTCTCCGTTCTGGAGGAAACGGACAGTCCGCTGCGTCCATGCTGGAGCCTGTGGCTCGACAACAAGGACTGAAGGCACATCTGCTGCTGCGGGAACGTCCGCTTCTACGGCGAGGATCTGGGGCTCAGCCGAAGCTTGATGTTCCCCGGCAAGCTTGTCGGAGCAAAACTTGTCGGGAGCGCCTGCTTCTACGGAACAAACCCTGGGGTTTGCCGGAGCAGACTGCTCCTCAGCACTCTTGGCGTCGATCTTGGGGACCTTCTTGGCAGCGGCTCCGGGGAGCTCTGCCGGAAGATAGTCGCCGGAGACCAACTTCCTTTTCTTGCTTTGTCTAGTTGATTGTGTTACGGATGGCTGAGTCAGCTTGAGCACAAAGGTTCCTGGCTCCACAGGTAACTTAAGTGCTGCGCACTTTGACATGCCATCAGCAATGTCGTTCTCAGCTCTTGGAATGTGTTCCATTTGCAGGCCGTCAAAGTGCTCTTCTAGCTTCCTCACTTCATCAGCATACGCTTCCATCAACGGACTCTGGTAATCTTTGTTCACTTGGCGGACGACAAGCTGCGAGTCACCCCTGACAATGAGCTTCTTGATCCCAAGTTCTGCCGTGATCCTGAGACCGGCAAGCAAACCTTCATACTCCGCAGTATTGTTGGTTGCTTGCTCCTTGGGGAAGTGCATCTGGACTATGTACTTGAGATGCTCTCCGGTGGGCGCGATAAGCAACGCGCCAGCACCGGCGCCTTGCAGCGAGAAGGCACCATTGAAATACATCAGCCACTCTTTGCTTGCTTCTTTGACGGGGATGCTCGTCTCTGGGATATCTTCGTCTGGTGTTGGTGTCCACTCTGCTATGAACTCCGCCAATGCTCTGCTTTGGATAGTTGAAGTGCTCTCGAATTTGAGACCCAAGCTTGATAGTTCCAGCGCCCACTCGACAATCCTGCCTGTTGCTTCTGGATTCTGCAGTATCCTCTTCAGCGGAAAGCGGGTGACAACTGTAATCTCATGTGCTTGGAAGTAATGGCGCAGCTTTCTCGAGGCCATGAGAAGGCCGAAAAGCAATTTTTGCACACCAGAGTACCTTGACCTAGCCCCCTGCAGAAGGGAGCGGACAAAGTAAACTGGGCGCTGCACCATTCTCTTCTTCTGCACCTCCACTCGCTCCTGCGCAGATTCATCCTTGTCGGGGCCAGAGCTTGTCGGGGAAGCCTCCTGCTTGTCGCCGGACGCGCTTGCCGCGGTTGCTAGCTCATCATCTGCCTCCCTCTCCGCTACTAACGCAGCACTAACCACTTGATTGGTTGCCGCCAGGTACAGCAGCAACTTCTCTTGTGGTTTAGGCGCGACAAGTATTGGATCGGAAGACAGGTATTTCTTCAAGTCCTGCAGCGCAGCCTCCGCTTCCGGAGTCCATTTCACTGGACCCTCCTTTTTCAAAACTTTGAAAAATGGCAGGGCGCGTTCTGCAGACTTGGAAATAAACCTGCTGAGAGCCGCGACGCAGCCGGCAAGCCTTCGTACATCCTTGACGCATGTTGGTGCTTCAATCTGCTCGATGGCCTTGATTTTGTCTGGATTGGCCTCGATTCCTCGCTGAGACACGAAGAACCCGAGAAGCTTCCCAGAAGGGACTCCAAACACGCACTTCTCGGGGTTGAGCTTGAGGCTGATCTTGCGCAGGTTCGTAAAGGTCTCTTCTAAATCTTGAATCAGGGTTGCCCTGTTCCTGCTTTTGACCACTATGTCATCCATGTAGGCTTCCACATTTCTGTGGATTTGCGGCTCAAAAGCGGTATGGACAACCCTCGCAAACGTCGAACCAACATTCTTCAAACCGAAAGGCATCCGTACGAAACAGTACGTGCCACATGGAGTGATGAATGCGGTCTTTTCCTCATCTTCTTCAGCCATGAAGATCTGATGGTATCCTGAGTATGCGTCAAGAAATGAAAGCAGGTCACATCCGGCCGTGGAGTCAACAATCTGGTCAATGCGCGACAAGGGAAAGGGATCTTTGGGACAAGCTTTGTTAACATCAGTGAAGTCGATGCAAAGCCTCCATTTCCCATTTGCTTTGCGCACGACAAAAGGATTGGCCAACCACATCGGATGGAGCACACCTCTGACAAGGCCTGCTGCTTCCAACTTCTTGATCTCTTCTAAGATGAACTCTTGGCGCTCCACCGCTTGCTTCCTGACTTTCTGCTTGACGGGCCGCGCATGAGGACAGATGACGAGGTGGTGCTCAATCACTTTCCTGGGAACGCCGGGGATGTCAGATGGTTGCCAGGCAAACACATCGACATTCGCCCGCAGGAAAGCAAGGAGCACGCTTTCCTATTTGGGGTCGAGAGTGGCACTGATGGTGAAGGTTCCACCAGTGCCGTCCTCCTTGGCGGACACCTTCTTGGTCGTTGGCAGGGCTGCCATTGACTTCTTACTCTTGCCGGTGGAGCTCGATGGCGCATCCTCGACGGTAGCGCAGCACTCCGAAGAGGTGCGCTTGCCAGAGTGGGCACCAGAGCACTTGCCGGGCTTACTCTTCTTCTTCCCTCCGGGAGCTTCAGCGGCAAGTGGCTTGTGATCCGTTGCGGCTGCTGCTTCCCGGTAGATCTTGTCGGCACAGATAAGGGCATCCTTCTTGTCGCCGGGGACAGAGATGACGCTTATCGGGCCTGGCATCTTGAGCATGTTGTATGCGTAGTGAGAGGCCGCCATGAACTTGGCGAGCGCTGGACGGCCGAGAATTCCATTGTAGGGTAATGGAAAATCGGCAACGTCAAAAGTGATCCTCTCTGTCCTGAAGTTCAGCTCCCTGCCAAATGTCACTAGCAACGTTATCTTCCCCTTCGGCTTGCTCCTTCCCGGGTTGATTCCTTGGAACATGCCGGTCTCTTCGAGCTCGCTGTCGGGGACTTGGAGTTTCTGGAGCACAGCGGAGGAGATCAGGTTCAAGCCGGCCCCACCGTCGACTAGCATCTTAGTGACCTTGAGGTTGCGGACTGTTGGTGAGACCAACATCGGCAAGCACCCGATCGCAGTTGTGCGGTCAGGGTGGTCCTCAATATCAAAGATGATAGGCATGCTGGACCATTTCAGAGTCTTGCGTGACTCGATGGGTGGTTCCGCTGCATTGACTTCCCGCGCCCACTGCTTGAGCTGGCGGTGAGAAGTATGCAGAGAAGCACCGCCGTCTACGCACATGACCTCCGTGGCTTTCTGAAACTCCTGCTCACTGGTCTCGACATCATCCATGTCTTCGTCTTCGTCGTCGTCTTCGTCCTTGTCGCGGCCGCGGGGAGGTCTGTCTGCTTGCCGCTGCTTTTCCTTGTCGCGGCGTCCTCCCTGGCCGGGGCGCTTCATGCCGGATCCTCCGCCACCTCCCCGGGCTTTCTCCTTGTCGCGCCGCTCGTACTCGGCCTTTTGCAGCTCGACGAGCCACTCGACCTGCTTGCAGCTCTGGAGATCATGGCCCTTGGTGCGGTGGATCTTGCAGTACTATTTGTTGGTGCCGTCCCGCTTGTCGGCGACCACCACAGCCTGGCAGTTGGTGCATCCGGCAACCTCCTTGCCGGAGCTACCAGCCTGGGCCTTCTTGGCGGCGCCTTCATCGCCGGACTGCTCAACAACCAGTACTTCTTGGCTCTTCTTCTTCCTGTTGCTCCGCCGCCGGTTCTTCCTTGCCGGGGCGGTATCCTCACTGTCAGATTCTCCTGCTCCAGTGTTCTCTCTGGGGAGTTTCCTTCCTTCCTCAGCACGTGCACACTTGTCGGCCAGGGCATATAGCTTGCTGACGCCTTTGATCTTGCACATCGCCATCTCCTCCCGCATCTTGCGGTTACGCACGTTCTGATGGAACGCGCTGATGACCGCGGCAGGGTGGACGTCTGGGATGTTGTAGTGTACGCGGCTGAATCTCTGGATGAACTTGCGCAAGGGTTCCCCTTCTTTCTGGACGAGCAGATGAAGGTCGCTCGCTTGGCCATGGGGTTTGTGGCCGCCTGTAAAGGCGCCAACAAACTGATGGCATAAGTCTGTCCAGGAGGTTATGGAGTTGTCCGGCAAGTGCATGAGCCAGGATCTGACGTTGGATTTGAGTACCAGCGGGAAGTAGTTGGCAAGGATCTTGTCGTCTCGCCCTCCAGCAGCCTACACCGCAATGGTGTAGATGCTGAGGAACTCAGACGGATGCGACTTGCCGTCGTACTTCTCTGGTACGTCTGGCTTGAAATTCTTCGTGCTGGGCCACTGGACATGGCGCAGCTCACGGGTGAACGCAGGGCAGCCTACCGCGTACGACAGGTCGCCTGGTCCCCCCGGCGCATGCATGTCGACAGAGGGCTCAGCGCGCTGGTCTGATTGACGCCGCGCTTCTCTTCGACGCTCGATGCGAGTACAAGCGTCCTCTTGCTTTCGTTCGTGAAGAACTTGGCGTTGATCGCGACGAGTTCGCGGATTTGACGACGCGGTGGAGTCGTTGTCGTGATGGTTCCGGCGAGTTGGCGATCTTGGCCTTTGGGGCGGGGAATGCATGGTGGTCGCACCCCCACCGGTCTTGGTGCCATCGGTTCTCACCTGGCCGACCTGCCGCGGCTGCGACGCACTGTGCTGCCGCGGGGTGTCGCCGTTAGCGAAGCCGATGAGACTCTGTATCGTGGCCCTCCAGTCGTCGAGCTTGTCCGCCGTTGGAGGGTAGTCAAGGAGCAGTTGAGCTCGTGCTAGAGCTTCTGCTGGAGTGGCGGGCAGCGGTGGCGAACGGCGTGTGGAGCGGGATGTGCTCGAACTTCTAACTATGTTAGAAGGAGCAGCACCCGGACCAGGCAGTCGCGCCACGCTCGCGCCAGCACGTTGGTGTGTATGCTGGCCTTGAGCACCCTGGGATCCGCCAGCTCGATCTGGGTCCAGCGAGCGTATGGTACCGTGAGCGCCAAGACGCTAATGGTCCCGTGCCTCCTGAGAGGGGCGCGCTGCATGTTCGGATGCCGTGGCACCATGAGCTGGCTCGGCGACGCCCGTTCCGCCGCCGGTGCCGTCCCCACCACCCGTTTGCTCCAGGGGCGGTGGGTTCAACGCGGACGGACCAGCCACCTCCGGAGCCTTCTTCTTTGGTGGCTTGTCGATGAAGACGATGGAGATCTAGCCCGTGCAGACGCCGAATCAGGTTCACACAACCTCGACGCCCCCTACCTGGCGCGCCAAAGATGTCAGGGGAAATCTGCCTCCACGAGCACCTATGGGGACCGAGCCCCTTTCTGGTTCGGCGGGGGGCGGAGGTCGCGTGAAGAGCGGATCGAGGCGATGCACACAAGGGGTTTACCCAGCTTCGGGCCGCACGGATGCGTAAAACCCTACTGCTGCTTTGTGGTTTGTATTGTGTTCTTGTTCGGGAGCGCTGAGTGCTACAGTACACTCAGGAAACTAATCAGACCGAGCGTGAGTGGCCTCCTTCTTCCTCCTTTTTTCTCTCTACGTTGCGCATGGGGCCTCCTTTTATATGCGCAAGGGGTTACCCATAGGTGGCAACGTAGGCGGGGGTAAAACTGGAAAACGCTGTGTTGGGTACAGCTGTTTGCACAGTGCTATCATACCTAACCCTGACGGCAGGGGACAAGGGCATTAAATGCCCGTCTAGGTCGCCCAAACAGTGCAGAAAAGGGACCGTCAGGTGCGCCACCGTTTGCCACGACGGCTCTCCTGTCAGCGTTGCTTCGCCACCGCATGCCCCTGGCTGCGCAGCCTCTCGCCACGTACGCCTGGAATGGCCCCAGAGCGACACGTGGGTGGATGAGCTGGAACGCAGGCGCGGGGTGGTGACATGCCGTGGCAAGCGCCTTGCCGCGGTTGATGCCTTGTCGCGCCCGGGAGCTTGTTGCTCACCGGTCCTTGTCGGGACGCGTGGCGCGTCGCAGCAAGTCTCTTGTCGTGCCCTGGTCGGCCTTCCCGGCAAGCTCCTCTTGCCGGGGCCTTGTGCTTCGAGCGGCCGTCCCGGCAAGCTCCTCTTGCCGGGGCCTTGCTCTCTTCGGGTGGCCTTCCCGGCAAGCTCCTCCTGCCGGGGCCTTGGCTCAAATACTTTGTTCTTGGATGTCCCAAAAAGGGACCATGGAGAGTTTTGGCGATCACCTGGCAAGCCTCGCCGCGGGGTGCTACGACTGCCCGTGCACAAGTTCGGGGTACTAAGGTACCCCTACTTTAGTACACCGACAATATGGCATTTAGTAGTGAGCACAAAGCAATATATATCATGCAATGACGAAGTCTACTCTCTTCCTATGTATCGACATGTCATGCAAGAACAATTCATGCACGTCAAGTAATGGCCAATACATAGCATAAGCAGTTTCTTGCAATTTTATCGTGTTGGAAACATAAAGAGGTGGAGATGTAGTTCCTCTATCTCATAATAATTGCAAGTAGGAGCAGAAAGCACATGCATATTATATTCATCAAAATCATCATGTGTAACGGTAAAAGGCAACCCATCAATATAATCCTTAATAAGTGCAAACTTCTCCAGTATAGTGTAGTTGGGAGAATTCAAAAAGATAATAGGACTATCATGTGTGGGTTCAATAGCAACAATTTCATTCTTAACATAAGGATCTATAGCAAGTTCATATCCATAAGCATAATATTGGCATCTTGGCCACAAGCATAGCAAGCATCAAGTTCATCAAAAAGGGACATTTTAAAAGAATCAACGGGATCATAGCAATTATCATAGCATTCATCCTTCGGTAAGAACGAAGGGACATTAAAGAATGTATGAATTGAAGAGTTACTCTCATTATAAGGTGGGCACGGGTGATCAATCCGCTCTTCCTCCTTTTGTTCTTTTCTCTCCTCCTCATCTTTTTCATCCAATGAGCTCATAGTTCCGTCAATTTCTTCTTCAATAGACTCCTGCAAAATATTAGTCTCTTCTTGGACAGTGGAGACTTTCTCAATAAACACATCAATATCGTAATTGCATTTATAATTGTAATAGCAATATTTAAGGATAGCAAAATTTTCAGGTCTATAAACTGAATCATCAAAATCTTCAAACTTTTCAAACAAAGATTCAATTTCATAAGCACCCTTAAAAGAAACAAAATTCTTTTATTCGTTCCACATCATAGTAATCATATATACCTCTAGCATAAGAAGCCAAGGTTTCATTATCATTAAATTCACATGAAAAAGGAAGGTGTTGTGACGCCCGGATAATTAATCTACATTAAAACTTCTGCTAATGATGCCACATCACTTCGACTACTGTGGCTAATCTCGCGTTAGTTCGAAACCGATTCAAAATCAAGCAAACATCAAAAGTTTTCAAACATTAAAACTAAAATGTTCGGTTGGTGGAGAATAGTCCATACATTATATTGGTGTCGAAGCCACACTTCTGTAAAGTATTTAAATGCACTATATTTGTCAAAACAGTAGGTAAAAGTGATTATTTAAATACCATTTATAATTAATAAAATATCAAACAAAGTTATTTGGGGACTAGACTTTTTGTGACTATGGACTAAGTTGAAATACTAATAATTGATGCTAAGTGTATATTTTACAAAACCACTAAAATAATAGGGAACAAAACTAAAACAGAAAATAGATAAAAATAAGCAACAAGGCCAAAACACGAAATTAAGCAAATTGACCCCCCATGGCCCAACTCGGCTTTAGCCCAGCTGGCCGGCCCACCCCAGTCGTCCATAACCCCCCACTACCAGAAACCCTAGCCCACAACCGCACACCCCCACTCCTCCCCCACGTCTCTCTCTCCCTCCCCGATCTAGATCGGGATCGGGGGAGCGAACCCACGGCGCCCCGACCCCGTCGATGATCCCCACCGCCTCCGACGCCGCTGGACCCCGCCGTCGCCGGAGCACCACCACCACCCGGACCTCGTCGCCTCCTCCCCTGCGTCGCGTCGTCCCCGACCTCCTCCTCGCGCCGCACTGCCCCGTGCCCTACAACCCCTCATGAGCCCCCCTCCTTCTCCTCTGCCTCGCTCCCGCTGTGCACCATGCACGTGTACCACCACCCCCTGCGCGACTGCTCGCTACTACTGCTGCTACTGAACCCCCCCCCCCCCCCCCGACATTGACCGCCACGCGCTCGACCTTGTCCTGCGTTCGCGCTCGTGCCCCGCCTTTGGCTGCCCCGGGCGTTTCCTGTTGACATGCACGCACGCGACCTCACGCGCTCGCTCTCTGGAGGCCTCAGCCGCTGCCACTGCAGCCCCCCTGCTCGCCCGGGCTCCACCCCGCATCTGCCGGCACCTCCGACTGCGCCCGGCCACCGCCGCCGACCCTTGCTGGACGCAGCTGCTGCCTTGCTTCGCTTGTCCGCCCACTGCCTCACGCGCCGCACCCATCGCTCCGAGTCCGCCGCTCCGCCCGCACCCCGCTCGTTGCTGCGGCCGCTACCTCTCGCTGTCCCACTGTTTGCCCGCGCCGCCGCGCACCTCACCTTCGCTCCCAGCCCGGGCGCCACCCCGACGTGGCCTCACCGCTGTCGTCTTAGGTGACCGGCCTCGCCTTGCCCATGGCCGCCCCCTGTCGACCTAGGTGTGCGCCCGCTCGGGCCGCGCCCTGCGCTCGTTAGCTCCTGCTAGCGCTCGAACCCACTATGGCCCCTCTGGGCCACAGACACATGGGGCCCACGCCCATGGAACGTTTTTTTGAAATTAAAAATAATAATAATAATAATATCTAATTAATTAGTTAACTAAATTAATTTTTTTTGACTATTTACTGTAGAGCAACAGCCCCACAGTCCTTTTATTCCAGAAATTTTTGCCCAGGCATGTTTAAATTCGCTCCCACCGGGAGTCGAACCCAGGACCTGGGGTGCTACTAAGGACACTGCAACCAGTAACTTTTAAACGTGATTAACTAACCTAATTAACTGTTAGTTAGTTAGTTAATCAGTCAATGACATGGAGACCCCACATGTTAGTTTGACCCAGTCAACACCTCTGTTGAGTGCTGATGTCATGCTGACGTCATGCTTATCCAATAATGCTATTTTCGAATTAATTTCATAATAATAATAATTTATAAATTGATTAAAACTTTGAAAATTAATATAAAATAATCCATAGCTTGGATGAAAATACTTTGTACATGAAAGTTGCTCAGAACGACGAGACAAATCCGATTATGCAGTCCGTTTGTCAGCCACACGTCCCTAGCATAGCGAACATGCAACTTTCCCCCTCCAGTCCGTCTGTCTGAAAACGCGAAACACCGGGAATACTTTCCCGGATGCTTCACCCTTTCGCCGGTATCACCTAACACCGCGTTAAGGCACACCTAGCACCGCTCATTGTCATGTCATGCATCGTCATGCTTATGTTTGCATTATATTTGTTGTTTCTCCCCGCTCTTCTCTTGTTAGACACCGAGACCGACGCCGCTGCTACCCAGTACGACTACGGTGTTGACGACTCCGCCTTCTCGGCTGAGCTTCCATGCAAGCCCCCCTCATCAACCCGATATCGCCTATTCCTTCTCTCTACTTCTTGCATTAAGTAGTGTAGCATGTTACTGCTTTCTATTAATCCTATTATGTTGCATAGCATGTCATTGTAACTACAATTGTTACCCTTACCTACAATCCTAAATGCTTAGTATAGGATGCTAGTATTTCATTAGTGGCCCTACATTCTTGTTAGTCTGCCATGCTATACTAGCGGGCCGTGATCACGTCGGGTTTTGATCACGAGTATATAGTATACATATTACACATGATACATGTGGTGACTAAAGTCGGGTCGGCTCGTAGAGTACCCGCGAGTGATAGGTAGAATCCCCCTTCCACACTCCTTGGTCGAAGTCGAGTCTAGACATTGCTAAACTTTTTACTAACATGGCTGTGAGCCTTATGGGCCCACGTCGCCATTGGGTGGTATTAGGATCTTTTACAACTCGCCTATATTCTGGGACTCTGATCTCTCCTCCATTGGGTTAAACGAATTTTGCTAACTCTAACATTAGGATCTCGTGATCACTTCCACCCGGAGAGCCCCTTGTTACTGATGGCCGCCTACTGCATCAGAAGATCCTAAAGATACTCTCCAATGTTCTCTCGGGACTTTGACCCCGTTGCTTTTGCAATTCCCTACCACTGAAATATCCCTATGGATAAATACACACACCTGTCGTTCTTACTTTTCTTCCTAGTTGGTCTTGTTCTTACAAGATACCTTGAACTTCTCTCTATTGCTTTGAGAAAACTTTGTGCTTACTGCCCTGTAGTTCCTTTACGCCTGAATACACCTACAAATTAATCCTCGCACTTACCAAGGATTTGTTTCTCCCCAGTTTTTCATGTGTTCACAAAAGTCTTCGAAATGCTATTCAATCTTCTGAAAATCCTCAGCAACCTATTGCTCTTGAAATTCTTGCTTTCCAGCATTATGATTAATCCCATAAGTCTGGTAATCTTATTGGCATTCTTTGTCATTATCATTTTGAATCCGTTGATTCAATATGTTGTGAATGCTCGCAATCCTCGACCAGATCCTAGAATTCATCCTTCCGGCTCAGGCATCATTTTGAACATGAGTTGGTCCTCAACCAATCAAGTTGACGTCGGATGTACCCCTAAGTTTATTCAATTTATCCATTCTTAATTAGAGCGTTTGCTTTTGAACCCTTGAATTGGAAATCATAATTCCTTTGCGTTTGAGCTTTGAATTAGTCAGCTGTTTCTATAATCTGACCTCCTTGCATTCTTTCTTCTTCTGGTTGGGTACTGATGCTCGCATTAGATCCCTTGTGGACCACCAGATCATTTGTTGGATTATTATCCGACCACTCCTGCATATTCTCAAAACCTTGAGTCCTTCCCCTGATACATAATGCCTTTGATAAATTGTATCCCCTACTCTTCTCAACCATGCTCTACTTAGAGCATTTGTTAATTGATCCTAAAGTTCATGGTATATGTTCTAAGATGCCCTGATGGGTTGAACCTATGCCTTCCTTAATCTGTGTGAACCCGAAAGTTCTTATGGGTCATACTCCTCTAGTAATTCATCAGGTAGGTTTTGACACTGAAATCATTTTTATTTAGAGAAGTGAATGAAAGGTCACGCATTGGAGAAGTGGGAGTCGACCTTGAACTTGTGTTCATGCCCATGGAAGCAATGTGGATCTTATAATTAAAGCTTCTCTTAAATTAATTATTCTCTTGGTATAAGTTCATCTTATATCTGGAATCTGGCCTTTTGCAATCGTGGTTCCGGCCATGTTCTCCTTTAGTACCATTTCTCGTGCAAGATTAAGCACTTGTCTTGCGCAGAGCAATACCCCAGTCCAACCTCTACTTTGATCTATCATCGAGTATTACCCCCTGGTATCTCGAGATTATCACGGAACTACATAACTTCTTATGAGTTCTTCATCTAGTACTACATTCTCACTTATTCCAATTTTTTACGACCTCTGAGTTATTAAACGCTCAAAGACATCGATAACTGAATCAAGTCTGCACGTGATTAAACAACTCTTGATAACGTTCATTACTTACGAGTTTGAACTCGATCACGTCATTCCTAGCCTGCTCGGCTATATCATTAGTGTGCTAAATTTTAACTGTACTACCTGGTCCTTATTCCGGAACACAACTTTCGATGATGAGCTAAGCTTACATCGAGCTTCCTTGTCTTATCGTTTCACCTCAAACAGCAAGCTTGATTTCAAGTTTGTGGCATACCCGTTGTTCCAGTAACCTTTCGCTTTATCATTCCTGAGACTTGATGTCATTGCCGATCGATCACATCTTCATGAAGTCTCTCGATAATTATGTCGTAATCATCATCAACATTTTTGACTCCTTCCATGATATCGATCGAATTCATGATGATAAGTGCCATCCTCGTCCCTTGGTAATTTGAGTTACCATCAACAACATCCTTATCTTCCTTCATCACAACCTTGTTCACGTTGTGGATGCGACTTGATATCCAGCTTGTATTATGTTCTACCTTGAAGTATTACCATCTTTTATGTCAAGGATGTTGCGGGGATTGCTCCAACCCTTAAGAATTCTTATTATAATAATACTTCCCTCCATCTCAATTCATTCCATGGTCCTCATGTTGTTTCTAACCGGAATACCGGCAATTGAACTTTGATGTGTGAATTCAAAACTTCTAGAAATCCTATTGCGTTGGAGTGAATGGCCAACTGTGTCATTATAATTCTTTTGGTTATTGAATCACCATTCTAACCTTGATCATGCTCCCTAAGCCCATATTTTGGGTGCACCTTCCAACCATTGTTTAATTGTGTATGTTTTCCTCGAGCATACATCATCATATCATTTGATCTGGAAAATGTTATCTCCTTGTTTATATAACTGTGGAAATCCATCTTTTTGGAAATCTTGATGAGTTGTCGCTCAGTCCATCAGCCACCTCCCCATCCTCTCCTCGGTTTAATGATGAACTCTTGTTTCAGAACTCGCTTCCATAGTTCTTATTCCGGGAATCTTGCCATGTCATTTCGTCAATTTGTGTTGCACATTTTCTTCTCAGGCATCCTGAGTCTGAGGTATCCTGACACCAATTAGATCCGAGTCTCGGTCAGATATGATGGTTGGAACATATTTCCAAGAGTTATAATGTTGTTGTTTTATATGACCCAGTATGGTGATGTCATGCCTAGCACACCTGGCCGAAGGACCTATTGTTATAGTTTCCTTTTTGATTTTTTTTCAAAACTAGCATGTTTTTTATAGCAATTTCGAAATCTAGCAGTGCTAACAAGTTTATCGCAGAAATAGCACCCCGTCGGCCTCGCATTGGCCGAAGTACCCGTTTTCGGCCTGCGGAAGCCCGAAGTGACCTCTTCGGTTAGGCCTGGCCGAGGTGCTCGCGAACTGGGCCGAAGACGGGCCTCTTCGGCCAACCAGCGACCGAAGACGGGCCTCTTCGGCCAGCCAGCGACCGAAGACGGGCTCTTCGGCCAGCCAGCGACCGAAGAGGTCTTCGGCCAGTCAGCGACCGAAGAGGTATGGATAAGGCTGGCTCGACCGGCTCTTCTTTCTTCTTTCTCTCGCTGTTCTTGCTCTCTCTCTCTCGTTCCTCTCTGTGTACATCGCCCCTCCCCCCTCGCTGATCTCTTCATTTCTCCACCTATTTTCGAATCCAAAGCACAGAAACGGTAGATCGTAGCCATCTCCACCGGCCTACGGTCATATTTTCCCAATGGGATAGCTATTTGTGCATACAAGTGAGGTGGAGTCATGGTGGGGTGAGGAGGAGGAGAAGCCATGGTGGGCTGAGGAGGAGGAGGAGGCGGTTTGGCTGGTGAGGAGGAGGTGCAGCTTCGTGCCGCCGAGAGGGTGGCATTGGTGTTGTCTGTTGGTGCAAGTTCTTCGTGAGGTGGCCACACGCGTCGAAGGTATAATCACGCGTCACATTTTATTAGTGTTAATTGGTTTGTGTTGGCATTTTAGCGGATATTTAGTGTAGCCGGTAACAATTTGTTCAATGCGATTAATTAGAAGGTGGCAATGTTTGACAGGTGAAAATGTCTGTATCAGTAAATTTGACTGTTTACTATGGCCCTGGTAATGTTTGATATAATGAATTGGGGGTTGATCTTAGCGAGTTTAAAAATGGCGTCATGACACTTTCAGACCCGGACAGAGTGGACATTAGACAGTTGAAGCACTGGTTGACTACTAGTTTTGGGTTGGATTCTGAAGTATGTTCCGTCAGTATTCATGCATTGTGGACCAAATCCTGTAAAAATGTCAAGTGGGAGTTGATGTCAATAGATAGGAGCCAGCATTGGTTGACCCTGTTAAGTCATTGCCGAGACCGAAGAATCCACCCATATATCCTAGTGCAGCCAGTGGCGAAGGAGGAGAATACCGTACAACTCCATGTGGGGTATGAACCCGGCCAGGGTAGTCGAGATGCTAACGAGATTCATTTATCCGGGTCACAGCCACCGGATGTGGATTCTAGCCAAACCGAGAAGGAGTCAGACTACATGTTGGACAATGTTTGTGGTCATGATACTGGGCAGAATATTCAATCGACAATATTAGTTGGTTCTGGTGTTGCTGATGGGGATGAGGAAGGCGATGAAATGCAGAGGGTGATGCAGGAAGAGGACGAGGATGGATATGCGGAGGATCTGGATTCTGAAAATTCTAAGGATGAAGTGGAGGTACCGATTCCTTCTGCATGGAATCAGGACATATCCACCGGCCTTACTGTGAACGATGGCCATGAGACTCCATGGCAATATAATCTGAACCAAGTCCAGATAGGGGCTATGTTTGATACAAAGAAAAAATTGAAGTATGCAGTGATAAAGTGGGCTATGTCTACTCAGAGGGTTTTCCGGACAGACAGATCAAACCCAACAAACTATATCGTGAAGTGTGTTGAAACAGGTTGTCCTGCGAAGGTGCACGGGCACGTGCCGAAGTATAATATCCACTGGGTTGTCACAAATGTGGTCCCACATAATTGTGTGAGGAAAAACTTGTTGGTTAGTCATCCAAACCTGACTTCAACTCTCATTGCGCAACTCATGTATACTGAGATAGTGGAGAAAAAAGATATGGAAGCAAAACACATCCAGACAGCAGTGAAGGTAAGATGGAATTATAACATTCGTTATGGGAAGGCTTGGAGGGCTAAGCAGAAGGCTATGGAGGAAAGGTTTGGGACGTTCTTTGACTCATATGATAATGTTGTCCGTCTCCTGGATGTACTGAAGGAGAGGAATCCCGGCACTTATGTTAACGTACAACATACAAGGTTGCTGAGTATACCTGGTTTGAAGGTGTTGAAACGAGTATTCTTCTCTTTCGCTATGTGCATTGAAGCTTTCCGGCATTGTCCTCCTGTGATGTTTGTGGATGGTACATTCCTGACTGGTCAGTACAAAGGGCAAATCCTGACTGCCATTGGTGTGGATGGAAACAATCAAATCATTCCACTTGCCATGGCATTTGTGGAGGGTGAGAACTTTCTGAGCTGGGTGTGGTTCTTTCGGCAAGTGAAAATTGCCATCGTGAAGGATCGACCAAACGTGTGTGTCATTCATGATAGGCATGCTGGTATATTGAAGGCTGTGAAGACACTAAGGAATCCAACAGTAGACGAACCAACACCTTGGAAGGATTTGCAGAGCCGGTGGTGCACGCGCCATCTTGGGGCTAACTTTTTCTCACAGTTCAAGAACAAGCGGTTGATGAACTTGTTTAAAAAATTGTGCAAGCAAAACCAGGAGCGTAAGTACCAATTTATTTGGTCAAAACTTGATGAGTTTACTAAGAAGCAGGTCCGTGCCAGGAAGAAAATGGAAAAAGACCAACAAAAATTAGCAACACTCATGGCAGAGCTAGAGGAGCCAGTTGGTCTTTGTGACTTGCCAGCAATTGACCCTCCTAATACTACGAGAAAGAAGGGGAGGGCAATAAAGGATTTTTCAGAGTGGATAGAGAAAGAGCCTCCCGTGAATTGGTCTTTGTTGCATGACACCCATGGAGCTAGGTATGGCCACATGACAACCAACCTTGTAGAGGTGTATAACTTTGTACTCAGAGGGAATAGAGCATTGCCACTCACAGCTATTGTGGAGGCTGTATTCCATGGCACTTTGAGATATTTCAGAGACCGACATGAGTTAGCAAAGAAGCATATTATAGATAATCAGAACACACCATACTGTAGCCGTGTCATGGAGTATATGGCAGAGAAGATAGAGAAAGCAAAGAAGCACACTGTGAGACTCGTAGGTAATCAGGAAAGGAGGTATGAGGTTCAGCTACCTACCGATGGTTTTGGTTCTGCGAATGAGGTGAAGACGCATGAGGTAAAAATTGGAACGGAATTTTATCCAACGTGTGAGTGTACATGCAACAAACCAAAGTTGTTGCACCTGCCTTGCTCACATGTGTTGGCTGCCTGTGGCCAGATTGAGTTGGCTGCCGTCTCCTTTGTGTCGCCATACTACTTAAAAGAGGCTGTACTGAAAACATGGACCGGTGAGATGACAGGGTTTAGAGTCGTTGGCAATTTCAACAAGGTTAACGACGGTGAGAGAGTATACATCCCTGATCCAGAACTTCGGCGAACAAGCAGGGGTCGACGTAAGGCCCGTCGAATCCGAAACGATATGGACCAATCTGAAGCTGGTGGAGCAACCAGACAATGTTTGCTATGCGCGGCTTATGGGCATAGGATGAAATATTGTCCTGACCTGAACAAAGATGGTGCTTCCACATCGACTAGTGCTTCCACATCGACGGCTGCAACAACAGGAGCAAGAGGCGGACGTGGTCGTGGCAGTCGAGGCCGAAGGGGAGGACGAGGAAGGAATAACTCAGAAGCTATATAATGTGGGGGAGAATGTTTTAATTTGTAATATCGTCAGGACTATGTATTAATTTGTAATATCGACTGGACTATGTTTTACTTTGTATGTCCGAACTATGTATTAATTTGTAATATCGACTGGACTATGTTTTACTTTGGATGTCAGGACTATGTATTAATTTGTAATGTCGACTGGACTATGTTTTACTTTGTATGTCTGAACTATGTATTAATTTGTAATGTCGTCAGGACTATGTTTTAATTTGCAATGTCTGAACTATGTTTTGATTGCAGATATGTCTTTGTATCCGTTGCTTAATGGTACGATTGATAGAGGTCACCGGGCTGCACTTATGCAAGGGGGCAAGAACTTAGACGTTTTGGTCACTCGCACCCCGAAGACTAACTGGATGATACACCCTTCATGGGTTGATAGGTATTGATACATATAGTGCCTTACATGTTTGACATAGATATTGAAACATATAATTACTTACTTTTCATGTTGTGTCTCTTTTTTTGTAGGTTAAGTTGTGCTGGACTTCTACCCTTGGCACGGCTGGTTGAGGGTACGTTGGAAGAGTGGGTTGACCATCCGAACTTGGATGAGGCAGGTGAACCAATGCAGTTGAAAAAGAGGCAAGTGAAACGATTCTCTTACGACAGGTCACTCCTTACTTGCTTAGTAGATAGATGGAGACCAGAGACACATACCTTTCACTTTCCCTGGGAGAGATGGCGCCTACTTTACAGGATGTCTCCTACTTGTTGGGATTACCTTTGGCCGGTGATGCCATAGGTCCTTTAGAGGCAGAACCTGGCTGGCTTGCAAATATGCAGGCCCGTTTTCTAGCTGCGGTGCCAACTGCTACGGCCTTAAACGATGATCCTCACGGGCCACATTTTAGGTGGTTGAGCCAGTTTCAGGTAACCTTCGTGGCCACATGACTATGTTTTTTTAGTTACCAATAGTACATCGTTCACACAGTCGTATGTTTTCTATGTAGATTGTCTCATTAGGATACCCCGCAGTAGATTTGTCAGACGCACAGATTGATCGATCCCTAGAGGCATATATTCTATGGTTGTTCGGCAAGACGATGTTCACGGAGAACCACGTGACCACTGTTGATGCACGATTCATCGGTATTGCACGAGAGATAGCTGACGCACGTTGCCCTGCGGATATTGTCCAGAGGAGTTTTGGTTCTGCCGTGTTAGCAGCTACGTATAGAGGCTTGTGCAAAGGTTGCTTGTTGAAGTCTAGAAAGTTAGGTCTGGTTGGATGTCAACTGTTGTTGCAGCTCTGGTCATACGAGAGATTACCTATTGGACGACCCTATGTCTCCATTGACACACCGTTTGGGTTGGAGGACATAGCAGGGGCTTACGTGCCTGCTATCGGCGAATTGCCTACTATGGGATCTGTTTGGGCACGGAGAGAGGTACTTTTAAATTATGTAATTCCTTCCATTATTTTTGCCGTGCCATAGTATTACTAATGTAAATTTGTTGTCATGTATAGAGACAGTTTGCACATACCCAGGTGAAGGGCTGCTACCCGTCCTTCACGGTGCAGTTTGATAGTTTGCACAAGGACCAAGTTATCTGGGAGCCCTACTCGTATCAGTCTATAACATCCAGGTATCCAGTTGGGATCTCTGCCTTATGCACTAGAGATCGGCACTACTGGATGACCAAGGCCAAGTTGGTGTTCGACGTGACGGTTGAGGAGATGGCTCTTCATAGGGTGATGAGACAGTTTGGTCTATGTCAAGAGCCTGCAATTCCAGATATTCCACGGATACCAGACCACGTTCACAAGTAAGTAATAATATTAAAGTTGTCAGCACTACATTCAGAATATATCTAACCATGCAACGCGCATGTCAATCTCAGGTACAGTCACGTAGGAGGAAACAAGTCCATGGCTGTTTGGCTTGAGAGCATTAGCCCTTACGTTCAAGAATGGACTACGGCACCGACAAATATCTGGAATGAGGTTCGGCCCTTTGACTGGCACAAGTATGGGTTGTATTTACAAACTTACCGGCATACAACGAGGATCTACTTGGTTCCATCAGCTGCTCCTGATCAGATTGAAGCCCCTCTCACCAGCGATATGTACCCAACTACCTCTGTTGTGGGAACGAGACACCACGCTGTACGTGTCATGCTTCTCATATGTGTAGTTCTATCATAACCTCATCATATACAATGGGTTAACTCTTCATGTGCAGAGTGACTTGACAGTCCAGGCGCGAGAGGAGGTTTCCGCTTTAATGCGGCAGGTTGAGAGGGGGGATACTATCCCACAGCCAGAGCACCTCTCATGGTTGAGGCGTATGGATGAGAAGTTAAGAGGGATTTACGCATCACTTACATGTAGGCGATCTACGGATGTTGTCGTTCCTCGTCCGGCACATCGTCCCCCACGTCCCTCTGTCCATCGTTCAGAACCACGACACTCTGTGCAGCGTTCAGAACCACGACACTCCGTGCAGCAACCACGCCTCTCTGTGCATCAGCCATCTCCTTCACAACCAGGGAGCTCTTCCTGGAATCAGCCATCGCCTTCTCAACCAGGGACCTCTTCCTGGTCTCATCAAATGGAAATAGGTAACACTACTTTATACATTCTTTTCAACATTGTAGGTTCGCAAATTAATTTTACTCGTTTTACTATATTGCGGTAGGCAACCAGTCGCAACCGTTCATGCATTCAGTGCAATCACCGATACATAGTGGTGCTGGATGTGGATTAGAGGGCTATGGCGATGACGATGACCAAGCTGAAAACACTTATGACTTCTCGCACACGGTGTTTCACACTCCACCACCACCACCGTCGCAGGAGACACAGATAGTGACAGACGAGGTTATCTATGGTCGTGGTTATCGTGAGCATCGTCCACCGCCTCAGCGCTTATCGCCTTCCGGTCCTCGCCCGAGGAAGACCCAGACTCGTCGTCGACCCCCGCAGTGATATGATTATCTATGTATGAGTCATTATCTATGTTAGTTTCAGACTATTCGCATATGTGAGTCAGTATTTATGTATGAGACATGTTACTATTGCACTTGTTTCTATCTGATCAGGAGACATATATCGTTTTATGTATGCGAGATACATATTACTATTAATTCGCATTGTTATTCCAGTTACATTTCCAAAGAGACTACAACCGATAATTAAGATACAAGCACATCTGAATTAAACGGTGCGGTTGAACTTAATAAATACAACTTACATACTACAAAATGAAATTAAGGTACAACATAATGCCCTACTTGTTGAGGTACAACTGGAATACAGCTTACATACTACATGAAGTCATCATCGTCATCCTCCGTTGATGCAGAACTCTTGCCCTTCGACGATGAAGAACTTTTTCCCTTCGACGATGCAGAAACCTTGCCCTTCGACGATGAAGAACTCTTGCCCTTCGATGATGAAGAACCCGGAAGTGGCGGCATGAAGATATCATCTTCGTCCTCGCTCTCCTCAGTCCATAAACATGGATTATTTGCTGCAGTCCTTCTGAAAGTTTCACTCTTCGGCAGCACTACCTTCTTCCACCTTTCATCCAACCTAAGAAGTTCTTTACGTACCTCCTCATAGGTCCTTTCAGGCCACCCAGACCTACGTAATTGGTGAGCCAACTCATTCATTATGGTGTCACTACCGGTGAGTTCTTCCCATGGAACTATCCTATTGTCCATCCTGAAATTGGTAGCTAGCCTCAGAAGAGTGCTGCTCATCCCAGGGTGAAAACTACGATCGAAAGGATAATGGGACATCTCGACTACACTGGACTGCTTATTCACCTCCGGGTCAAGGGGGTTTTATAGGTAGAGAGGAGAGAAAATGGCGGGAAAGAACGACTGGGGTATGGAGGGAAAGAGTTGGCAGGAACATATGGCGGGAAAGGGTTGGCGGGAAACGGGTGGCCGAGGAGGCGGAGGCCGCGGAGGCGTCCCGCCAAGCGGAGGTGGCGGAGATCTGCAGACTGCTGAAGCTGCCCCCCGACGAGCTCGCCGGGGTTCCCTCTCTGAGGCACTCCGGGATCCAGGGGATCTTGATCGAGGCCGCGGCGAGGGCCACCACCGCCGGAGGACAAGGGGCCACAGCGCAGGACGCTGGGTCCAGCGGGCTTGCCGGGGTGGAGGAGGAGGGCGGTGGTGACGACGACTCCAACGGATCCTTGGAGCTCTACGCCGATGACCTTCCCTCTGCGTCGGAGACCTCCTCGTCCCGTGCAAGCCCCAGGCGTTCTCCAGCGAAGCGTCTCCGCAGGACGGCGATGGGGGTGAAGGCGCCGGCCTCCCGGCAACAACCACCCCGCCAAGCGGCACGAGCCTCCCGGGGGAGCCAGGTTGTGACGAGGGCGCCCGGCGCGTCAGCCACGTCAGGGGCGCCCCGTGAGGCAGCGCCGCACGGAAAGGAGCCCTTGGAGGGTGGAGCGGCGGCTCCGCCCGCTCCCCGGGCCCCGGCAACCGTCGGGACCGCCAAGCGCCCGAGGGAGACCTCGCCTCCCGCTCCCCGCGTGGCCGCGCGTCAGGTGGAGTTTGATTTCTCCGCCTTGAGCGACGACGACGACGAGGACGAACGGGAGTAAGAGCTTTGAGGTTTCGCATCTTCATGAACTTGGCCTTGACTGTCACAGGCTCTGATCTTGGTCCTCATCTTAACTTCAGGACCTTGGCGGAGCGAGCGGCGAAGAAAGCCAAGGCGCCCGTGGTCGAGGTTGTGGGCGACTCGCCCACCGCGGCAACTGGGGGCGTGCCGGAGCCCAGCCTGCCGGATCCGAGCGCCGCTCCGAGGGGCAGCCCCCAGCGTAGCCCCCAGCGCAGCCCCCAGCGTAAGTCTGGGTTCCGTACTTTCGCTCGTCGGGCGCGCTTGAGGGATCGTCCCTGCGCTGGTATCTTGATAATACTGTCTCGTGCAGAGGTGGAGCCGCAGCCGCAGGAGCGGCCAGAAACCGCCCCCGAGGAGCCGCGGGCCCCGCCGTCCCCGCCAAGGCCGAGCTCTCCGGTAAAGGAGAGCACCCCGCCAAGGGCGAGCACTCCGCCGAGGGCGAGTACCCCACCAGGGGCGGGTAGCCCGGCGAGGGCGGTGACCCGGCCAAGGCAGAGCTCCCCGGCGAGGGAACCCGCCGCTGATGACGTCCGCCAAGGTAAGCTCTGTGACTTAGTCATCTTGGGTTCGTCTTTTTCTTTTGGATGTTTGCTTGAATTTCTTTTGCTCACTATTCTCCTTCTTCTAGATTCCCCTCCCCCCGAGCAGATGGAGACGGAGGTCATCAACATCGAGGAGGAGGAGGGTGCGCGCGGCGGCAGCGGCGATGCCCCTGCCGCTGAGGACGCGGCGGGAGCTGCCGAGCCATCCGCGGAGGAGACCGCCCCAGCGGCGGCCGCAACGGCCGGGGAGGGGGACGGCGGTCGCACTGCCGACCTGGAGGCAGCAGGAGCATCAGGTGCTGCGCCGGCCGCCGACCCCTCCGCCGAAAAGGAGCGGGCGGGTCATTACCTTGAAGCCCCCAATGGCATCTTCATCCAGGTGCCATGGGGCTCTTCTGCGCGGGCCCCCGCGGAGGGCGAGGCCCTTGATGGGGAGGTCCTTGCCTCCGCGGGCCTGAAGATTGTCAAGGCGCCCGGCGGGGCCGAAGAGCCCGAGGAGCAGAAGCTGCTTCGCCGGCTCCTGGCCCTTTACCGAGCCCGGCAGGCGAAGCTCGCTTCCCGGGAGGCCCTCGCCGCGGAGGCCGCCGTCGAGATGGAGAAGCGTGCGACGGAGCTCCGCGCCGCCAACCAAGCCGCCCTCCGCGGCGTGGCGGAGGAGCGCGAGAGGCTCGCCGGGGAGTACCAGGAGTGGGTGCTGCAGAAGGCCGACGCCGAAGAGCAGCAGCGGCTCGCCGGGGAGGAGCTGTCCCGGCGAGAGGGAGCGCTTGCCCAGCTGCAGGCCAATCTCAACTCCCACGAGGAGGAACTTGCCGCTCGGGAGCGGGCCCTTGGCGAGGAGCTGGAAGAGGCGAAAGCCGCCGCGGCTGCCGCGGAGACCGCCAGGGAGGAGCTTGCCGCCAAGGTTGCGCAGCTAGAGGAGTCGTTGAAGGCGAGCGCGGAGAGGGTCGGCGCGCTCAATGCGGAGCGGGAGAAGGACGCCCACGCCAACTCCGAACTCCAGGCGCGTCTCTCCAAGCAGGCCGACGAGCTGAAGGCCGCCAAGGATTCCATCGAGGCCCTGGAGCTGAAAGTCTCCGTGCTGGAGGAGGGGCTCCGCAAGGAGCGAAGCTTGGCGGAGAGCGCCAACACCGCGGCCGAGGACTTCCGTCGGACCGTCGCGGTGTGGACCGAGGACCTGGTGTCTTCTGCATCCAACATCGACCAGGAGTTGCTGGCGTTGAAGTTGGAACACCTCATCTACTCTCCGGACCCGGACCTCCCTCACAGCGTCAAGCTCAGCCTCTTCTTCAGAGGGGTCGCGCCGGCTCTTGTGGATCTTCGGAAGAAGATCCCCGCGCAACTGGTCGAGGAGACGCGCCGGGCCTGCACGGGAACCTTGGAGCGTGTGCTGACGAAGATTGTATACCGCAATCCCGGTATAAATCTCATCAACGTTCTTCGCAGCCTGCCGGCCGACGCTGACATGGAGGCGCTGAAGGAGCAGGTCGCCGACATCATCGCCAGAGTGGGCAAGATTTCCAGGATTGAGGGCGACCGCGTAGACTAGGCCTCCTTTATCTTATCTCTTTTGTCGCTGCACACGGCGTTATGAGCTCATTAGTCACTGTGATAAGTTACGTAAGGTTTTCACCTTATCTGAACCAATCAGTGCATTGTTATCTTCCTTGTCCTGGCCCTTTACTTTGTATGCTTTTCACCCTACGCTCCCGGGGAACTTTCCGGCAAGGGGCCCTTGGGCTTATAGCAGCCTGCTGGCCATGGCCTCACCGGGAAGCAACCTCGCCGCAGCCAGTCGCAATCGCGCTCAGCTTGTTGAGTGAGCTCGGAAACGAAACAAGGGCGCGACGCTCATCGCAGCTCGCTTGAATCGTTGAGCGTACTCGAAACAAGGTGAGGGTGCGGCTAGCCGCGGGTAGGTTCCTCCGCGCACAGGTTTTCCATACAAAGCGTGGCGGTTCAAGGAAGACAACCAAAAATTAAGAATCTGAACTGCTCAAATTCTAATAACTTAGCTTATGCATAACGCTCGTTCCTCGACGAGGCTTCTTTTTCTCGGACAGCACTCGGTTCCAGCACTTGGTTCCTCTCCCATCTCCTTCCCCCGGCAAACTTTGTGCGCGAGGAACGCTCCCTCTGTCTAAGAGGCAAGGAAAATAAAGAGGGAAGCAAGCACATGGCCTTTCGGCGTGCTGATGCTCACTGGACATGTATGTTACGCAGGATGCCAAATAATACATGCAAATAACGAAGAGGAGCATGTAAAAGGCAAAAAGCGCAAAGCATAGGAGCTTTCACTGATGCGCGGGGTCTGCGCCCGCCCCTGCGCCAAGGATCACATGCAACTGCGGCAAGACTTGGGCAGGGAGGTTGGTTGGCGGAACGGGTTCCGGCAACCGCGCTGGCGAAACTCCTCCCACGGTTGGCGTCGACTCGTTTGGATCTTGGCGGACGAAGCGCGCCGAAGAACGAGGTCGCCCTTTTCGCGGCTTCCGGCGCTAACCGCTGCGGCTATAGGAGCGACGCAGGGTTCGCTGGAAGCGATCGGTTCGCCCAGCGGCCGGAAGGCGGTCCTCCTCAAGGAGCAGCTGCTTCTTGCCCGAACTCTGCGTGAGTGGGTACTCGAGGAGGGCCGTGCACGATTCCGTAGGGAGGAATGCCTCCGCCCCGCGGAGCGGGGCGGAAAGGTACCTGTTCATACCTGAACTTACCAGTGTTCGCCTGAATCAGATCCGCACAACCTCGACGCAGACCCCTACCTGGCGCGCCAAAGATGTCGGGGTGGACTGCGTCCCCCGCGAGCACCTATGGGGCCGGAGCCCCTTTCGTTGTCCGGTGAGGGGGGCGGAGGGAGCACAGAGAGCAGATCGAGGCGAGCACACGGGCGGTTTACCCAGGTTCGGGCCGCGATGGACGCGTAAAACCCTACTCCTGCTTGGTTGTATTCAACTGGGGAGCTCGGGAGCTTGGAGAGCTAGCTGCACCGAGCGTATGGCTGTCTGGATCCCAAATCTCCGAACCTCGGAACCCCCTCTACGTTGCACACGGGCCTCCTTTTATAGCGCAAAGGGGTCACCGACAGGTGTCAACATAAGAGAAAGGGGTAAAAGTGTAAAAGGGGTGGTAGTTGTAACAGTGCGGGAACAGTGGCGCTACAGCGCGGCACAGTGTTATCACACCTACTTCTGACGGTAGGGGACAAGGGCATTAAATGCCCGTCACGGTCGCCCGGGCAGCACCGAGGCGGGCCGTTAGGTGCGCCACCGCTCGCCACGATGGTGGCTGCATGCCACCGCATGCCCCAGGCTGCGCGGTGCCCCGCCACGTGCCCTTGGGGGAAGCCCCGGAGCGACGCGTGGGCGGGCGAGCTGGAGCGCAGTCCTGAGGTGGCGATTTGCCGCGGCAAGTGGCTTGCCGCGGGGGTCGTCTTCCTGTGCGTGATAGCTTGCCGGCTATCAGGCCTTGCCGGGGCGCATAGCGCGCCGGGGCGGGCTTCTCTTGTGGTGCCTGGGTTCGGCCTTCCCGACAAGCTCCTCTTGTCGGGGTCTCGATCTTCTGTCTCGTATACTTTGTTCTTGGATGGCATTTCATGGGCTCAGTCGTCCCGGCAAGCTCCTCTCGCCGGGGTCTTGTCTTCTTGGCCCGGCAAGCTCCTCTTGCCGGGGGCCTTGTCTTCTTGGTCCGGCAAGCTCCTCTTGCCGGGGGCCTTGTCTTGAATGCTTGGTCTTCTCTTGGCGCTTCCTGGGCGGGCCTTGCCGCAGGGTGCTACAACTGCCCGTGCACAAGTCTGGGGTACTAAGGTACCCCTACTTTAGTACACCGACAAAACTACGTTGTGGGTATGAAGAGGATAACTTTGCATGATATCAGAGAGCTAAAACATAAAAGTAGGTGTTGTTATCATAAAGTTAGAATATTTTACTGAATATTATAAATAGCAAGTGTGGAATAATGATGGGCCGGTGTGCGGAATTATCCTAGGCAATTGTTAACAAGACCGGTAATCACTATTGCAATTTCATATGAGGGAGAGGCATAAGCTAACATACTTTCTCTTCTTGGATCATATGCACTTATGATTGGAACTCTAGCAAGCATCTGCAACTACTAAATATCATTAAGGTAAAACCCAACCATAGCATTAAAGCATCAAGTCCCCTTTATCCCATATGCAACAACTCCCTTACTCGTGTTTATGCTTCTGTCACTCAAGCAACCCACTATAAGAGAATCATGAATGTATTGCAACACCCTACAGCGGGAATCCCTCACGCTTGCGCGACACGGAGGGCACAATAGGACAACACCAAAATACCACTAGAAGATGGAGTCTGCGCACCTACCCACCCTCCCACCTCCGGCCTAGGGTTTTCCGGCGATCTTATCTTCTAGCCAGTGAACTTTGTTTCTGATCCACCCATCTACTCCGGCGTCACCTGATCTACACGTCTATACTCATTCCATATGGGTCCTTCCGGTGGATCGACGTTGGATTTGGATTTCTCGGTGGGCGCAATTTTCGCGGACAAGGTTCTCAAGCATTGTGGGAGATCTATTCATTCCACGGACGACACGGGCCATTTTATCATGGTTGTGTCGTTCAGCAGACATATCTTCCATCTTAATGAGGATTCTGTGGCGGCTGCTTTGGAATCAGCGATTGGGGGTTCTGCAATTGAATTTTATGTGCAACTCATCCGAGACAAGGTATTCTCTTTTTTTGTCTCATGCAAGCAAGTTGGCCTATGCATTCTCCAGTTAAGATCGTTCGCGTGTCCACAATTCAAATGCTTTTTTCATCTTTGGGGCAATGGTGGCCCTAACTGGACTCGTGAATTTAAGATCTGGAAAAAGGAGTGTGACGCTGAATGGATTCTTGTGAGTCCATCTAAGAAGCGTGCCACTTTGGGTTTGCTAGCTATGCATAAGCCACCGGTTAAATCTTCCTTAAGGTCGAGCTCGTCAATCAGGAAGAAGCTTTCTTTCGCCACTTTCCATCAATATCCTGCTTGCAAGGGTTATAGGTATCCTGCCGACCAGCCTCTGGTGGATGTGATTTCTCAGGCCGGATATGATATAAATCCCCATGAGAAGGTCATCTTGCCCCCACCGCCGGTGATGAATCTCCAGTGGACGGTGGCGACGCCACCCATCTCTTTCGGAATGATCAGCTTTCCGGCCAGAAACCATGCTGATAATTCCGGATCAACACCCAACCAATTAGTTCGATCTAAGCAGGCATCATCTCATGTTTCGATCACGCCTGTGCACGTTGCACCAGAATCTCCAGCCCAACATGGATGCATGGCCCTGACTGTGTCACCAGCCCAGCATGGATGCCTGGCCCAGTTTGAGTCGCCAGCCCAACATGTCTCTTCTGCCCTCAATGGCCCTGGTGCCTTGGTTGATTGTATTATGGCCCAGCCTCTGGCACATCATTCTCAAGATATTTCGGATTTTTCTGGTGACTCAGTTGAGATTTCTCCCGTGGCGGTTACGGAGAACCAAACTCCGGATGTTTCGGACCAGGCTACCTCTTTTAATGATCTTATTGATGATATGGTGTTCAAGGTATGGAAATGTCATAATTGTTTATCGTTGCTGCATTACGCCAATTCGTGCACCAGTCCTATTAGGTGCCGTAGATGCTTTCGCCTTGGCCATCGTGATAAAGGATGCTCCGACGCTGCGAATTCTCCCTCTCCCTCTTACAAGTGGGTCCCGAAGGTCAATCCTACTTCCCCGGGCGGGTCCGCTGGGATTTCCTCGCCTGGCGCCTCGGTTTCCCACGCTAATAGACTAGCTGGGTCTCTGCCAAGTCCCATCGCGCCTGCAACACCATCATCGCCTCCGCCATTACCCGCTGAGCCGCCGCCCATCACACCACCACCACCATCCTCTTCGACGCCACCAACCTGCTTTGCCGCATCATCTGCTGCGGCTCCGACCGAGGGACTTCCTGCAATGGCTACCTTCCCCCTTGATCCCACGCCTTTCGTGCCTCCGGGGTTCGAGATCATTGATGGTGGACAGCTGCGTCTGCCACGCACCTTCTATTCTCCTGCAGTTGCTCCGGATCGTCAGCATGAGGAATACGCCATTGCCATCGTCGAGCCTGCCCCTCTGCCTGAAGAAGTTGGGCTCTTCAGAAACATGGTTAGTGATTTTGTTGTTAACAATCTTGGTCGTGCTGTTCTTGATGCTCAACCGTGGATCCAAGGAGTGGGTCTACTCCGCTTTCGCAGTCCTCTTGCTAGGCAGGCTCTAGTTGATCACCCCCCGTTTGAGCTAGATAATAACAGATTTGTGAGATTTGTGCCGCATGATGAAGGAATCAATTTCAGAGCTGTTCAGGGTTTTCGTAGGGGTTGGGTTATGATTGTTGGGATACCTCTGGACTATCGGCGAACTCAATACATTGCCGATGCAATCAGTACCTTTGGCCGTTTCCACCACTGGCATCAGGATGATCCGTTACTTGTTCGTACTCTGGCGTACGTCTCTTTCCCGGCAACGACATTGGTGCCGCGGGATGTGGTCTATCGGGAGTTTGCAGATTTTGGTGGTTCTCAGATTTCATGGTCTGCTCCAATCTACATCTTCTCTGCTGACTTTGCTGACATCTTGCCACCTGACGAGGACCCGATGCCCTTTGATGGCAATCCTCATCCTCTCCCTGGGCATCTGCAGTTCCATAATCAAAACTGGGTTATGCCTGAATTTCCTGAGATTGGTTGGGATGAGTTGCCTCCACCTCCGCAGGAGCATGAGCCTCAAATTCATGCGGATCCACAGGACCTTAATGCACCACAGGAGGTAATTGAGGAAAATCAAGTGGATGGGAACCTGTCTCAGGAATCTATTGTTCTGGAAGTATCAAATGATTCTGTTAATGATCTGCAGCCCGAAGAGCAATTTGCGGTTCTGCAACATCCGGTTCTGCCCCCTCTCAATGTTGGGCGAGTTCTAACTGTCTTTGGTCCTGTGATCCCGCCTGAGATGCAGTGGCAGCGTTCCTTCTGCAAGTTTAAGCCAGCCATCTTTTCTGCTGAAATTCCAAAGTGTGTGTTCAAGACTAACCTGTGCTCTCTGCTTCTGTCCAAGAGCTCTTGGGAGGTTTGCTTCAATGGGAATGGTGTCAGCTTGTCTTTGCTACCGGCACCTGGACCAACTCCATGTTGTCCTCGTCAAATAGCTCCAGTTAAAAGGCCTGTTGCTCGCGCTTTGTGTTTTGATGGCTTTGATGATCTCTCTGAGCCTGTCAGTGAATCCTTCAGTTCTCTGCAATGCCAGAGGTCAGAAACAAACGTGGTCGTAAGCCCAAGACTGTTAAGGCCACTAAGGTTGTGGTGGACTCTGAGGTACACCGCAGTGCACGCTTAAGTGCACTCCGGGATGGTTATCATAAATCTTCAAGCAGAGGCCCCAATCAAGGCATCAACCAGCTCTCTTTAAAGAAGCGCCGAACTAGCTCAGCACAGCCAGAGGAAGAGCTGTCAGTACCTCCACCAACACCAATTTCTGATCTTCAGCGCATTGGAGCTCGTCTGCGAATTGCACCTGAGAAGATCTCCAAGGACAAGCTTGAGGCTGGTCCTGCTACACCCACCAGCAGCAAGGGTTCCGATGTCTAGTTTCACTGAATGGCTCAATGGTTCATGGCGTACCTTTTCAAACGTCATTTATCTGTTCTTCAGTTCCCTGTTTAGGCTATCTGCTCCCTGTTTTGTGGATCGGTGTATGTCATTGCATGATCTACTGTTATCTATGCTTTTTATTTTGGTTTGTAATGAATCAGACAAGGTTTAAAGATTGGAAGGTGTTATGTTGGAATGTGCGTGGTCTTAATTCTGAAGCGCGGCAATTAGCAGTTAAGCAGAAAATTGACGAAAGTGGTTGTTCGGTCATCTGTCTGCAAGAAACGAAATGCATGCATATTGATCACAGGTTCATTAGGAAGTTTTGTCCACGGCGATTTGATAATTTTTCCTATGCACCTTCGGTTGGTGCTTCCGCTGGCATGATCGTTATTTGGAATTCATCTTTCTTTGAAGGAAAGTTAATTGAGGCAAGGCATTTTGGCATCATTATTGAATTCCAATCAACGCACACTTCTGAAATTTGGACGCTCGTGTCAGTGTATGGTCCGTGTCAGGGCCCTTCCCGGGATGATTTCGTGCAATGGCTTTATAATCTTGATATTAACTGTGATGATAATTGGCTATTGTTGGGCAATTTTAATTTCATGAGATCGTTGGATAACAGAAATCAGCCTGGGGGTAATGTCAATGACATTTTTCTGTTTAATGAAGTAATTGGGCATCTGGGTCTCATTGAGTTACCAATTAAAGGTCGACAGTTTACCTGGTCAAACATGCAAACTAATCCATTACTGGAACAGATTGATTATTTTTTTACTTCAGTGGCATGGACCTTTGACCATCCTAACGCGACTGTCCTGCCGCTAGCGCGCACGGCTTCTGATCATGTCCCATGCGTCGTCTCGATTGCCACTGTCATTCCAAAAGCTAAAATTTTTCGCTTTGAGAATTATTGGATTGACCTGCCTGGTTTCTTTGACTGTGTGGCCAATGTCTGGAACAAACCTGTGGAAAGACAATCGACGACCCACAAGATTTCCGCCAAATTTAAAGCGTTAAGGTATGCCCTCAAGAAATGGCACATGAGTTTGTCGACAATCAAGGCTTTAATTGCTGATTGCAACAAGGTTATCCTTTACTTTGATGGGCTGGAGGAGCTCAGATCTTTATCGCGGCCTGAGTTTAATTTCAGGCAAATTGTGAAGTTGCACTTGGAAGATATTCTTCATTGGCAGTATGTTTATTGGAAGCAGCGTTGTACCATCCGTAACATTAAAGTTGGCGAGGAAAACTCCAAATTTTTTCATGCCATGGCCACGGAAAGGTTTAGGAGAAACACCATCTCGTCTCTGAGGAATTCTGATGGGGATGTGGTTTCGGATCATCAGCAGCTTGCCAGCATGTTTTGGTCGGATTTTAATCAGAGAATGGGTAATGCAAAAGGAATTCGCATGGGTTTTGATTTGGACGCTTTAATTACTAGAGTTGATGGTCTTCAGGACCTATCTCAGCCCTTCTCGGATTCTGAGGTTGATGCTGTCATTAAGAACATGCCTCCTGACTGTGCACCCGGACCTGATGGCTTCTCGGGGCTGTTTTTAAAGAAGTGTTGGCCAATTATCAAGGATGATTTCATGCAACTTGCTAAGGATTTCCATGAGGGGAAGTGTAACTTGGAATGTCTAAACAACTCATTAATTACTCTTATACCAAAGAAGTTAAGTCCTGAAGTTGTCGGAGACTTCCGACCAATTTCTTTGACCAACACTTGCCTGAAGTTTCTGACTAAGCTGCTTGCAAATCGTCTTTAGAAAGCGATCCTTCGCTGCATCCACCGCAATCAATATGGCTTTCTTCGGTATCGTTCTATACAAGATTGCCTAGCCTGGTGCTTTGAGTATATACATCAATGCAAAGCTTCCAAACGTCCCATTGTCTTACTCAAGCTGGATTTCACGAAAGCCTTTGATACAATTGAACACGATCTAATTCTCAAAATTTTGCAATACAAGGGTTTTGACTCCAGGTGGACTGGGTGGATCAATTCTATTTTATCCACAGGATCTTCTTCTGTTCTTCTAAACGGCATACCAGGGAAGCACTTTGTTTGTAGAACAGGAGTGCGCCAAGGAGACCCCCTATCTCCGTTACTCTTTGTGATTGCAGTTGACTTGTTGCAGTCTGTTGTTAATGAGATGTGCGCCAGGAGTATCCTTACTCTCCCAATTCCGTCCAACTCAAATGATTACCCAATAGTGCAGTATGCCGACGACACACTAATTGTGTTGCCGGCGGTTGATGATCAACTCATTGCCTTGAAGGAGATGCTTGGAACTTTTGCGGAGTCAACTGGCTTGCGAGTCAACTTCACCAAATCTTCGCTCATTCCAATAAATATGAGCGATGAAGAAGGAGCAAGAGTGGCTGCTTTGCTGGGGTGCGATGTTGGCACGCTGCCATTCACATATCTTGGTTTGCCCATGGGAACTTCAAGGCCCACCATTTACGAGCTGACGCCTCTGGTGGATCGCATTGAGCGCCGTTTGTCTGCATCTTCCTGTTTTCTTAATCAAGGTTGTCGCTTGCAACTTGTTCAGTCCGTGTTGTGCTCCATGCCAATATATTTTTTGTGTACCCTTTCACTTCCAAAGGGCATTATTCAGCAGCTTGAGAGGATCATGCGACAGTGCCTGTGGAGGGGTAATACAGATAACCCACGTCAATCTTTGGCTGCTTGGGATCTTGTCTGTCGTCCTAAGGGTTTTGGTGGTCTGGGTGTTATGGACTTGACCATCCAAAATGAAGCTTTGCTTATTGAACACCTCTTCAAGTTCTTCAACAAAGTGGACGTGCCTTGGGTTTCTCTAATCTGGGATACCTATTACGCATCTTCTCCACCCCAAAGCACCAGGGTCTGTGGTTCCTTTTGGTGGCGCGATATTATGCGTTTATTCCCAAAGTTCTCCAACCTGGCAGTTCCCCAAGTTCATGCTGGTGATACGGTCCTTTTTTGGCTTGATCGTTGGCAGCTGGGAACTCATGTTGTGTTGTTGCAGGACTCTTTCCCAAGGCTCCACTCATTTGCCGTGGACAATGCTGTTACCATCAAAGAGTTCCTTGTGCGGCCTGACATCTTGGAGAATTTTCATCTACCATTATCGCAAGAGGCTTTTTCTGAGATCATACAGTTGCAGGCACTTCTGCCTTTGGTCACTTTGAATGGGGAGATCAAGGACGTGTGGAAGTGGCCTTCCAAGTCTGGAGATTATATGGCAAAGATATACTATAACTCTTGTTTCTCTCAGCTTGTGGCGGATCCAATTTTCAAGTGGATTTGGAAGAGTTCTTGCACGCTAAAGATAAAGGTTTTTGGTTGGCTTCTGTTAATGGATCGTTTGAACACCAAAGATATGATGCAACAAAGACATTGGATCATCCAGGATGACACCTGTGTGCTTTGCAATCTTGCTCATCATGAGGATCGGGCTCATCTTTTCTTTGCTTGCAACTATAGCCACAGGGTTTGGAACTATCTTGGGATATCTTGGACGCCACAACCAAACCAAACCACATATGATTTGGCTCAAGCAGCTAGGAAGGATTTTGGACACCCTTTCTTCTCTGAGGTGGTCTTCACCGCTACATGGAATATTTGGACATAAAGGAATGGGAAGATATTCAGGAATGAGCAACCTTCATTTCGAGCATGGAGAAGGAACTTCATTCATGACATTTCTCTTCTGTCTCACAGGGTTAAATGTAAATATAAGGATAGTTTAATATCTTGGATAGCTGACCTCTTATAGTTTTCTTTTTGTAAGTATTTCTCCTTTCTTGTTTCTTCTGTTAGTTGTAACTAAGGCTCTATTATTTTATTTAATAAAATACTGTGAGGCTGTTGCCTTGCAGTAAATAGTTTCAAAACAAATCTAGATTATCAATCAACCCAAAGACAAAGGATATCTACTCAAAACATCATAAGATGGCAACACATCATTGGATCATAATATGTGGCATAAAGCACCATGTTCAAGTAGGGATTACAGCGGGGTGCGGGAGAGGGGACCGCGTAAAAGAGATGAGGATGGTGATGTTGATGAAGACGATCACCGCGGCGATGATTCCCCTCCCGATGGCACTCCGGCGCCACCATGAGAGAGGAGGAGAGGTTCTCCCCCTTGTGCTTCCTCCTCCATGGCCTCCCCCTAGATGGGGAGAGGTTCTCCCTCTGGTCCTTGGCCTTCACGGCGATGATGGCCCCTCCGGTATCCTCCTCCATGGCCTCCGGTGATGATGGCCCCTTCCTACAGGGTGGCAGAGAGGGCCTATATTGATTTCTCGTGGCTACAGAGGCTTGCGCGGTGGAACTTCCGATCTAGGTTATTTTCTGGAGGTTTTGGCATTTACAGGAGAGGTTGGCGTCGAGAACAAGTCAGGGGCCCCACGGGAAGTCCACGAGGCACAGGGGCGTGCCGTCCACCCTCGTGGGACCCACGGGCCTCCCCTCCGGTAACTCTCCGTTCCAGTATTTTTTATATTTTACAGAAAAAATCTCCGTTGATTTTCATCACATTCTGAGAACTTCTATTTCTGCACAAAAACAACACCACAGTAGTTCTGCTGAAAACAGCGTCAGTCCAGGTTAGCTAATCAAATCATACCAAAATCATATAAAACTACTGTAAACGTGGCATGAATACTTCATAAATTATAGATACGTTGGAGACGTATCAGTTGTTCCTGATGAATCCTTTGAGTATCCAAAGTCCGACTTTTGCTTGAAGACCATGGCAATGCTATCTCGAAGCATGTCTGTGGTACTCCCATGTTCAATAATAACATTTGAAGCACAATGCAAAATGTTTCTTGATCATTTATCCAAACACAGTGAATGGGTAAATATCATGAATCTCTTTGACCCTTTGTCTAAAGGGTTATGTACTTTATATCCAGTCAAGTATGTCATGATCTGTTTGTCTTTGTGAAGGATATGCTTGTCTATAATCACATTTTCCTTTCCATTGGTTTGCTTAAACTGATAATCACACTTTCCTTTTCTGCTAGTTGTTTACCCTCTCTCGTGAGCCACGTATAATCTAAGCAGTAATAATGCACTACTTTAAGTAAACACCTCGTTGTACTACTCTGTCAGTAAGACACCGTTACTATTGTTGATAACATTCTGGTAAGCACCGATGGATGAGAACTTTGGCTATTGGTCCGCCTCGTTCAACGAGCTGGAGAATGGTTCTCTTCGTCCCTCGCCCTTGGTGCCAACATTTGTTGTCAACATAACCGACAGACTATTCTCTGGCATGCCTTTCTATCATAACCATGCAAAATGTCACAACCTTTCCTAATTTTAACCCACATGGTGGGCCCATAACCCACAGTTCCACACGATCGAAATTTGACTCTCCTGTACACCCTGTTGTCAAAGTTATTCCTCGCGCTTGACTTTGTATGTAATTCACGAGCCACCTGCCTAGTGATCTATTCTGGTATCAGATGCAATACTTATTCCCATTGCTATGAACCCCTTTCACACTTCATTTCAGGCAACGAATGATTGCCTATGTGCTTGAAACTTCTATTTTGTACCTTCTTACTTTGCTCATGTTAATTTTTTAAGTTTCAATTCGAGAGTTACTTTCCGCCACCTTTCCTGATGTTATCTACCAGATAAGCAACATTGTAGCGGTCTGTTCTTCCGAAGTTACCCCTTGTCCTTCGTACGCACGATGGAGTTCCCGAAGAAAGGGTGCCGACTTCATCATGATGACCTAAAGCAGAGAAATGAAGACATTAACGTAATGGATCAACCTCTTCGGAAGAGCAACTAGGACCACATACCAAGCATTTCAATAACATACACACAATATGCTCGATATGAGTAAATACAACATGGCATCACAACAAAACTCTACGACTCAAAGTATTTATTCAATAGGCTCCAAGGAGCACGATATTACAAACATGGGTCTCATGACCCAGGATTCAAGTCATACAAGCAACAAGCACATACGGAAGCATGCATAAACATGTCTGAGTACAGTCATATGAAAAGAAAGAAGGCTAGGAAGCCTGTCTTTCTATAAGACCCTCCAAAGGAGCCATACCTCTGTCTGGGATTCCCAAGCAAATTGTCGAAGCCCACGTGGAACTACTAGTGAGACTCAAGTCTCTCTACAAAAACATAAATTAAGAAAACGTGAGTACAAATGTACCCAGCAAGGCTTACATCAGAACTAACTACTTATGCATCAATATCAACAAAGGGGGGTGGTGGAGTTTAACTGCAGCAAGCCAGCTTTGACTCGGTGGCTATCCTGAACTACGATTGCGAGTAACTCCTTTGAGGTGGCACACACGAGTCCACATATTCACCATATCGATACACCACTATGGATCCGCTCCCGTCTCCCTACGAGAAGGCCATCCATAGCACTCACACTTATCTTGCACATTTTAGAGTATCCACTTCAAGTTATCTATGAACAATGTAAGCATCCCAAGTAGTCCATATCCACGGACGCAGCTATTCAAATAGATCATATTACCCTGTAGGGGTGTACTTCTTCACACACGTTCTCACCACTTACCGCCGTTTACACGACATGTCCTTGGCAACCTTCAAGCGGAAGACCAGTGAAGGTGTCGGCCATGACCTGACTAACCACACGAGACTCTAGTCTAGGTTTATCCCATATTTGAGTTCCATCCGCAAGGAAGTCCAGCCGAGGTTTCCACTACGGCCCCAAACGATGTGTGCAGGATTCCCGGACCCACCAAATGGGTGCCTTGGTACACTGTGTCATGTGCCTGCTGCATCACAGCCCACCCCTAAGGTCAGCATTGTGCACAGCCTCCAGCATATTACAAACACCAGAAACTAGTTGCAACTTCTGGATAGAGATCAAGGCGACTAATAAGTCAAGAGAGCTTGGAGTGCCCGGAGCCCAATGTGTGGTAGTAGCTGTCTTGGTTCACAAACACGGAACTCAGTTCCTGAGGACAACTTCAATGAGACAACCCACCATGTACTCCTACATGGCCTCTCATCGCTACCTTTTCCAAATCGTGTTCACACACTTAGAAACTAACGGAGCTTATGAGATTTTCTGTTGAGTTTTGTGTTGTGAAGTTTTCAAGTTTGGGTAAGGATTTGATGGACAATGGAATAAGGAGTGGCAAGATCCTAAGCTTGGGTATGCCCAAGGCACCCCAAGGTAATATTCAAGGACAACCAAGAGCCTAAGATTGGGGATGCCCTGGAAGGCATCCCCTCTTTCGTCTTCGTTTATCGGTAACTTTACTTGAGGCTATATTTTTATTCACCACATGGTATGTGTTTTGCTTGGAGCGTCTTATATTATTTGAGTCTTTGCTTTTTAGTTTGCCACAATCATCCTTGCTGTACACACCTTTTGAGAGACACACGCATGAATCGTGGTTTATTAGAATACTCTATGTGCTTCACTTATATCTTTTGAGCTAGGCAGTTTTGCTCTAGTGCTTCACTTATATCTTTTTAGAGCACGACGTTGGTTTTATTTTATAGAAATTTTTGAACTCTCATGCTTCACTTATATTATTTGGAGAGTCTTTAAACAGCATGGTAATTTGCTTTGGTTATAAATTTAGTCCTAATATGATAGGCATCCAAGAGGGATATAATAAAAACTTTCATATAAATTGCATTGAATACTATGAGACGTTTGATTCCTTATGATTGTTTTGAGATATGAAGATAGTTATATGAGAGTCATGCTAGCAAGTAATTGTGAATTTGAGAAATTCTTGTGTTAAAGTTTGTGATTCCCGTAGCATGCATGTATGGTGAACCGTTATGTGATGAAGTCGGAGCATGATTTATTTATTGATCGTCTTCCTTATGAGTAGCGGTCGGGGATGAGCGATGGTCTTTTCCAACCAATCTACCCCCTAGGAGCATGCATGTAGTACTTCCTTTCTATAACTAATAGAATTTTGCAATAAGTATGTGAGTTCTTTATGACTAATGTTGATTCCATGGATTATACGCACTCTCACCCTTCCACCATTGCTAGCCTCTCTAGTACCGCGCAACTTTTGCTGGTGCCATAAACCCACCATATGATACGCTGTATCCAAACCCGTGATATGATACGCTCTATCACACATAAGCTCTATTATATCTTCCTCAAAACAGCCACCATACCTACCTATTAGGGCCTTTCCATAGCCATTCCGAGATATATTTCCATGCAACTTTCCACCGTTCCATTTATTATGACACACTCCATCATTGTCATATTGGTTTGCATGATCATGTAGTTGACTTCATATTTGTGGCAAAGCCATCGTTCATAATTCTTTCATACATGTCACTCTTGATTCATTGCACATCCCGGTACACCACCGGAGGTATTCATATAGAGTCATATTTTGTTCTAAGTATCGAGTTGTAGTTCTTGACTTGTAAGTAAATAAAAGTGTGATGATCTTAATTACTAGAGCATTGTCCCATGTGAGGAAAGGATGATGGAGACTATGATTCCCCCACAAGTCGGGATGAGACTCGAGACGAAAAAAAGAGAAGGAGGCCAAAAAATGAAAGAAGGCCCAAACAAAAAAAAGAAAAAATGAGAGCAAAGAGAGAAGGGGCAATGCGACTATCCTTTTACGACACTTGTGCTCCAAAGTAGCACCATGATCTTCATGATAGAGAGTCTCCTATATTGTCACTTTCATATACTAGTGGGATTTTTTAATTATAGAACTTGGCTTATATATTCCAATGATGGGCTTGCTCAAATTGCCCTAGGTCTTCATGAGCAAGCGAGTTGGATGTACACCCACTTAGTTTCTTTTTGAGCTTTCACAAACTTATAGCTCTAGTGCATCCATTGCATGGAAATCCCTACTCACTCACATTGATATCTATTGATGGGCATCTCCATAGCCCATTGATACACCTAGTTGATGAGACTATTTCCTTCTTTTTGTCTTCTGCACAACTACCTTCTATTCCACCTATAGTGCTATGTCCATGGCTCATGCTCATGTATTGCGTGAAAGTTGAAAAAGCTTGAGAACATCACAAGTATGAAACAATTGATTTCCTTGTCATCGGGGTTGTGCATGATTTGAATATTTTGTGTGATGAAGATGGAGCATAGCCAGACTATATGATTTTGTAGGGATAAGCTTTTTTTGGCCATCATATTTTGAGAAGACATAATTGCCTTGTTAGTATGCTTGAAGTATTATTGTTTTTATGTCAATATAAAAGTTTTGTTTTGAATCATACAGATCTGAACATTCATGCCACAATAAATAAATTACTTGGATAAATATGTTAGGTAGCATTCCACATAAAAAATTCTATTTTTATCATTTACTTACTCGAGGAAGAGCAGGTATTAAGCTTGGGGATGCTTGATACGTCTCCAACGTATCTATAATTTTTGATTGTTCCATGCTATTATATTATCTGTTTTGGATGTTTTATATGCATTAATATGCTATTTTATATTATTTTTGGGACTAACCTATTAACCTAGAGTCCAGTGCCAGTTCCTGTTTTTTCCCTATTTTCGAGTTTCGCAGAAAAGGAATACCAAACGGAATAAAACCTTCGCCATGATTTTTCTTGGACCAGAAGACAACCAGGAGACTTCGAGATGAAGTCGGAGGAGCCACTAGGCGGCCATAAGGACGGAGGGCGCGCCCAGGGGGGTAGGGCGCCCCCACCCTTGTGGGCCCCTCGTGCACCTCCTGACCTAATTCTTGCGCCTATATATTACCATATAACCCCAAACCAACAGAGGCATCCACGAAAACACTTTTCCACCGCCGCAAATTTCTATACCCGTGAGATTCCATCTAGGAACCTTTTCCGGCACCCTGCCGGAGGGGGATTCGATCATGGATGGTTTCTACATCAACTCTATTGTCCTTCTGATGAAGCGTCAGTAGTTTACCACAGACCTACGGGTCCATAGCTAGTATCTAGATGGCTTCTTCTCTCTCTTTGATTCTCAATACCACGTTCTCCTCGATGTTCTTGGAGATCTATTCGATGTAATACTTTTTTCTGGTGTGTTTGCCGAGATCCGATGAATTGTGGATTTATGATCAGCTTATCTATGAATATTATTTGAATCTTCTCTGAATTCTTTTATGCATGATTTGGTATCTTTGTAATTCTCTTCGAACTATCGGTTTGGTTTGGCCAACTAGATTGGGTTTTCTTGCAATGGGAGAAGTGCTTAGCTTTGGGTTCAATCTTGCGGTGTCCTTTCCCAGTGACAGTTGGGGCAGCAAGGCACGTATTGTATTGTTGCCATCGAGGATGAAAAGATGTGGTTTTCATCATATTGCTTGAGTTAATTCCTCTACATCATGTCATCTTGCTTAATGCGTTACTCCGTTCTTTATGAACTTAATACTCTAGATGGATGCTGGATAGCGGTCGATGTGTGGAGTAATAGTAGTAGATGCAGAATCATTTTGGTCTACTTGACACGGACGTGATGCCTATATTCATGATCATTGCCTTAGATATCGTCATAACTTTGCGCTTTTCTATCACTTGCTCGACAGTAATTTGTTCACCCACCATATTATTTTCTATCTTGAGAGAAGCCTCTAGTAAAACCTATGGCCCTCGGGTCTCTTTTCCATCATATAAGTTTACAACCTACTATTTTGCAATCTTTTACTTTCCGATCTATAAACCAAAAAATACCAAACATATTCAGTTTATCGTTTATCTCTCTCTATCATATCTCACTTTTGCAAGTAACTGTGAAGGGATCGACAACCCCTTTATCGCGTTGGGTGCAAGTTGTTTGATTGTTTGTGCAGGTATTTGGTGACTTGTGCATTGTCTCCTACTGGATTGATACCTTGGTTCTCAAACTGAGGAAATACTTATCTCTACTTTGTTGCATCACCCTTTCCTCTTCAAGGAAAAAACCAACGCAAGGTCAAGAAGTAGAAAACGTTCCGGTCATCAACGTATGAACCCATGTCGTAGCAAGCTACAAGGACTTAAAGGAACAACGCGTGACATTTCCCTGAAGGGACAAACACAGGAACAAAGAAGGATGCATGCCGGCCAACCTAAGTGTTCCAGAGCAGTAGCAAACTACCATGGCTTAGTGGAAGCACCAAGAGGCATTTCCCCATAAGTAAGGCTACCAAGAATAAACAACTAGGTGCCGGATCCCATACATACCAAGCATTTCAATAACATACACACAGTATGCTCGATATGTACAAATACAACATGGCATCACAACAAAACTTTACGACTCAAAGTATTTATTCAATAGGCTCAAAGGATCCAAATATTACAAACATGGGTCTCATCACCCAGCATTCAAGTCATACAAGCAATAAGCACAGGCGGAAGCATAAACATGTCTGAGTACAGACATAAGAAGGCTAGGAAGCCTCTCTCTATCTATAAGACCCTCCAAAGGGGCCAGACATCTGTTTGGGATTCCCAAGCTAATTGTCGAAGCCCATGTGGAACTACTAGTGAGAATCAAGTCTCTCTGCAAAAACATAAATTAAGAAAACGTGAGTAAAAATGTACCCAGCAAGGCTTACGCTAGAACTGACTAATTATGCATCAGTATCAACAAAGGGGGGTGGTGGAGTTTAATTGCAGTAAGCTAGCTTTGACTCGGTGGCTATCCTGAACTACGATTGCCAGTAACTTCTTTGAGGTAGCACACATGAGTCCACACATTCACCATATCAATACATCACTATGGATCCGCTCCCGTCTCCCTACGAGAAGGCCATCCATAGCACTCACACTTATCTTGCGCATTTTATAGTATCCACTTCAAGTTATCTATGAACAATGTAAGCGTCCCAAGTAGTCCATATCCGCGGACGCGACTATTCAAATAGATCATATTACCCTGCTGTGACGTCTGGATAATTGAGCTACAGTGAACCTCCGCTAATGATGCCACGTCACCTCGTTTACTGTTGATAAACCCACGTCAGTTCGAAACCCAGTTCAAATTTAAATTTAAAATAAAGGAAAACAATAAAAGTTTTCAAATATTAAAACTAAATGTTCGGGTGGACACAAATAAATCATGGATAATTATGATGGAGAAACCACACTTATATAAAATCTTTAAATACTCTAAAATGAATAAAACAGTACTCAAAACAATTATTGAAATGCCTGTTATAATTAATAAAATGTTAAACTATTCTATTTAGGTGTTAAACTTTTTATCGCAGTGGGTTTAGTGGTAGTACTAAGGTAGGGATCATTTTTGTACTTTAACAAGCTAAAATAAAATGAGGAACAAAATAAAACAGAAAAGAAGTGAAAACTAAAATACAAAAAAAAACAAAGACAGAAGGCCCCCCGGCCTACTGGGCCAACGGCCCAGCCGGCCAGCCACTGGCCCAATCGGCCCCTCACCCCTGCATAACCCCCCATCGTAGCAAACCCTAGATCGATCCCCATCTCTCCCTCATTCCCCACTTCGCGCCACACGTCACTCCTCCTGCACAAACCCCCCACTCCTCGCTCTCTTCCCCCCTCGATCTGGATCGAGACCGGGTGGGCTCGCCCTTCGCTCGGTGTTGAAGCCCCTCGCCGGCGTGGCCCGAAGACCACCCCGATGATCGCTCTGCCCGTCGCCGTTGGCCGCCGCCGCCCGGAGCGCTTCCTCGCCGGCCTGCCCCTCTCCGTCGCGTCGTCCCCCTCGACCCCCGCTGCCCTGGCCCTACAATCCCCCTGTGAGGCCCCCCTCCTCGTCTCTTCCCTGCACGCGCCCACCGGCGCCGTCCCGCGTCCATCGGCGCCATCCCGCGTCCACGCCCGAGGCCCCTAGACCACGCCCCTACCGCCTCCAGTGCGCGCATGGCCGCCCCCGCGCCCGTTTGTCGGCGTGTGACCCACGCCCCTGTCGCTACTCATTGCTGCAATCGCGCCTACGTCCCGCGCGCCTTGGCCTTGGCCTCGTGCCATGTCGGCGCCCGCCTCTGCGAGCTATCGCACCGCCCGTCCCTGCTACCTTGTCGCCTACAGCCTCCTCGCGTGCGAGCCGCTGCTTGCTACCTGTTGTTGCTGTTGCCTGCATGCTGCCTAGCTGTTGCTTTGTTGCTCCTTCTTCCTGCTCCTTCCCCGCTGTCGTTGCTCGCGTCGTAGCCGCCCAGCCCACGCGCATCTCCGAGTGCTCCTGTACGCTCCCGTGCCATGGCCGTGTGTGAGGCCGGTTGGCTCTCTGTACATGCGGCCAACCCACTAAACAAGGGCCTAATGAAAGATTGTTAGGGTACTTAGTGATAAGTTAGCTTGTAGTCCATGGCAAGTGCGACCCCCTGATTAAATTAGCTAGATGATTTATTGACACGTGCCAATGACATGTGGGGCCTATGCCCCAGAACAATTTAGAAAAAAATGAACAAAAAAATAAATAGTAAATAATTTAAACAATTAATTAATTAGTTAATTAATTAAGTTAATTAATCCTGTTAATTAATCTAATCAATCAGTTAGGTTAATTAAACCCTAATTAGACTAAACAGTCTATGACTAGTGGGACCCACACATCAGCGACCGAGTCAACGCCTCTGTTGACTGCTGATGTCATGCTGACGTCATGATGATGTCAGCATGCACTGTTCTGGATAATGTTAAATTAAATTAATTAATTAAATTCTAGAAATTAATAAAATCTTTAGAAAATCATATCTTTTAATCCGTAACTCGGATTAAATTATTTTCAACATGAAAGTTGCTCAGAACGACGAGACGAATCCGGTTAAGCAACCCGTTCGTCCACCACACACCCCTAGAATATCGAACACGCAACTTTCCCCCTCCGGTACCTCTGGTCGAAAACATGAAACACCGGGGATGCTTTCCCGGATGTTTCCCCCCTTCGCCGGTATCACCTCATACCGCGTTAAAACACGTCTAGCTCTGCCTATTGTCCTGTTATGCACTTGCTTGCTATATATTTACTGTTTCCCCCCCCCCCTCTTCTCTTCGGTAGACCCCATGACGATGCTGTTGCCCCTGTTGTCGACTACGTCAGCGACGACCCCTCCTTCTTGTCTAAACAACCAGGCAAGCCCCCCCTCCCTTGATCACCAAATATCGCCTATTCTTCTCTATACTGCTTGCATTAGAGTAGTGTAGCATGTTACTGCTTTCAGTTAATCCTATACTGCTGCATAGCCTATCCTTGCTACTACTGTTGATACCTTTACCTGCTATCCTATTGCTTAGTATAGGATGCTAGTGATCCATCAGTGGCCCTACACTCTTGTCCGTCTGCCATGCTATACTACTGGGCCGTGATCACTTTGGGAGGTGATCACGGGCATATACTATATACTTTACACTGTTACATTACTTGTGATACTGTTCGGAGATGGGGGCTGAAGGGGCAGGTGGTTCCACCCAGCTAGTGGTGGGCCTGGGTTCCCGACGGCCCCCGACTGTTACTTTGAGGCGGAGCGACAGGGCAGGTTCAGAACACCTAGGAGAGAGGTGGGCGTGGCCCTGTTCGGCGTTCGCGGATACTTAACACGCTTAACGAGATCTTGGTATTTGATCTGAGTCTGGACATTTGGTCTATACGCACTAACCAACTAAGTGGGAAAGATATGGGCACTCGGCGTCATGGTATCAGCCGAAGCCTTTGTGACGTCAGCGACTGAGCGGCGCGCACCGGGTTGGACCGCGTAACGTGACTTCCTTTGTAATGGAGGTTGCTAGGTCTGCTCTCCGGCCGCGTACGCAACATGCAGGTGTGCAATGGGCGATGGGCCCAGACCCCTGCGCGCATAGGATTTAGACCGGTGTGCTGACCGCTTTGTTGTGCCTAGGTGGGGATGCGACGTGTTGATCTTCCGCGGCCGGGCATGACCCAGAAAAGTGTGTCCGGCCAAATGGGATCGAGCGTGTTGGGTTATGTGGTGCACCCCTGCAGGGAAGATTATCTATTCGAATAGCTGTGTCCCTCGGTAAAAGGACGACCCGGAGTTGTACCTTGACCTTATGACAACTAGAACTGGATACTTAATAAAACACACCCTTCCAAGTGCCAGATACAACCCGGTGATCGCTCTCTAACAGGGCATCGAGGAGGGGATCGCCGGGTAGGGTTATGCTATGCGATGCTACTTGGAGGACTTCAGTCTACTCTCTTCTACATGCTGCAAGACGGAGGCTTCCAGAAGAGTAGTCTTCGACAGGATTAGCTATCCCCCTCTTATTCTGGCATTCTATAGTTCAGTCCACTGATATGGCCCTTTACACATATATCCATGCATATGTAGTGTAGCTCCTTGCTTGCGAGTACTTTGGATGAGTACTCACGGTTGCCTTTCTTCCTCTTTTCCCCCTTTCCCTTCTACGTGGTTGCCGCAACCAGATGCCGGAGCCGAGTATCCAGACGCCACCGTTGACGACGACTCCTACTACACCGGAGGTGCCTTCTACTACTTGTAGCCCGCTGATGACGACCAAGAGTAGTTTAGGAGGATCCCAGGCAGGAGGCCTGCGCCTCTTTCGATCTATATCCCAGTTTGTGCTAGCCATCTTATGGCAACTTGTTTAACTTATGTCTGTACTCAGATATTGTTGCTTCTGCTGACTCGTCTATGATCGAGCACTTGTATTCGAGCCGTCGAGGCCCCTGGCTTGTATTATGATGCTTGTATGACTTATTTTATTTTTAGAGTTGTGTTGTGATATCTTCCCATGAGTCCCTGATCTTGATCGTACACGTTTGCGTGTATGATTAGTGTACGGTCAAATCAGGGGCGCCACACCTGCAAGGGTGTACTTCTTCACACACGCTCTCAGCACTTACCGCCATTTACACGACATGTACTTGGCAACCTTCAAGCGGAAGCACAGCGAAGGTGTCAGCCACGACCTGACTAACCACACGAGACTCTAGTCCAGGTTTATCGCTTATTTGAGTTCCATCCGCAAGGAAGTCCGGCCGAGGTTCCCACTACGACCCCAAACGATGTGTGCAGGGTTCCCGAACCGACCAAACGGGTGCCTCGGTACACCGTGCCACGTGCCTGCCACATCGCAGCCCACCCCTAAGGTCAGCATTGTGCACGGCCTCCAGCATACGACAAACACCAGAAACTAGTTCCAACTCCTGGACAGAGATTAAGGTGACTAATAAGTCGAGAGAGCTTGGAGTGCCCGGAGCCCAATGTGTGGTATTAGCTGTCTTGGATCACAAACACGGAACTCAGTTCCTGAGGACGGCTTCAATGAGACAACCCACCATGTACTCCTACATGGCCTATCATCGCTACCTTTACCAAATCGTGTTCACACACTTAGCTCTCAACAATAGGACATGTTTACCACCATTCCAATCCATCCCGGATGAATCAGACCTGACACAACTCTAAGCATAGTAGGCATAACAATCAAACATGAATGAGTTGGCACATCATGGCTCAAACAAATCCTACTCATGCTAGTGGTTTTTTACTAATTACCGTGACAAAGATAGGTCATGCAGAGGAATGGGTTCAACTACCGCAACATGTAACAGTTGAATCGTTGTTGTCCTAATGCAGTAAATGAGAGCAGGAGCGAGAGAGTGGGATTGTATCGGGGTGATCAAGGGGGGTTTGCTTGCTTGGCACTTCTGAAGATATAGCATAGTGTCTTCTTTAGTGACATCGATCTCAATGTCGGAACAACCATCTACCGAGAGGGGACAACTACCGGTAAACACAAACAGGAACAACATTCACTATAATGCACAACCAAATGCATGATATGGCATATTAAGATACTGAATTCACCTAATGCAATATTTAGACAAGTTAATTGAAGTGGAATTCAAACAAGATCAAATTCCAACACCAAATGTTATTTCAAAGGTTGCCCTAATCATCATTTGTCCTAATCAGTGAGGTTAACTTGTTCAAACATGCATGAAAATGGCATAAACAGATTCTTCATGTTTTTCATATATAAATTATTTTCATTGGAGTTATAGATTATTTTCTATGATTTTTAGAAGTTTAACCCTTTTTCTGGAATTTATGGTTATTCTAATTTAAACTAAATCCAGAAAATGACTTATTGCGTCAGGATGACATCAGGGTGACGTCAATGGTCAACAGGTGCGGTCCAGGTCAAACCTGACTAGTGGGACCCGCGTGTTAGTGTCTTAACTGGTTAACAGGGGTCGTTAGTGCTAACTAACTTATTAATCTAATTAACACAGGGGCTAGGCCCACACGTCAGCGACTCAGAGAGGTCAAACCCAGTCAATCGGGTCAACTCCGCCAGAGTCAACCCACGGCTCATCACAGGCGAGCCCAGAGACGGCGGAGGGCTTCGGGATTCGCCCTCCGTCAACCAAATGGACGGCGGACGGGCCCCGCATGGAGCTGGTGCTCGTACACGCACAATGGAGCAGCCAGCAGCAGCTAGGGCAGCCTGTGGAAGCGGCTGTATGGACAGCGGCGACGGCCGGAGCTATAGCAGCACAGGCGCGAGGGCTGCAGCGCATTAGCAAGTGAGCAGAGGGGTGCATCGAGATCCTGGGGACCCGAAGAGCACGCGGGAGCTACTGGAGCGAGCGGAAGAGCTCCAGGGCGTGAGGTTCACCGGCCATTGTGATGGCCGGAGCTCCGTGCTTGCGGGGATGACAACTACAGCACAAGCGCGAGAAAATGGGTAGGGGGAAATATCAGTAGCTCACGGTAAGGAGGATGGTGTAGACGGCAGGGCTGGGGACGCGTTGGTTGTCGCGAATTGACGATGAGGACCTCCGGGCACCGGCGGCGAAGATGACGACGTTGGCGATGCAGCGGAGCCCTCCGATTCGTTTCCTTCGTCGTGGAGACGAGGTACTCGACGGCGTGTCATACGTCTCCAACATATCTATAATTTATGAAGTATTCATGCTATTGTATTATCCATCTTGGATGTTTAATGGGCTTCACTATGCACTTTTATATTATTTTTGGGACTAACCTATTAACCCAGAGCCCAGTGCCAGTTTCTGTTTTTCCCTTGTTTCAGCGTTTCGCAGAAAAGGAATACCAAACGGAGTACAAACGGAATGAAACCTTAGGGAGCATGATTTTTGGAACGAACGTGATCCAGTAGACTTGGAGTTGAAGTCATGGAATCTTCGAGGTGGCCATGAGGCAGGGAGGCGCGCCCCCCACCCTCGTGGGCCCCTCGTGGCTCCCCTTACCGACTTCTTTCGCCTATATATATCCATATACCCTAAAAACATCGGGGAACAGAATAAATCGGGAGTTCTGCCGCCGCAAGCCTCTGTAGCCACCAAAAACCAATCAGGACCCTGTTCCGGCACCCTGCCGCAGGGGGGAACCCTCACCGGTGGCCATCTTAATCATCCCGGCGCTCTCTATGATGAGGAGGGAGTAGTTCACCCTCGGGGCTGAGGGTATGTACCAGTAGCTATGTCTTTGATCTCTCTCTCTCTATCTCTCTCGTGTTCTTGAGGTGGTACGATCTTGACGTATCGCGAGCTTTGCTATTATAGTTGGATCTTATGATGTTTCTCCGCCTCCACTCTCTTGTAATGGATTGAGTTTTCCCTTTGAAGTTATCTTATCAGATTGAGTCTTTAAGGATTTGATAACACTCGATATATGTCTTGCATGTGCTTATCTGTGGTGACAATGGGATATCACGTGATCTACTTGATGTATGTTTTGGTGATCAACTTGCGGGTTCAGTGACCTTGTGAACTTATGCATAGGTGTTGGCACACGTTATCGTCTTGACTCTCCGATGGAAACTTTGGGGCACTCTTTGAAGTTCTATGTGTTGGTTGAATAGATGAATCCGAGATTGTGTGATGCATATTGTATAATCATACCCACGGATACTTGAGGTGACATTGGAGTATCTAGGTGACATTAGGGTTTTTTGTTGATTTGTGTCTTAAGGTGTTATTCTAGTACGAACTCTATGATAGATCGAATGGAAAGAATATCTTCGTGTTATTTTACTACAGACTCTTGAATAGATCGATCAGAAAGGATAACTTTGAGGTGGTTTCGTACCCTACAATAATCTCTTCGTTTGTTCTCCTCTATTAGTGACTTTGGAGTGACTGTTTGTTGCATGTTGAGGGATAGTTATATGATCCAATTATGTTATTATTGTTGAGAGAACTTGCACTAGTGAAAGTATGAACCCTAGGCCTTGTTTCCTAGCATTGTAATACCGTTTACGCTCACTTTTTTTACTTGCTACCTTGCCGTTTTTATATTTTCAGATTACAAAAACCTATATCTACCACCCATATTGCACTTGTATCACCATCTCTTCGCCGAACTAGTGCACCTATACAACTTACCATTGTATTGGGTGTGTTGGGGACACAAGAGACTCTTTGTTATTTGGCTGCAGGGTTGCTTGAGAGAGACCATATTCATCCTACGCCTCCCATGGATTGATAAACCTTAGGTCATCCACTTGAGGGAAATTCGCTACTGTCCTACAAACCTCTGCACTTGGAGGCCCAACAACGTCTACAAGAAGAAGGTTGCATAGTAGACATCAAGCTCTTTTCTGGCGCCGTTTCCGGGGAGGTTAGCACTTGAAGGTATATCTTTAGATCTTGTAATCAAATCTTTTAGTTTCTTGTTTTATCACTAGTTTGGTCTATAAAAGAAAACTACAAAAAAATGGAATTAGGATTGCCTCATATGCTTCATCTTTTTAATGTCTTCCGTGAAAATAAGGATTCCGATAATTGTGCTCAAGTGCTAGAAGAAGAATGCATTAGAATTTTTTGCACTAAATATTTGAATGATGAGCATGATTGCAATGTTGTTAGTACGAATTCCTTGAATATCCATGATGCTAATGATAAGCAAAGCCACAAGCTTGGGGAAGCTAGGTTTGATGAAGATGATATTTTTTATCCCCCAAGTTTTGAAGAGCAAATTTACTATGATGAAAGCATGCCTCCTATTTATGATGATTATATTGATGAAATTGGATTTGGAGAGGTCATGACTTTATTTAGTGATGAATCCACTATTTCGGAAGAGGTTTCAATTGATTATGAGAACAAAGTTGCTATCTATGATGATTATTGTGATGACTTTCATGCTATTAAGAATAATGATATCCATGAAACTTGTCATCATGATTTTAACTTTCAATTGGATCATGCCTCACATGATAGTTATTTTGTTGAGTTTGCTCCTACTACTATTCATGAGAAGAAATTTGCTTATGTGGAGAGTAATAAAAATTCTATGCTTGTAGATCATGAAAAGAATGATTTATGTGATGGTTATATTGTTGAAATTCATGTTGCGGCTGAAAATTATTATGCGGGAGGAATATATGCTTGTAGGAATTGCAATAATAACAAGTTTCCTCTCTATGTGCTTAAAGTTTTAAAGTTATGCTTGTTTTGCCTTCCTATGCTAGTTGATTATTGTTCCCATAAATTGTTTGTTCACAAAATCCCTATGCATAGGAAGTGGGTAGACTTAAATGTGCTAGTCATATTCTTCATGATGCTCTCTTTATGTTTCAGTTCTTATCTTCTAGTTGAGCATCATTGAAATCATCATGCCTAGCTAGGGGCGTTAAACGATAGCGCTTGTTGGGAGGCAACCCAATCTTGCTTTTGTTCCTTGCTTTTTGTTCCTGTTTAGTAATAAATAAATCATCTAGACTCTAGTTAGATGTGATTTTATGTTTTAATTAGTGTTTGTGCCAAGTAAGACCTATAGGATCTTCTTGGATGATAATTATTTTATCTTGCTGAAAAAGACAGAAACTTTCTGCTCACGAAAACAATTGTTAAGAATCACCAGAAATAGATAAAATACTGATTCAAATTGAAGTAGATCAATAAACAAATTATCTAGGTCTTCCTATTTTGGTAGAGTTTTCTGAGTTCCAGAATTTTGCGTTTGATGCAGATTACTACAGACTATTCTGTTTTTGACAGATTCTGTTTTCTATGTGTTGTTTGCTTATTTTGATGAATCTATGAGTAGTATCGGAGGATATGAACCATAGAGGAGTTGGAATACAGTAGATATTACACCAATAAGAATTTAGATTGAGTTCACAACAATACCTAAGTGGTGATTTATTTTCTTATACTAACGGAGCTTACGCGTTTTCTGTTGAGTTTTGTGTTGTGAAGTTTTCAAGTTTTGGGTAAAGATTCAATGGACTATGGAATAAGGAGTGGCAAGAGCCTAAGCTTGGGGATTCCCAAAGAACCACAAGGTAATATTCAAGGTCAACCAAGAGCCTAAGCTTGGGGATGCCCCGTAAGGCATCCCCTCTTTCGACTTCGTTCATCGGTAACTTTACTTGGAGCTATATTTTTATTCACCACATGATATGTGTTTTGCTTGGAGCATCATTTTATTTTGTTAGTATTTGATTTTTTTATTTATAATAATGTTTTGCATCTTTTATTTCAATAAAAGTGGCATTGATAGCCTTTACTATGCTTATTTTACAAGTCTACATGTTGCTGTTTGAAAACAGAAAGTTTACCGCTGTTGTAAAAATTCCCTAGAAAAGTCAGAATGTGATAAAATGTTGAAGCATTTTGCATAACAAGATCTGATAAATTTACTACAGTGGAAATTTTCTTTCATAATTTTTGGAGCTAGGGAAGTATGGATCTTGCTGCATTCTTTACAGACTGTACTGTTTTGGCAGATTGTTGTTATGTTTGCATTGTTTGCATATGTTTGCTTGTTTAATGATTCTATTTGAGGATATGAGTATTAAATATGCAAAGGCATTTAGTATGCAATTTTGAATAATAATTTTAGTGATTTGTTACAGTAGAAAATGATAAGGTTTTTGCATTGGTTTATACTAACTTATCTCACGAGTCCTTGTTGAGTTTTGTGTGGATGAAGCTTTTGAGATTTAGGGAGACCGTAATATGAGAGGAATTAAGGAGACACAAAAGCTCAAGCTTGGGGATGCCCAAGGCATCCCAAGATAATATTTCAAGAAGTCTCAAGCGTCTAAGCTTGGGGATGCCCCGGTTGGCATCCCACCTTTCTTCTTCAACAACCATCGGTTAGTTTCGGTTGATCCTAAGTTTTTTGCTTCTTCACGTGATGTTTGTTATTCTTAGAAGGTCATATTATTTTGTTTTTCTTGCTGTTTGAATAAAATATCAATATCTGAAATTATTAAATGGGAGAGTCTTCACATAGCTACATAATTATTTAACTACTCATTGATCTTCACTTATATCTTTTTGGAGTAGTTTGTCATTTACTCGTATGCTTCACTTATATCCTATGAGTAAATAGTTCAATGATTTGAATATCATAAATCTGAAATTATATATGTTTCATATGCTTATCCCATGGGGAGTAATGACTTCACATATAAGAAGTAGAGGTGGTAAATTTATTGAAGGTTAGCAAACATTGTATTGGTCACTTGAACAATTCATGAAAGAAAATTGAAGGAAGAGAGATTTCACATATAAATATACTATCTTGGACATCTTCTATGATTGTGAGCCCCATTAATTATTTTCAAACCTGAGCAAATTAGTTGAAGTTGGACAAGGAAGACAACATAATGAGTTATGCTTGGGTATATTTGTATATAAGTTATATTGTTATGGATTCTCTAACATGTGGTGCTTGCTATTTAGAATCCTTTGCCAGCCAAAATATCTGTACTAAGCGGGAATACTGCTTGTGCATCCAAATTCCTTGAACCAAGTTTCTTCCATGAGTGTCCACCATATCTACCTATATGCGGTATTTACCTGCCGTTCCAAGTAAATTTGCATGTGCCAAACTCTGAACCTTCAAATAATAATCTGTTTTGTTTGCCCAAATCGCTCATGTAGCGACTAGGGGCTGTCAGTATCTTCCATGCTAGGTTGCTTATTCTCACGATGAGTGGACCCGGCTCATCATTCACGACAAAATGGTTGGTAACTGGGATGCCCAGTCCTATGATCAAAAGATCAAAATCAAATTCACAAATAATTTAAACAAAACTCTCCCAGGAATGTTGATAGTTAGACGGCACCCGTTGTTTCGGACAAGCCGTGGAGTGTGAATGTTGGTGGAGGGGGAGTAAAATTTTTACTGTTCTGCGTGGGAACCGCCTATGATGTATCTAGTATGGAAGATATTGGGAACTCTTGGTCGTTATTTTGACAATGGAAGCATACCTCTCAAAATTATTTTCATCTCTGTTTTAGCTTTGAGGTTTGGCACCTCTACAAATCCCTGCTTCCCTCTGCGAAGGGTCTATCTTTTACTTTTATGCAAGAGTCAGTAGTATTCCTTCTCATTCCAACCTACTCTTTAGTTGGCAAGCATCATGTGATGCAATATCTAAGCATATATGGCCATTCAAATATATTTGATCATGAATTATTATTGTTGACAATTATCTATATGATAAATAAGTTGGGAGGCCAAACATTAAGCCCCTATCTTTCTCTGTGTTCGATGAATGCTATTTGTTCTAAAAATATGCTTTGAGTGGTAGCAATCATGGAAGACTATATGATAGTTGAGTATGTGGGATTTGCTATATCAAAGCTCTGACATAGACTCTTCCTGAAAATAAGATGAATTGTAATTGGTTGATGACTAATAACACAGTTTGTTAGTTTTGAAGTAAGTTTATGATCTATACTTTAACATGTGAATAGCTTGTTACTTGATCATGAAAAGTACTATGAGTTGAGCTACTGTTTTGACATATAATGATGCTAGAAAAGGTGATTGAAATTATCATTGAACAAACTTATGCACCTGCTACCATTCAAACTTCATAAATTATTTCTTTTATCATTTACCTACTCGAGGACGACCAAGAATTAAGCTTGGGGATGCTGATACGTCTCCAACGTATCTATAATTTATGATGTATTCATGCTATTATATTATCCATCTTGGATGTTTAATGGGCTTTACTATGCACTTTTATATTATTTTTGGGACTAACCTATTAACCCAAATCCTAGTGTCATTTTCTGTTTTTCCCTTGTTTGAGAGTTTCACATAAAAGGAATATCAATCGGAGTCCAAACAGAATGAAACCTTCGGGAGCGTGATTTTTAGAACGAACGTGATCCAGGAGACTTGGGTTGAAGTCAAGGAAGCTTCAAGGTGGCCACGAGGCAGGGAGGCGCGCCTGCCCCCCTGGGCGCGCCCCCACCCTCGTGGGCCCCTCGTGGCTCCCCTTACCGACTTCTTTCGCCTATATATATCCATATACCCTAAAAACATTGGGGAACACAATAGATCGGGAGTTCCGCCGCCACAAGCCTCTATAGCCACCAAAAACAAATCAGGACCCTATTCCGGCACCCTGCCGGAGGGGGGAACCCTCACCGGTGGCCATCTTCATCATCCCGGCACTCTCCATGATGAGGAGGGAGTAGTTCACCCTCGGGGCAGACGGTATGTACCAGTAGCTATGTGTTTGATCTCTCTCTCTCTCTCATGTTCTTGAGGTGGTACGATCTTGATGTATCGCGATCTTTGCTATTAGAGTTGGATCTTATGATGTTTCTCCCCCTCTACTCTCTTGTAATGGATTGAGTTTTCCCTTTGAAGTTATCTTATCGGATTGAGTCTTTAAGGATTTGAGAACACTTGATGTATGTCTTGCATGTTCTTATCTGTGGTGACAATGGGATATCACGTGATCTACTTGATGTATGTTTTGGTGATCAACTTGCGGGTTCAGTGACCTTGTGAACTTATGCATAGGGGTTGGCACACGCTTTCGTCTTGACTCTCCGGTAGAAACTTTGGGGCACTCTTTGAAGTTCTATGTGTTGGTTGAATAGATGAATCCGAGATTGTGTGATGCATATCGTATAATCATACCCACGGATACTTGAGGTGACATTGGATTATCTAGATGACATTAGGGTTTTGGTTGATTTATGTCTTAAGGCGTTATTCTAGTACGAACTCTATGATAGATCGAACAGAAAGAATAGCTTCGTGTTATTTTACTACGGACTCTTGAATAGATCGATCAGAAAGGATAACTTTGAGGTGGTTTCATACCCTACAATAATCTCTTCGTTTGTTCTCCGCTATTGGTGACTTTGGAGTGACTCTTTGTTGCATGTTGAGGGATAGTTATATGATCCAATTATGTTATTATTGTTGAGAGAACTTGCACTAGTGAAAGTATGAACCCTAGGCCTAGTTTCCTAGCATCGCAATACCGTTTACGCTCCCTTTTAATACTTGCTACCTTGCTGTTTTTATATTTTCAGATTACAAAAACCTATATCTACCATACATATTGCACTTGTATCACCATCTCTTCACCGAACTAGTGCACTTATACAATTTACCACTGTAATGGGTGTGTTGGGGACACAAGAGACTCTTTGTTATTTGGTTGCAGGGTTGCTTGAGAGAGACCATCTTCATCCTACGCCTCCCACGGATTGATAAACCTGAGGTCATCCACTTGTTGGAAATTTGCTACTGTCCTACAAACATCTGCACTTGGAGGCCCAACAACATCTACAAGAAGAAGGTTGAGTATTAGACATCAGCGCGTCGGGATCCTGAGGACCCGAAGAGCACGTGGGAGCTATTGGAGCGAGTGGAAGAGCTCCGGGGCGTGAGGTTTGCCTTCCATGGCGATGGCCGGAGATCGGTGCTCGCGGGGACGGTGATACGTCTCCAACGTATCTATAATTTTTGATTGTTCCATGCTATTATATTATTTGTTTTGGATGTTTTATAAGCATTAATATGCTATTTTATATTATTTTTGGGACTAACCTATTAACCCAGAGCCCAGTGTCAGCTTCTGCTTTTTCCTTGTTTTAGTGTTTCGCGGAAAAGGAATACCAAACGGAATAAAACTTTCGTGATGATTTTTCTTGGACCAGAAGACATCCAGAGGACTTGGAGTGCAAGTCAGAGGAGCCACAAGGTGGTCGCAAGGACGGAGGGCGTGCCCCCTACCCTTGTGGGCCCCTCGTGACTCCTCCCACCTATTTCTTCCTCCTATATATTCTCACATATCCCAAAACCAATCAGGAGAGCCATGAAAATCCTTTTCCACCGCCGCAACCTTTTATACATGTGAGATCCCATCTAGGGGCCTTTTCTGGCGTCCTGCCAGAGGGGGATTCGATCACGGAGGGCTTCTACATCAACACCATTGCCCTTCCGATGAAGCGTGAGTAGTTTACAACAAAACTACAGGTCCATAGCTAGTAGCTAGATGGCTTTTTCTCTCTCTTTGATTCTCAATACCATGTTCTCCTCGATGTTCTTGGAGATCTATTCGATGTAATACTTCTTTGCGGTGTGTTTGCCGAGATCCAATGAATTGTGGATTTATGATCAGCTTATCTATGAATATTATTTTAATCTTCTTTGAATTCTTATATGCATGATTTGATATCTTTGCAAGTCTCTTCGAACTATCGATTTTGTTTGGCTATCTAGATTGGTTTTTCTTGCAATGGGAGAAGTGCTTAGGTTTGGGTTCAATCTTGCGGTGTCCTTTCCCAGTGACAGTAGGGGCAGCAAGGCACGTATTGTATTGTGGCCATCAAGGATAAAAAGATGGGGTTTTCATCATATGGCTTGAGTTAATTCCACTACATCATGTCATCTTGCTTAATGCATTACTCCGTTCTTTATGAACTTAATACTCTAGATGCATGCTGGATAGCGGTCGATGTGTGGAGTAATAGTAGTAGATGCAGGCAGGAGTCGGTCTATTTGACACGGACGTGATGCCTATATTCATGATCATTGCCTTAGATATCATCATAACTCTGTGCTTTTCTATCATTTGCTTGGCAGTAATTTGTTCACCCACCGTAATATTTTCTATCTTAAGAGAACCTGTAGTGAAACCTTTGGCCCCTGGGTCTATTTTCCATCATATAAGTTTCTGATCTACAATTTTAGTTTCTGATTTACTTCCTTTGCAATCTTTTACTTTCCATTCTATAAACCAAAAATACCAAAAATATTTACTTTACCGTTTATCTGTCTCTATCAGATCTCACTTTTGCAAGTAACCGTGAAGGGATTGACAACCCCTTTATTGCGTTGGGTGCAAGTTGGTGATTGTTTGTGCAGGTATTCGGTGACTTGTTCGTTGTCTCCTACTGGATTGATACCTTGTTTCTCAAACTGAGGGAAATACTTACTCTACTTTTCTGCATCACCCTTTCCACTTCAAGGGAAAAACCAACACAAGCTCAAGAAGTAGCAGGAAGAATTTATGGAGCTGTTGCCGGGGAGATCTACGCCAATTCAAGACATACTAAGTACCCATCATAAACTCTCATCTCTTGCATTGCATTATTCGCCATTCGCCTCTCGTTTTCCTCTCCCCCACTTCTAAAACGATTTTTGAAAAGATTTGCCTTTTCTTCGCTCTTCTTCCATTCATCTTTTCATTTTCCTCGATGTCTTATTTGGCACGTTTGCTCGTTTAGTTGGAATAATTGTGTATTTATTGCAAATCAGAGAACCTAAGGTCTATGGATCCTCATCCGCTTGCCAATCTTTTTAAGAGATCCAATTATGATGAACCAATTGCTTGTGAGTTTTGCGCACTAGATTATCTTTATGAAGTTTTGCTTGAAATCCGTGAATCTAGAAATTGTGATGAAGTGCTTTATGAAGTGATTCATGATAGATCTTTGGATGAAAAGCATGATTGCAATGATGTTATTATAAATTTTAGTTGCAATGATGTTATTATAAATTTTAGTAATGTCAATTATGTTAATGATACGCAAAACCCTAAGCTTGGGGATGCTAATTTTTCTATGTCTACTACTTGTTGTAATGATCATGATTGGGGTGATTCTTCTTATGATCTTGAAAATTTATTTAAGCCCCATGATGAATATGAGATTGATAATAATGTTTGAAATAATACTGAAAGTGGGTTTGGAAGAGTGTAAAATTTAGATTCCATATATTTGGATATTGTTCAATCTCATGAAGTTTTTGATAAAAGTGGGTTCAAAGAGGTCATGACTTTATTTTATGATAATCCCACTATTTCGGAAGAGTGTCAACTCTACGTGCATGAGGATCATAAAGAGAACATTTTATTGTTGAATTTGTATGATCCTACATGTAATTATTATGAGAGAGGAAAATATGGATGTGGAAATCTTCATGCTACTAAATTACCTCTCGTTATGTTGAGATTGCTATTTTTTCTTTCTTCTTCTTTGCATATGCTAGTTTTGGCTTGCCTTGCTAATTTGTTTTCCTATAAGATGCCTATGCATAGGAAGTATGTTAGACTTAGATGTGTTCTTCACATGTTTTATGACGCTCTCTTTGTGCTTCAATTTTTGTCTTTCATGTGAGCATCACCGAAATTCCAATGCCTAGCTAAAAGGCTTGAAATAAAAGCGCTTGTTGGGAGAACACCCAATAATTTGCTTTCCTATTTTTGAATAAATATTTAATATAGCCTCTGGTTAGATGTGGTTTTGTGTTTTAATTAGTGTCTATGCCAAGTAAGACCTTTGGGATAGCGTACGCTGATAGTTGATTTGATCTTGGTGAAAATTAAAAACTTTTGCGCTCAGGAAAACAATTCTCATTTTTAACAGAAGAGTGATTTTGATTTTATTCATTTTTAACAAGATTAATAAACAAATTGCTTAGGTCTTCCTATTTTTTAAGAATTTTTGGAGTTACAAAAGTATTTTTCTTGAGGAACTTGTGACAGTGAGGGCACCCCCCACTGACTTTATATTAAAACCCCATCAAAACAGATTTTACATGTGAGAGTTTACATCTACTGAGAAGGATAAGAGAGGGTCTGTACACCAAGAGTACAGAAAGAGTACAGAAAGGTAGGAAGAAAGGAAAACCATCTAATACCAACTCCAAACAGAGAAACAATCAAGTGGAAGCAACCAGCTGCTCAACAAATGACACTAGGGCCTCTTTGACTCTGTGTCTCATCATGCCAAAGTCATTGCGGAATCTTTGCTGCCACCCATCCACCGTGGGTGCCACCCCCTAAACTGTTTGTTGTTACGTTCCTTCCAGATGCTCCAGGCCGCGACAATGAAAACATCCATGAACATAGGCCCAGACCACAAGTTTTTCGCTGCGTGCACTAGTTGTAACCTGTTTCCAGCTACGGGCCACGAGATCCCTAGCTTCGCCCAACATGATTTGCTAAACTCGCAGTGGAAGAACAGATGCTCAACCATCTCCTCGGGGGGGGGGGGGGGGGTTACTACACAACAAGCAGGCATAGTTATTGTCCCTGAGCTTCATATTTTTTTCTCTTGAGTAGGCCCCTCGTGTTGAGTCTGTCCGTTAGCAGCAACCAAGAGAAAACCCTCCACTTGTTAGTGCATTTGGTCTTCCAGATCCACTCAAAGGCCTTGTCAGCTACCTCATCACGAAAGCAATGCAGGTAGAATTTTCCAGAATCAAAGCTTTCCGATCCCCAGATGCATCTCCAGGAGTCATTTGTCTCAGTCAGCTCAATCAGGGCCACGCTGTTTTGGAGATCATCAAGCTCACCTCTTGCCTGCACCGAGAGCGGCAAATGGAAGTTCTGGCTGAGCGTAGATGCGGTCAAAAGATTCTGCACCGACACGTCTTCATTCTTTGAATAGGAAAACAACCGAGGGTGGGTGTCAGCCAGTACATCCTTATGCCACACGTCCTTCCAAAACAGGGTTGTGCTCCCATCCCCTACTTGGACAGTCGTGACTCCCCTGTAGACCGGCGCAAGGTGGATGACGTCGCGCCACCAAAAAGATCCACACGGATCAGTCGCATGCGGGACCAGGCCATTGTAGTATGCTGTCCAAACCAATTTCACCCATGGCAGGTCCATGCGATTATAGAACTTGTGTAGTTGTTTGAGGAGCAGGCCTTGGTTCTGAATTTTTAGATCAATGATGCCGAGGCCGCCTTTGTTTTTGGGGCGGTAGATCAAATCCCAAGCTACCAGCGAGACCGCTTTCACGCCATCGTCCGTGGTCTTAACCCACAGGCAGTACCGCCTGAGTTTGTCAAGGTGCTCAAGGATCTTTGGTGGCAATCTGATGGAGCACATGGCATAAATCGCGAGCGACGTGATCACTGAGTTTGACTAGCGTAAGCTTTGAGCCAAGATCGAGGAGAGTAGCTGCCGTGGAGAGTTGGCGTTCCACTGAAGCCACCAGCGGCATGAGATCAGTCACCGTGGGTCGGGTGGTTCCCATGGGCAGCCCCAGGTATGTGAATGGCATGGAACCGACCGCGCAACCAAAGACTTGTGCCAAGCGAGAAGTCTCAGACGCATCAGTATTGACAATGATCAGAGTGGATGTCTGAAAATTTATGCGTAGCCCCACTGACGCCACGTAGTCCTGAAGAATGATCTTGATGGTTTCCGCCTGAGACTGATCCACAGGCATCACTAGGATAGTGTCATCGGTGTATTGAATGACAGGATAGTCGTTATCTGGAACTGGGATCGGAAGGTGCAGGGCGCCTTCTCTGTATGCATCGTTAATGGTGGCTTGCAAGAGATCGGCTGCAAGCACAAAAATGAGTGTGGACGGTGGGTCGCCTTGGTGCACACCACGTAAACAGAAGAAAGGTTTGCCCGGGGTCCCATTGAGGAGGACTGAGGATTTGCCAGTCGAAAACAGATTGTTCATCCACCCAAGCCATTTGTCGTCAAAGCCCATACATTTCATGATCTCCATCATCGGGGCATGTTCGATCGTGTCAAAGGCCTTGGCAAAGTCTAATTTCAGAATGGCGATCGCACGTCCCGACGCTTGGCATTGGTGTATAAATTCAAAAGCCCATGCCACACAGTCCTGGATCGATCTCCCTCGCAAAAAACCATACTGGTTTCTGTGTATGATCTTAAGAATCAATTTCTGTAGGCGGTTTGCGAGAAGCTTCGTCAGCAGTTTCAGACAGCAGTTCAGGAGGGTTATTGGGCGATAATCATTGGCAGTTTCTGGGGACTGGGTTTTGGGAATGAGAGTGATGTACCCAGTATTCAGACTTTCAAGGTCAAGATTACCTGCATGAAAATCAAAACAAAGCTGGTAAAAGTCTTCTTTAATGATATGCCATCACGTCTTGATGAAGCTACCACTGAAGCCATCCGGGCCAGGGGCACGGTCAGACGGCAACTCCTTGACCACTTGATCAATCTCCCTGCGAGTGAAAGGGGCCGACAGATGCTGGAGTCCATCGACCTTTTTTATGATACGCTTCAGGTCAAATTTCATGTTGGTTTGATTAAAGCAGCCCAACCTGTTAAAGGCCTGGAAAAGAACTGCTTGTTTACCCAAGTGGTCATGGATGATCGTATCATCGGGACATCAACATCAACCTCGACGGTTCGGTCATCTACTCCTACCACCACAACTCCCCGCAAAAGGTCGATCTCTCTCTCTCTATCTCTCAGTTGTGAGCTAGTTCCTAATACTGTTCCTATTAAGAATCCAATCCATCCTGGGGAGATCCCACTGTAGGTACTACAACACACCTTCTTTATGGATATCAACATGCCTGTCTAAAAAACATAGATAGTAGGTGACACTAGTAACTCAGCAAACTTGACTTTGCACTTGTACGCACAGACAAATGAATCTGCATCATTCATTGTTTGGCATGTCAAAACTGAGACATGCAGATTCATTTGCAAGCATCACTGATGCAGATCGGTTCCTTCTCTGTTTGTTGGAAACTGAGCTTTGTTCTCTGTTTGGTTGATGCAGTGATGAGCAAGCAACTTTGGCAAGCACCAGGCCAACTGGAAGGCAGGCCCCATCAGAGCCAAGACATTCCGAAGAAGGCGGTGGCGTATGTATGATGCTTGCTTCTTCTAATCTGCCGTCTTATCTCATGCATGTAGTGTATGTTGGTTGTATATATATGGTGATGATTTTATTTGTTTCTTCCATTTGGATGCAACAGATGTGGTCCATGGATGTTCGAATGAGGAACTGTATGATAGTAGATACGGCAACAGTGTAATAGTATAATCAGGAATAACGACATTTCCATCACTATTGTGTTTTCTTGAACTGTATGCATAAAATGGAATTTGTTGATTTTTTTAATTCCTAATGTGTTAGTAGTGGCGTGGGGACAAATTTGCATGCTACTAGTATTAGGATACTAGTAGCATTGGTATTATAGACGTGCTACTACTATTTCATTAGTAGTAGCGTGGGTTCATAATAGTAGTAGCGTGGGTGGAAACGCGTTACTACTAACTTTGTTAGTAGTAGCGCGGGTTGAACCCACGCTATTACTAACTATTAGCTGTAGCGCGATACTAGTAGCACGGGTACCCGCGCTGCTAGTAGCCATTTTACCCGCGCTGCTAGTAGCCTTTTTCCTAGTAGTGCAATGTTGTTTCTACGGTACCGTTCCGTAGCCACCCTATAGAAGAATTTTGTGTTGCCGTCTCCAAATTTGAATTGCCTGATAGTGCAGCGTTTCCTCCAATAAGCCTTTTTGCACTCCAGCAGGTGAAGGAGGTGGTGCTTCAAAATTCTTCAGAAGTTGGCTTCAGGTAAGGACAACCTCTTTCTTTCTTCCAACCCATCTATCTCTAGAAGGGTTTTATTGCAATTCTCAATCAACAAGGATAGTTTAGATATTTTCCTGCTCCACTATTTCAGATCATAACGCAAGGTCTTAAGTTTCTTGCACAGGATAGCGGTGGCATTTGGAGCATAGCAATGTTTAGCCCAAGATCGTTGAACCACTTCAAAAAACATCGTTGTTTGATCCAATAGTCCTCGAAGCGGAAAATTTTGGACTTTGGTATCCTGGATTGGATACTTACATAGCACGGGACATGGTCTGATGTGGGTTTACCAAGAGGCATAACCATTGTGTTCGGATATTTGGCTGCCCAGTTGACGGAGGTGAAGTGCCAGTCAAGCTGCTCGAGGAGTGGATCGGATTGCATATTGCTCCAAGTAAACGAGTGCCCCTTGATTGGTAGTTCGACGAGGGATTGCCGACGTATGATTTCATTAAAGAGCAGCATATCGTTAGCATCCCCTCCTCCTCCATTGCGGTTATCCGGCGCGCGGATAAAATTAAAATCACCGAGGAGAAGCCAATCTTCACCCGTAGGGATATCCAGATCAAAGAACCACGAAGTAAAAAGCACTCTATTCGGATCGTTACATGGGCCATAAATATTTAGGAGCGTCCAAGAATCGCCTGACTGCGTTGAGGTAAGTCTGACGCCTAACGCAAAAGTTTCAGAGAAAACAGCCACGCCAGTGAAAACCGAGCTCATCCACGCAGTTAAGATCCCTCAAGAGCTACCCACAGAGGGTACAAATTCAAACATATCAAATTTTTTAGGACAGAAAAGTTTAACATAAGAGGCATTGTCGGTGTCAAAACCGGCGGATCTCGGGTAGGGGGTCCCGATCTGTGCGTCAAGGTCGGATGGTAACAGGAGACAAGGGACACTTTATTTTACCCAGGTTTGGGCCCTCTCGATGGAGGTAAAACCCTACTCCTGCTAGATTAATATTGATGATATGGGTAGTACAAGAGTAGATCTACCACGAGATCAAGGAGGCTAAAACCCTAGAAGCTAGCCTATAGGTATGATGATGGTTATGATGTCTTCTGTCCTACGGACTACAACCCTCCGGTTTATATAGGCACCGGATATGGTTAGGGTTACACAGAGTCGGTTACATTGGTAGGAGATCTTGAATATCCGCACGCCTAGCTTGCCTTCCACGCCAAGGAAAGAATCTTCCGGACACGGGACGAAGTCTTCAATCTTGTATCTTCATAGTCCTGGAGTCCAGCTGGAGATATAGTTCGGCTATCCGAACACCCCCTAATCCAGGACTCCCTCAGTAGCCCCTGAACCAGGCTTCAATGACGACGAGTCCGGCGCACAAATTGTCTTCGGCATTGCAAGGCGGGTTCCTCCTCCAAATTCTTCAAGAAGATAATAAACACCAAAAATAGTGTCCGGCTCTGCAAAACAAGTTTCCACGTATTGCCATATAGAGAATAATACAAACACAAATCAAATCTGCTGACGTATTCTGCAGTGCGTCATAACATTGCGACCAAGCCTTCTGTATGGATTATTTTTTGTTGTTCCACCGCATCACGTTCAACGAGGCAGTTTCCTTGGCACGTCTTGTCGAAGCAGAGATCGTGTGCCCCCTTTAACGGGATTCTCATCAATACGGACGTGCGTAACCCAACCGTGCCCGTTAAGCACGTCCTGCCTTGATTAAAGCCTAGCCCAAGATGGTTACGAGGAGGGCTCTTGATATTCTGCCTCTTATAAAGAGACCGAGACCTTGGTCCCCTCTTGTGTTCTCAAAACAAGCTCGCCCATAGCCTCGAGTTCCAACACCCCAGGCTTTTAGATTCTAGGCGCACTGGACCATCGACAATGTCCGGCTCCGGCCTTCAAGGCCAATGGATGCCCTCCTCCGTTACGGAGGAGGACGTATCAAGGTTGAGGGAGGCTAGGTTCCTGACCAGCGAGATCCTGCACAGGTTGCCTGCTCAAGGACAAGCGATCCCAAGCCCTCAGCCTAGTGAGAGCGTAGTATTCATCTCCCACTTCCTTCGGGGATTAGGCTTCCCAATGGATCCTTTCGTAAGGGGGCTGATGTTTTATTATGGGCTGGAATTCCATGACCTAGCTCCGGAGTCCATCCTCCATATCTCCTCCTTCATTGTTGTGTGTGAAGCGTTCCTCCATATCACTCCTCACTTCGGATTATGGCTCAAGACCTTCAAGATAGAACCGAAGATAATCGAGGGGCGTCACATAGAGTGCGGAGGTGCTGTTATAAAAAGGAATACCGGTGCTCCATGGCCCGAGAACACTTTTCAAGAGGAGCTCGGCTTATGGCAACAGGAGTGGTTCTACATCACCTCTCCTCGGGGCACCACTTGGGTAGCGCCTCCCGCCTTTCGCTCGGGCCCCCCACCATGTTTAACATCGTGGATCAACACAGGGTTAGATCGGGGCTTGCCCAAAGACGTTCCTCTGTTGCAGGGCCGCATAAAGGATCTCCTAAAAGGAGACCTCAACCTGGTCAAGGTGACGCAAGTTATGCTGATTCGCCGGATACTGCCCGGCCAACGTCGCCCCCTCCGCTTGTGGGAGTTCAACCCATAGGGGCCGCGAGTTCTCCGAAATCTCATGGGCATGACGCCTACGGAGATGTATAGACTGTTCTTCGGACCACAAGGAGTGAGTCCGGATTTGACCGAGGATGCTGGTTTAAGCCGCAACCGCCCGGATACAGAAGTAGGTGACCTTGCGCCCGGACCTTCTATCCGTACAATTGACTTATTTTTTAACAGTACTTCTCCTTTTTACGTAGGAGTGGATAGCGAAGGCGAAGTTGATCCGGTGTCCGGCTCCCCTTCCCGAGACCAGGCTAGATCCTGTGCTAGTCAGGATGTTGGAGGTGGCGCCTCGGGAGGAAAATGAACGGGCGGACAAGGAAACCGTGGCCTCTTCGAAAGAGGCCATCCCAAAGGGGGGAATCGACAACTCCTCTCCTAAGGGGAAGAAAAGGGCCGCCTCTGACGACCCGGGAGCCGTAGCTCCAAAGCGGGGGAAAGAATCCGCGTCAGAGGACCCGACGCCGGGGAGCCCCTCGGCCGAACTAAATCCTCAAAAGGAGCAGCCCTCCAACAAGCCGTAAGTAGAAAGAGAGTCATTCTTTTAAGAGAAATCCTTAATTTATATCTGAGAAGTTTTAACCGAAACCTTACCTTGTAGTTCGGACCTCGACCCTTCTCGGTAGAGCTCGTCATCGGGGGATCTTCTTCCGGAGATGATGGAGAGCGGAATGCCTCCTCCTTCATCGCCTAGCAAGGCGGGCGACGCCGAAGTGTCGTCGCATAGGATTTCTCCGAATCTGCCAGAGGCAGAAGGTGATCATGCGGCCCCCCGGGGTTCTCCGTGTCCGGCCTCCGAAGAAGGCAATGGGATGAGTCCGGCACCATCTGGTGTTCGGTCGGAGGATCTGAAGGTTCTGCTGGGCCGAGCCTCTGTTTCAGAGGAGCATCGTGCGTTGATGCACACGGTGATTGAAAAGATTTCATCCGCGGAAAGCGGACTGAACGAGGCCGTCAAGAGTTTACTGGCGGGCCTTGAGGTACGTTTTGAATAACGAACATTAGTGTTAATTGCGCATAATAACAAGCACTTGGTATAGATAGTAGCCCCTGAGACTCTGTGTGCCGCAAAGATTAGCGGTGCGCAGAGGATCTTAATCCCAGGTCCTTTAAGTGGCACCTTTGTATGTAGGTGGCAGGTTGTCCGGAGTCAAGCCGGACTCGAGAATTTGCCGAAATGAAACGGCAACTCGATGAGGCAGAAGCCGACATCGTGCTTGTTAACAAGCGGCTTGATGATGCTCAAGGTATTGAGTTTATTTGGCGATTATTAGTAAGAGGAGCTTTATGTCAATATCTTACCTTGTGTATGCTTGATGCAGATGGTGCGGCGGCCGTAGAAGGACTTAGGGCCGAGCTCGCCAAATCAAAGGAACAAGCCAGAAAAAGCGATGCGGCTGCCGGAAGAGCCCGTGAAGAGCTAAAAGCCGAATAGGCTTCCCATTGCCGAAGCAAGGAGGAGATGGCTGATATAGCCGTAAAGTTGAAAAGTGCTACTGACTGTTGCAAACTTCTTGAAGAGGAAGGTCGAGCCCGGCAGACGTATTTAGAGAAGGCTGTCGCCGACGCCAAGGACGCCCGCTCTGGTATGAGAGCGTCAAGGGAAGAGCTGCGTCAAGCCGGACTAATTGCGGATGGAAAGCCCTTCCTGCTGCGGAGAGAATTGTTTGATCCGAAGTTCGCCCCGTTGGACCGAGCGTGGAGCGTGGAGGACACCTATCTAGGTTTGTCGGCTAGCGCCGCTGATGCGACCAAGTACTTTCGAGATAAGAAAGATCATGAACTGGAAAAGCTCTTCTGGTCGCAGTTCACTAATCCAGAGCGTCCACTATCAGTGGATGATCGCCTGGCCCAATGGGCCGAGCTGAATAGGTTGTTCGGACTCGCCATGAAGCATGCCATGGACCGCCTGTGTCCGGGGAGATCGAAGCTGAGAACCTATTTCAGTTCGGTGCAGCAATTTGTTGACGTGGTGCCTCGGATTGAAGCTCTAAAGAGGTCCGCTTGCACAGAGGGCGCGCGGCTGGCTCGTGCTCGTGTCAAGACATACTGGGCAGATATGGAGCCCACCGTTGTTGCGTCCCGTGATTCGGATAAAAGCCGAATTCCTTCCGAGCACTATTTTGAGGAAGTCCTCGCGGGCGCTCGTATAATAGAGACGCAGTGTTCGAAAGATGCTGTTTTATGACAGCATATGTAATCGTAGATCAATATTTTTATAAATTGTAATGGCGTAATTTAGACTTGTGCCTTCAAGTATTAATAACACCTCCTGTGCGGCCGTTTTGATATGTAAATTCTGAAAGATTGCAGTCGTTGGCTTCAGGCCCCACGCACATAGTGCGGGGGTGCGCGCGGAGAACGCATTTCACACTTAACCCAATGTCTTGGTCCTACAAAGGAGGTGATAGCACCGCGGGCTAGGCGACCGAACTATAATGCTTTAACACTTTCACTTTGCCATAGGAGCTTGACAGTGTGACTCTTTAGGTAGCCCTTTTAATGGCGACTGCGTTTACCCGAATGCGGGACGCATATGTGCTTGACCGGGAAGCGGCCCTTCGTCAAAACGGAGGAATTCGATAAATTCCTATAAGTCATCGAGTGGCGACCAGTCTCGCGCTACATCATGACAGTCGGTTTTCGGCTTTCACTACTGAGGTGCTCACCTGGCCGAACCGGGGGACAATCGCAGTAGTTCTCCTGGTGCAACCTTAGCCGACAGAACGGAACGTAAGGTGGCCGAACTTAGGAGCCGGGCAACCCAACATGTGACCAAAATCATGACTCGGAGCTGATGCATATAGTGCCAAAACTCGCGACGCCGAACACTCCCTAAGGTGTTCGGTCTTTGTGGGTGCGTGTGAAATAACACCCTTGAAAAAGAAAAAAGCCCCTTGTGTCCAGGTACGAGCAAGAATTCTGGCGTGGCCACATGCCAAAATGCCAGTCTCCTCCATGGTTATAGTGAGGTAAACCAGGGGATGTATAGCAGCAAGAGACAGTAAATAAGGTGTACGCAGGGTCTTAATCTAAGAAGAATCCTTTGGGGCGGGTCCCTACTGCACGTCTACGCCTGTGTCTCCGCTGTGCCATGTCCTGGACGGGCACCGTACGACGTTCATCTGTAAAAGGGAAGGACTAAATTGAAAAATGGGTCGTGCGGAAAGAAGAATAATAAATAAAATGTGAAGTGAGAAATAGATACGGTCGGGTTTTATTGTCTCTGCGTACAGCCCCTGGTGAGGCATAACAAGCCTATAACGAAAATGGGCTTGTGCCGAACTCATTGAGTCCGGGTCCGCGGCCTTTTGTGACTTACATCGAAAAAGTCTTTTGGCTGGCGAGGCCATTTTGTTGGGCAGCCGTTTAAGCGGCCGCACAATCCTCCGTTTGGAGGAGATGTAGTTTAGTATGCTCCCTTTAAAGAGATGATGCCTCGACGACCGGGTATCTTTAGCGTGAGGGATGCATAATGCGGTATTGCGTTAAAGCGAGCGAAAGCTCCGCGTCCCATTAGTGCTTGATAGCGACTTGAAAACGGGACTATGTGGAAGATAAGCTTTTCGCGATCAATGTTATTGGCAGAGCCAAATATAACCACAAGCCGGAGAAAACCCATACAGTGGGTGTCCGGGCCTGGTGCTACTCCTTGAAAGGAGGTTTTACTGTGACGGATTCGTGCTGGGTTTATGCCCATGCGGTGAATTGTATCCTGATATATCAGATTTAGTCCACTGCCACCGTCCATAAGGATGTTGGTAAACTGGAACCCGTCTATTATTGGATTAAGTATCAGGGCAGTCCGGCCTGCGTGTTTGATATTGCGAGAATAATCTAGCTGATAAAAAATGATTGGTTTTAGTGACCAGTGGACAGACTCCTGAGGGATAGGCTTGAATGTGCGGACCTTTATGGGTGCCTCATGCCTTGTTATGTGAAGTGAGTTCACTATTTTGACTTCTTGCGGGAAGTTCTTTTGCTTCCTGGTGTTCTGCTTTTGGGGTTCGTCCTCTTCCTCACTTGGTGTGTCGAGCCCCTTGTGTTCAGCGTTAAGCCTTCCGGATTGTTTGAAAACCCAACAGTCTCTGTGGGTATGATTAGCAGGCTTTCCAGGAGTACTGTGTATCTGACATATCCTGTCCATGATTCTCTTTAGACTGGACGGATCTTCCCTATTATCCTGAGGGGGTGATTTTGTCTGATTTTGCCGTGAGCCTTTGAATCCGGCATTGACTGTCGTGCTCTTCGAACTTTTTCTTTTCATTCGGCGAAGGTCCTTGTATCACCGTGGTTTCCCGTTTCCATCCCTGATTTCGGATGTACTTGGGTCACTGGGGCTGCATCGTGCCAACCAGCTGTCCTCTCCTGCGCAAAAGCGGGTCATGAGGCTTATGAGTGCAGCCATTGTTCTTGGCTTTTCCTGGCCGAGGTGTCTGGCGAGCCATTCGTCTCGGACATTGTGCCTGAAAGCCGCCAGGGCTTCGGCGTCCGGACAATCCACTATTTGATTCTTTTTAGTGAGGAATCTGTTCCAGAACTGCCGAGCTGATTCTCCGGATTGCTGAGTTATGTGACTGAGGTCGTCTGCGTCCGGGGGACGGACGTAGGTCCCTTGAAAATTTGCTCGGAAAGCGTCCTCGAGCTCTTCCCAACTTCCAATTGTGTTTTCGGGAAGGCTTTTAAGCCAATGCCGGGCTGGCCCTTGAAGCTTAAGGGGTAAATATTTTATGGCGTGGAGATCATCTCCTCTAGCCATATGTATGTGGAGGATATAATCCTCGATCCAGACTCCCGGGTCTGTTGTTCCATCGTACGCCTCTATGTTAACGGGTTTAAATCCCTCTGGGAATTCATATTCCAGGACCTCATCGGTGAAACATAGAGGGTGTGCGGCACCCCTATATTTGGGTGTGCCGGATTCTGATGGTGGTTTTTTTGCATTGCTTACGAGAGCTTGCTTTCTTGGCCCGTAAATGGACCTGGCTGGGCCATGATGCGAGTCTTTTATTCTGTCGCATGCCGCATTGAGTGCGGCGCTGTTTGCCGTATTGTAGTGGCCGAGAGGTCGTTTATTCGACCGTGTAGCCTTTTTGTTTTTCGAGTTTGGGGGCTCTAGGGCCTCCTGGTCGAATTCGGGCAGTAGCTTTCTCTTCAGATAGCTTTTGGTGCGGCGGCCGCCGCCGTATTTGTGTGCGGTCTTGATTACTTTGCTCCATCTTTTTTTGAGTGCATCTTCCGCCGTCTTTAGCTTTTGCTTCTGCTTCTTCAGGCTTCGTGCTGTAGCGACGAGCCTCTCTTGGAGATTCTTCTGCTCCATGATTTTATCCGGCGTGGTATCGTCCGGAGTTTTGTTATGACCGAGGGAGGACTGTTCGTCCTCTCTGCCCGTGTTGCCATGTTCGGACGGCTGTTCTGGGATGCGTTCGTCACCTGCCGGCTCGTCCTGCTCTATGGCTGGGTCTTGATCGAGGCGGGGCTTCGCTCGGCGTTTACGTCGCCGCTTTGAGTGCTTTTCGGAGGGTTTACCCTTCTTTTCGCCCCCTTCTTCCTCATTGTCAGTTTTTTCAGGTGTATCCACCATGAATACGTCATTAAGTGGGGTGGAGGTCCAGTGCCCTATGGGCGCTGGTTCCCGTTCGTCTCCGTCTTCGTCGTCCATACCGTCGAAGTCTTCGGAGCCGAAGTCGAGCATGTCGGTTAAATCGTCGACAGTGGCTATTAAGTGGGTGGTGGGTGGGCTTTGAATTTCTTCGTCGTCTGAATCCCAACCTCGCAGGCCACAGTTCGGCCTGGGCTCTCCTGAAAAAGAGAGAGACTTGAGAGATTTCAGAATATCACCGAAAGGCGAATACTGAAAGATGTCCGCGGCGGTGAACTCCATTACCGGCGCCCAATCTGATTCGATTGGCAGGGGCGCGGGCGGTTCGGAGTTCGGAGAAAAGTCCGGCTCCTTGGAGTCATGTGCCATGCGGGGTGTGGGGCTAGTGTTTGGCTCAATGGCTCTTAAGATCGCAGCCACGCAGCGTGCTCCGGATCGAGGATCGGGGCCGGAGCGTATGCGGCCTCCAAGACACTGTTCGGAGGCAGAGCTATATCATGCCCCTCGAGATAGTGCGGCGCGCTCGGCTGTGGCTTGAATCCGACGAAGATCAAGTCTCCGAGGGTATCTGCCGTGTAGTTTAAGCTTCCCCACCCGGCTTGATGGCCAGGGGCGTGGCTTTCGATCTGCTCCAGATGGCCAAGCGAGTTGGCCCGCAGAGCGAAGCCGCCAAAGATGAAGATCTGTCCGGGGAGAAAAGTCTCACCCTGGACCTCATCGTTGTTGATGATCAAAGGAGCCATCGGGCCTAAAGGCGACGATACAGAGGAACTCTCAATGAAAGCACCAATGTCGGTGTCAAAACCGACGGATCTCGGGTAGGGGGTCCCGATCTGTGCGTCAAGGTCAGATGGTAACAGGAGACAAGGGACACTTTATTTTACCCAGGTTCGGGCCCTCTCGATGGAGGTAAAACCCTACTCCTGCTAGATTAATATTGATGATATGGGTAGTACAAGAGTAGATCTACCACGAGATCAAGGAGGCTAAAACCCTAGAAGCTAGCCTATAGGTATGATGATGGTTATGATGTCTTCTGTCCTACGGACTACAACCCTCCGGTTTATATAGGCACCGGATAGGGTTAGGGTTACACAGAGTCGGTTACATTGGTAGGAGATCTTGAATATCCGCACGCCTAGCTCGCCTTCCACGCCAAGGAAAGAACCTTCTGGACACGGGACGAAGTCTTCAATCTTGTATCTTCATAGTCCTGGAGTCCGGCTGGAGATATAGTTCGGCTATCCGAACACCCCCTAATCCAGGACTCCGTCAGGCATCAAAAGAGGTACGTTTAGTTTACTGAAAACAAATGGAACATCCACTGATATCAATTGCATTGCGGATCGCGAGGTGTTTCTTCTCAGAATTGATTCCACGTACATTCTAGCATAGAATGTTCCACTGCTTATTCGCTGACATCACACCTGTGTTGATTTGGTTCATCCCCTTCTTCGCCCTCCAGGAGCTTTTCAGTGCTAAGATCATCAGGGGGTATTCCACACAGAGCCGTGCCCACATACTGCAGCTGATGGATGGGCGTTGGAGGAGGCAGCTGTTCACCAGATGCAGAGGGATTCAGCAGCGTGTTGTTGCAGGGATTGGTCGCTTTTGAGGAGCAAGCAATCGAGGGAGCACCCCTAGGTTTGACCTTAGACTGCCCCTTCTTAGTGTCATTGATCATTGGCACTCTGAAGCCATCATACATCGTAGATCTGGTGCTGCGATGAAGGGATGCAGTATCGACAGGCGCCGTTTCTTCAGAAACCATCTTATGGAGATATCCTTGGCGTTGCTTACTAACAGGGCCAACCTTGGTCTATGCCACAAGTATGGAGCTAGCCATGTCCTGCTGCAGTGAAGGAATATGCTCATCTCCAGTGGTTGGTATCTGCACCGCAAAGATGTCCCAGATTTCTGAAGGAATGACGACTGGCTTATCCAGGTGGAACAGAGCTTCGTTCATAATGACAAGTTGAGCACAAGCAGAAACTGCCTCACCGAGAATGGAAAAAGAGACAACTTGGAAGAAAGCGAGGGGGTTGATCGGCAGCAGACCCTGATTCAGTATTGGGGCAGAGGCATCTGGGCCTTGAATGCAGTGAGTAAACCTCCCAAAAGAAATCATCCAGAGAAACTGCAGAAAAGACCTCCCTTCCTCAGCTCTCACCTCAACCGTGTAAGAACTTCTGACTGCACGAACAAATTGAGCTCCTAAGGTCTGTCTACCATTGATCAGAGCATCAGCGGCCTCTTCAATGTCGGAGTAAACCGACCATTCATCTTGGGGGTCGTCACTGATGTTGCTCTCCTGTTCCACTTCGTCCATGAGGGAGGGGCCAGTATATTGGAACAAAGTTCTGAAACTGAATCCCCGGTAAGGTGGAGGTGCAATAGGCCAAACGCCCCAACCGTCCCCTTGCAACTGCTGCTGCTGCTGGGGGTCTTGTTGTTCCCATGCTGCATGAATCTGCTGTTGCAGCGCCTGCTGATGATCAAAAGCCCATTGCTGTGCAGCAGAGAGATAAGGCAATTCATACGGATGCGGGGAGGCATTCATGGGTGGAGCATCATCCTCATTGCCAACCAGTCCAGGGATTGTATCTCTGCCATTGAGAACATATACATGCACCGACCATGAGCGGCCCATACCTGGCAGAGTAACAATACGTTGGACGACAAGGCTATGGGGCACCTGTGCAATGTTACTGATGATTACACGGACAAGCACCCGCTCCTTATTCTGGCTAGGCCTGTGCCAAAGATCTAACTTTCCAAAACAAGAAACAGCTTTGTTGATGTAGTGAACTGTCTGATAATCCATAGGGAAAGCCAAAAGAAGAAGCCAGGCTACGTACTGAAAGGGACACTGACACATATTCTCCCCTTCATCGTGCGGCACAAATGAAAAGGTCATATCATCATCCAAAGGATCTAGTTGGTGTGGACTTTCCAAGATAAACTGATCTCTCAAAGCGACATCCGCAAAAGCAAGCATGCCCACCCCAATCGGATAAACAAAAGCATTAGGAACTTCATGGTGGAAATCTTCAGTCATGATTCGGACCAGCTCATTCAGAACTAACTGCTTCTGATGATCAGGCACTGGGGGTGTAGCGGTGACAATGGCATACCTTTCATGGCTGAGCGGCGGGTCATCAACCACTATCATGTTGCACACCAGCGATTATCCGACCCTCTCTCAATCTGAGCTCCCATCGGCACAAACTGGAACGGGCGGACCGGGAAGTTCTCCATGGCCGCAGATGGCTTTGCGCCTCGAAGATCTGCTGTCAATGGTGGTGTTTTGCCGGACGGGGGCTTGCCTTGCTGCTCGTTGGTCGGCTGGGGTGGCAGAAAAGGTAGCTGCTGTACGTTTGGGAGCGGAATCGCCAAGCTAATAGCTGAGGAGGGGGGAGGGGTGGGCCCAATATACGGTACTTTCTTTTTGGGTCGCCAAATCTTATTAATATTTGGCAGGTGTGGATTCTGTTGACGTGCCCGTTTCCCAGAACGGGGCAGAGGATCTGTGGTGGTGGTGGCCTGCCGCTCCAACTTCTTTCTGCGCCAAATTAAACGAAATACATTTTTGGCCGAGCAGCGATGTGGTTCATGGCCCAAAAGTTTGCATTTTGGGCATCTCAGGAGGCCCGGGCAGAAAACCTTTGTATGCGATTGACTATTGCATATGATACAGGGCCAACGAGAATGGCCCATAGGTTGTTTACCACAGAAACACGTTCGCTCAAAATTGTTGCACAAAACACAGAGCTTGGCATTGCAATCTACTGACCTGTGGTCAGTTGCCCCACAATGGAAACAATGGCCCAGAATATCATGAATGATCTCCGAAGATGGCAAGTCATTTAAGTCATAACATTTTTGGATAGTAGCCTCGTCGTACTGAGCCTAACGGAAATCCAAGATATGCTCCAAAACGGAGGTTGGTGTGTTGCGCCAATTATGCTCACGGTGTTCCTTTCCAAAATATTTTTTGGTAAGACCATTATTGTTGCCCGAAGAACATGGAATTACCAAACTGCCAAATTGAATAGTTGTGTTGCTCGGAATCTCATCGTCGCAAGAAATATCAAGATCCTCAACTCTATGGGAAGAAACTTCTTCAAATGAGCTCATAAGATTAGCAGAGATGTGTCTAGAGAGACCAAATTTCACCAATTCTCGGTTGGATGAATTGTCTTTAGCAGCACTGGTCTCAAGAAATGCAAGGTTAGAACGAACAACCGTGGGACTTCTAGCCCATAACTCAGATATTTCATGCGGTGTGTTCCAACCCACAGACCCATCCTTAGGTGCAATCCATGGCTGTTTGAATAAACCAAAATGGCAAACAAAATTCAGCCAGACTCTATCCCGTAGGGCATAGATGAAATGGCCCACCTTATTTGAAGCCACGGAGAACCGAAAGTTCTTTGCTCCAATTTGTGTCACGTTAAATCCAGAAGCAAGACCTCCAATGCAACATTGCAACACCAAACCAACCGAAGCGCAAGAGAGAGGGAAGGAGGCAGAGGAGAATGTGACCACCAAGAAAAATTCCTTGGAAGTATATGGGAGAGAGAAATGAACCGTGGATTTGAATCTTCTACGAACGTGGTCCTCGACCTTAAGGCCGGGGTTGAAATCCCAGTGGAGCAAACCGTCCATGATGTTAATCTAGAGATCATGGTCGCCGGAGATGGAGAAGGTTGCCGAAGATGGGGTAGTGGAGGAGGTGGGGTGGAGGTGGTGGGTGGCTCTCTCCATCATCGGGCCAGTTACAAAAGTATTCGAAATGTCCAGATTGCTACAGGCTGTTCTGTTTTTTACAGGTTCTGTTTTTTATGTGTTGTTTTCTTATTTTGATGAATCTATGGCTAGTATCGGGGGGTATGAACCATGGAAAACTTGGAATACAATATATATTAAACCAATATAAATAAAGAATTAGTTCACAACAGTACCAAAGGTGGTGATTTACTTTCTTGTACTAACGGAGCTTATGAGATTTTCTGTTGAGTTTTGTGTCAGGACCCCGATCCTAAGTCACATCGATCCAGCATGTAACACATCATATCACTTTGCGGCCTCACGCACGGTACTCCCACGGGTGCCACCTTACCTGGCCCGGGACCGTTTGCGCCTTTTGGCTCACGTATATGATAGTGTCGCTAGCATCCATATGACAGAGAACCCGGGCCGACATGGCTAGTCGTGAACCCAAAGTGGCGCTAGCCTATGAGGACAGGCATACATGAATCACATCGAGCATGTCGGTCATCAACGTATTTGTCCGGGCTGTAGCACTGGGCTAACAGGACTCCGGTAACAGCGTGTGACATTTCCCCGAAGGGACAGACACAGGAATGACGTGAAACACATGCCGGCCAGTCAAGTGTTCCAAGCAGTAGTGCTGGGCTAGCAGGACTCCGGTAACCCGGGCTGTAGCGGACTACTATCGCTCAGAAGCACTAGACTTACATTTCCTCATATGAAAGGCTCCCAAGGATAAACAACTAGATAGTCGGATCCCACACATACCAAGCATCCCAATCATACACACAATATGCTCGATATGTGTAAATACAACATGGCATCACAACAAGACTCTACGACTCAAAGTATTTATTCATTAGGCTCAGAAGAGCCAGATATTACAAGCATGGGTATCATGACCCAACATTCAAAGCATACAAGTCAAAGCACATACGGAAGCTTAACATGTCTGAGTACAGACATCTACAAATGAAAAAGGCTGAGAAGCCTGACTATCTACTAGATCCTGCCGAGGGCACAAGATCGTAGCTGAAGTATCAAGCTAAACGTCGAAGTCCAAGCGATACTACTAGCGAGACTGAAGTCTCTCTGCAAAAACATAAATAGGCAAACGTGAGTACAAATGTACCCAGCAAGACTTACATCAGAACTAACTACATATGCATCAGTATCAAAAGGGGGTAGTGGAGTTTAACTGCAGCAAGCCAGCTTTGACTCGGTGGCTAACCTGAACTACGACTGCAAGCGACTCTTTTGAGGTGGCGCACACGAGTCCACATATTCACCATCCAATATACCACTATGGATCCACTTCCGTCTCCCTACGAGAAGGCCATCCATAGCACTCACGCTTATCTTGCGTATTTTAGAGTATCCACTTTCACTTGTCTATGAACTGTTATAGGCAACCCAGAAGTCCATTACCGCGGACACGGCTATTCGAATAGATGATGTTAACCCTGCAGGGGTGTACTTCTTCACACACGCTCTCACCACTTACCGCCGTTTACACGACATGTACTCGGCAACCTTCAAGCGGAAGCCCAGCGAGGGTGTCGGCCACGGCCTACCTAAACACTCAAGTCTCTAGTCCAGGTTTATCGCCTATTCGGGTTCCATCCATGAGGAGATCCGGCCGGAGTTTCGCTCACAGCCCCAAACGATGTGTACAGGGTCCGAGACACCAAACGGGCGCCCGGCTGGCCCAGCCACGTGCCTACCGCAACACAACCCACCCCGACGGTCAGCGCTGCATGCGGCCCCCAGGATACTACAAACACCAGAAACTACTTTGCAACTCCTGGACAGAGAACAAGGGTGATCAAGAAGCCGAGAGGGTCCATTGGTTTCGGGCCCAATGCGTGGTAGTAACTGTTTCATGGATCACAAACACAGAACTCAGTTCCTGAGGACGGCTACAATGAGACAACCCACCATGTACTCCTACATGGCCTCTCACCGCTACCTTTACCAAATCATGTTCACACACTTAGCTCACACACAGTAGGACATGTTCAACACCATTCCGATTCATACCCGATGAATCAGACCCGACTCAACTCTAAGCAGTAGCAGGCATGACAAATAAACATGAATGAGTAGGCACATCAGGGCTCAAACAACTCCTACGCATGCTAGTGGGTTTCATCTAATTACTGTGGCAATGACAGGTCATGCAAAGGATAAAGGGGTTCAACTACCGCAGCAAGTAACAGTTGAATCGTTGTTGTCTTAATGCAGTAAAAGAGAGCAGGAGCGAGAGAGCGGGATTGTATCGGAATGAACAAGGGGGTTTTGCTTGCCTGGCACTTCTGAAGATAATATAGTTCTTCATCGGTGTCATCGAACTCGTCGTCGGAATTCGTCTATCGAGAGGGGACAATCACCGGCAAACACAGGAGGAACCACAATCAATGCAATGCACATTCATATGAATGATATGTCATATTAAGGTACTGAATTGACCTAGTGCAACAGGTGGTCATATTCATTGAAGTGGAATTCGAACTTATAGCGAATTCCAACTCCAAAACTAATTACTATTTATTCCATAATCATGAATTGTCCTATCCAGTGAGCTTAACTTTTTTAAACATAAATGAAAATGGTACAGATGGATTCCTTGAATTTTTCTGATAATTTTTCATATATAAATTATTTCCATTGGAGTTATAGATTATTTTCTATGATTTTTCAAAGTTTTGGATATTTTCTAAAATAAATAAATCATTTAAGATTTATTTAAATTCCAGAAAAGGATTACTGCGTCAGCCTGACATCATCATGACGTCAGCAGGTCAACGGGGCGCGGTCCAGGTCAAACCTGACCAGTGGGTCCCGCGTGTCAGTGTCATTAGTTTTAACTAATTATAATTAGTACTAATCCTAGATTAGTTAGCCCGCTGGGCCCCACCTGTCATTTACCCAGGGGGTCAAACCGGGCCCACCAGTCAATGGTCAGCGGGGTCAACCCCGCCGGCGTTGAGCCGCCGGCGAGAACGAACGCGGCGGAGGGCCTCGGGATTCCTCCTCCGGCGACCAAATGGCCGGCGGAGGGCATCTACGTGCTGCTGGTGAACTCGCGCGTCGAGTGGGGCAAGCGGTGTGTGCGGGGGTGGCCGGAGATGACGCCGGCGTCGAGCCAGGCGACGGCCGGAGTTCGGGCGTGCACGGGAACGACGCTAGGAGGCACGGCAGGGGGCGCAGAAGGGTGCTACGGCCTCCTGGGGGTGCACTGAGCACGGTGACACGCTCGGACGCGTACTTGCACGGCCGTAGCCATGACGGTGACATGGCCGGCGGCGAGGAGCGCTCGGGCTCGAAGGGGGCGGTGGCTACGTGGCGCAAACGAGCAAGGGGGAAGTGGGGATCGAAGTAGAAGCTCACGGGGAGTGCAGCGATGGTCTTGGGGAGCTCGGGGAAGCAACGGAGCGGGCGCACGGTCGCCGGCGATCTCGGCGGACCGAGGTTGAAGAAGACGGCGATGGCGGTGCTGCGGTGCGTCCGGGGCCTCGTGGCTAGGTGGAGAGGTGGAAGGGGTCGAGGCGGAGCCTCTGGGCGCATCGGCGAGGCGAGGCAGTGGCTGTGGCCACGGCGGTGCTCGTCGGCGGCGACGGCTCTTTCGGGTGGCCGCGAGAGAGAGAACAGAGGAGGGGGATGAGCTCGAGGGAGTGAACGGGAGGGACCAGGGGGCTGCGTGGCGCTGCGAGAGACGATCCAGGCGACGGAAGGACAGCCAGGCAGGGTGGAGGTGGCGGGCGCGCGGCGAGCACACGCCCTCCTGCCCACTGGCTGGAGGTTGAAGACGGTGGAGGGCCTGGTGGGCTGGGCCACAGCTGGGCCGGCTCTGGTGGGCTTTGCCAGGTAAGTTCCTTTCTCTCTCTCCTTTTCTATTTATTTCAGTTTTCTATTATTCTGTAAATTTGAGGGCTTTATTAAAAATACCTAAGCACTTTCAAAAGTCATGAGACTGCTTGTGGCCACTGTTTGGATTATTTCCAATAACCAGCAATTCAGTTCATGAATATTTGGACATTTAAAATAATATATAAAATTTAAATGCCCAAATGCAAATACTATATGATTTAATTCAATAATCCAAATGTCATGGAAAAATGTGCAATATCTCTGGTTACTGCTCAAAGCATTTTTCCAGAAATGATGAACATTTTTAAAGCCATTTGGAATCAATGAAAATATTTTAGTTGAACCTAGTAAATTTCATTTAGTGCTAGGGTTTCAACAATCCCCATTTCAAATTTCTTTGGAATTTTAAACATGATGCATGGATGCAATGCCACTAGTTACAAGCAAACTCTAGGGCTGTGACAACTCACCCCCACTAAACAAGAATCTCGTCCCGAGATTCAAGACGTGAGGTAAGAAGACAGAGGGAGCACAAAGCTAACACGGTCTTCACGATCCAACTGTCCTTCTCAGAGATGTTGATTAATTGCTTCAAATTGATTTTGACATCCATGCTTTCGAAAACTTCATCCAACACGACGATGACAGAAGAAACTCTGCAGGAATCGATCTCCTCAAAGGTCGAGCACTTATGATCACTCACGGGGTGAGATGTTGAAACATCTCTTGAGTTGGGACACAAACATACATCAAGACGGGTGGGTAGTAATGGATGGTGAAGTTCGATTTGGTAGGCAACTATTCCACGCTTAAGAAGATGGCGGATGGTTTCAGAGTAGCGAGGAGATAATTACCACGATTCCATATAGGGGCACCCTAGAGGAGGTGACTCAAATAACTATTCCCTTAAGTGGCAAAAAGAATTACTTTTGATACTAAGATCATTAAAATTCTTTATACCAGCCTAAGGCAATCACAATCGATCATTGGAAGGGGTTCGAAGAATGGCATACTCCGACTAGGATGAATGATGTGGACTACCTTGTTGAAGACAACGCAATGGATGATTTGCTTGCGCGTGCTCTCAAGAACTTGAGCATTTCCATATTCATCAAGGTTCTACCAACATCCGCGTCGAGGATCCTGGCAACACATCTTACTACCTTGACGAATAGTGATGGACAATGCAGATGCATAGAAAGACACCCCTTTCCCAGATTTCACCTTAGCGAGGCCAAGGGAACGAAATCTGGATGATCGACCGAGAGACATTTAGCACCCCGCTTCTAATGTTCTCCTTGATGCTCTAGATACCATTGTCATGCTTAAAAACTCAACATGGCCATCAAGTAAAGGTCGGACTTCAGAAGCACAAGAATCCATAAGGAAAACTACGGAAGCAAATCCTACGAAATCCTTATGGGGAGGTGGCCAACTTCCACAATCAAGATACTACAATAATAGGTCTTCCAGCTGGGTGTGTTGGCCACGACATCCACCTACCGGGTTACAGAGAGATCATTAGTATAGTTCTTGGAAGAACGTTCCAACCATCATATCTGCCTGAGATTCAGATCTGGTTGGTGTCAGGATATTCCAGACTCATCGAATCTAGAAGAAAAAGTGAAAATTTGCAACACAAATCAACGAGATGACGTTGCGAGATTCTCGGGAATTGAACTACGATAGCAAGCTCCAAAACATGAGCGGGTTTTGCTACACACCTGTGAACACACTGTCCTAGACAAGCGTGACCACGTGGCAGTCTTATAATCAAACACTACCGAGTTCAGGTGGGGAACCATCATCGAGGATAAGGAATCTTGTACAAATCCATCTGGTACCTTCAGGACTAGCACTTAGAACTTATTATCCTTGAACAAGTCAATCAGTGGCTTGGCGTGCTAGGAAATACATTTGGAACGGAGGTAGCTAATCTCACAAACCAATGTATACTTCGCACATGCATGACTGACTTGGGATGATTCCAGAGGAAGCAAAAACAAACTTTTCTCAAATTCATGGCGGCAACTTACATCAAATGCACGTGAATTAGAGGAAGTCACTCCTTTCATCCAAGCATAAGCTTCATGAACGGAACACGAAGGCATTGCTTACAAAGTTTCCAATACTAGTATAATGTTCAACATGAATCATGGGGGAGACAAAATGCTGCTAATGGGCTCAACAACAACTCATCGGAATTTCCATATCACTGGACTTCCACCATCATGTGAACACGGTGATAGCATTGGTCAGACCAAAGATGTAATGGTGTATGCCCGAGGGATCAACCACGAGTAAGACAACATTACGAGCATCATTGGTTCTGATTTGACTCGACGATAGCCCATACTCAAGTCAAGGTTTTTACAAGGCAATAGATCCAACAACTGATCACGAGGACCAATTGATGAAGATATCAACTTTCTTCAACACACACACAGAAGATATCCCTTAGAGATGAACTAAGTTAAGCAAGCTTTTACCTTCCAACTCTCCAAGTTGTTGTCTAGCTCAACCAACTAGCTCAGGGATATCTAACACAGATTCTTGGAGAAAGGGTGGTTCACAAGGAACCAACTTGATCACGAGCTCAACATAACAGTCTGGGGACAACCTGGTAATACTTCCGAGAAGATATTCGGAAAATCACGAACCACCGATATGTCTCTAGGCTTGAGATCAATCTTGCCTTTCAGAGCAAGATGATATGATCAAATAAGCAAGGGATTGAATAATCCTCGCTCATTGATCGAAGAGTGCACCAGAATAAGGACTAGGTAGCATGATCAATCTTAGAATGATAATTCAATAACCAACACGCTAAGAATGAGAATTTCGTCCATTTACTACCAAGCAACGAGTTGCTCGGAGTATTGATTTCACACATCACGGTTCACTCGACGGCATTCCGGTTGTGACAACACGGGACCGAGGAAAGAAAAATGATGGCAAGAAGTATCACTGCGTCAAAAATTCATGAGAGATGGTGCAATTCTCATGACTCTCTTGACATAAAGATGGTAACACTCCAGAGTAGAGCAGAGCAGAAGCTGGATTGGCATTTCGATCTACGGGATACAATTACTTTGACCCAATCCTAGAAATGGATGAGGCACTGGAGTTTGTTTCTCCTAGTCATTCTGGAATAGAATGGCTGGACGGACCATAAGAATAATAGGCATCGATAACACGAATGCTAAACTACTCTTGACCAACAATTGACAGACGAAGGTCAGAAACAACTAAGGAGAACAACTCAAAGGAACATATCACTTTCTGAGTTGTGGATGCATAGATTAGTATATCGAGCAAAGCTCAACATTTCTTCCGGATAACCCATGCAGAAGAGGAAGAATTGGCAGAGTCACAATATAGAATGAAGAACTCATCAAGAGCACTCTAGTTGTGATTTTTGGTTCAACAATGAACTTCTGCCATAAGTAGTTCATGGTATTGGAAGAAGGATTTACCATGGACCTCGAGGACTAATGCAAAGGTTACTACTATCCTAATGGAACTAGCAAACACTATCAACAAGAAGTGAGTAGAGTGAATCTCGGGTTCGATAACCCAGGAGTAGAATACCTACTACTAAACGGCATCACGGGATGCTTTCGAGAATGGTGGCCAGAATCATCACACCGGGAACACAAGACATGGACAGATTACTAGATGGTTTCATAAGACACCTAAGGTCATAATAGTAGCTCCAACATATATGTCGAGGCAACGGAGTACCTCACAGACCGGTAGTGTGCTTAATCTGGCCCAAAAGGACATCGGGAACAGGAAGAAAGGATTTGCAAATGCTTCAGACTATTTAGAAACCTGGGATGACTCGGACAACATAACGGCTGTAAATGCTCAAAATGATTTGAGACATCCTGCAAAATGGTGGCATAACCACTCAACATCACAATATCAATGTTCTGAGATCAACTGAGAACACATGGAAGTAGTAGTAACTGAACTGGGGCTTAAATCCAACAATCTTAGGCAACTACGGTTTAGTAACACGTCATCCTGGGAGATAGATGAGAAGGCCTAGTTCTTAATCCCCGTAGAAGAGAACAGGTTGACTCAGATCAGAAGGCCATGAGGTATAAGGAGTAAAAGAGCCTTACGTTCCCTTCCACAATCAATTCCCTTACATAACTAAAGCATTTCTAGACACAACTTCGACCAGTTTGGCTTGGTAATCCTACAGGCAGTCAGGCTCTGATACCAACGCTGTCAGGACCCCGATCCTAAGTCACATCGATCCAGCATGTAACACATCATATCACTTTGCGGCCTCACGCACGGTACTCCCACGGGTGCCACCTTACCTGGCCCGGGACCGTTTGCGCCTTTTGGCTCACGTATATGATAGTGTCGCTAGCATCCATATGACAGAGAACCCGGGCCGACATGGCTAGTCATGAACCCAAAGCGGCGCTAGCCTATGAGGACAGGCATACATGAATCACATCGAGCATGTCGGTCATCAACGTATTTGTCCGGGCTGTAGCACTGGGCTAACAGGACTCTAGTAACAGCGTGTGACATTTCCCCGAAGGGACAGACACAGGAACGACGTGAAACACATGCCGGCCAGTCAAGTGTTCCAAGCAGTAGTGCTGGGCTAGCAGGACTCCGGTAACCCGGGCTGTAGTGGACTACTATCGCTCAGAAGCACTAGACTTACATTTCCTCATATGAAAGGCTGCCAAGGATAAACAACTAGATAGTCGGATCCCACACATACCAAGCATTCCAATCATACACACAATATGCTCGATATGTGTAAATACAACATGGCATCACAACAAGACTCTACGACTCAAAGTATTTATTCATTAGGCTCGGAAGAGCCAGATATTACAAGCATGGGTATCATGACCCAACATTCAAAGCATACAAGTCAAAGCACATATGGAAGCTTAACATGTCTGAGTACAGACATCTACAAATGAAAAAGGCTGAGAAGCCTGACTATCTACCAGATCCTGCCGAGGGCACAAGATCGTAGCTGAGGTATCAAGCTAAACGTCGAAGTCCAAGCGATACTACTAGCAAGACTGAAGTCTCTCTGCAAAAACATAAATAGGCAAACGTGAGTACAAATGTACCCAGCAAGACTTACATCAGAACTAACTACATATGCATCAATATCAAAAGGGGGTAGTGGAGTTTAACTGCAGCAAGCCAGCTTTGACTCGGTGGCTAACCTGAACTACGACTGCAAACGACTCTTTTGAGGAGGCGCACACGAGTCCACATATTCACCATCCAATACACCACTATGGATCCACTTCCGTCTCCCTACGAGAAGGCCATCCATAGCACTCACGCTTATCTTGCGTATTTTAGAGTATCCACTTTCACTTGTCTATGAACTGTTATAGGCAACCCAGAAGTCCATTACCGCGAACACGGCTATTCGAATAGATGATGTTAACCCTGCAGGGGTGTACTTCTTCACACACGCTCTCACCACTTACCGCCGTTTACACGACATGTACTCGACAACCTTCAAGCGGAAGCCCAGCGAGGGTGTCGGCCACGGCCTACCTAAACACTCAAGTCTCTAGTCCAGGTTTATCGCCTATTCGGGTTCCATCCATGAGGAGATCCGGCCGGAGTTTCGCTCACAGCCCCAAACGATGTGTACAGGGTCCGAGACACCAAACGGGCGCTCGGCTGGCCCAGCCACGTGCCTACCGCAACACAGCCCACCCCGACGGTCAGCGCTGCGTGCGGCCCCCAGCATACTACAAACACCAGAAACTACTTTGCAACTCCTGGACAGAGAACAAGGGTGATCAAGAAGCCGAGAGGGTCCATTGGTTTTGGGCCCAATGCGTGGTAGTGACTGTTTCATGGATCACAAACACAGAACTCAGTTCCTGAGGACGGCTACAATGAGACAACCCACCATGTACTCCTACATGGCCTCTCACCGCTACCTTTACCAAATCGTGTTCACACACTTAGCTCACACACAGTAGGACATGTTCAACACCATTCCGATTCATACCCGATGAATCAGACCCGACTCAACTCTAAGCAGTAGCAGGCATGACAAACAAACATGAATGAGTAGGCACATCAGGGCTCAAACAACTCCTACGCATGCTAGTGGGTTTCATCTAATTACTGTGGCAATGACAGGTCATGCAAAGGATAAAGGGGTTCAACTACCGTAGCAAGTAACAGTTGAATCGTTGTTGTCTTAATGCAGTAAAAGAGAGCAGGAGCGACAGAGTGGGATTGTATCGGAATGAACAAGGGGGTTTTGCTTGCCTGGCAATTCTGAAGATAATATAGTTCTTCATCGGTGTCATCGAACTCGTCGTCGGAATTCGTCTATCGAGAGGGGACAATCACCGGCAAACACAGGAGGAACCACAATCAATGCAATGCACATTCATATGAATGATATGTCATATTAAGGTACTGAATTGACCTAGTGCAACAGGTGGTCATATTCATTGAAGTGGAATTCAAATTTATAGCGAATTCCAACTCCAAAATTAATTACTATTTATTCCATAATCATGAATTGTCCTATCCAGTGAGCTTAACTTGTTTAAACATGAATTAAAATGGTACAGATGGATTCCTTGAATTTTTCTGATAATTTTTCATATATAAATTATTTCCATTGGAGTTATAGATTATTTTCTATGATTTTTCAAAGTTTTGGATATTTTCTAAAATAAATAAATCATTTAAGATTTATTTAAATTCCAGAAAAGGATTACTGCGTCAGCCTGACATCATCATGACGTCAGCAGGTCAACGGGGCGCGGTCCAGGTCAAACCTGACCAGTGGGTCCCGCGTGTCAGTGTCATTAGTTTTAACTAATTATAATTAGTACTAATCCTAGATTAGTTAGCCGGCTGGGCCCCACCTGTCATTTACCCAGGGGGTCAAACCGGGCCCACCAGTCAACGGTCAGCGGGGTCAACCCCGCCGGCGTTGAGCCGCCGGCGAGAACGAACGCGGCGGAGGGCCTCGGGATTCCTCCTCCGGCGACCAAATGGCCGGCGGAGGGCATCTACGTGCTGCTGGTGAACTCGCGCGTCGAGTGGGGCAAGCGGTGTGTGCGGGGGTGGCCGGAGATGACGCCGGCGTTGAGCCAGGCGGCGGCCGGAGTTCGGGCGTGCACGGGAACGACGCTAGGAGGCACGGCAGGGGGCGCAGAAGGGTGCTACGGCCTCCTGGGGGTGCACTGAGCACGGTGACATGCTCGGACGCGTGCTTGCACGGCCGTAGCCACGACGGTGACATGGCCGGCGGCGAGGAGCGCTCGGGCTCGAAGGGGGCGGTGGCTACGTGGCGCAAACGAGCAAGGGGGAAGTGGGGATCGAAGGAGAAGCTCACGGGGAGTGCAGCGATGGTCTTGGGGAGCTCGGGGAAGCAACGGAGCGGGCGCACGATCGCCGGCGATCTCGGCGGACCGAGGTTGAAGAAGACGGCGATGGCGGTGCTGCGGTGCGTCCGGGGCCTCGTGGCTAGGTGGAGAGGTGGAAGGGGTCGAGGCGGAGCCTCTGGGCGCATCGGCGAGGCGAGGCAGTGGCTGTGGCCACGGCGGTGCTCGTCGGCGGCGACGGCTCTTTCGGGTGGCCGCGAGAGAGAGAACAGAGGAGGGGGATGAGCTCGAGGGAGTGAACGGGAGGGACCAGGGGGCTGCGTGGCGCTGCGAGAGACGATCCAGGCGACGGAAGGACAACCAGGCAGGGTGGAGGTGGCGCGTGCGCGGCGAGCACACGCCCTCCTGCCCACTGGCAGGAGGTTGAAGACGGTGGAGGGCCTGGTGGGCTGGGCCACAGCGCTGGGCCACAGCTGGGCCGGCTCTGGTGGGCTTTGCCCGGTAAGTTCCTTTCTCTCTCTCCTTTTCTATTTATTTCAGTTTTCTATTATTCTGTAAATTTGAGGGCTTTATTAAAAATACCTAAGCACTTTCAAAAGTCATGAGACTGCTTGTGGCCACTGTTTGGATTATTTCCAATAACCAGCAATTCAGTTCATGAATATTTGGACATTTAAAATAATATATAAAATTTAAATGCCCAAATGCAAATACTATATGATTTAATTCAATAATCCAAATGTCATGGAAAAATGTGCAATATCTCTGGTTACTGCTCAAAGCATTTTTCCAGAAATGATGAACATTTTTAAAGCCATTTGGAATCAATGAAAATATTTTAGTTGAACCTAGTGAATTTCATTTAGTGCTAGGGTTTCAACAATCCCCATTTCAAATTTCTTTGGAATTTTAAACATGATGCATGGATGCAATGCCACTAGTTACAAGCAAACTCTAGGGCTGTGACATTTTGTGTTGTGAAGTTTTCAAGTTTTGGGTAAGGATTTGATGGACTATTGAATAAGGAATGGAAAGAGCCTAAGATCGGGGATGCCCAAGGCACCCCAAGGTAATATTCAAGGACAACCAAGAGCCTAAGCTTGGGGATGCCCCGGAACGCATCCCCTCTTTCGTCTTCGTCTATCGGTAACTTTACTTGAGGCTATATTTTAATTCACCACATGATATGTGTTTTGCTTGGAGCGTCTTGTATGATTTGATTCTTTCTTTTTAGTTTGCCACAATCATCCTTGCTGTAAACACCTTTTGAGAGAGACACGCATGAATCGTGATTTATTAGAATACTCTATGTGCTTCACTTATATCTTTTGAGCTTGGCTATATTGTTCTAGTGCTTCACTTATGTCTTTTTAGAGCACGATGGTGGTTTTACTTTATAGAAATTAATGAACTCTCGTCCTTCGCTTATATTATTTTGAGAGTCTCTAGACAACATGGTAATTTTCTTTGGTTATAAATTTAGTCCTAATATGATAGGCATCCAAGAGGGATATAATAAAAACTTTCATATAAAGTGCATTGAATACTATGAGAAGTTTGATTCCTTATGATTGTTTTGAGATATGAAGATGGTGATATTAGAGTCATGCTAGTAAGTAATTGTGAAATTGAGAAATACTTGTGTTAAAGTTTGTGATTCTCGTAGCATGCACGTATGGTGAACCATTATGTGATGAAGTTGGAGCATGATTTATTTATTGATTGTCTTTCTTATGAGTGGCGGTCGGGGACGAGCGATGGTCTTTTCCTACCTATCTATCCCCATAGGAGCATGTGCATAGTACTTCGTTGCGATGACTAATAGATTTTTGCAATTAGTACATGAGTTCTCTATGACTAATGTTGAGTCCATGGATTATACGCACTCTCACCCTTCCACCATTGCTAGCCTCTCTAGTGCCGCACAACTTTCGCCGGTACCATACACCCACCATATACCTTCCTCAAAGCAGCCACCATACCTATCTATTATGGCATTTCCATAGCCATTCCGAGATATATTGCCATGCAACTTACCACCGTTCCGTTTGCTATGACACGCTTCATCATTGTCATATTGCTTTGCATAATATGTAGTTGACATCATATTTGCGGCAAAGCCACCGTTCATAATTCTTTCATACATGTCACTCTTGATTCATTGCACATCCCGGTACACCGCTGGAGGCATTCATATACAGTCATATTTTGTTCTAAGTATCGAGTTGTAATTCTTGGGTTGTAAGTAAATAAAAGTGTGACGATCTTCATTATTAGAGCATGGTCCCATGTGAGGAATGGAAGATGGAGACTATGATTCCCCCACAAGTCGGGATGAGACCCTGGACGAAAAAAAAGAGCCCAAAAAAAATGAGAGAAGGCCCTAATAAAAAAAGAGAGAAGGGGCAATGCTACTATATCCTTTTACCACACTTGTGCTTCAAAGTAGCACCATGATCTTCATGATAGAGAGTCTCCTATATTGTCACTTTCATATACTAGTGGGAATTTTTCATTATAGAACTTGGCTTGTATATTCCAATGATGGGCTTCCTCAAATTTCCCTAGGTCTTCGTGAGCAAGCAAGTTGGATGCACACCCACTTAGTTTCTTTTTGAGCTTCCACAAACTTATAGCTCTAGTGCATCCGTTGCATGGCAATCTCTACTCACCCACATTGACTAGGCGAAGCGGTTGACTGCCTCACCCTAGATGGCTAAAGTCCAGTAGCCTATCTATTGATGGGCATCTCCATAGCCCGTTGATACACCTAGTTGATGTGAGACTATCTCCTTCCTTTTGTCTTCTCCACAACCACCGTCTATTCCACCTATAGTGCTATGTCCATGGCTCACGCTCATGTATTGTGTGAAAGTTAAAAAGGTTTGAGAACATCAAAAGTTTGAAACAATTGCTTGGCTTGTCATCGGGGTTGTGCATGATTTAAATTTTTTGTGTGATGAAGATGGAGTATAGCCAGACAATATCACTACTGGAATCAAGCACTTTGCCGTCAGCCATGGCTGACGGCAAAGGCATGATGGCTGATGGCAAAGACCTTTGCCGTCAGCCAGATGACGGCAACAAGTCCGGCTGAATAGGCTATGGTAGAGGCCTCTTTGCCGTCTGCTGGCTGACGGCAAAGCTGCAAAGGGATTTGCCGTCTGCTGACAGACGGTAAAGAGCCTGGACGGCACATGTGGCAGTTCTGATCCATTAAGTGGTTAACGGCGTGCTTTGCCGTCAGCCAGCAAATGGCAAAGGCCTTTGCATCATTGCCGTCAGCCAGCGGACGACAAAGATGCAAAGGCCTTTGCCGTCTACTGGCTGACGGCAAATCTACCAAATAGGCCAGATCCCGTGCTTGTCAAGATGTTGATGATAATGCCTTTGGAGGGAAGTAAGGGGAAGAACAAGGGAACTATGGCCTCCTCGAAGGAGGCTGCTTCGGAGGGAGGAACCGACAATTCCTCTCCTAAGGGGAAGAAGAGGGCCGCCTCTGACGACCCAGAGACCATGGCCTCGAAGCGGGGGAAAAAATCCTCGTCAGAGGGTCCGACGCCGGGGAGTTCCTTGGCCGAACTACGCCCTCAAAGGGATCATCCCTCCAGCGAGCCGTCAGTAGAGAAAGGTTTCCCTTTTGAGGGATGAGAGAAATCCTTGATTTATATCTGAGAAGATTAACCGAAATTTTACCTTGCAGCTCGGACCTCAGCCCTTCTCAGCAGAGCTCGTCTTTGGGGGATCTTCTTCCGAAGATGATGGAGAGCGGGACGCCTCCCCCTGCCGTACCGCCTAGCGAGGCGGGCGACGCTAAGGTGTCGTCGCGGAGGGTTCCTCCGAATATGGCGGGGGCGGAAGATAGCCATATGGCCCCCCAAGATTCTCCGCGTCCGGCCTTCGAAAGAGGCCATAGGACAAGTCCGGCACCGTCTGGTGCTCGGTCGGAGGAGCTAAAGATTCTGCTGGGGCGAGCTTCTATCTCAGAGGAGCACCATGCATTGAAGGGCACGGTGATTGAAAGGATTTCATCCGCAGAAAGCGGATTGCATGAAGCCGTCAAAAGTTTAGTGACGGGTTTTGAGGTATGTTAGATAATGTACACTTTTGTCAGTTGCGCATAAGTAAGTTGTGCCATGTGTAGATAGTAACCCCTGAGACTCTACGCGTCGTCAAGAAATGACGGCACGCAGAGGATCACAATCCCAGGTCTAAGGTGTCGCCTTTGAATGTAGGTGGCGAGGTGTCCGGAATCGAGCCAAACTGATGATTTTGCCGAACTAAAGCGGCAACTGGACATGGCAGATGCCGACATCGTGCTTGTCAACAAGCGGCTTGATGAGGCTCAAGGTATGTAATTCCTCGGGCGGCATCAGGTAAGAGGAGCTTTATGCCATTGTCTTACAGTGTGTGTGCTTGACGCAGATGGTGCGGACGCCATGGAGAATCTTAGGGCAGAACTTGCCCGAGCTAAGGAACAAGCTCGAAAGAGCGATGCGGCTGCCCAGAAAGCTCTTGAAGAGCTGAGAGCCCAACAGGCTGCTCACTGCCGAAGCAAGGAGGAGATGGCCAAGATGACTGTGAAGTTAGAGCGCGCTGCTGACCGTTGCAAGCTTCTTGAAGAAGAAGACCGGGCAAGGCAGACGGACTTGGAGAAGGCTGTTGCTGATGCCAAGGACGCACGCTCTGCGATGAGAGCTGCGAAGAAGGAGCTGCGTCAGGCCGAACAGATTGCGGCTGGAAAGAACTTTATGCCGCGGAGGAAGTTTTGCGATCCGAAGTTTGCTCCGTTAGACCGGATGTGGAGTGTGGAGGACACCTATCTGGATTTAGCAGCAAGTGCTGCTAATGCGAACGAACACTATCGAGATCTAAAAGATCGCGAGTGGAAAAGCTTTTCTGGTCGCAGTTCCACAATCCAGAGCGTCCACTGACAGTGGACAATCGCTTGGCTCAATGGGCCGAACTGAATAGGTTGTCCGCACTCGCCATGAAGTACGTCATGGGTCATCTGTGGCCGGGGAGATCGGAGCCGAAGAGTTATTTCAGCTTGGTGCAGCAATGCCTTGACGCGGTGCCGCGTATCAATGCGATGAAGAGGTCAGCATGCATAGAGGGCGCATGGATGGCTCTTGCCCGTGTCAAGACATACTGGGCCGAGATGGAGACCACCTTTGTTGCGTCCCGAGATTTGGACAAAAGCCGAGTACCCTCCGAGCACTATTTTCAAGAAGTCCTTGAGGGCACTCGTGTAATAGAGACGCAATGCTCGAAGGATGCTATGTTATGATAGCATATGTAATTATAAAGCAATATTTTGATAAATTGTAGTGGCCTTTTATACTTGTGACTTCAAGTATTGGGAACACCTCCTGTGCGGCCGTTTTAAGATATATATATATATATATATATATATATATATATATATATATATATATATATATATATATATATATATATATATATATATATATATATATATATATATATATATATACAAAATCTGAAAGATGGCAGTCGTTGGCTTCAGCCCCCACACACATAGTGCGGGGGTGCTTGCAGAAGACGCATTTTCACACTTAATCCAACGTCTTGGTCCTACAAAGGAGGTGATAGCGCAGCGGGCCAGGCAACCGGACTATAATGCTTTAACACTTTCACTTAGCCATTGGAGCTTGACAGGGGGACTATTTAGGTAGCCCCTTGGTGGCGACTGCGCTCGCCCGAGTTCGGGGCGCGTATGTGCCTGGCCGGGAAACGACCCCTCGTTAAAGCGGAGGAATCCTATAGATTCCGGTAGGTCATCGAGTGGCTGACCAGTCTCATGCTACATCATGACAGTCAGTTTTCGGCTTTCTCTACTGAGGTGCTCGCCCGGCCTAACCGGGGCACAATCGCAGTAGTTCTCCTGGTGCTACCTTAGCCGATAGAGCGGAACGTAAGGTAGCCGAACTCAGGAGCCGGGCAACCCAACATTTGACCAAAGACATGATTCGGAGCTGATGCATATAATGCCAAAACTCGCGACGCCGAACACTCCCTAAGGTGTTCGGTCTTTATAAGTACGAGCAAAACATCACTCTTTATTAAAAAGCCCCTAGTGTCTAGGTACGCGCAAAAATTCTGACGTGGCCACATGCCAAGACGCCAGCCTCCTCCTTGGTTATAGCAGAGAAAACCAGGGGATATGTAGCAACAAGAGACAGTAAAAAAGGTTTACGCAGGGTCTTAATCTAAAAAGAATCCTTAGGACGGGTCCCTATTGCAAGTCTGTGCCTGTGTCTCCATTGTGCCGTATCCTGGACGGGCGCCGCACGACGTTCATCTGTAAAAGAGAGGAACTGAGTTGAAAATGGGTCGTGCCGAACAAGATTTTAAAATAAACAAAGTATAAAGTAAAATATATAAAATTGAGCTTTATTGTTTCTTATTGTATATGTACGGAGCCCCTAGTGCGGAGGTATATGGCCACTAAGCCTGCATCAATTATAATTTTGTACCAAGCTCGTCTATCCGCGTTCGTGGTCTTTAAGGACCTATTCCAAAGTTTTTGGCCAGTGAAGCCATTTTACTGTGGGGCTGTCAAAGCGGCCGCACAGTCCTCCGCTTGGGAAATGCGCACCTCAATGCTTCCCCTTTAAAGAGATGATGCCTCGTGGACCGGGCATTTTAAGCGTTAGAGATGCATAATGCAGTATTGCGTTAAAGCGGGCGAAAGCTTCGCGTCCTAGTAGTGCTTGATAGTGACTTGAGAATGGGACGATGTGGAAGATTAGCTTTTCGCGACGGAAGTTATCGGGGTAGCCGAATGTAACTTCAAGCTGGAGAAAACCCATGCACCAGGTGTCCAGACCTGGCGTTACCCCTTGAAAGGAGGTTTTACTGTGACGGATTCTTGTTGGGTCTATCCCCATGCGACGGACTGTGTCCTAATATATCAGGTTTAGTCCACTGCCGCCATCCATAAGGACATTTGAAAACTTGAGTCCGTCGATTATTGGATCGAGTACCAAGGCAGACCATCCCGCGTTCCTGATTATTGGGTCCAGTTGATCGAAGATGATTGGTTTTGACAACCATTGGCGGGACCCCTTCGGGATAGGTCGTGTGGTGCGTACCTTTATGGGCGCCGCATGTTTTGTTATGTGAAGTAAGTTTACTGTCTTTACTTCTTGTGGGAAGTTCTTTTGTTTCCTGGTGCTCTGCTTTTGGGGTTCGTCTTCGTCCTCACTTGGTGTTTCGAGCACCTTGTGTTTGGCGTTGAGTCTGCCGGATTGTTTGAAAACCCAACAACCTCCGTGGGTATGGTTAGCAGGCCTCCCGGGAGTACTGTGTATTTGACATATCCTGTCCAGGATTTTGTTTAAGTTGGATGGATCATCCCTTTTATCCTGGAGGAGCGGCTTTGTTTGATTTTGTCGTGAGCTTTTGAATCCGGCGTTGACTGCCGTGCTCTTCGGACCTTTTTCCTTAGTCCGGCGACGGTCCTTATTGCGTCGCGGTTTTCCGTTTCCATCCCTAGTTTCGGATGTATTTGGATCGCTGGTGCTGCATCTTGCCAACCAGCTGTCCTCTCCCGCACAAAAGCGGGTCATGAGGCTTATCAGTGCGGCCATTGTTCTTGGCTTTTCTTGGCCGAGGTGTCTGGCGAGCCATTCGTCTCGGACGTTATGCCTGAAAGCTGCTAAGGCTTCGGCGTCCGGACAGTCGACTATCTGATTCTTTTTAGTGAGGAATCTATTCCAGAACTGCCGAGCTGATTCTCCGGGCTGTTGAGTTATGTGACTAAGATCGTCTGCATCCGGAGGGCGGGCATAGGTCCCTTGAAAATTTGCTCGGAAAGCGTCCACGAGCTTTTCCCAACTTCCAATTATGTTTTCAGGAAGGCTTTTAAGCCAATGCCGGGCTGGCCCTTTAAGCTTAAGGGGTAAGTATTTTATGGCGTGGAGGTCATCTCCTCTAGCCGTATGTATGTGGAGGATATAATCCTCGATCCAGACTCCAGGGTCTGTTGTTCCATCATATGCCTCTATGTTTACGGGTTTGAACCCCTCTGTAAATTCATAGTCCAGAACCTCATCGGTGAAACATAGGGGGTGTGCGGCGCCCCTGTATTTGGGTGTGCCAGATTCTGATGATGGCTTTATTGCATTGCTTAGGAGAGCTTGCTTTCTTGGCCCGTAAATGGACCTGACTGGGCCATTATGCGAATCCTTAAGTGGGTCGCATGCCGTTTTGAGTGCGGCACCGCTTGCCGCTTTATGCTGGCCATGGGGTCGTCTATCTGACCGTGTGGCTTTCTTATTTTTTTGAATGCGAGGGCTCTAGGGCCTCTTCGTCGAATTCGGGCAGTAGCTTTCTCTTCGGATAGCTTTTAGTGCGGCGACTGTTGCTGTATTTATCTGCGTTGTTGATTACTTTATTCCATCTGATCCTGAGTGCATCTTCTGCAGTTTTGAGCTTCCGCTTTTGTTTTTTCAGGCTGTGTGCGGTTGCAACGAGCCTCTTGTGGAGGTTCTTCTTCTCCGTGGGTTTATCCGGCATAAGGTTGTCCGGAATGCCATTTTTGCCAGGGGAGGGATGCTCGGTTTCTTCATCTGGGCTGCCCTGTTCGGACGGTTGCTCTAGGGCATGCTCGTTGCCTGCTGGCTCGTCCTGCTCTATGGCTGGGTCTGTGTCGAGGCGGGGCTTGGGTCGGCGTTTGCGCCGACGCTTTGATTGTTTTTCGAGGGATTGATCCTTCGTTCTATCCCCGTTTTCCTCGTGGTCTCTACCTTTAGGGGTATCCACCATGTACACATCATGAGGTGAGGTGGCCGTCCAATGCCCTATAGGCGTTGGCTCATATGTGTCTCCTGCATCGTCTTTCATACCGTCGATGTGTTCGGAGTCGAAGTTGAGCACGTCATTTAAATTGTCAACAGTGGCTACCAAGTGGGTGGTGGGTGGGCTTTGAATTTCTTCATCGTCCGTATCCCATCCTTGCTGACCGTAGTCTGGCCAGGGCTCTCCTGATAAAGAGAGAGACTTTAGAGAATTCGGGATGTCGCCGAAGGGCGAGTGCTGAAATATGTCCGCGGCGGTGGACTCCATTATCGGCGCCCAATCGGATTCGATTGGCAGGGGCGCGGGGGGTTTGGAGTCCGGAGTGGAATCCGGATCCTTGGAGTCACGGGTCATGCCGAGTGCGGGGCTGGCGTTCGGCTTGATCGCCTTTGAGATAGCAGCCCCCCAAGGTGACGTCCAACCGCTTATCCTTGATTGGCGCAATAGGCTCCAAATTAAGGGTCAGAACCGGTGCGTGTGCGGCCTCCAGGGCACTGTTCGGCGGCAGAGCTAGATCATGCCCCTCGAGACAGTGCGGCGCGCCTGGCTGTGTCTCGAATCCGTCGAAGATCAAATCCCCGCGGATATCTGCCGTGTAGTTTAAGCTTCCAAACCTGACCTGATGGCCAGGGTCGTAGCTTTCGATCTGCTCCAGGTGGCCATGCGAATTGGCCCGCAGTGCGAAGCCGCCGAAGACGAAGATCTGTCCGGGGAGAAAAGTCTCACCCTCGACCGCATCGTCATTGATGATCAAAGGAGCCATCGGACCTAAAAGCGACGACACAGAGGAACTCTCAATGAAAGCAACAATGTCGGTGTCAAAACCGGCGGTTCTCGGGTAGGGGGTCCCAAACTGTGCGTCTAGGCGGATGGTAACATGAGACAAGGGACATGATGTTTTTACCCAGGTTCGGGCCCTCTCGGATGAGGTAAAACCCTACTCCTGCTTGATTAGTATTGATGATATGGGTAAAAACATCGTGTCCCTTGTCACATGTTACCATGCGCCTAGACGCACAGTTCGGGACCCCCTACCCGAGATCCGCCGGTTTTGACACCGACAACCGTCCTGGTCCTTCTCCTTGTCCCGTCTCTCGTACTCAGCCTTTTGCTTCTCAACAAGCAGCTCAACTTGTCGGCAGTTCTGGAGGTCGTGGCCCTTGGTGCGGTGGATCTTGCAGTATTGCTTGCCGGAGCTTCCTGGCTTGTCGGTAGCCGCCAAGGCCCGGCAGGCGGCGCACTCGGCAATATCCTTGTCGGGGGCGCCTGCCTTGACCTTCTTGCCGGCACCGGTTTCGTCAGATCCCTCAACGGCAAGCACGGCCTTGCCTTTGCGTTTCCTGTTGCGACGCCGGCCCTTCTTCGTTGGGGTAGCGGCGTCTTCATCGGCAGAGTCGGTTTCCGCGGAGGCATCTTCGCCGGGGTACTTCCTTCCCTCTTCAGCCCGGGCGCACCTATCAGCCAGAACGTAGATCTCGGCCACATCCTTAACCTTGGTCATCACCAGCTCCTCACGCATCTTGCGATTGCGCACGTTCTGGCGGAACACGCTAATCACAGCAGTGGGATGAACGTCGGGGATGTTGTACTGCACCCGGCTGAATCTCTGGATATACTTGCGCAGGGTTTCCCCTTCTTTCTGGGGAATGATATGCAGATCACTGGCCTGGCCATGAGCTTGGTGGCCTCCTGTGAAGGCGCCAACGAACTCATGGCACAGATCTGACCAAGAAGAAATGGAATCCACCGGCAAGTGCATCAACCAAGACATCACATTGGGCTTGAGCGCCAGCGGGAAATAGTTGGCATGCACCTTGTCGTCGCGAGCCCCAGCAGCCTGCATTGTGATGGTGTAGATGCCGAGGAACTCGGACGGATGGGTCTTGCCAGTGTACTTCTCGTCGACGTCGGGCTTGAACGTGCAGTGGGACGACCACTGGAACTGCCGCAGCTCACGGGTAAAGGCCGGGCAGCCCACCTCGTAAGGTAGGCCGCCGGAGCCCCCAGTGTCGGGTGGTCCATAGCGGGTCCTGCCCGCTTGTCCGACTAGCGGTGTGTTTCGCGCCGGCGCTCGACGGTGGTTCGAGCGTCTTCATGAGGTCATTCCTGAAGGACCTGGCACTGGTCGCGGAGGGTCCGCGGGTCGGACGACGCTATGGAGATGTTATCACAAGCGTCGTCACGACGGGCCGACGCCCGTGGCGGCTGGCGAGGAGGAGGAGATTGCATCGTGGCCACAACTCCCCCGGTCCTCCCAGCGCCAGCATGCGGCGGCTTGGTGGAGCGCGGACCCGAGGGTCTCGCCGGTCGCGGATCGTCTTTGTTGGCGACGTCGACGAGGCTCCGGATGGTGGCCCTCCACTCGTCTAGCTTCTCCACAGTAGGAGGGAAGTCGAGGAGCAGCTGCGCGCGCGCCAAAGCTTCTGCTGGCGTGGGTGGCGGCGACAGCTGCGTGGATCGCGGCGCGCTTGAACTCTAACTACGTTGGAAGGAGCTCCGTTACGACCCAGTGGCCACGTGCTATTTTCGCCAGCGCTTCGGCGGGCGTGCTGAACCCCTTCATCCTGTGGATGACGCACGAGGCTCTTCCCACGGCGGTGCTCAGGGTCACCAACGTGGTGACGCTACTCGGCGCGCACACCATGGGAAGAGCGCGCAGAAGTTGCCGGTGTGGGCGTCCTCGAGGTCGCTGCACCGCCCGGAGGTGGCACAATGACACCCCTGGAGGGCCCCGCGCCGCCTTCGGGGGCCCAACTCCGTCTTTGGATCCGGCGACATGTGGCCGGTCATCTGGTGCGCGAACGACGCCAATCATCTGGTGCGCGAACGACGCCGCTCGCCAGGCTCTGACTACCAGGGCGATGCTGGTGCTCACGGACCACGGCCCGGGTCCTGTCTGCGACCGGTCCATTGCTTGCCCGCACCGGCACGGGCCATTCGGCTCCCAACGAGCCGACCGCCATGGCCGTCTTCTTCTTAGGAGCCATGGCGACGAAGAACTGCTAGGCTGATTACTAGACTAGATTCTCACAACTACGCACGCCCCTGCCTGGCGTGCCAAAGATGTCGGTGTGGAACAACACCTATGGGATCACAAGAATCCCTACTACGGTTGCCGGGGCACGGGGTTGCGAGAATCGCAGGGTTAGTGGCCAGCACAAGGATCGTTTACCCAGGTTCGGGCCGCGAGGATGCGTAAAACCCTAGTCCTGCTTTGGTGGATGTATTTCAGAGGGTTCTTGAGCTCTCGAACTAGCTGTGGTCAGTGCATGGTTCAAAAGAGCCGAATCCTTCTCCAGTATGCCATGGGCCTCCTTTTATAGTCGAAAGGGGCTGCCACAGTGGAACACAGGAGGTGGAAAGGTGTACAGTGCCCTGAGCTTATCGCTCGTATTACACGATAAGAAGCATTTAATGTGTAGCTTAGGTGCCCCCTTGCTTTATTGGGGACGGGGGCGAGGCCCGTCCCGTCCGTCGCCGCTCCTCCTCGCTTTGACACGCGCCCTGGCTAGTGAGGTGTGCGGTGCCATGTAGGCAGGCAGGCAGCTGAGGTGGCGCAGTGGCGGAGCCTTCACGAAGATCAGCATGCCGCCACGCTGGTGCTCGATGAGTTGGCATTGGAGCTCCATGTTGCCACGCAGGTGCCGACCCAGCTGGTCGGGTCTGGCAGCTGCATGTGAGTGGTGGTGGAAAACTTGGTCGGTGCGGGCCTGGCGGTGGCCCCACTGGCGTCCTTGGAGAGGGCCTTGCCGGGTGGCCCGGCAAGGGTCTTGCTGTGGCGCGCTGTCGTCCCCGGCAGGGACCTTGCCGGGGGTCTGGTGGCCTTCCTCGGGAAGGATCTTGCCAAGGCTCGTCGTCTTCTAATCCTCACCTGACCTGGAGTGTTCCTTGTCTTCACAAAGATCTGCATGCCACCACGGAGGTGCCTCCCGATCCCTGGCCCAATGTGATGTTGGAGACCGCGAGCTCAAGGGTGGCCCGGTCTATTGGTGTGAGGCGAGCTGTCCTGACAAGGATCTTGCTAGGGCTGCTGAGGCTGCCCTGGCAAGGGTCTTGCCGGGGGAACCTGCTTCGTCCCTCTGCTCTTTGTGGTCTTTGCCTTGGCGTTGTTCTTATTATCTTGGGCTTTGGTCTTACCTTGGCTCACCTCCCCTGTTCTACTTGGTGTGACCGTAGGCACGGCTCCGACTGCCCGTGCATAGGTATAGGGGTACAAAAATGCGCCCCTCTTTTTGTACACCGACACTGTTACGAATTACCTTATCATAAAACTATCTCTTCTGTTACCGATAATTTCAGTGCTTGCAGAGAATACCTTACTGAAAACTGCTTGTCATTTCCTTCTGCTCCTTGTTCGGTTCGACACTCATACTTATCGAAAGAACTACGATAGATCCCCTATACTTGAGGGTCATCAAGACTCTTTTCTGGCGCCGTTGCCGGGGAGTGAAGCGCCTCTGGTAGGTGGAATTTGGTAAGGAAAAATTTATATAGTGTGCTGAAATTTACTGTCACTTTTTACTATGGAAAATAATCCTTTGAGGGGCTTGTTCGGGGTATCTTCACCCTGACTGGTAGAGCAAAGAGTTGCTCCTCAACCTACTGAACCTACTGAAAATGTTTACTTTGAAATTCCTTTGGGTATGATAGAGAAACTGCTAGCTAATCCTTTTACAGGAGATGGAACATTACATCCCGATATGCACCTAATCTATGTGGATGAAGTTTGTGGATTATTTAAGCTTGCAGGTATGCCCAAGGATGTTATCAAGAAGAAGGTCTTCCCTTCATCTTTTAAGGGAAAGGCATTGCCATGGTTTAGGTTATGTGATGATATTGGATCATGGAACTACAACCGATTGAAATTGGAATTTCATCAGATGTTTTATCCTATGCATCTAGTTCATCGTGATCATAATTATATATATAATTTTTGGCCTCGCGAAGGAGAAAGTATCTCTCAAGCTTGGGGGGGGCTTAAGTTAATGTTATATTCATGCCCCAATCATGAGCTCTCAAGAGAAATTATTATTCAAAATTTTTATGCTCGGCTTTCTCTCAACAAGCGCTCCATGCTCGATACTTCTTGTATTGGTTCTTTTATGATGAAGACTATTGAATTCAAATGGGATTTATTGGAAAGAATTAAACGCAAATCTGAAGATTAGGAACTCGACGAAGGTAAGGAGTCAGGTATAACACCTAAGTTTGTTGTGTTAAATCATTTATGGATACCGATGCTTTTCGTGAATTTAGCAATAAATATGGACTTGACTCTGAGATAGTAGCTTCTTTCTATGAATGGTTTGCTACTCATGTTGATCTCCCTATGGAGAAGTGGTTTAAATATCATCCTCCCATTAAAGTAAACATAGTAGAACCTACTAAAGTTGAAGAAAAGACTATTACTTATAACGTTAATCCTATTGTTCCTACCGCTTATATTGAGAAAACACCTACACCCCTGAGCAAATTAAAGTTGAACCTAGTGTTGCTATGGTTAAAGATCTCTTGGTCGATAATATTGATGGGCATGTTATTTACTTCTGTGATGAAGCTGCTAGAATTGCTAGACCCGATACTAAAAATAAACATAGACTTGTTGTAGGCATGCCTGTTGTTTGTGTTAAAATAGGATATCATTGTTATCATGGCTTATGTGATATGGGTGCTAGTGCGAGTGCAATACCTCATTCCTTATTCGAAGAAATTATGCATGATATTGCACCTGCTGAGATAGAAGATATTGATGTTACAATTAAGCTTGCCAATAGAGATACTATTTCACCAATTGGGATTGTTAGAGATGTTGAAGTCTTGTGTGGGAAAGTTAAATATCCTACTGATTTTCTTGTTCTTGGTTCCCCACAAGATGAACTTTGTCCCATATATTTGGTAGACCCTTCTTGAATACTGTTAATGCTAAGATAGATTGTGAAAAGGATATTGTTACTGTTGGTTTAGGGGACATGTCCCATTATTTTAATTTTGCTAAATTCCATAGACAACCCCATGATAAAGAATTGCCTAGTAAAGATGAAATTATTGGTCTTGCTTCTATTGTCGTGCCTCCTAATGATCCTTTAGAACAATACTTGCTTGACCATGAAAATGATATGTTCATGAATGAAAGAAGGGAAATAGATGAAGTATTCTTTAAAAAGGGACCTAATTGAAACACAACTTGCCTGTTGAAATCCTAGGGGATCCTCCTTCACCCAAGGGTGATCCCGTGTTTGAGCTTAAACCTTTACCTGATACTCTTAAATATGCTTATCTTGATAAAAAGAAGATATATTCTGTTATTATTAGTGCTAACCTTTTCAGAGCATGAAGAAGAGAAATTATTGAAAACTCTAAAGAAGCACTGTGCTGCTATTGGATATACTCTTGATGATCTTAAGGGCATTAGTCCCACTCTATGCCAGCACAAAATAAAATTGGAGAAAGACGCTAAACCAGTTGTTGATCAGCAACGACAGTTGAATCCTAAGATGAAATAAGTGGTAAGAAATGAAATATTAAAGCTTCTGGAGGCAGGTATAATTTTTCCTATTGCCGATAGTCAGTGGGTAAGTCCTGTCCATTGTGTACCTAAGAAGGGAGGTATTACTGTTGTTCCTAATGATAAAGATGAATTGATCCCACAAAGAATTGTTACATGTTATAGAATGGTAATTGACTTCCGCAAATTAAATAAAGCTACTAGAAAAGATCATTACCCTTCAGCTTTCATTGATAAAATTCTAGGAAGATTATCCAAACATACACATTTTTGCTTTCTAGACGGTTATTCTGGTTTCTCTCAAATACCTGTGTCAGAAGAGGATCAGGAAAAGACCACTTTTACTTGCCCTTTCGGTACCTTTGCTTATAGACGTATGCCTTTTGGTTTATGTAATGCCCCTGCAACCTTTCAGAGATGTATGACTGCTATATTCTCTGACTTTTGTGAAATGATTGTTGAGGTTTTCATGTGAAGAAACTAATCTTGTCTTTAATTGGGAGAAGTGCCACTTTATGGTTAATGAAGGTATTGTCTTGGGGCATAAAATTTCTGAAAGAGGTATTGAAGTTGATAAAGATAAAGTTGATGCTATTGAAAAGATGCCATGTCTTAAGGACATTAAAGGTATAAGAAGTTTCGTTGGTCATGCCGGTTTTTATAGGAGCTCATTAAATACTTCTCAAAATTTCTAGGCCTCTGACTAATCTCTTACAAAAAGATGTTCCTTTTGTCTTCGATGATGATTGTGTAGAAGCATTTGAAATACTTAAGAACGCCTTGATTCCTGCACCTATTGTTCAGCCACCTGATTGGAATTTACCCTTTGAAATTATGTGTGATGCTAGTGATTATGCTGTAGGTGCTGTTCTAGGACAAAGAGTTGATAAGAAATTAAATGTTATCCAATATGCTAGTAAAACTCTAGACTGTGACCAGAGAAATTATGCTACTTCTGATAAAGAATTTTTAGCAGTTGTATTTGCTTGTGATAAGTTCAGACCTTATATTGTTGATTCTAAAGTAATTGTTCACACTGATCATGCTGCTATTAAATATCTTACAGAAAGCAAAGATGCTAAACCTAGTGTCGGTGTCAAACCGGCGAATCTCGGGTAGGGGGTCCCGAACTGTGCGTCTAGGCGTATGGTAACAGGAGACAAGGGACACAATGTTTTTACCCAGGTTCGGGCCCTCTTGATGGAGGTAAAAACCCTACTCCTTGATTAATATTGATGATATGGGTAGTACAAGAGTGGATCTACCATGAGATCAGAGAGGCTAAACCCTAGAAGCTAGCCTATGGTATGATTGTTGTTCGTCCTATGGACTAAAACCCTCTGGTTTATATAGGCACCGGAGAGGGCTACGGTTACACAGAGTCGGTTACAATGGGAGGAGATCTACATATCCGTATCGCCAAGCTTGCCTTCCACGCCAAGGAAAGTCCCATCCGGACACGGGACGAAGTCTTCAATCTTGTATCTTCATAGTCCAAGAGTCTGGCCAAAGGTTATAGTCCGGCTATCCGGAGACCCCCTAATCCAGGACTCCCTTAGTAGCCCCTGAACTAGGCTTCAATGACGATGAGTCCGGCGCGCAGATTGTCTTCGGCATTGCAAGGCGGGTTCCTCCTCCGGATACTTCATAGAAGATTTTGAACACAAGGATAGTGTCCGGCTCTGCAAAATAAGTTCCACATGCTGCCATAGAGAGAATAATATTTACATAAATCTGATCTACTGACGTATTCCGTGGCGTGACATCACACCACGGCCAAGCCTTTATTCGAACGTTTTTCTATCCCACCTTAGCGCGTTTTGCGAGGCGGTTTCCTTGGCACGTCTTGTCGAAGCAGAGATCGTGTTCCCTTTATTTACAGGATCCTCATCAATATGTACATGGGTAACCCAGTCGTGCCCATTGGTACGCCTCCTCGATCAAAGGCGAGTCCCAAACGGTCACGGGGAGGGCTCTTGGTATTCAACCTCTTATAAAGAGACCAAGGCCTTCCTCCTTTCTTTTGAGCTTAATCGAATTGGCCCTTCGCCCCGAGTTCCAACAACCAAGGCCCCAGATTTCAGGCGCTTCGGACCTTCGGTGATGTCCGGTTCCGACCTTCGAGGCTGATGGATGCCTTCCTCCGTCATGGAGGAAGACGTGCTAAAGCTGAGAGAGGCCAGGTTTTTGACTGGCGAAATCTCGCATAGGCTGCCTGCTCATGGGCAGGTTATTCCTACTCCCAAGCCTGGTCAGAGCGTGGTGTTCGTGTCTCACTTCCTCTGAGGGCTAGGCTTCGCGACGGATCCCTTCGTGAGGGGGCTCATGTTTTATTATGGGCTGGAATTTCATGACTTAGCTTCGGAGTCCATCCTCCATATCTCATCATTCATCGTCGTGTCCGAAGCCTTCCTCCTTATTACCCCTCACTTCAGACTGTGGCTAAAAACCTTTAAAGTAGAGCCGAAGATGATCGAGGGACATCACGTGGAGTGCGGAGGCGCGGTCATAAGTAAGAATGCTGACGCTCCATGGCCCGAGGGCTCCTTTCAAGAGGAGTTCAGCTTATGGCAACAAGAGTGGTTTTATATCACTGCTCCCAGGGGCACCAAGCGGATGGCGCCGCCTGTTTTCCGCTCGCGTCCCCCGCCCTGACTAGCGTCATGGGTCAATAAGGGGCTGGACTGGGGGGCGGCGAAAGACGTGCCCCTGTTGCAGGGCCGCATCCGAGATCTCCTAGAAAGAGACCTCAGTCTGGTCGTGGTGACGCATGTTATGTTAATTTGCCGAGTCCTGCCCTGCAAACCTCGCCCCGTCCGTCTATGGGAGTTCAACCCGGAGGGACCGCGAGCTCTCCAACATTTTTGTGGCATGACGCCCGTGGAGATGTACAAATTGTTCTTCGGACCACAAGCAGTGTGTCCGGATTCTACGGAGGATGCAGGTCTGAGTTGCAATCGTCCGGATACTCAAGTAAGTTGCCCTGTGCCCGGACACACCATCCGTTCATTTATCACAACATCACCCTTAAAAGAGTTGTCCTTGAAACAGGAGTGGGTAGCGAAGGCGAAGTTAATCACGTGTCCGGCCTCGCTTCCTGAGACCTCGCCGGATCCCGTGTTAACCAGGATGCTGGAGATCGTGCCTTTAGAAGAAAACAAGGGGGGGGACGAGGAAGCTACCGCCTCCACGAAGGAGGCTATCGGGAATGGAGGAATCGAAAATTCCTCTATCCAAGGGAAGAAGAGGACCGCTTATGAAGACCCGGAGACCGCGGTCTCGAAGCGGGGGAAGAAATCTTCGCTAGAGGGTCCGGTGCCGGGGGATACCTCGGCCGTACTGTGCCCCCAAGGGATCAGCCCTCCACCGAGCCGTAAGTAGAGAGGGGAGGTTTTAAAATGAGAGGAATCCTTATTTTATCTCCGAGGAAAATAACTGACGTTTTACCTTGTAATTCGGATCTCAGCCCTTCTCAGCAGAACTCGTCTTCGGGGGACCTTCTTCCGGAGATGATGGAGAGCGGAACGCCTCCCCCTGCCGTTCCACCTTACGAGGAGGGCGACCCTGAGGTGTCGTCGCGGAGGGCTTCTCCTAATCCGGCAGGGCCGGAAGGCAGTCATATGGGCCCCCAGAGCTCTCCGCGTCCGGCCTTTGAGAAAGACCATCGAGCGAGTCTGGCACCATCTGGTGCGCGGTCAGGGGAGTTGAAGGACCTGCTAGGGTGAGCGTCTATCTCGGAGGAGCACCGTGCATTGATGGATATGGTAATTGAAAGGATTTCGTCCGTAGAAAGCGGGTTGCACGAGGTCATCAGGAGTTTGCTGACAGGTTTTGAGGTACGAGAAGTGACGTACCTTTTGACAGTTCTGCATATATAAGATGTGCCCTGTGTAGATAGTAGCCCTTGAGAATCTGTGTGTTGCCGAAGACGGCGGCACACAGAGGATCATAGTCCCAGGTATAATTTTGCCGCCTTCTTATGCAGGTGGCGAAGTGTCCGATGGCCAGCCGGACTGATGAGTTTGCTGAGCTATCACGGTGACTTGACGTGGCGGATGCCGACATCGCGCTTGTCAACAAGCGGCTTGGCGAGGCACAAGGTATGTAATCTCTCCGGAGACACGTGGTAAGAGGAGCTTGACGCCAGTATCTTACAATGTCTCCATTTGATGTAGATGGGGCTGCCGCTGTGGAGGACCTTCGGGCAGAGCTTGCCCGAGCCAAGGAGCAAGCCAGAAAAAGTGATGCGGCTGCCCTGAAGGCGGTTGAGGAGCTGAAAGCCGAACAGGCTGCTCATTGCCAAAGCAAGAAGGAAATGGCCGAGATGGTTGTGAAGCTGAAGACCGCTACTAACGGCTGCAAGCTTCTTGAAAAGGAAGATCAGGCGGAGCGGACGGACCTGGAAAAGGCCACTACGGCGGCCAAGGATGCTCGTTCTGCGATGAGAGCGATGAAGGAGGGGCTGCGTCAGGCCGGAGATATCGCGGCTGGAAAGCCCTTTATGCTGCGGATGAAGTTCGGAGATCCTAAGTATGCTCCGTTGGTCCGGATGTGGAGTTCGGCGGATGTATATCTGGATTTGGATGCGAGTACCGCTGATGCGGCCGAATATTTCCGAGATAAAAAAGATAGCGAAGTGGAAAAGCACTTCTGGTCATAGTTCAACAATCCGGAGCATCCACTTCTATTGACCGATCGTTTGGCCGAATGGGCCAAGCTGAATAGGTTGTCCGGACTCGCCATCAAGGATGTCGTGGATCATCTGTGGCCGGAAAGGCCAAAGCCGAACAGTTATTTTAGCTTGGTGCAGCAGTTCCTTGGCGCAGTGCTGCATATCAATGCGATGAAGAGGTCAGCATGCATAGAGGGTGCGCGGATGGCCCTTGACCGTGTCAAGACATACTGTGCGGAGATGGAGGCCACCGTTGTTGCATCCCAAGACTCGGACGGAAGCCGAGTACCTGCCGAGCACTATTTTCAGGAAGTTCGGCAAGGCGCTCGTTTAATAGAGACGCAGTGCTCGAAGGATACTATGTTCGAATAACATGTATTATTGTAAGACAATATTTTTATGGAATGTAAAAGCTTTTTATACTTGTGCCTTCAAGAATTAAAATACCTCCTGTGCGGCCGTTAATGTATATGTGTATATAACCTGAAAGATGGCAGTCGTCGGCTTCAGCCCCCACGCATATAATGCGGGGGTGTTCGTAGAAGGCGCATTTTCACACTTGATCCAACGTCTTGGTCCATGAAGGAGGTGATAGCGCAGCGAACTAGGCAACCGGACTATAATGCTTTATCACTTTCACTTGACCCTAGGAGCTTGACAGTGAGGCTACTATATAGCCCCTGGTGGCGCCGCGCTCGCCCGAACTCGGGGCGCGTGTGTGCCTGGCCGGGAAATGGCCCTTTGTTAATGCAGAGGAATCCCGAAGATTCTGATAGGTCATCGAGTGGTTGACCAGTATCACGCTATCTCATGATAGTCAGTTTTCGGCTTTCTCTACTGAGGTGCTCACCTGGCTGAACCGGGGCACAATCGCAGTAGTTCTCCTGGTGCCGCCTTAGCCTATAGAGCGGAACATAAGGCAGCAAAACACAGGAGCTGGGCAAACCCAACATTTGACCAAAGACATGATTCGGAGCTGATGCATATAAGGCCAAACTCGGGACGCCAAACACTCCCTAAGGTATTCGGTCTTTATGAAAACGGGTTGAGCGGTGCCCTTGATAATAAGCCCCTGGTGTCCTGGTATGTGCAAAATTCTGACATGGCCACATGCCAAGACGCCAGCCTCCTCCTCGGTCATACTGAGAATCCGGGGGATGTGTATCAACAAGAGACAGTAAGAAAGGTTTACGCAGGGTCTTAATCTAAAAAGAATCCTGGAGACAGGTCCCTGCTGCATGTCTGCGCCTGTGTCTCCGTTGTGCCGTGTCCTGGACGGGCGTAGCATGGTGTTCATCTGTAAAAGAGAGGAACTTAGCTGAGAAGGAAAAAGGAATAGTCGTGTGGGATGTACGTTGTACTAAATAAACAAGGTATAATTCAAGACGGGTAAAATTGAGCCTTATTGTCGCTTATTTTACATGCGTGGAGCCCCTTGTATAGGGGTGTACGGCTACTAAACCTTTATCAATTATATGTTTGCTCCGGACTCGCCTAGCCGTGTCCGTGGTCTTAATGACCTGTTAGATGCTTTTGTTGCTAAAGCTGTTTTAATGTGTGGCTGTCAAGGCAGCTGCACATTCTTTCGCGCGCGAGGAGCACTCGATATTTCCCTTTAGTGAGATGATGCCTCGTGGACCAGGCATCTTAAGCGTAAGAGATGCATAATGCGGTATTGCGTTAAAGCGGGTGAAAGCTTCGCGTCCCAGTAGTGCTTGATTGCTACTTGAAAATGGGGCGATGTAGAAGGTTAGCTTTTCACGGCGGAAGTTATCGAGGGAGCCAAACATAACTTCTAGCATGAGAGAACCCATACAATGGGCATCCGGGCCTGGCATTACTCCTTGAAAGGAGGTATTACTATGGCGAGTTTTTGTTGGGTCCATCCCCATTTTGCGGACTGTGTCCTGATATAGCAGGTTTAGACCACTGCAGCCGTCCATCAGGACTTGTGTAAAGTGGAGTCCGTCGATTATCGGATCTAATACCAAGGCAATCCAGCCTGCGTTCCGGATACTTCTAGAGTAATCCTGATGGTTGAAGGTGATCGGTTTTAACAACCAGTGGCGAGACTCCTTTGGGGTAGGCCGTATGGCGCGTATCTCTATAGAAGCCACTCTGCTTTTCCCTTTTGTCACTTGAAGTAAGTTTACTGTTTTGACTTCTTGTGGAAAATTGTTTTGTTTCCCGGTGCTCTGCTTGTGGGGTTCGTCATCGTCCTCACCTAGTGTGTCGAGCCCCTTGTGTTCGGCGTTGAGTTTGCCGGATTGCTTGAAGACCCAACATTCTCTGTGGGTATGGTTTGCAGGCTTCCCGGGAGTGCTGTGGATTTGACATATCTTGTCCAAGATTTTGTTTAGGTTAGATAGCTTGTCCCTGTTATCCTTGAGGGGCAGCTTTTTCTGATTCTGCCGAGAGCTTTTGAATCCGGCATTGACTGCCGTGCTCTTTGGGATGTTTCCCTTATTTCGGCGCTGGTCCTTGCTGCGTCGCGGTTTCCCGTTTTCATCCCTGACTTCGGATGTACTTGGGTCGTTGGTGCTGCATCTTGCCAACCAGCTGTCCTCTCCCGCGCAAAAGCGGGTCATGAGGCTTGTTAATGCGGCCATTGTTCTTGGCTTTTCTTGGCCGAGGTGTCTGGCGAGCCATTCGTCTCAAACGCTGTGTTTGAAACCTGCTAAGGCTTCAGCGTCCGGATAGTCAACTATCTGGTTCTTTTTAGTAAGGAATCTGTTCCAGAGTTTCCGGCTGACTCTCCGGGCTGTTGAGTTATATCGATTAAATCGTCAGAATCCGGAGGTCGGACATAGGTCCCTTGAAAATTTGCCCGAAAAGCATCCTCGAGCTCTTCCCAACTTCCAATGGTGTTTTCGGGAAGGCTTTTAAGCCAATGTCGGGCCAGCCCTTTGAGCTTGAGGGGTAAGTATTTTATGGCGTGGAGGTCGTCTCCTCTGGCCATGTGTATGTGGAGGATATAATCCTCAATCCAGACTCCAGGGTCTGTTGTTCCGTCGTACGCCTCTATGTTTACGGGCTTGAATCCCGCTGGAAATTCATGGTCCAGTACCTCATCGGTGAAACAGAGGGGGTGTGCGGCACCCTTGTATTTGGGTGTGCCGTGTTGTTCGGATATTTGTTGCGTTACATTGCCTACTGGAGCTTGCTTTCTTGGCCCGTAGATAGACCTGACTGGGCCATCCTTTTGATGCGAATCCTTGGGTGGATCGCGTGTTGGTTTGTGTGCGGCGCCATTTCCTGCTCTATGTTGACCATGGGGTTGTCTATCCGACCGGGTGGCTTCCTTATTTTTTGATTTTGGGAGCTCTAGGGCCTCCTCATCAAATTCGGGCAGTAGCTTTCGCTTCGGTAGCTCTTTGTGTGGCAACTGTTGGCGTATTTGTCTGCGGTGTTGAGTACCTTGCTCCATCTGATTCGGAGGTTGTCTTCCGCAGTTTTGAGCTTCCGCTTCTGCTTTTTCAGGCTACGCGCCGTGGTGCCAAGCCTTTTGTGGAGGTTTTCCTGTTCCAGGAACTTGTCCGGCGTGAGGTCGTCCGGATTGTTATCTTCGCCGGGGACGGGTTGTGCGGTTTGTTTATCCAAGTTGCCTTGTTCGGACGGTTGCTCGATGCCATCTTCATCGTTCGCCGGCTCGCCCTGCTCTATGGCTGGGTCTGTATGACCGTTGTCTTTGTCGGGGCGGGGCTTGGAGCGGCGCTTACGCCGCCGCTTTGGCTGCTTTTCGGAGGAACAACCCTTCGCTGCATCATCCCGTTCTTCCTCGTCGATTCCTTTGGGTGTGTCCACCATGTATACATCGTAGGATGGGGTGGTTGTCCAGTGCCCTATAGGTGCTAGTTCATGTTCGTCTCCTACATCGTCGCCATACCGTTGATGTCTTCGGAGTCGAAGTCGAGCATGTCGGTTAAATCATCGACAGTGGCTACGAAGTTGGTGGTGGGTGGGCATCGAATTTCTTCGTCATCCGCATCCCAATCCTGTTGGCCATAGTCCGGCGAGGGCTCTCCTGACAAAGAGAGCGACCTTAGTGAATTCAGAATATCGCCGAAGGGCGAGTGCTGAAAGATATCCGTGGCGGTGAATTCCATGATCGGCGCCCAATCGGATTCGATTGGCAGGGGCGCGGAGGGTTCGGAGTCCGGAAAAGAGTCCGGCACCCTGGAGTCACGGGCTTCACAAAGGATAAGGCTAGTTTTCGGCTCGATCGCCGTTGAGACTGCAGCCCCCGAGGCGGTGTCTAGCCACCCGTCCTCGATCGGCGTAGTTGGCTCCGAGCTAAGGGTCGGAGCTGATGTGGGCGCGGCCTCCAGGGCACTGTTCGGCGGCAGAGATAGGTCATACCCATCATGACAGTGCGGAACGCCCGGCTGTGGTTCGAATTCGTCGAAGATCAAGTCTCCGCGGATGTCGGCTGTGTAGTTCAAACTTCCAAATCTGACCTGATGGCCAGGGGCGTACCTTTCAATCTGCTCAAGATGGCCAAGCGAATTGGCCCGCAGTGCAAAGCCGCCGGGTATGAAGATCTGTCCGGGGAGAAAGGTCTCACCCTAGACCGCATCGTTGTTTATTATCGGAGGAGCCATCGGACCTAAAGGTGACGACACAGAGGAACCCTCGACGAAAGCACCAATGTCGGTGTCAAAACCGACGGATCTCGGGTAGGGGGTCCCGAACTGTGCGTCTAGGCGGATGGTAATAGGAGACAAGGGACACAATGTTTTTACCTAGGTTTGGGCCCTCTCGATGGAGGTAAAACCCTACTCCTGCTTGATTGATATTGATGATATGGGTAGTACAAGAGTGGATCTACCACGAGATCAGAGAGGCTAAACCCTATAAGCTAGCCTATGGTATGATTGTTGTTCGTCCTATGGACTAAAGCCCTCCGGTTTATATAGGCACCAGAGAGGGCTAGAGTTACTGAGGGAGTCCTGGATTAGGGGGTGTTCGGATAGCCAAAATATATCCTCAGCCGGACTCCAGGACTATGAAGATACAAGATTGAAGACTTCGTCCCGTGTCCGGAAGGTTCTTTCCTTGGCGTAGAAGGCAAGCTAGGCATGCGGATATTCAAGATCTCCTACCAATGTAACCGACTCTGTGTAACCCTAACCCTATCCGGTGCCTATATAAACCGGAGGGTTGTAGTCCGTAGGACGAACACATCATAACCATCATCGTACCTATAGGCTAGCTTCTAGGGTTTTAGCCTCCTTGATCTCGTGGTAGATCTACTCTTGTACTACCCATATCATCAATATTAATCTAGCAGGAGTAGGGTTTTACCTCCATCGAGAGGGCCCGAACCTAGGTAAAATAAAGTGTCCCTTGTCTCCTGTTACCATCCGACCTTGACGCACAGATCGGGTCCCCCTACCCGAGATCCGCCGGTTTTGACACCGACATTGGTGCTTTCATTGAGAGTTCCTCTGTGCCGTCGCGATCAGGAAGGATGCCTTTTCCCGTCTTTAAAGACGGCGCCGTCACTGAGGGAGCTTTGGCTATCGGCCAATCCCTCCGGCTGGGTGGTTTTCTCATGACCGCCCGTTCGTCCATTACGCCGATGGTGACCTCTCGGGTCATCGAAAACAATCTCCGCGTCAGCTCGGAATTGGCCGAGCAGCTAGATCCGGTGGAGCTCTCCTCCATAAACGAGCTCCTCGATCGCATCGCCGCCTTGGGGGTCGCTACAAACAATGACCAGGTTGAGCCTAAACCCGATCTAAGGGAAATCAACTCTTCCCAAGCCACCCATCATGTTGCTATGGTGGAAACACAATGCGGTGACCCTTCATCAATCTTAAGGACCAGATACGTCCGAATTCCGGAACCCTCCATGCCGGATATCCACGGAGGGGAGGATACAACCCAAGACCTGGGCTTGGAACCAGGTAAACCGGAAAGCATACAGGACTCCGGATCTCGGAATCCGGAGGTCGTTCGGCCTCCGAACAGCAAACCGAGCGAAGTATCAGATCTAATGAATTCCGCCCGTCCGATCTTAAGCGATCTCTCCCAAATCAAGCAGATGCCCGAAGAAACAGTACATCATTACTGGGCCAGATTCCTCCTGCTTATAAATAGGATAAAGGACTGCCACGAGGGAGACGTGATTTCAATCTTCTGCAGTAACTGCACGGACAAGGGGATACTCAACGCCATAAGTCGTCGTAATATTACGCGCTTTGCTGACTTGGCGTCCATAGTACAAAAATACTGTGCGATGGAAAGTGCTCGGAAAACCGAAATTAAATTTTGGGATAATCCGGCCTTGAATAGCAATCCCGTCCGAATCAAAAGGGCGTACTACAGCAAAGCGCCCGGATTAAATAAAAAATCAAAACCCTCTAGGGGGCACGGAACCATGCTAGAAAGGTGGCTCGATGGACCCTGCAAGATTCACAGTACAGAGGATGCCACCCTAACTCACAGCCTCAGGGCATGTTGGATACTCCGGCAGGTGGCCAAAATTGGCGAGGACCTCCTCAATCCAGAGGTCGAAGGAAACCAGCCCGAGAATTTCAGTATCGTTCTCACAATCTCCGAGACTTTCGCATCAAGTAACACGCGAAAAAGAACACTTCGCAGCCTCGCCGAAGTCTACCAAGTAGCGACCATAAATCCATTGAGCAATACTGCCATCACCTTCAATGCGAGCGACGAACCTAAATTCCGAATAGCCAGAGCGCCAGCCGCATTGGTTCTCAGTCCCATAGTGGACGGCTGTCGCCTCGCAAAGGTACTTATGGACGGAGGCAACGGATTGAACCTCATCTACGAGGAAACCCTCCAAAAGACGGAAATAGACTGGAACCGCATTGAGCGAAGCAGCACAACCTTTAGAGGAATAATCCCCAGTCAGGAAGCGCGCTGCACCGGAAAGATCACACTAGATGTGGTATTCGGCACACCGGATAATTACAGGTCCGAACAAATCATGTTCCAGGTGGCCCCGTTTAGAAGCGGATATCACACTATATTAGGACGAGAGGCATTCACAGTTTTCCAAGCCATACCCCATTACGGGTACATGAAACTTAAGATGCCCGGGCCAAACGGAATTATCACTCTCGCTAGTGATCTGGACATAGCACTCCGCGCCGAAAACAAGACAGCCGCATTGGCCCTCGAGGCACTATCTGAAGTCTTAGCGGCTGAAGAACTGACGGCGCTGCGATCCACGGTTAGAAGGGATGATGTGATACTCGATAAGAGATCCAAATCCACATCCTTCAAACCAGCGGACGAAATAGTCAAATTCCAGGTCCACCCAACGGACCCGAATAAAACAGCCTCCATCGGGGCACAATTGAGCCCTGATGTAAACGCCACACTGCGCGAGTTCCTACGAGAGAACTGGGATATTTTTGCTTGGCACCCCTGAGATATGCCAGGAATCCCACGCAGGCTAGCCGAGCACAGCTTAAATATCCAGAAAGGATTCAAACCAGTCAAACAAACCCTTAGGCGTTTCTCCGAACCAAAGAGACAGGCCATGGGAGAGGAGCTAGCCAAATTATTAGAGGCCGGATTCATTAGAGATATCAAACACCCGGACTGGCTAGCAAACCTGGTAATGGTACCAAAGAAGGACAAATCCTGGCGCCTGTGTGTCGACTTCAAAGACCTTAATAAGGCCTGCCCAAAGGATTCCTTTCCCCTCCCTCGAATTGATCAAATCATCGATGCCACCGCAGGACACGATTCCCTGTGTTTCCTCGACGCATACTCCGGTTACCATCAAATAAAGATGGCAGAATCCGACCAAGCTGCAACAGCATTCATCACGCCATACGGCCCATTTTGCTTCAACACAATGCCCTTTGGGCTCAAAAATGCCGGCGCGACATATCAGCGCATGATTCAAACATGTTTGGCAAACCAGATCTGCAAAACAGTGGAGGCGTACGTAGATGATGTGGTCGTTAAATCAAGACACGTCGAATCTCTAGTAGACGACTTGAGACTTACATTCGACAACCTGCAAAAATACGACATCAAGCTCAATCCGGAAAAATGTGTTTTCGGCGTCCCAGCCAGAAAGCTCCTGGGCTTCATTGTATCCGACAGAGGAATTGAAGCAAATCCATCTAAAATCCGAGCTCTGTCACAATTGGATGTCCCAAAAGATCTCAAGCAAATTCAGAAACTCACCGGATGCGTGGCAGCCTTAAGCCGCTTCATCTCCCGCTTGGGAGAAAAGGCACTACCCCTTTACCGCCTCCTTAGGCACACCGAACACTTCGAGTGGATGGACGCTGCCACGGTCGGACTCGAGGAAATAAAGGCCATCTTGGCAACAAACCCCGTCCTGGCCGCGTCGAATACCGGCGAACCCATGCTATTGTACATTGCCGCAACCCATCAAGTTGTTAGCGCAGTACTCGTCGTCAAACGGATAATGGACGGACATAAATTACCCCTTCAAAGGCCGGTTTACTACGTGTCCACTGTCCTTACACCATGCAAATCACGGTACCCGCATTGTCAAAAAATCGCATACGCGGTATTCATGGCATCCCGGAAGCTACGACACTACTTTCAAGAGTGTTCTATTACAGTAGCCTCGGAAGTACCACTCAACGATATTATCAACAACCGCGACGCAACAGGCCGGATAGCAAAATGGGCCATAGAGCTCCTCCCGTTCGATATAACCTACAAGCCACGACGAGCAATTAAATCGCAAGTCCTAGCCGACTTCGTCGCCGAATGGACAGAGGCTGAACTCCCTAAAGAGTACGGCACGTACTCAAACTGGATCATGCATTTCGACGGCTCCAAAATGCTGGCCGGACTGGGGGCTGGCGTCGTTTTGACGTCCCCTACGGGAGATACAGTCCAATATGTACTCCAAATTATGTACACGGACTCCAACAATGCAGCCGAATACGAGGCCCTTCTACATGGCCTCCGGATGGCGGTATCCAAGGGCATTCAACACCTGGAAGTACGCGGGGACTCAAACCTCGCGATATCCCAAATAAATGGCGACTTCGACGCCAAAGACCCAAAAATGGCAGCTTATCGCAATGCCGTACTAAAAATGTCAGCTCGGTTCGAGGGACTGGAGTTCCATCACATAGCCCGAGAAAATAATCAGGCAGCGGTCGTCCTGGCACGCATTGGAGCAAAACGAGATGCAGTCCCCCCCCCAACATCTTCTTAGAAAGATTATTCAAACCATCCGTAACATGGGAGGGGGAACCCTCGGATAATAGCCCGGGCATAACCGCACAACCCAATGCCGAACAATCAGACATAATCGGCGGCCCCGCCACCGAAATTACATCCTCAGCCCACACAATAATGGCGGTCATCGCCCCGTGGACGGAACCATTCCTAGCCTACCTTACTAGGCAGGAACTCCCCGAGGACCAAAACGAGGCACGCTGCATAGTGCGGCGATCTAAAGCCTATAAAGTCCACGAGGGAGAGCTATATAAGAAAAGCACTACAGGAGTCCTTCAAAGGTGTATCTCCGAAGAGGAAGGGCGGAGTCTATTGGCTGAAATTCATGCCGGACTCGTTGGCCATCACGCCGCGGCTCGGTCCCTTGTAAGCAAGGATTTCCGTACTGGCTTCTATTGGCCGACGGCTAGAGCAGACGCTCAGGACCTAGTCAAACGGTGCGTCCGTTGCCAGCTCTTTGCCAACCAAAGCCATATGCCACCCAACGCCCTCCGAACTATCCCCATCACTTGGCCTTTCGCGGTCTGGGGGCTCGATATGGTGGGACCCCTTAAAGGCGGAACCCACAACAAAAAATACTTATTGGTCATGGTGGATAAATTCACCAAATGGATAGAAGCCAAGCCTGTCAAGACGGCTGAATCCGGACCTGTGATAGACTTCGCATCCGGGGTCGTACACCGTTATGGTGTCCCCCACAGCATTATCACCGATAACGGCACAAACTTCACTTCTGATGAAGTAAAGCTGTGGTGCAAAAACATGGGCATTAAGCTCGACTACGCTTCTGTCTATCACCCACAAACTAACGGTCAGGTCGAACGTGCAAATGGTCTCACCATGAGCGGCATCAAACCCAGACTAGTGCGGTCCCTCAAGGAATCTGATATGCACTGGGTAGAGGAGCTCGACTCCGTACTCTGGGGGCTGCGAACCACGCAAATCGTACCACCGGATTCACGCCATTCTTTATGGTGTACGGCGCTGAGGCGATTCTGCCCTGCGACATAATTCATGACTCACCTCGAGTGCGCATGTACGAAGAAAGAGAAGCCGAGCTTGATCGGCAGGACAACCTGGACGCCTTAGAGGAAGAGCGTGACGTGGCTAAGGCCCGTTCAGCATTCTATCAACAGCAAGCTCGAAGATATCAAAGCAGAGAAGTACGGGCCAAAAATTACAACGTTGGTGAACTAGTTCTGCGCCTGCCGGATAAGCAAAAGAACAAACTCAAGCCCAAATGGGAAGGTCCATTCATAATCGACCAAGTCCTAACTGGTGGAGCGTACCGCCTGCGAGATGCGTCGGACAACCGACAAGAGCCGAAGCCATGGAACGCCACACGTCTCCGAAGATTCTATGCCTAGCGCCGGACTCTGTGTTTGTCTCCTTCCTCTGTCCATTATTTACATTTATACCTTTTTTTTACTTTGTCTACTACTCTTTTCTTTTCTAGCCCTTAAAAGGCTCATTATGTGACGCGCTATCCGCGCTTCTTAAACCTGGGGGCTTCTTTAACAGAAGCTTGTCTATATGGGTTTCACACCCAACGCATGCGTCAGACTTCCGCATGCACCTTTTCTTCGCCATTGTATGCATCGATATGACTTAAGTTTTGGCCAAGCTGGGTTGCCTGGCTCCTGTGCTTACCCCTACATTCCCGATTGTTCGGCTAGGCGGTAAAGGGAGCACCTCTGTGATTGTTACTGCCGGATAAGCCGGATGTGTACCTCAGATTGGGTGAAGCCGAAAGCTAGCGTTCTTAAGGGAATATTCGGTCGGTGAACTAAAAGATGAACCTTTTTATTTTATACATGCCCCCAGATGATCTTCTGCATTTGCAGTCCGGACGTGCACTTTAGGGCACGCCACCCCAGCGAAAGGAACCCTTAACGGAACTATTCTCTCTGGAAGATGTTTCTTACTAACCATGTAATATAACATAACTAGTTGGGCACTTGTCTGATAAAGCACTAATGACCCCTACGCCTGGTCTCCATGCATACCCCGGCTTTTATATAGCCGTTATGGTATTCGGACACACTCCGGACCGTCAGGTCCCGAGGTCGAAGCGAAAAGGTCGGCGACGACAAACGATCTACAATCCGGCTAGAAGGCATTACACATGTCAATTATACATTACATAGTCATCTTGACTGATCGTATTCCTCCTCTATACCATCTAACAGGCCGTCTAATTTACAGTCCTGCTGGGAATACTTTGCGGCCAGCTCTACCTGGCCATACACCAAGCTCACAGGGATCTCCTTCCCGTCAGGCCCCACTGGTCCGACCTCGGCCATGTGATTGGGGTCAGGCTTTGTAAAGCTGGTCTTCACCATGGCCCAGGCCTCCCTCGCACCTTGTCGGCAGGCTGATATCTTCCACAACCGGATGCGCCGCCGAGCTCCCGTCAGCTTCTCCGCAAGCTCTCCAAGGCCCTCGGGCGTGGAGTGGGCAGGCCATAAGGCCTGGGCAACCCCTTGCATTGCCTGCCGAATTCGTTCGTGCAGTTGCAGGAGTTCGGGGAGAAGGTCACCCGTAGAACCGGGCATCTCCTCTGCAGGATGACCTGTGAGCATACCTACAGACATAATTCTGTTATTCGTCTTCCTCGCCGAACTCCTTTTTTTCAAAGGGTTCGCTCAAGCACTTACTAAATATGCCGCGTCGAAGACGCTGATTCTCCTTCGTGGAGTCAGATAGCTGGCCACGAACGTCTCTTAGTTCAACATCCAGCTTGGTGTTGGCATCCTGAAGATCATTCTTCTCTCGCCTCACCCTTGTCAACGTACTCTCGCCAGCCTTTAACTGGCGTAAGAGTTGTTGCCTCTTCGGATCTAGTCCGGCACCATCTGCAACATTAATTGTCAGATTCGCACATAAGCCGCACAATATCAATCTCTCAACGTATATCGTACCTGAGGGGGTCCCTTTGGGCTCCCCTGTTGCGGCTAGTGCGGCCTCTAGTTGGGCCTTGCACTTTTCCAGCTCCTGGGACAGCACGGTGTTCTTCTCAGTAAGAACCTACATATTATATGATCCTTAAATCAGTTAGTTTAACTGTTTCAAGTCTCGGGGGCTACTGGTATATATATATATATATATATATATATATATATATATATATATATATATATATATATATATATATATATATATAAATTTTCTTACCCGTATGTCTTTCACATACTGCTCCGTGGTTCTGGCTAAACCATCTTGAGCAGCACGAAGGGACGCATCTCCCGAATTGAAGGCATTTAAGACCTCTCGGGAGAAACAAGCGTCGCGTAGAACTGTCCGGCGACGCCTATGGTTCATGGCGCTCTCCACTTCTGAAGTTGTGGCAGATAGCCGGTCCGCATCCTCTGTTGGAGGAACGTCCGGCGCAAGCCTGGTGTTCGTCCCCGCCTCTGGACCAGACGTTGGAGCCTGGCTGGTAGAGGCGCGGTTGGCGGCCCCTCTGGATATAGTCCGGCGAGGCCTCTTCGTCCTGGAAACAGTACAGATGTTAACATGCCCTGACGGAATAACGCCAGGAAGACGGAGGGCGCGTTATACCTTTGTGCCGAACTCTCAGTCCGGACTTCATCCCTTTTTACCCCACGGGGCCCGGCGGCTCCTCGTTGGCTAGCCGCCGCAGGTTCGACCTCCCTCCTCGGAAATCTCCCCTGTAAAATACGGTTGTCGTCAGAAACGCCGGAATATGTAAGGACAGAATCTCTCTTGTGGGAATAAACACTCCGATTTCTGTCACCTGGGAGGCCGGGATTAACCCGGGATAATCAGCCATAATGGCCACTAAGGTATTATCCTTGCTTAACTAGTGGAACTGTTGGAAATATGCCCTAGAGGCAATAATAAAAGCATTATTATTATATTTCCTTATTCATGATAATTGTCTTTATTCGTGCTATAATTGTGTTAACCGGAAATCGTAATACATGTGTGAATAACAGACAACAAACATGTCCCTAGTGAGCCTCTAGTTGACTAGCTCGTTGATCGACAGATAGTCATGGTTTCCTGACTATGGACATTGGATGTCATCGATAACGGGATCACATCATTAGGAGAATGATGTGATGGACAAGACCCAATCCTAAACATAGCATAAGATCGCATAGTTCGTTTGCTAGAGTTTTCCAATGTCAAGTATCCTTTCCTTAGACCATGAGATCATGTAACTCCCGGATACCGTAGGAGTGCTTTGGGTGTGCCAAACGTCACAACGTAACTGGGTGACTATAAAGGTATACTACGGGTATCTCTGAAAGTGTCTGTTGGGTTGACATGGATCGAGACTGGGATTTGTCACTCCGCTTGACGGAGAGGTATCACCGGGCCCTCTCGGTAATGCATCATCACAATGAGCTCAAGGTGATCAAAGTGTTTGATCACGGGATCATGCATTACGGTAACGAGAAAAGTGACATGCCGATAACGAGATTGAACGAGGTATTGGTATACCGACGATCGAATCTCGGGCAAGTAAAATACCGATTGACAAAGGGAATCGTATACGGGATTAATTGAATCCTCGACATCGTGGTTCATCCGATGAGATCATCGTGGAGTATGTGGGAGCCAACATGGGTATCCAGATCCCGCTGTTGGTTATTGCCCGAGAGCCGTCTCGGTCATGTCTGCATGTCTCCCGAACCCGTAGGGTCTACACACTTAAGGTTCGGTGACGCTAGGGTTGTAGGGATATGTATGTGCAGTAACCCGAATGTTGTTCGGAGTCCCGGATGAGATCCCGGACGTCACGAGGAGTTCCGGAATGGTCCAGAGGTAAAGAATTATATATAGGAAGTGCTGTTTTGGCCATCGGGACAAGTTTCGGTGTTATCGGTATTGTACCGGGACCACCGGAGGGGTCCCGGGGTCCACCAGGTGGGGCCACCTGCCTTGGTGGGCTACATGGGCCTTAGGGGGTGCGCCTTGGCCTGCTTGGGCCAAGGGGAACCAGCCCCAAGGGCCCATGCGCCAAGGAAACTTGGAGAGGGGAGAGTCCAAAGAGGGGAAGGCACCTCCGAGGTGCCTTGGGGAGGATGGACTCCTCCCCCCCTCTTGGCCGCACCCCTTCCTTGGAGGAAGGGGCAAGGCTGCGCCCTCCCCCACTCTAATGCATCTATATAAAGGGAGGGGAGGGAGGGGTGGCCGCACCCCCCTATTGCCCTGGCGCCCCTCCTCCCTGCAACACCTCCTCCTCCTCCCGTAGTTGCTTAGCGAAGCCCTGCCGGAGTTCTGCTGCATCCACCACCACACCGTCGTGCTGGATCTTCCTCAACCTCTCCTTCCCCCTTGCTGGATCAAGAAGGAGGAGACGTCTCCCGTCCCGTACGTGTGTTGAACGCGGAGGTGCCGTCCGTTCGGTACTAGATCATCGGTGAATTGGATCACGGCAAGTACGACTACCTCATCCACGTTCACTCGAACGCTTCCGTTGCGATCTACAAAGTGGTATGTAGATGCTATCTAATATGAATACTCGTTGCTAGATGAACTCATAGATGGATCTTGGTGAAACCGTAGGGAAAATTTTAATTTTCTGCAACGTTCCCCAACAGTGGCATCATGAGCTAGGTCTATGCGTAGTTCTTCTTGCGCGAGTAGAACACAATTTGTTGTGGGCGTAGATGTTGTCAACTCTTCTTGCTGCTACTAGTATTATCTTGCTTCAGCGGTATTGTGGGATGAAGCGGCCTGGACCAACCTTACACGTACGCTTACGTGAGACCGGTTCCACCGACTAACATGCACTAGTTGCATAAGGTGGCTGGCGGGTGTCTGTCTCTCCTACTTTAGTTGGAGCGGATTCGATGAAAAGGGTCCTTATGAAGGGTAAATAGAAGTTGACAAATCACATTGTGGGTTTTACGTAGGTAAGAAAACGTTCTTGCTAGAACCCTAATTCAGCCACGTAAAACTTGCAACAACAATTAGAGGACGTCTAACTTGTTTTTGCAGCAAGTGCTATGTGTTATGATATGGCCAAAGTTGTGATGTATGATGAATGATCTATATGTGATGTATGAGATGTTCATGCTATTGTAATAGGAATCACGACTTGCATGTCGATGAGTATGACAACCGGCAGGAGCCATAGGAGTTGTCTTTATTTTTGTATGACCTGCGTGTCATTGAGAATCGCCATGTAAATTACTTTACTTTATTGCTAAACGCGTTAGCCATAGTAGTAGAAGTAATAGTTGGCGAGCAACTTCATGGAGACACGATGATGAAGATCATGATGATGAAGATCATGGTGTCAAGCCGGTGACAAGATGATCATGGAGCCCCAAGATGAAGATCAAAGGAGCTATGTGATATTGGCCATATCATGTCACGTTTATTATTTGATTGCATGTGATGTTTATCATGTTTTGCATCTTGTTTACTTAGAACGACGGTAGTAAATAAGATGATCCCTCATAATAATTTCAAGAAAGTGTTCACCCTAACTGTGCACCGTTGCTAAGGTTCATCGTTCCGAAGCACCACGTGATGATCGGGTGTGATAGGTCCTTACGTTCGCATACAACGGGTGTAAGACAGATTTACACACGCAAAACACTTAGGTTGACTTGACGAGCCTAGCATGTACAGACATGGCCTCGGAACACAGAAGACCGAAAGGTCGAGCATGAGTCGTATAGAAGATACGATCAACATGAAGATGTTCACCGATGTTGACTAGTCCGTCTCACGTGATGATCGGACACGGCCTAGTTGACTCGGATCATGTAATACTTAGATAACTAGTAGAGGGATGTCTATCTAAGTGGGAGTTCATTAAATAATTTGATTAAATGAACTTTATTATCATGAACTTAGTCTAAATATTTACAATATGTCTTGTAGATCAAATGGCCAACGTAGTCCTCAATTTCAACGCGTTCCTAGAGAAAACCAAGCTGAAAGACGATGGTAGCAACTATACGAACTGGGTCCGAAACCTGAGGATTATCCTCATAGCTGCCAAGAAAGATTATGTCCTAAGAGCACCGCTGGGTGACGCACCTATTCTCCCTGCAGAACAAGACGTTATGAACGCTTGGCAGTCACGCTGCGATGATTACTCCCTCGTTCAGTGCGGCATGCTTTACAGCTTAGAGCCGGGGCTCCAAAAGCGTTTTGAGAGACATGGAGCATATGAGATGTTCGAAGAGCTGAAAATGGTTTTCCAAGCTCATGCCCGGGTCGAGAGATATGAAGTCTCCGATAAATTCTTTAGCTGTAAGATGGAGGAAAATGGTTCCGTCAGTGAACACATACTCAAAATGTCTGGGTTGCACAACCGCTTGACTCAACTGGAAGTTAATCTCCCGGATGAAGCGGTCATTGACAGAATCCTCCAGTCGCTTCCACCTAGCTACAAGAGCTTTGTGATGAACTACAATATGCAGGGGATGGTATAGACCATTCCTGAAGTATATGCTATGCTGAAATCAGCAGAGGTAGAAATCAAGAAGGAGCATCAAGTGTTGATGGTGAATAAAACCACTAAGTTCCAGAAGGGAAAGGGTAAAAAGAACTTCAAGAAGGACGGCAAGGAAGTTGCCGCGCCCGGTAAGCAAGTTGCCGGGAAGAAGCCAAAGAATGGACCCAAGCCCGAAACTGAGTGCTTTTATTGCAAGGGAAGTGGTCACTGGAAGCGGAACTGCCCCAAATACTTAGCGGACAAGAAGGCCGGCAAAACCAAAGGTATATGTGATATACATGTAATTGATGTGTACCTTACCAGTACTCGTAGTAGCTCTTGGGTATTTGATACTGGTGCAGTTGCTCATATTTGTAACTCAAAGCAGGAGCTGCGGAATAAACGGAGACTGGCGAAGGATGAGGTGACGATGCGCGTCGGGAATGGTTCCAAGGTCGATGTGATCGCCGTCGGCACGCTGCCTCTACATTTACCTACGGGATTAGTTTTAAACCTCAATAATTGTTATTTAGTGCCAAGTTTGAGCATGAACATTGTATCTGGATCTCGTTTAATTCGAGATGGCTACTCATTTAAATCCGAGAATAATGGTTGTTCTATTTATATGAGAGATATGTTTTATGGTCATGCTCCGATGGTTAATGGTTTATTCTTGATGAATCTCGTACGTGATGATACACATATTCATAGTGTGAGTACCAAAAGAGTTAAAGTTGATAACAATAGTCCCACATATTTGTGGCACTGCCGCCTTGGTCACATAGGTGTCAAACGCATGAAGAAGCTCCATACAGATGGACTTTTAGAGTCTCTTGATTATGAATCATTTGACACGTGCGAACCATGCCTCATGGGTAAAATGACCAAGACTCCGTTCTCAGGAACAATGGAGCGAGCAACCAACTTATTGGAAATCATACATACCGATGTGTGCGGTCCAATGAGTGTTGAGGCTCGCGGTGGCTATCGTTATGTTCTCACCCTCACTGATGACTTGAGTAGGGTATATCTACTTGATGAAACACAAGTCTGAGACCTTTGAAAAGTTCAAGGAATTTCAGAGTGAGGTTGAAAATCAACGTGATAGAAAGATCAAGTTTCTACGATCAGATCGTGGAGGAGAATACTTGAGTCACGAATTTGGCACACACTTAAGAAAATGTGGAATAGTTTCACAACTCACGCCGCCTGGAACACCTCAGCGTAATGGTGTGTCCGAACGTCATAATCGCACTCTATTAGATATGGTGCGATCTATGATGTCTCTTACCGACTTACCGCTATCTTTTTGGGGCTATGCTTTAGAGACTGCCGCATTCACTTTAAATAGGGCTCCGTCGAAATCTGTTGAGACGACACTGTATGAATTATGGTTTGGGAAGAAACCTAAGTTGTCGTTTCTAAAAGTTTGGGGATGCGATGCTTATGTCAAGAAACTTCAACCTGAAAAGCTCGAACCCAAATCGGAAAAATGCGTCTTCATAGGATACCCAAAAGAAACTGTTGGGTATACCTTCTACCTCAGATCCGAAGGCAAGATCTTTGTTGCCAAGAATGGATCCTTTCTAGAGAAAGAGTTTCTCTCGAAAGAAGTAAGTGGGAGGAAAGTAGAATTTGATGAAGTGTTACCTCTTGAACCGGAAAATGGCGAAACTCAAGAAAACGTTTCTTAGGTGCCTGCACCGACTAGAGAGGAAATTAATGACGATGATCAAGATGCTTCTGATCAAGCTCCTACTGAAATTCGAAGGTCCACAAGGACACGTTCCGCACCAGAGTGGTACAGCAACCCTGTCTTGGAAATCATGTTGTTAGACAACGGTGAACCTTCGAACTATGAGGAAGCAATGGCGGGCCCGGATTCCGACAAATGGCTAGAAGCCATGAAATCCGAGATAGGATCCATGTATGAAAACGAAGTATGGACTTTGACTGACTTGCCCGTTGAACGGCGAGCGATAGAAAATAAATGGATCTTTAAGAAGAAGACAGACGCGGATGGTAATGTGACCATCTATAAAGCTCGGCTTGTCGCTAAGGGTTATCGACAAGTTCAAGGAATTGACTACGATGAGACTTTCTCACCGGTAGCGAAGCTGAAGTCCATCCGAATCATGTTAGCAATTGCCGCATACTATGATTATGAGATATGGCAAATGGACGTCAAAACGGCATTCCTTAATGGTTTCCTTAAGGAAGAATTGTATATGATACAGCCGGAAGGTTTTGTCGATCCTAAGAAGGCTGACAAGGTATGCAAGCTCCAACGCTCGATTTATGGGCTGGTGCAAGCATCTCGGAGTTGGAACATTCGCTTTGATGAGATGATCAAAGCGTTTGGGTTTACACAGACTTATGGAGAAGCCTGTGTTTACAAGAAAGTGAGTGGGAGCTCTGTAGCATTTCTCATATTATATGTAGACGACATACTTTTGATGGGAAATGATATAGAACTCTTGGACAGCATTAAGGCCTATTTGAATAAAAGTTTTTCAATGAAGGACCTTGGAGAAGCTGCTTATATATTAGGCATCAAGATCTATAGAGATAGATCGAGACGCCTCATAGGTCTTTCACAAAGCACATACCTTGATAAGATATTGAAGAAATTCAATATGGATCAATCTAAGAAAGGGTTCTTACCTGTGTTACAAGGTGTGAAGTTGAGCTCAGCTCAATGTCCGACCACGGCAGAAGATATAGAAGAGATGAGCGTCATCCCCTATGCCTCAGCCATAGGTTCTATTATGTATGCCATGCTGTGTACCAGACCTGATGTAAACCTTGCCGTAAGTTTGGTAGGTAGGTACCAAAGTAATCCCAGCAAGGAACACTGGACAACGGTCAAGAATATCCTGAAGTACCTGAAAAGGACTAAGGAAATGTTTCTCGTTTATGGAGGTGACGAAGAGCTCGTCGTAAAAGGTTACGTCGACGCTAGCTTCGACACAGATCTGGATGACTCTAAGTCACAAACCGGATACGTGTATATTTTGAATGGTGGGGCAGTAAGCTAGTGCAGTTGCAAGCAAAGCGTCGTGGCGGGATCTACATGTGAAGCGGAGTACATGGCAGCCTCGGAGGCAGCACATGAAGCAATTTGGGTGAAGGAGTTCATCACCGACCTCGGAGTCATACCCAATGCGTCGGGGCCAATCAAGCTCTTCTGTGACAACACTGGAGCTATTGCACTTGCAAAGGAGCCCAGGTTTCACAAGAAGACTAGGCACATCAAGCGTCGCTTCAACTCCATTCGTGAAAATGTTCAAGATGGAGACATAGAGATTTGTAAAGTACACACGGATCTGAATGTCGCAGATCCGTTGACTAAACCTCTCCCTAAGGCAAAACATGATCAGCACCAAAACTCTATGGGTGTTTGATTCATCACAATGTAACTAGATTATTGACTCTAGTGCAAGTGGGAGACTGTTGGAAATATGCCCTAGAGGCAATAATAAAAGCATTATTATTATATTTCCTTATTCATGATAATTGTCTTTATTCGTGCTATAATTGTGTTAACCGGAAATCGTAATACATGTGTGAATAACAGACAACAAACATGTCCCTAGTGAGCCTCTAGTTGACTAGCTCGTTGATCGACAGACAGTCATGGTTTCCTGACTATGGACATTGGATGTCATCGATAACGGGATCACATCATTAGGAGAATGATGTGATGGACAAGACCCAATCCTAAACATAGCATAAGATCGCATAGTTCGTTTGCTAGAGTTTTCCAATGTCAAGTATCCTTTCCTTAGACCATGAGATCATGTAACTCCCGGATACCGTAGGAGTGCTTTGGGTGTGCCAAACGTCACAACGTAACTGGGTGACTATAAAGGTATACTACGGGTATCTCTGAAAGTGTCTGTTGGGTTGACATGGATCGAGACTGGGATTTGTCACTCCGCTTGACGGAGAGGTATCACCGGGCCCTCTCGGTAATGCATCATCACAATGAGCTCAAGGTGATCAAAGTGTTTGATCACGGGATCATGCATTACGGTAACGAGAAAAGTGACTTGCCGATAACGAGATTGAACGAGGTATTGGTATACCGACGATCGAATCTCGGGCAAGTAAAATACCAATTGACAAAGGGAATCGTATACGGGATTAATTGAATCCTCGACATCGTGGTTCATCCGATGAGATCATCGTGGAGTATGTGGGAGCCAACATGGGTATCCAGATCCCGCTGTTGGTTATTGCCCGAGAGCCGTCTCGGTCATGTCTGCATGTCTCCCGAACCCGTAGGGTCTACACACTTAATGTTCGGTGACGCTAGGGTTGTAGGGATATGTATGTGCAGTAACCCGAATGTTGTTCGGAGTCCCGGATGAGATCCCGGACGTCACGAGGAGTTCCGGAATGGTCCGGAGGTAAAGAATTATATATAGGAAGTGCTGTTTTGGCCATCGGGACAAGTTTCGGGGTTATCGGTATTGTACCGGGACCACCGGAGGGGTCCCGGGGTCCACCAGGTGGGGCCACCTGCCTTGGTGGGCCACATGGTCCTTAGGGGGTGCGCCTTGGCCTGCTTGTGCCAAGGGGAACCAGCCCCAAGGGCCCATGCGCCAAGGAAACTTGGAGAGGGGAGAGTCCAAAGAGGGGAAGGCACCTCCGAGGTTCCTTGGGGAGGATGGACTCCTCCCCCCCTCTTGGCCGCACCCCTTCCTTGGAGGAAGGGGCAAGGCTACGCCCTCCCCCCTCTAATGCATCTATATAAAGGGAGGGGAGGGAGGGGTGGCCGCACCCCCCTATTGCCCTGGCGCCCCTCCTCCCTGCAACACCTCCTCCTCCTCCCGTAGTTGCTTAGCGAAGCCCTGCCGGAGTTCTGCTGCATCCACCACCACACCGTCGTGCTGGATCTTCCTCAACCTCTCCTTCCCCCTTGCTGGATCAAGAAGGAGGAGACGTCTCCCGTCCCGTACGTGTGTTGAACGCGGAGGTGCCGTCCGTTCGGTACTAGATCATCGGTGAATTGGATCACGGCAAGTACGACTACCTCATCCACGTTCACTCGAACGCTTCCGTTGCGATCTACAAAGTGGTATGTAGATGCTATCTAATCTGAATACTCGTTGCTAGATGAACTCATAGATGGATCTTGGTGAAACCGTAGGGAAAATTTTAATTTTCTGCAACGTTCCCCAACAGGAACACCCCGTCGATGAGCTCCACCGATATGTCCGGATCCTCTTCGGAGTCCGGGTCGAGGGACCGTCTGGGTCCTCAGGCTGTGGAGGGCAGCTGATGATATCTTTTACCTCCTGTCGAAGCTCCTGCATTGAAATCACCAGATTGCGTATCTAGTCATGGGAGCATTAAATAAGCGGGCAAGTGCAATTGTTCACTTACCCAACTTGGAGGTTCGTACATAGTGAATCCGGCCCGCGGGTTGACGCGGAGGAAGTCCTCCTTTTCTCCCTTGTACAAAGATGTTAGAATCTTTACTAGAGCAGCAGCTGTGTCTGGCCCTTTGCGGCGGTAACGGGTGGCGTCATCCTCCCCGTTGAAATCCCACATGGGGTGGCTCCTATATTGAAGCGACTGCACCCCCCACATAATACATGCGGCCATGACTCCAATCATGGTTAGTCCGGAATGAGCCAATAGTCTTATCCGACCCATCAGGTAAAGAGCGTCTCTGTTGCTTTCTCTCTGAGAGCTCCGCGGACGCCAACTTAAGCGTTTTCTTAAGGGAGCCATGCTGAACTCGGGGAGGCCGACCCGGACAGGGTCCGGCAGCGGGATGTCGTCTATGTAGAACCATTCTGAAGGCCAGTCCTCGGACGCCTTCTTTGGGGTTCCGGATAGATATCCGGTCCCGGCGATGCACCATATTTCGGCTCCGCCCACTTGGTATATAGACCCCTTCTGAGAACGGGGCACCAAGCTGAACAACCTCTTCCACAGCGCAAAATGAGCCTCGACGCCTAAAAATAGCTCGCAAAGGGCAACGAAGCCTGCAATATGTAGCACGGAGCCAGGTGTGAGGTTGTGCAGCTGGAGGCCGTAGAACTCTAGAAGCCCGCGGAGGAATGGATGAATTGGAAATCCCAGACCCCTTAATAAATAAGGGACGAGGCACACCCGCTCTCCTTTAGAAGGATTCGGGGTGCTCTCCGCTTGCTTGCCGCCGTTGTAGGTGGCAAGTCCGGCTCGGACCGGGACCATATATGCTTTGGGAAGGAATCCCTTGGCTTGCAGTGACACTAGCTCATTGTGTGGGATGGTGCAACTCTCCCAGTCTCCGGATTTGGGGCTAGAGGGGCGAGGGGAGGAGCTACGACGGCTGGCCATGTTGGAATGGACCTTTGCTGGAGACGCTCTAATGATGACTCGCGGGGAGAAGAAGATGCGGTTTGGATCTAGATCCCCATCCCGTTAAATAGGCGGCTCGTTTATATGACCAAGGGTGTGAATATAAAAACACCCCCGGGCTTTTCGCATTCGTTCAACACGTGGAAGACGGCAATTATTGGGCACCGAGACCGAGGAGCGCTACGGACATCATTCATATAGGTACACAAGATTCGGAGGGGGAACCCGCCTTGCAATGCCGAAGACAAATTTGCGCGCTGGACTCGATGTCATTGAAGCCTGGTTCGGGGGCTACTGAGGGAGTCCTGGATTAGGGGGTGTTCGGATAGCCAAACTATATCCTCAGCCGGACTCCAGGACTATGAAGATACAAGATTGAAGACTTCGTCCCGTGTCCAGAAGGTTCTTTCCTTGGCGTAGAAGGCAAGCTAGGCGTGCGGATATTCAAGATCTCCTACCAATGTAACCGACTCTGTGTAACCCTAACCCTATCCGGTGCCTATATAAACCGGAGGGTTGTAGTCCGTAGGACGAACACATCGTAACCATCATCATACCTATAGGCTAGCTTCTAGTGTTTTAGCCTCCTTGATCTCGTGGTAGATCTACTCTTGTACTACCCATATCATCAATATTAATCTAGCAGGAGTAGGGTTTTACCTCCATCGAGAGGGCCCGAACCTGGGTAAAATAAAGTGTCCCTTGTCTCCTGTTACCATCCGACCTTGACGCACAGATCGGGACCCCCTACCCGAGATCCGCCGGTTTTGACACCGACAGTTACACAGAGTCGGTTACAATGGGAGGAGTCTACATATCCATATCGCCAAGCTTGCCTTCCACGCCAAGGAAAGTCCCATCCGGACACGGGACGAAGTCTTCAATCTTGTATCTTCATAGTCCAAGAGTCCGGCCAAAGGTTATATTCCGGCTATCCGGACACCCCCTAATCCAGGACTCCCTCACCTAGACTTATTAGATGGGTTCTCTTGCTACAAGAATTTGATTTGCACATTATTGATAGAAAGGGAGCTGAGAACCCCGTTGAGACAACTTGTCTAGGTTAGAGAATGTTCTTCATGACCCACTACCTATTGATGATAGCTTTCCCGATGAACAATTGGCTGTCAAAAATGCATTTCGTACTGCTCCATGGTATGCTGATTATGCTAATTACATTGTTGCTAAATTTATACCACCTAGTTTCACATACCAGCAAAAGAAAAAGTTTTTCTACGATTTAAGACATTACTTTTGGGATCACCCACTCCTTTATAAAGGAGTAGATGGTGTTATTAGATGTTGTGTACGTGAGCATGAACATGAACAGATCCTACGCAAGTCTCACTCCGAGGCATATGGAGGACACCACGCTGGAGATAGAACTGCACATAAGGTATTGCAATCCGGTTTTTATTGGCCTACTCTCTTCAAAGATGCCCGCAAGTTTGTCTTGCCCGACGATGAATGTCAAAGAATTGGTAATATTAGTAGACGTCAAGAAATGCCTATGAACTATTCACTTGTTATTGAACCATTTGATGTTTGGGGCTTTGATTATATGGGACCGTATCCTTCCTCTAATGGGTATACACATATTTTAGTTGCTGTTGATCACGTTACTAAGTGGGTAGAAGCTATTCCAACTAGTAGTGTTGATCATAACACCTCTATTAAGATGCTTAAATAAGTTATTTTTCCGAGGTTTGGAGTCCCTAGATACTTAATGACTGATGGTGGTTCTCATTTTATTCATGGTGCTTTTTGTAAAATGCTTGCTAAGTATGATGTTAATCATAGAATTGCATCTCCATAACACCCATAGTATAGTGGTCAAGTAGAACTGAGTAATAGAGAGATTAAATTAATTTTGCAAAAGTCTGTTAATAGATCTAGAAAGAATTGGTCCAAGAAACTTGAGGATGCATTATGGGCCTATAGAACTGCATATAAAAATCCTATGGGTATGTCTCCGTATAAAATGGTTTATGGAAAAGCATGTCACTTACCTCTCGAACGGGAACATAAGGCATAATGGGCCATTAAAGAGCTCAATTATGATTTCAAACTTGCTGGTGAGAAGAGACTATTTGACATTAGCTCACTTGATGAGTGGAGAACCCAGGCCTATGGGAATGCCAAACTGTTTAAAGAAAAAGTTAAAAGATGGCATGACAACAAGATATAAAAGTGTGAGTTTAATGTAGGTGATTATGTTTTGTTATACAACTCTCGTTTAAGATTTTTTGCAGGAAAACTCCTCTCTAAATGGGAAGGTCCTTACGTTATTGAGGAGGTGTATTGTTCCGGTGCCATAAAAATCAACAACTTCGAAGGCACAAATCTGAAGGTGGTGAATGGTCAAAGAATCAAACATTATATCTCAGGTAATCCCATAAATGGTGAAACCAATGTTATTGACACCATTACCCCGGAGGAGTACATAAGGGACACTTTCCAGAATGTTTCAGACTCCGAAAAGGAATCGGTATGTGGTACGGTAAGTAAACCGACTCCAAAACAGTTCTAACAACAATTTTTCACCGTTTTGGAATACTTAAGAAAATAGGAAAAGAAGATGTAGTCCAGAAAGGACACGAGGCATCCACGAGGGCGGAGGGAGCGCCCCGTGCCTCATGGACACCACGTGTGCCCTCCGGACTCCGTTTTCTTGCATGATACTTCTCTTGGTCGGTAAAAATTCATTATATAATCTCCTGAAGGTTTTGACCACCGTACCACGAAAAAATCCTCTGTTTTTTTGTTTTGAGTTGTTTCTGCCGCAGATTAGATCAAGATGTCTTCTCAAGAGTCAGTCAGGGAGAGACGGGTATCTCACCCGACACCGTGGCCAAAAGCAAATAGCGATGCCGATCACTTTGGGCCATCAGCTAAGGAAGAGATGGAGGCCGACTTGAAAAGGATAGATGCCATGGAGAAAGATCAAGAAGTTACCTCTCGTCTCCAAGCCAGATTTATGATGGAGGAACTCCAGAGCTCAGCAATACCAAATTTGGTTATCCCTCCCAATGCTAGATTTCTTTCTTATGAAAATATGAAAAACAATGTTACTTGTTCTCCCGAAGCTATGCAACATCCATGGGTCAAAGAAGCTTTAGCCGTCACGGGTAAACTCTGGAAGGAAACAATGGATCTTAAGTAGCAAGTCAATAGGCTCGAGGAAGAGAACCGTATCCTAAGGGGCATCATCTCGAAAAATATCACATCACTACCTCCGAAGAAAGATACATAAATATATGGGTATGGGCACTCCCCTTGGCAACTTCCAAGCTTGGGGGAGGTGCCCCGGTATCGTATCACCATCACAGTTCTATCTTTACCATTTTTGTTAGTTAGATCCTTTTGGTTATAGCTTGATCTAGTAGAATAAAGTTTAGTATGATCTAGCTTTGAGTTTTTGTGTTGATCCTTATCTATGTAATCGAGTCCATGAGCTATATATAATAAAGATTAGTCTTGAGTCGAGGGCTTGGTTATCTTGCTATGATTGAGGGAGTCCTGGATTAGCGGGTGTCCGGATAGCCGGACTATAACATTTGGCCGGACTCTTGGACTATGAAGATACAAGATTGAAGACTTCGTCCCGTGTCCGGATGGGACTTTCCTTGGCGTGGAAGGCAAGCTTGGTGATACGGATATGTAGATCTCCTTCCATTGTAACCGACTCTGTGTAACCCTAGCCCTCTCCGGTGTCTATATAAACCGGAGGGTTTTAGTCCATGGGACGAACAACAATCATACCATAGGCTAGCTTCTAGGGTTTAGCCTCTCTGATCTCGTGGTAGATCTACTCTTGTACTACCAATATAATCAATATTAATCAAGCAGGAGTAGGGTTTTACCTCCATCGAGAGGGCCCGAACCTGGGTAAAAACATTGTGTCCCTTGTCTCTTGTTACCATCCGCATAGACGCACAGTTCGGGACCCCCTACCCGAGATCCGCCGGTTTTGACATCGACATTGGTGCTTTCATTGAGAGTTCCTCTGTGTCATCACCTTTAGGCCCAATGGCTCCTCCGATCATCAAGAACGATGCGGTCCAGGGTGAGACCTTTCTCCCCGGACAGATCTTCGTATTCGGTAGCTTTGCACTGCGGGCTAATTCGCTTGGCCATCTGGAGTAGATTGAAAGCTACGCCCCTGGCCATCAGGTCAGATTTGGAAGTTTCAACTACACAGCTGACATCCGCGGAGACTTGATCTTCGACGGATTCGAGCCACAGCCAAGCGCGCCGCCCTGTCACGATGGGTATGACCTAGCTCTGTCGCCGAACAGTGCCCTGGAGGCCGCGCCCGCATCGGCCCCGACCCTTAGCTCGGATCCGTCTGCGCCGATCGAGGACGACTGGCTAGACACCGCCTCGGGGGCTGCAGCCTCAACGGCGATCGAGCCGAACACCAGCCTTATCCTCTGCGAAACCTGTGACTCCAGGGTGCCGGACTCTCTTCCGGACTCCGAACCCTCCGCGCCCCTGCCAATCGAATCCGATTGGGTGCCGATCATGGAATTCACCGCCACGGATATCTTTCAGCACTCGCCCTTCAGCGACATTCTGAATTCACTAAGGTCTCTCTCTCTGTCAGGAGAGCCCTGGCCGGACTATGGCCAACAGGATTGCGATGCGGACAATGAAGAAATTCCATGCCCACCCACCACCCATTTCGTAGCCACTATCGATGATTTAACCGACATGCTCGACTTCGACTCCGAAGACATCGACGGTATGGACGACGATATAGGAGACGAACATGAACCAGCGCCTATAGGGCACTGGAAAGCCACCTCGTCATATGACATATATATGGTGGATACACCCAAATAAGGCAATGGCGACGAAACAGCGGGGGATGACCCCTCCAAAAAGCAACCCAAGCATCGGCGTCAGCGGCGCCGCTCTAAGTCCCGCCAAAGCAAGAACAGTGATACCGACACGGGAGATAATAACACCCCGGACAGTGCCGAAGACAACTCCCTCCAGTAAGATTCAGCGCAGGAGGATGGAGAAGCCAGCCCGCCTGAGACAACGGCAAACAGAGAGGAAGAGGATGATAACAACATGCCTCCCTCCGAAGACGAGGCAAGCCTCGGCGACGACGAATTTGTTGTGCCTGAGGATCCCGTCGAACAAGAGCGCTTTAAGCGCAGACTTATGGCTACGACAAGTAGCCTCAAGAAAAAACAGCAACATCTTAGAGCTGATCAAGACTTGCTAGTCGACAGATGGACTGAAGTCCTTACGGCCGAGGAGTACGAACTCGAACGCCCCTCCAAGAGCTACCCAAAGCGCAGGTTGCTACCCCAATTAGAGGAGGAAGCACTTAAACCTACTTCACCAGCGCATGATGCGGCTAACCGGCCACCTCGCGGCCGCGACAGAGAGGCCTCTAGGCCCTCCGCCCAAGCTGCACCCCGGCGTCGCTCAAAAATACTAAGGCATGGGGAAACGCGCTAGACCTGCGAGATATGTTGGAGAACAAGGCAAGGCGAACAAGATCGATCTAGGGATAGCGTGGACACCCCACGACACGTGACGACAACCTTCACGCCGGATACAGTAAATCCGGCCGGGCCGAACATAGTAGACAAAGCTCACTTGAGCTACGTCGCAATATAGCCCAGTACAGAGGTGCCGCACACCCACTATGCTTCACAGATGAAGTAATGGATCATCAAATCCTAGAGGGTTTCAAACCCGTAAACATTGAATCATATGATGGCACAACAGATCCTGCGGTATGGATCGAGGACTATCTCCTTCATATTCGCATGGCCCACGGTGATGATCTACACGCCATCAAATACCTCCCACTCAAGCTCAAAGGACCAGCTCGGCATTGGCTTAACAGCTTGCCAGCAGAATCAATTGGTTGCTGGGAGGACCTGGAAGCCGCATTCCTCGACAATTTCCAGGGCACCTATGTGCGACCACCAGACGCCGATGACCTAAGCCACATAATAGCAGCCAGAAGAATCTGCCAGAAAATTCTGGACACGGTTCCTAACCAAGAAAAATCAAATTGTCGACTGTCCGGACACAGAGGCCCTAGCAACCTTCAAGCATAACATCCATGACGAGTGGCTTGCCCGACACCTTGGACAGGAAAAGCCGAAATCTATGGCAGCCCTTACGACACTCATGACCCGCTTTTGCGTGGGAGAAGACAGCTGGCTGGCTCGCAGCAATAACATGACCAAGAGCCCTAGTAATTCGGATACCAAGGATAGCAATGGCAGGTCACGTCACAACAAGCACAAGCGCCACATTAACAACGGAAGTGCTGAGGATACGACAGTTAATGCCGGATTCAGAGGCTCCAAACCCGGTCAGCGGAAAAAACCATTCAAAAGAAATACTCCGGGCCCGTCCAGTTTGGACCGTATACTCGATCGCTCATGCCAGATACATGGCACCCCCGAAAAACCAGCCAATCACACCAATAGGGATTGTTGGGTGTTCAAGCAGGTCGGCAAATTAAATGCCAAGAACAGAGACAAGGGGCTACGTAGCGACGATGAGGAGGATCCCCAGCCGCCGAACAATAGTGGACAGAAGGGCTTCCCCCCCACATGTGTGGACGGTGAACATGATATACGCAACCCACATCCCCAAGAGGGAACAGAAGCGTGCGCTAAGGGACATATACGCGTTGGAGCCAGTCGCCCCAAAGTTCAACCCATGGTCCTCCTGCCCGATCACTTTTGATCGAAGGGACCACCCCACTAGCATCCGCCATGGTGGACTCGCCGCATTGGTTCTATACCCAATCATTGATGGATTTCACCTCACTGGAGTCCTTATGGACGGCGGCAGCAGCCTGAACCTGCTTTATCAGGATACAGTGCGGAAAATGGGCATAGATCCCTCAAGGATTAGACTCACAAAACGACCTTTAAAGGCGTCATACCAGGTGTAGAGGCCAACTGTACAGGCTCAGTTACACTTGAAGTGGTCTTCGGATCCCCGGATAATTTACGAAGCGAGGAGTTAATCTTTGACATAGTCCCGTTCCGCAGTGGCTATCACGCACTGCTCGGACAACCGCATTTGCAAAGTTCAATGCGGTGCCACACTACACATACCTCAAGCTCAAGATGCCAGGCCCTCGAGGAGTCATTACGGTCAATGCAAACACCGAACGCTCTCTCCGAACGGAGGAGCATACGGCGGCCCTCGCAGCGGAAGTACAAAGCAGCCTCTCAAGGCAATTCTCCAGTCCGGCTCTTAAACGTCCGGACACCGTCAAGCGCGCCCGGAGTAACCTACAACAAGACCGCCTGGCACGTTCCGAGCAAGCGTAGCAATGCGGCCCCAACCCCAGCCCTCGCGAAACTGCGCAATCAGTACTACGCGTACATAACTACGCTCTGAAAATACCATGGGCACAGGGGGAGGGGCACGACCACGGCACGCCCAAAAATGCGGCTCAACCGCACTAGGGGCTCCCGATTTTGTCATTTTTTCTTACTTTCAGGACTCCACTGTTCGGAAGGCCTGTCCGGCAGTACAATCGCCGAACACACGATGCAACAACCAAGGAGGCAGAAAGCTACGTCGAATTCCCAGGTGGTCTCTATAAGGAGCAAAATACCTGCCTTACATACCGTCTTGTAGCTTGCCCCTGGAGGGGGACATGTCAAATAGTCCCATCTCCTGCTTACCGCACTATATGTATCGTTCTGCTTTCGCAGCAGCCGTTTAAAAATAAACAATGCTTTGCTTCAGCTTATTATTGCATTCCCTTCTCATTTCTTTTTCAATATATATGTTCAGTTATGAAATTTAGCACACATATACTTTGGTACGGTCAATACGCCAGGGGCTCAAGAACCCCATAATACGGCGTGAGAATCCCTAACACTTTCACAAGTGCGGCCCTCTGAAACTTATAACATTATGTGCATCAGCTCCGAATCATGTCTTTGGTCAATAGTTGGGTTTGCCCGGCTCCCATGTTTTGGTACCTTACGTTCCGCTATATCGTCTAAGGTAGTGCTGGGAGAACTACTGCGATTGTGCCCCAGTTGAGCTGGGCTAAGGCACCTCAGTAGAGAAAGCTAAAACTGACTATCATGATAGGGCGAGAGCTGGTCGCTGTTCGAGAGCTTTCGAGTCCCTAAAGACTTATGCCGCTTAGAGAGAGGAGTCGGCTTTGTCCGGCCTAGGCATGTATAGCGCCCCGAACTCGGTCTTCCAAACACTAGGGGCTTCGCCGAAATTTAAAATTATAGAATTCTCTGGCCAAGTGAGAGTGATAACGCACTATAGTCCGATTTGCCTTGTTCGTTGTGCTGAGCACCTCCCTCGAAGGACCCAAGAATAGGAAAAAGAGTGCTCAGGTTTATCCCGAACACCCTAGCACTCGTGGCATGGGGGCTGAAGCCGACGACTCGCTATCTCTCAGATTTGATAAACGACCGCATAGAAGGTAATATTTTAAATTATGACAAGCATTGCATAGCGCATATGAACAAGTTTTCAGAACACAGGATAAAACGAGCAAGTTTCACTCAAATATTACATCTTTAGAACATTCGTCCGCCACAAGGCGGGCGCCCTTCAGGACGCCCTCATAATACATCTCGGGGTGGCGATGCTCCTGGCCCTGCGGTGGCCCGTCCTTCACAAGCTTCTCCGCATCCATCTTGCCCCAGTGCACTTTAGCGTGGGCAAGCGCCCTACGGGCACCTTCAATGCAGATGGAGCACTTGACGACTTCAAGCCTCGGACAGGCGTCCACCAACCGCCTCACCAGCCCGAAGTAGCTCCAAGGCAGGGCCTCTCCAGGCCACAGCCGAACTATGAGGCCCTTCATGGCCTGTTCGGCCACCTTATGGAGCTTGACCAGTTGCTTCAGCTGGTCGCCCAAGGGCACCGGGTGTCCGGCCTCAGCATACAGAGACTAGAACACCTTCTCCGTCGAGCTGCCCTCCTCGGTCCGGTAGAAAGCGGCGGCATCTGACACGCTACGGGGCAAATCTGTGAATGCTCCTGGAGAGCTCCGGATTCGGGTAAGTAACAAGTAATTCACTTTCACGTGCTTGCTTTGCATAAAGAATGCCTTACCCGCTGCTATCTTCTTCAACGCCTCAACTTCCTGGAGGGCTTTCTGGGCTTCGGCCTTGGCAGATTTGGTGCTTTCAAGGGCCTTCGCGAGCTCGGACTCTCACGTCTTTGAGTCAAGCTCCAAACTCTCGTGTTTTTTCACGAGAGCCTAGAGCTCTTGCTGCACCTCGCCAACCTGCGCCTCATGCTTCTCCCGCTCAGTGCGCTCCATGGCCGCCCTCTTTTCGGCCTCGGACAACACTTGCTTAAGGGTCGCCACCTCAGTCGTGGCCCCTATGACACCAATAGCGATCCTGTCACTTTTTGTAACTGCATCTTTTTAATATACTCCACAAGGTATTAATTACCTTAATTTTTCCCCGAGCTCCTTCTTGGCAAGGCCGAGCTCTTGCTCGGACCGCTCGCGGCTCTGCTTCAGCGCATCCACCTCCGCAGTCAGTGCGACAGAGGCTAGTAGCGAAGCCTGCATACGCATATTGACTTAATTCTGTTAGACTCCTACGAATGTTATTAGATCCTCCATTCCGCTTTTCTTTCCGAACGCCAAACAGAGCATCAGGGGCTACTGTCTATGCGGTAATATTTTCACATATTTTTCACATACCTCAAAGCCTGTTAGCAGGCTGGCACAGGCTTCAGTCAGCCCGCTCTTAGTGGACTAAACCTTCTGGATCACCGCACTCATAATAGTGCGGTGCTCCTCGTCGATGGAGGCGCCGTTAAGCACCTCCAGCAAATTGTCCAGTGCCTCCGGTTGGACAGAGGTCACCGGCGTCGTAGGCTTGCCCTTCTTGCTAGGGGGCCGCCTGCCGGACTCCGGAACCTTTGAAGGTTCCGGTGCGGTGTCCGGCCTAGGGCCGGACTTGGAGCCCTTGGGGGTTTTATCCCCTTTGCGCCTGGGGTCCGGGAGGTCGCCTTGCGGCGCCTCCAGGACCACCTCCTCCAGGCTTGGAACATTTTGCGACAGCACCTCGGCATCGTCCGTAGGGCGAGGGGAGGTAGCGGTCGGAAGTGAAAAGCTATTCACATCCGACGAATCCAGGGAGCCACTTGACGACACGTCGAGCCGGGCCTTGGGTGGACTGCATAATTATATTCGGCGTCAGAAGATACTGTGCAATAAAGGAACGCCATGAGTCATTCTGGTATCCGAATACTTACGATTTTGCCAGGGGCTTGGCCCTGAGCAGCCACTCCTCTCCGCCGTCGTCGGCGTTTGTGGAGTAGTCCGTAGGAAGGGTCCTCCCTTTCTTGGACCCTCCGGCCTCCCCAGTTAGGCAGCCTTCCTTTTATTCTCTCCCCCCACTGGGGAAGAGACCTCTCTTTCCTCCTCCTCGCCTTCGTGGGAGGAGTCCGCCTCGGAGTCATCGAATGATGAGTCTGACTCCACCGGGCGCCGGGAACTCTTCCGGGTTCCCGTGGCCTTCTTCTTGGCCTTCTTCTCCGGCACCACGTAAGGTGTCAGAACCAGCAGCTCCACCAATCGGGCGTCCGGTGGGTCTTTGGGGAAAGGAGCCGGACAGTTGATCTGTTCGGCCGTCCTCTGCCAGTCCTGTCAAAGGCATAGGGGCTTAGATCCCGCATAGAGTCAAACTATGAAAGAAAAATATCCTGTAAGAGGTAAGAACAACTTACCGCGTTGGCTTGACACTGCGCGCTGAATCCACGATCCTCGGTAGCGTATGCGGGAGCCTCGGCGCCCTTGAACAACACCTTCCAGGCATCTTCGTACGTTGTGTCAAAGAGCCTACTCAGAGTTCGGTGCTGGGTCGGGTTGAACTCCCACAAGCTGAAAGCCCGTTGTTGGCACGGGAGGATCCGGCAGATGAGCATGACCTGGACTACATTGATAAGTTTGAGCTTCTTCCTCACCAGGTTTTGGACGCATGTTTGGAGTCCGGTCAGCTCTCCTTTTTTACCCCACGGCAGACCCTTCTCTTTCTAGGAGGTCAGCCGCGTAGGGATTCCGGATTGAAACCCGGGGGCTGCGACCCATGCAGGGTCGCGCGGCTCGGTGATGTAGAACCACCCCAATTGCCACCCCTTTATGGTCTCCACGAAGGAGCCCTCGAGCCATAGGACGTTGGGCATCTTGCCCACCATGGCGCCTCCGCACTCCGCCTGGCGGCCGTCCACAGCCTTCGGCTTGACATTGAAGGTCTTCAGCCATAAGCCGAAGTGGGGCCGAATGCAGAGGAAGGCCTCACACACGACGATAAATGCCGAGATGTTGAGGATGAAGTTTGGGGCCAGATCATGGAAGTCCAGGCCGCAGTAGAACATGAGCCCCCGGACGAATGAATGGAGGGGGAATCCCAGTCCGCGGAGGAAATGGGTAAGGAAGACGACCCTCTCATGGGGCCTGGGGGTGGGGATGAGCTGCCCCTTGTTTGGGAGCCAGTGCGCGATGTCGTCGGGCAGGTATCCGGTTCTCCTCAACTTTTTGACGTCTCCCTCCGTGACGGAGGAGACCATCCACTTGCCTCCCGCTCCAGACATGATTGGAGAAGGTGGAGGAAGAAAATGCGGACTTGGGCGCTGGAGCTCGAGTGTGCGAAAATGGATAAGCAAAGGAGGAAGAAGGCGTGGGTGAAGAAGGCAGATCCTTATCCCCTTATATGGGCGGATGAAACTGTGCGTCCCCACCAGCCTGGTAAAACTCGCTTATCTCCCGAGCACCGTAATCAATGGCGGGTTGGGTTACCGACACCCGTATTGATCAGAATCCAGGAATAAGGGGACACGATTCTGCTTCTACAAGACGTGCCAAGGAAACCGCCTCGCTAAACGCGCTGAGGTGGGACAGTAAAAACGATTCGAATAAAGGCTTGGCCGTGGTGTGATGTCACGCCACGGAAATACGTCAGCAGATTAGATTTGTGTAAATACTATTCTCTCTTTGGCAGCATGTGGAACTTATTTTGCAGAGCCGGACACTATCCTTGTGTTCAAAATCTTCTATGAAGTATTCGGAGGAGGAACCCGCCTTGCAATGCCAAAGACAATCTGCGCATCGGACTCATCGTCATTGAAGCCTGGTTCAGGGGCTACTGAGGGAGTCCTGGATTAGGGGGTGTCCGGATAGCCGGACTATAACCTTCGGCCGGACTCTTGGACTATGAAGATACAAGATTGAAGACTTCGTCCCGTGTCCGGATAGGACTTTCCTTGGCGCGGAAGGCAAGCTTGGCGATACGGATATGTAGATCTCCTTCCATTGTAACCGACTCTGTGTAACCCTAGCCCTCTCCGGTGTCTATATAAACCAGAGGGTTTTAGTCCATAGGATGAACAACAATCATACCATAGGCTAGCTTCTAGGGTTTAGCCTCTCTGCTCTCGTGGTAGATCTACTCTTGTACTACCCATATCATCAATATTAATCAAGCAGGAGTAGGGTATTACCTCCATCGAGAGGGCCCGAACCTGGGTAAAAACATTCTGTCCCTTGTCTCCTGTTACCATCCGCCTAGGCGCACAGTTCGGGACCCCTTACCTGAGATCCGCCAGTTTTGACACCGACAATGATCTTGAGGGAATAAAAGAAAAAGGAAAGAATAAAAAGAAATAAACAGATCATATTGATCTTATGGAGAGTAATGACTTCACATATAAAGAGTATGATGAATAAAAGTTGTTGAGAGTTGACAAACATAGTTTTGGTCATCGTTGCAATTAATAGGTAGTAATAAAGAAAGAGAGGTTTTCACATATAAATATACTATCTTGGACATCTTTTATGATTGTGAGCACTCATTAAAATATGACATGCTAAAAAGTTGATGTTGGACAAGGAAGACAACGTAATGGGTTATGTTTTCTTATATCCGAAATAAATTATATTGTCATGGATCATCCAACATGTTGAGCTTGCCTTTCCCCCTCATGCTAGCCAAATTCTATGCACCAAGTAGAGTTACTACTTGTGCTTCCAAATATCCTTAAACCCAGATTTGCCATGAGAGTCCACCATATCTACCTATGGATTGAGTAAGATCCTTCAAGCAAGTTGTCATTGTTGCAAGCAATAAAAATTGCTCTCTAAATATGTATGATCTATTAGTGTGGAGAAAATAAGCTTTATACGAGATTGTGATATGGAAGAAATAAGAGCGACGGACTGCATAATAAAGGTCCCTATCGCAAGTGGCAATATAAAGTGACGTTCTTTTGCATTAAGATTTTGTGCATCCAACCATAAAAGCACATGACAACCTCTGCTTCCCTCTACGAAGGGCCTATCTTTTTATTTTTGTCTTATACCTTATACAAGAGTCATGGTGATCTTCACCCTTCATTTTTACACTTTGTCCTTTGGCAAGCACTATCTGTTGGAAAGATCCTGATATATATATCCAATTGGATGTGGGTTTTCATAAAGCATTATTGTTGACGTTACCCTTGAGGTAAAAGGTTGGGAGGCAAAACTATAAGCCCCTATCTTTCTCTGTGTCCGATTAAAACTTCATACCCGTAAGTACTGCATGAGTGTTTGCAATTGTGAAAGACTAAATGATAGTTGAGTATGTGGACTTGCTTAAAAGCTCTTATATTGACTCTTTCCGATGTTATGATAAATTGCAATTGCTTCAATGACTGAGATTATAGTTTGCTAGTTTTTCAATAAAGTTTATAATTCATACTTAACATTGTGAATAGATTGGTACTTTAGCATAAGAAATCATATGACAATATATATATGTTGCTTTTCTAAGAATGATCATGATGCCCTCATGTCTGTATTTTATTTTATCGACACCTCTATCTCTAAACATGTGGACATATTTTTCGATATTGGTTTCTACTTGAGGACAAGCGAGGTCTAAGCTTGGGGGAGTTGGTACGTCCATTTTGCATCATGCTTTTATATCGATATTTATTGCATTATGGGCTATTACTTCACATTATGTCACAATACTTATGCCTTTTCTCTCTTATTTTACAAGGTTTACATGAAGAGGGAGAATGCTGGCAGCTGGAATTCTAGGCTGGAAGAGGATAAAATATTAGAGACCTATTCTACACAACTCCAAAAGTCCTAAAACTCCACAAAAGTCAGTTTTGGAATATATTAAAATATTGGGCAAAGAAAGCACCAGAGGGGGGCCACCCACTATCCACGAGGGTGGAGGGCGTGCCCACTGCCTCGTGGGCCACCTAGAAGCCCCCCGATGCCCATCTTCTAGTATAAGGTGTCTTTTGCCCTGAAAAAAAATCAGAAGGAAGCTTTCGGGACGAAGCGCCGCCGTCTCGAGGCAGAACCTTGACGGAACCAATCTAGGGCTCCGGCGGAGCTGTTCTGCCGGGGGAACATCCCTCCGGGAGGGGGAAATCGTCACCATCGTCATCATCATCGATCCTCTCATCGGGAGGGGTTCAATCCCCATCAACATCTTCACCAACACCATCTCCTCTCAAACCCTAGTTCATCTCTTGTATCCGATCTTTGTCTCAAAACCTCAGATTGGTACCTATGGGTTGCTAGTAGTGTTGATTACTCCTTGTAGTTGATGCTAGTTGGTTTATTCGGTGGCAGATTATATGTTCAGATCCTTTATGCACATTAATACCCCTCTGATTATGAACATGAATATGATTTGTGAGTAGTTACATTTGTTCCCGAGGACATGGGAGAATTCTTGTTATAAGTAGTCATGTGAATTTGGTATTCGTTCGATATTTTGATGAGATGTATGTTGTCTTTCCTCTAATGGTGTTATGTGAACGTCGACTACATGACACTTCACCATTTTTTGGTCCTAGGGGAAGGCATTGGGAAGTAATAAGTAGATGATGGGTTGATAGAGTGACAGAAACTTAAAACCTAGTTTATGCGTTGCTTCGTAAGGGGCTGATTTGTATCCATATGTTTCATGCTATAGTTAGGTTTACCTTAATTCTTCTTTCGTAGTTGCGGATGCTTGTGAGAGGGGTTAATCATAAGTGGGATGCTTGTTCAAGGAATGGCAGTAACCAAGCACCGGTCCACCCACATATCAAATTATCAAAGTAACGAACGCGAATCATATGAGCATGATTAAAACTAGCTTGACGATAATTCCCATGTGTCCTCGGGAGCGCTTTCCTTTATATAAGATTTTGTCCAGGCTTGTCCTTTGCTACAAAAAGTATTAGGCTGCACCTTGTTTACTTTTGTTACTTGTTACCTGTTATGAATTACCTTATCATAAAACTATCTGTTACTGATAATTTCACGCGTCTGAAAGAGAGGAACAGGGTAAATTACTAATTAAAGCAAGCATGACGAATGAAATTGCATGAATCATTAAGGGATCAAACCACATGCCCAGTGATCCCTGTACTCAAACAGGTTGGAGCTCCCTTGATGGTGTGGCACACCTTGCATTTGGGCATGCTTGTCCCTGGCCTTGTTGTGGATGGCTAGCCATTGGGGAGAGCACCAGTCATCCACCAACCTCTCCCAACATGCCATCTTATCCGCGCACCATCTTGGGGGCACCTAAGTTAGACAAAGAGAAATTTCAGCGCTACGCCTACGAATCAAATCAAGGAAACTAGTATAAGGCCTTAAGAATAGGTCTTCATGTACTTGTCCTTACTCAGATACTTGACGCGACACTTCTTCTTCTGCCTCCTGATGTTAGTCGAGGCATAGTAGTCTCGGACAGCCTGCACCTGAGCCTCATGCCGTGTTTTCTGAAGTAGGCGCTTGCACTCGGCTTCAAGAACCATAGCCGCGTCCGCCTCGTGTTCCTCAAGACACCTGTAGAAGGTCTGCATTCAAACAAGACAACACTGATCATTAGTACAATCACTAGGTATGGTTGATTTTTAATTCTGTAAAGGAGAAATTACCCAAAACCACCGTCTCACAATGTCGGCCACCGTCTCACACATGACACCGTCGACCATCTCCCCTGGTGGGGCCGGGGCAGCCTCGTACAACTCCCAGGTCAGTGCTCTCTGTGGAAGCTCACCCTCACCGGGCAACGTGACCCACCCCGGGAAGTGGTGCCGGACTAGAGTACCAAGGACCTGGTTGGGCCTGCGGACACCATCTGCATGTATCCAACCCCTGCAGTATGACCAGGCCAACACATTAGATATTAATTTGAACAAACATGAAGGCAAGAGGTTAAAAAAGAGTAAATGCACTTACTTCTCCCCGTTATGCTGAATCAACCACCTCTTGTCGCGGGTTGCCGTCACGGACGGTAGGTTAGTACCACCACGCTGGTAGACCTTCTTGCCCTCCTCAACCAGCTCGCCCTTGCTGTAGCTATCCTCAGATAAGGTCTCCTTGACACCATCAGCATGGTCGCTAGTCTCCGGAGTCACGTGTGACAAAGACTGTGGGACCCGAGTCTCCTGGGAGGAAGACTGTGGGACCTGAGTCTCCTGGGAGGAAGACACTAGGACCCGAGGCACGGCAGCCAGAGGCTCGTCGACCCGAGGCTCATGGACCGGAGTCCGACACGGGTCCAGGTTAGACGGGTCCACCTGAGACGGAGCACTCCGGTGGTTCGGAGACTCAGCGGGGGGTGGTGGTGAGGAAGGCAGAACAATCTTCCTACCTCTCCCAGCACCCCATCCACCTCTACCTGCACCCCTCTTCTTCCCCCGACCTCCTCTCCTAGCCGAAGAAGAAGCCCGCCGAAGATGCTGGGGGTGTCTGCATGTTGTCTTCCAGCACTCTTCGAAGGTTCTGGGGTGCAATAACAACACCCCTCCCACGCGCTGAGGTACGATGCTCGGAGCGCTTTCGACCCAAGCCCACCATCTGTCAACACCTGCAATGACAAAGAGTAAATGTAATTAGTAGAACATAAACAAGTGTAGGTTGATTGCTTGACTTGTGCAAAGTTGCTAAAATCTGCCAAGACTTAAAATTGGGAAAAGGCTAGATTTTTATTTGGTCAAGTAGTCTAATCACCCCCCTCTAGACATATGTTCGATCCTACAAGCATGCATCTAGAGTATTAAGTTCATAAGGAACGGAGTAATGCCTTAAGTATGATGACATGATGTAGAGGAATAAACTCAAGCAATATGATGAAAACCCCATATTTTTATCCTTGAGGGCAACAAAATACGTGTCTCGCTACCCTTACTTTTTCACTGGGTGAGATCACACAAGATTGAACCCAAAGCCAAGCACCTCTTCCATTGCAAGAAAAGCCAATCTAGTTGGCCAAACCAAACCGATAATTCAAAGAGAAATACAAAGATATCAAATCATGCATATAAGAATTCAGAGAAGATTCAAATAATATTCATAGATAAGCTGATCATAAATCCACAATTCATCATATCTCAACAAACACACTGCAAAAGAAGATTACATCGGATAGATCTCCAAGAACATCGAGGAGAACATGGTATTGATAATCAAAGAGAGAGAAGAAGCCATCTAGCTACTAGCTATGGACCGGTAGGTCTATGGTAAACTACTCACGCTCCATCAGAAGGGCAATAGAGTTGATGTAGATGCCCTCTGTGATCGAATCCCCCTCCGACAGGATGCCGGAAAAGGCCCCAAGATGGGATCTCACGGGAACAGAAGGTTGCGGTGGTGGAAAAGTGTTTTTGTGGATACTTCTGAGGGTTTTGTAAAATATGTGAATATATAGGATGAAGGGCTAGGTCAGGGGAGTCCCGAGGAGGCCACAAGGTTGGGCACCCCCTAGGGCGTGCCCTCCACCCTTACTGCCGCCTCGTGGCTCTTCTGGCTTGTAATCCAAGTCCCCTGGGGTGTCTTCTGGTCCAAGAAAAATCATCGTGAAGTTTTATTGCGTTTGGACTCCGTTTGGTATTCCTTTTCTGCGAAGCTCAAAAACAAGGAAAATACAAAAATTGGCATTGGGATCTAGGTTTGTAAGTTAGTCCCAAAAATAATATAAAATAGCATAATGATGCATATAAAACATCCAAAGCAGATAATATAATAGCATGGAACAATCAAAAATTATAGATACGTTGGAGACGTATCAGCAGCCGGTGCAACTATCGAAATAGGCGGTAGGAGAAGCCAAAACGCGGGACCAGCTACGGCAGCGCCGCTGGGCATGCATCATATGTGAGGTGAGCTGCCCTCCTTCCCTGCCAGCGATGCAGTGACCTACACGGTTGCTGCTGCAGTGAGCTTGTGGCACCATGGCGGTTTGCAACCGTGGCAATCACTCTATCCATATGTATTGTATTTCTATGAAAATACTTGGTCATTTGGAAAAAGGTGGTAATTGATTTATCATGAGTTTTTGAATGCTTGGTCCTGACAATCACCTGATAGCCACAAGTCTCCATCGCGTAATACTTGACGGTTGGTCACACCAACAGAAGGTCAGTCGGACCCGCATCTCACCGAAGGGACACGCATCAGCTTGGTCTGACATGTACGACCAGGTACATCACTGATATGTGGGACCGCATTTGAGCAGTACTTGAAATTTGTGTTCAAGGAAACTCATCGGGGGCCGTTTCGGTCTTCGAAACCAAAACCATCAATAAATCTTTAGCTTGTTCCCATCACATTCCAAAGTACTAGTAGTACTACTACCATGCTATAATCAAGTACAAACCTATTCACACCTATCAACCTAGACGTGTTCCCACTAAAAATGAAATAGCACAAAATATTATCAATAAAACAATTGACTGTTACCAACAAATCAATTTGTTGTCGATAAACATATATCTCATCACATACATAGTGCTAGTTAAAATGACGAAATCCTCTCCAACGGAATTAGTGCTACTATATTCTCTAAAGAAAAACAATTTGACTGACGCTAATAAATTTTATCAAAAACAACTATTACCTGTATATGTTTGCATAACCCATAAATATAGCCATGTATCGGTCATATCTCTATAGTAAATTACTTCCTATTTGATCTAAAAATGGGTGAATTTTGAATTTGCCTACATTTCCGTCGCCACATGAATAGACACCATAGTTTACATTGACCATTAATTGATACATCCACACCTTTTTATTTACAAATATAGAGAGTATTTGCAATTGTGCTTCTTTCATTCTCTATAAATATCACCTTATCTACCTCAACATAAGTACCCCCAAACTATCATCATTCTACCTCCCACCTATTAACCACCATCGTGGACCTAAATCACGTCCTCAAGGCAGCTCACCCGAGGAATCATGGCGGATGAGGTAATTCCACAATTCGATTATGGTTTCATTCTACTTTCTAGTTTATTTCTTCTGACCTAGGTCGGGATCTAAGCAGATTTATGTCAAAACCTATTCTTTCTAGGGTGAGTAATAATAGGATCGTCATTCTCTCTAAAGAAAATGGATCAACTATAAAAATAAATGCAACAAATTTCTCGAGAGATCTTTGAGTTCAGTCTGCGCAGCTTGCTAGTGGATGTCCTTGGGATGTTTTGTGGGCCCTCACATTTTTCTCCCAAGGCCCCTTGATATTTTGATACAACTTTGTGCTTGGTTGGCTTCAAGCTTTTTCCTATCATTCCAGTGAATCCGGGGACTCTGAGACGACTAGGGTTTCCCCAACACTACCACCCGCTCCACCCTCTCCCTCTCAAGTTGCCATCGGAGGTGTTCATAGGGCAAGCTTGCGTGCTTTGCGGTGAAGGTTGTGGTGAGGTTTTTGCTGCTTCATTTCCTTGCAAACCACCGAAGACACCTAGGAGGCACCCTATATGGCAAGGTAGCGTGCGTCGGATGTGCAAGACAGCTACCTTTTCTACGCGAGTGGCTAGGATTCGGTTGGTTGTGGTCTCAACCAAGATTTCCCCCCTTCCCACTACAAAAAAAAGACACATCCGTGACATTTTGGGCCGAACTAAATTTTTTTCTGTCATACTTATGACACTTCTATGACGATAATTGTGACAAAACCCGGTATCATCATAGATTTGGTGGGCTCCTACTTCTATGACAAAAAATCATGACAGAAAGTGGGCTTTTCGTCCTGGGCGGGCCGGAGACGAAGCTGCATGACATTCTTTGGGCCGTCCATGACGGAAAAAACCATGGTAGAAGCGAGGGGAGGAAAATTTCGGGTAGTTCCCGGTTACGGTGGGAGGTTGGGGGCCGAGCGATGCAAGTTTCTCTCGTACACGTACGCGCGTGTGTGCGAGGCGTTGGCTTTAACTGAACCCGAGTGAGGCGTTGGGCTCTGACTGAACCTGAGCGATTGCACTGCAGGCTACGCATTACTGAACCCGAGCGATCGATCGATGGTTGTTAACTGAACCCGATCGAGCGATTCCTTGGCTACTACTGCTAACTGAAGCCGATCGATGCTGCCTATGGATGAACAGTGAGCATTGCGGGGGGGGGGGTGGATGAACAGTTCCCGGTGGGGGTGGATGAACAGGACCTCGTGGTGTTGCCTCTGGATGAACAGGACCCCGAACGATCGAGCCGGTTGGGGCTGGATGAACAGGACCCCGTGGAGGGCTGGATGAACAGGACCACCCCGTGGAGGGCTGGATGAATAGTAGACGGTGGAGGGGTGCCCGTGGAGGCGTGGTTGAACAGGACCCCGTGGTGTGGAGGGCTGGATGAACAGTAGATGGTGGAGGGGTGATTGAACAGTAGCCGGTGGAGTAGCGCGCGGTGGAGGCTGGATGAACAGGAGCCCGTGGAGGCTGGAGGAGGTCGACGGTGGATGAACAGTAGCTCGTGGAGGCTGGAGGGGGTCGACGGTGGACATGAAAAATATCCCGTGGAGTCCCGTTTTGCGGTATGCCACACCCCTCCTGATGAACAGGACCCCCGTTTCGACCGTAGCGCTCCAACACAAGTCCGTTTCCTCCGTTTTGCGGTACGCCACACCCCTCCCGATCAACAGGACCCCCGTTTCAACCGTAGGAGGTCCGTTTCCTCCGTTTTGCGGAACGCCACACCCCTCCCGATCAACAGGACCCCCGTTTCGACCGTAGGAGGTCCGTTTCCTCCGTTTTGCGGTACGCCACACCCCTCCCGATCAACAGGACCCCCGTTTCGACCGTAGGAGGTCCGTTTCCTCCATTTTGCGGTACGCCACACCCCTCCCGATCAACAGGACCCCTGTTTCGATCGTAGGAGGTCCGTTTCCTCCGTTGTGCGGTAAGCCAGGCCTCGTTTCCATCGCCTCTTCTGTCCAAGCCCTCCCGATGAACACGACCACGCATTCCGTTCCGACCCATGAACACGACGACGACGCTGTTTCTCTGTTCCGACCCAGCCATGTACACGAGCCCTTGCAGTACGTATGTGCGAGTAGGCGTTCGAGACCCCACCCGTATGTACACATACGTGGCCGTATTTTCTTTCTTGCCACCTCTACTACGACACGTGTGCGCCTCTACATCCACCAGTATATATGTACGTACACGTTCGCGACCAGAATGACAACGCTAAGTACGCTTCGACCAGGTGGGTCCCGACTGTCAGGCACTTCCTTGCCTGCAAAGATGTAGCTGGTGGGTCCCAGCAGTCAGGGGGGCGAAATACGGTGGCCTGTCTGGTGGGTCCCCGCTGTCTAGTGGAGGAATAATTATTTTGCACGTAATAAGGAGGCACTTCCTTGCTGCGGTCGTGGACCCAGCTGTCAGCCTCTCCACGTACAGTCCACGTCCGATGGCAGTCGTTCCTTGACCACGCCGCCCCGAGAGCACCAGGGCGGTGGACGACGGCGAGGCCTAGGAAGGGGACGACGCGGAGCCGGGGAAGACGCGACAGTGGATGCCCACGCGTAGTGGAGTACGAGGGTTCACTAGTTCACTGCGGTGTGAGGCTGCCGTCGCCGCATAATAACAGGGGGTGTGGGTGAGTAGAGGGATGGCCTGGCCAGCGGTGGGAGTAGTAAGGGGCGGTGAGGCCTCCGCCGCATCGCAGCTGGCCATAGGAGGCAGGAGCACGAGGCACGACCGGCGCTGGTTTGGGCGGCTGGATCAAGAACACCAGAGGTTGAAGAAGCACTACAGCCGTTGGATGGACATCGTACGGTCACTGGAGCTAGAATCGTGCATATTGACTAAGTTGACAAAGCCCTCCGTCCCCGTCTACTTAGTAGGCCCACAAGTCAGCCTCCCAGCAAGGTGGGTCCCAGCTAGCCGAGGGAGTATTCATTTTTTTGTGCGTAATAAGGAGGCACTTCCAGTGGGTCCGAGCTGACAGTGGGGGGAACGTTTTTTTCGTGAAATACGGTGGCCCGTCCGGTGGGTCCCACCAGTCAGGGGGAAATGATTTTTTTTGCAAAATACTGGTGGCCCGTCCGGTGGGTCCCTGCTGCCAGGTGGAGGAATAATTATTTTCCGCGTAATAAGGAGGCACTTCCTTGCGGCTGCCGTGGGACCCAGCTGTCAGCCTCTCCACGTACAGTATTCTTCCGATGGAATTCGGTCATTGACCACATTGACCACGGCGCGCCGACAGCACCACGGCGGTGGACGATGGCGAGGCCTAGGAAGGTGACGACGCGGAGCCGGGGAAGACGCGGCAGTGGATGCCCACGCGGAGAGGAGTAGGAGGGTTCCCTGGTTCGGCTGCGCTGCCGTCGCCGCAGAATAACAGGGGATGTGGGTGAGTGGAGTGGAGGGATGGCCTGGCCAGCGGCGGGAGTAGTATGGGGGCGGTGAGGCCTCCGCGGCAGCACAGCCGGCCATGGGAGGCAGGAGTAGGCGGCACGACAGGCGCTGGTTTGGGCGGCTGGAGCAAGAAAACCAGAGGTTGAAGAAGCACTACGGCCGTTGGATGGACATCGTACGGTCAGTCGAGCTAGAATCGTGCATATTGACTAAGCTGAGAAAGCCCTTCATCCCCATCAACTTAGTAGGCCCACTATACTGGGTCCCAGCTAGCAGGGGGAGCATTCATTTTTTTGTGCGTAATAAGGGGGCACTTCCTTGCGTGCAAAGATATAGCTCGTGGGTCTGAGCTGTCAGCGGCGGTAACGTTTTTTTCACGAAATACAAAGGCCGTTTCGGTGGGTCCCAGATGTCAGGTGGAGGAAATCATTATTTTGCGCGTAATAAGGAGGCATTTCCTTGCGTGCGGCCGTGCACCCAGCTGTCAGCCTCTCCACGTACTGTCCACTTCAGATGCATGTCGGTCGTTGACCACGCTGACCACGCCATGCCGAGAGCACCAGGGCGATGCACGACGGCGAGGCCTAGGAAGGGAACGACACGGAGGCAGGGAAGACTCGGCCGTTGTTTTTTGTTTCCTACACGGAGGGGAGTACGACTGTACGAGGGTTTACTGGTTCGTCTGCCGTCGTCGGAGAATAACAGCAGGTGTGGGTGAGTAGAGGGATGGCTAGGCCAGCGATGGGAGTACGGTGGGGCGGTGAGGCATGCGCGGCAGCACAGCCGGCCGCGGGGAGGAGGGAGCAGGCAGTCCCGCCGGTGCTTGTTTGAGCGGCTGGAGCAGGAAGAGCAGAGATTGAAGAAGCACGACGGCCGTTGGATGGACATCCAAAAGTATACAGGCCATCTATGGAAAGCCTCAAATCTGTGGAAAACAACATATGGCCCATCTGCCATTATTTCAAATAATTTACAGCCCATTTGCTAATTCTTACGAGTTTTTTTGAGCCCATATTCTTTGTGTTAGCATTACAACCCATATTGTGGCCATGGTTAAAAAATTATACGAAATTTTGCATATGTCGGTGCGGTCTGAACTGTTTTTAATCCCGAAATTTCGAGTCACATTCAGACTGATTTTAAAAATAAATGTATATCAATATAAAATCCAATAAATTGTCCACACATAAAAATCAATGCAATTTAAAATCTCGAAATGAAAAAAAGATATTTGAAAATAATTGCCGGTTTGATGTGTTTTAAAAATGTACAGCCCATTTCTCATTACTGATAGGCCATTTTCTCGGCCAGCCGAATGAAGCTCTCCTCGTCTTGAAAGATTTGCAGCCCAACAGTCCTGATAAAGCGACTTACTTGACAAATCACAAAAAACTGGGCTAGCCATTTTCAGAAAGAAAAAAAACTACTGGGCTGGTCTGTGGTAAACATAAAAGAAAAGGCTGTCTAGATAGGCCAGAGTGTCCCGCACAGCCCAGTTGACACCCTGCTTCCGTCTCAAAAACAAATTAGATAAATGCCACTCGAATTATGGTGATTCATAAAAATGCCACCGCAATTTCCAAACTTTGAAAAATGCCACTGCAATTTTTGCAAACTTTGAAAAACGCCACTGCAGTTTGCAAACTTTGAAAAACGCCACTCCAGACTTCGAAAAATGCCACTAGAAATGGCATGAAATGGCATTTTTCAAAGTTTGGAAATTGCAGTGGCATTTCTCGGATACACCAGATTTTGAGTGGCATTTATCAAATTAACCGAAAACAAAAATAACTGGGCGAGCTGCTGGGTCCCTGGTGTCAGCCGATCTTTGTGCAATTCTCTCGTTTATTGACTATGTTGACAATGGCATGGGACCCATATGTCAGAAATCCACTAGGAGGGGCCATTTTTTCTATTGGCTTGAAATAAGGAGGCACTTGTTTGCAGACGAGCTTGTCAGTTTCTTTAGAGGTAGGCATTTTTATTCAACAAACTTCCACTTCGCATCTTGCGTCGCAAATAAAACTGCTAGGAGCGCATTTGTAGGCAAGCTAGTGATCGATGAGTAACTTGTAAACACTGAGCGAACATAAATAGGTAACTGTTAATGCATCTCAATGATTCACAGATCATATACAAATATGTAGCTCCAAAAGCAAAGATCAGCCACTTCGCATCTTGCGTTGCAACTAAAACTAACTAGTACGATTCCCATACATAATATCAACATGTTAATGCATCTCAATGACTCACAGATCATATACAAATATGTAGCTCCAAAAGCAAAGATCTAGAAAAAACATCTGTTCTTCCTACTAACATGGATGCTTCTATTGGCGAACATTCAGTACAGACTGAAAGACACATTTGTTTGTGAAGTCTACAATTCCTCTTGCAAACATAAGTGGTTTCACCAACAGCTGGAACCATGAGAATGAACCAGACATGATGGAGGAACATGCACTGCAATATGATTTGGTCTTCCCTCGATCACACTGCGAGACTAGTTTCGGAATACAAACTTTAACTTAGGCAAAATGATGTCCACTATATAATCAGACCAAAGCAATGAAGCACCTAGTGTTGGCCAATAAATAGTACAGTACTACTTTTCTGCAGTCCATGAATTGACTATCCAATCTTTCTGTGTCTATTTTCAAATGGCACTGCATGAAGTGACTATACTATTCTCTTGTGCAGTTCAACCAAAATTGCGGGCACTTTGTCGGTTTACCAAATAGCAACGTGCAAACATCGCTGTCTACACAAATATCAAGTAGCAAGTAAACATATACCACACCTTGTATTTTTGGTTTAAACATGTCTCTTCTGCTTAGCATCTGTCATGTTCTGCACTGGACAATCTGATACAGTTATGTTTTGCCCTGGACAATTTCATACTGAATTGATTTGCTGGTTCAGAGCAAAAATATAGCGCCTATTTGTCGGATTTCCGGTTCCGGCAGACCCTTGAGGTTCGAACTCTGGGGCGCGCGCGGAGATTACGCCCTCTACCTCTCCGTCTCGCAAAGATCTAAACTACTAAAACAACAACACAAGAGACACAGAGTTTATACTGGTTCGGGCCACCAATGTGGTGTAATACCCTACTCCAGAGTGGTGTGGTGGATTGCCTCCTGGGCTGATGATGATGAACAATACAAGGAAGAACAGCCTCGCGATGGTCTGTTCTTGGCTGGGGGGATGAACTGCTAGGAGGAGTTCAATCGCCCTTCTCTCTGGATCCTAGCTGATTAGGTTTCTCGATTGCTAGATGTCTAGATGCCTAGATGTCTCGATGTCTAGATGTCCCGATGTCTAGATGCCTCTACCCTGGGGGTGGCTAGTCCTATTTATAGGCAAAGGCCCTGGGCCTCTTCCCCAAATATTGAGCAGGAAGGGCGCCAACAATTGGCCATTTTGAAGGGGAACATCTGGTATACTTATCCTGACTAAAGTTGGTCCTCGCCTGCCAAAGACTCTGTGGTGACGCCGTCCTGGGCTCCACGATGACTTCCTCCTTGTCACGGAGCTGGTCTTGGTCTCGTTGCACCGAAATGGGTGCCTTTGCTTGATCCTCTCGCCTGCGCTTGCTCCCTTTCCACCAAAGAGGAAAGGGAGGACACTGCACGGCTGGCGCCCACCTGCCGCCCTTGGTCGTCATGGCTTGCGTCATGGGCACCTCATGAGGTACCCCGCCTTGATCTTTGCGCCTCCTCATGAGCCAGCCTGATGAGGCTGCGCCTGAGGAAGCTCCGCGTCGTCCGCCCCGCGAGGCTTGGCCCCTCACGAGGGTCTTGGGTCTTGTGTTGATGAAGATGGGCCGTGTTGGGCCCCCTCTAAGCCACGCCGCAGGCCGCAGGCAGGCAAGTTTGGGGACCCCCGTTCCCAGAACGCCGATAGTAGCCCCCGGGCCCAAGGCGTGCACGGACTTGGCCGTGCTGAGAGGCGAAAGGGCAAGGGCGAAGCGCCGCGGGCCCTAACAACCTGTGGCCTTGGGCGCCGCGTGGCGGTTGATTGGACTGGTGCGCTTTAGCAACCGCGTAGTTTAATAAAGGGGCGGCATCTGCCTAGGCTTTGCATTTTGCTTTCTCCGGTTGCTGCTCAGATCCCCTTTCTTGCGCCTCCCCTTTCTTCCTCCAAATTTCCAGATCTACTCCGGCCGTGTGACCTAGGAAGCCATGGTGCCTCGTCAGTCCCTGGCCGAAGCTTGGTACTCGTCTGCTCTGGACTTGCCGAACGTCTCAAAGGCGGGCCTTGCCCGGCTGCGCAGGATGGCGGCGGCGCAGGGCATCGACGGGGTGCAGGTGTTCAAGACCGGCTCCGCCACCCGTGAGGGTCGAGGAAGCACCTTTTATCCTCTCTTTGTAAGCTCCATTTCTGCTGGTCTGGTGCCTCCCTTCTCCGAGTTCTTCTTCTCTGTCCTCCGCCATTACAACTTGCAGGCTCTGCATCTCCACCCCAACTCTGTTCTTCTCCTGGCGATCTTTCCCTATTACTGCGAGGTTCACGTAGGGGTGCAGCTCTCAGTGGCCTTGCTGCCCCACTACTTCTCCCTCTGGGTCTCTCGCGGTTCTCCTTCCGCGTGCGCGAGCTTCGTCGCGTACGGTGGCACCATTGCCATTTCGAAGCCCGGGAAGAGGACTGAGGGCTTCAGGAGCAAGTGGATCTCGGCAGATGCCGGGCGCATCCACCCTTGGCTGATCTTGCCTGCGGAACAGCCCGCGAGCTCCAGCGACTGGTGCCGAGCGAAGCTCATGGACCCCCGCGCGAAACTGGTGTTGGAGAAGATGGACGCGGACCTGAGGCCGGTCAGCATGGCGGCGGCGAAGCTGACCGGCGCGTCGCTGCTGAGGGAGTTCCTGGAGCACCAGCTGGCCCCACTTCGGCAGTACTCACCTCCGATGTGGAGGCCTCATCCGAGCCCCGAGGCCTTGGGCGACGAAGATTTGGCCGCGGTCTTCCAATCTCTGGTCAGGGGCGAGGTGGCAAGGTTGGAGGGCGCGCCTACGCCCTTGTTCCTCCGCGACGACTGGGAGCGGGTGGTGGAGTCCATGCCCGTCTTCAACGGGGACGGGCCTGTGCCCGTGGCGGCTCCCGAGGGACTGGTGGACGTGTCCTCCGGCGACTCCGGCGAAGAGAAGGACGAAAGGGAGCGGTAGAAGGGGCCTGACTCCGAGGCGACCGACGGAGAGTCGAGGGCTCCCCTCCCCCGGCGCAGGCCCAGCACTCTCCACCTTTCTTCAAGCGATGATCACGAGGATGGAGACGAGCAGGTCGGCGGGAGCTTGCCCCCAATCCCGAAGAAGGACAGGACAGGGCTGATCTCCCGTGGGTCTGCCCCCGCCCCGAGGCGGTCTGCAGACGCGCCTTCTACCTCCGAGGTTGACCCTTCCAGCCAGCTGTCAGGCTTCACATTTGGCCGGAGGCTGCCCGAGCTCACCGGCAACAACCCGTAAGCGCTTGATCCTTGTCTTTATTTCTTGTTCCACTGCTGAGCCTTGATGTTCGCATCTCTTGAATAGGCTGGAGCCCGCGGCGAAGAAGCCGAAGGGGGCTCCCGAGGCTCCATCCGCGGCAGCGCCTCCGCCTGCGGAGGAAGGTGACCGCGACGCACGGGATTCTCCTGCCCGGTCATCCTCGCGAGGTCTGGCTGAGCTGGCTGGGGCGAGCTCAGCCCCCATGGCCCAAGTGACTCCCGAGGTGCCCTTGCCTACTGCCGCCACCACAGTCGTTGGGGCGCAGCAGACTCCGCCTTAGGATGCTGTGGTCTCGCCGCCGCTACCTTCTCCTCCCGTTCCACCGACTGCTGTCTCTCCAACTCCTCCCACCGTCCTGGAGCGTGCTATTGCTGGGCTGGACCGGCTGCGACAGGATCTTCTTGGCGCCGACCCTCGCCTAGTGGCCGGGCGCTTGGAGCTGGCTTCAGGATGGATTTGCTCCGACGCCTCGATTCGGGCGGCGCTGGTTCAAGCCTCGACGGCCTACGACGAGGAGAGGCAGGCCGTCCTTGAGACGAAGGCTACTCATGACGCGGCCCTGGGGGAGGTGGTTGAAGTCCGCGGTCGCTGCAAGGCGCTAGAGGACGAGCTGCAAGGCCCGCGGGACTAGCTTACGGAAGAGGCCCGACTTCGCCAGGAGCAAGAAGAAAACGTGAAGGCTCGCGAGGCGGCCATCGAGGGCCGGGAGGCTAAGCTCAAGAAGCGCCGCGACCACCTAGGCGCGTAGAAGAAGGAGTTGGGGGCGATGAAGGTCGAGCTGGACAGCAAGGCCCAGGTTCTTGCCGAGGATCGTGTGGCCTTCGCGGACATGGAGAAGAAAGCTCGTTCCTCGCTGAAGACACTTTACGAGAGCGGCCTGGAGAGCCCGCTGGCTAGCGCCGAGGACGGCCCCGCCAAGCTGCTTCCCTTCCTGGTTCGTGCCCTTGAGGATGTCGCCCTTGGCCTTGGCCCCACGGCCGAGGCCGAGGCGCGTGTCCTGTCTTCTGCAGCGCTGACGCGGGTCTTCGCCCACATCTACCTCCGCGACCCCAGCGTCGACCTCGACAGCCTATTGGAGCCGGTAAGCAGCGAGGGTGCTGCTGCCGCTGTCGAGGCCGTGAAGGGTCGCGCAGAGGCTCTGCTGGGGAAGTTCCGGGCCTTCAGCGCCAAGCCGAAGCAAGGCACTGCCGGTCCTACTAATCCATGAGGCGAAGCCACCCGCGCTGCTCCACTGCCGACAAGTGACTTCGCTACTACTCCTATCCTGCTTTTAATCCCTGCACATGTATCATGCCTCGGGGAGGCGTTTAAACTCGCGTTTGGTATTGAGACGATAGTATGGACTGTAATATTTGCTTTTAAATTCCTTGAATTTTATGTATTTCCTCCCTACTTGCTTGTGTTCTACGCCGGCAGAGCCCGGCCCCGCGGGTACCTCACCCAGCATTAGCCCCGACCGGAAACCAGGACGGGACCAAAGGAGTGAGGGGCTACGTGGCAAATTAGGCTCCTGAGTCGCGATGCTCAGGAGTCCCCCTTGGCGCACGAACAACAAGTAGGGAGGTGTGATGTAGGTGGATCTTCCGTTCTACGTCTGCAGAGCCCGACTCCGCGCGTACCTCACCCAGCATTAGCCCCGACCGGAAACCAGGACGGGACCAAAGTAGTGAGGGGCTACGGAACCAGTTAGGCTCCTGAGTCGCGATGCTCAGGAGTCCCCCTTGACGCGTAAACAACAAGTGATGAGGTGACATGCAAGTGGGTCTACCGTTCTACGTCTGCAGAGCCCGGCCCCGTGCGTACCTCACCCAGCATTAGCCTTTCTGAACTAAGGAGTGAGGGGCTACGGGACCAGTTAGGCCCCTGAGTCGCGATGCTCAGGAGTCCCCCTTGACGCTCAAACGGCCTTCATACCTTGGCTCCGCTCGGGGAGAGACGCGCGATGAACCAGGCCCGAGGGGCCTGGCTGGGTGGCGTGCGTCTGGCGTGACCCAGGCGCATCCCCCGTGCCTAGCCCCCTCGTGCGGCACACCCGAGGGGAGGCGTTGCGATGAGGCTAGAAACTGAGCTCTGGGCTCCCTGAGGTTGATGCGGCCCGAGGGCCACCCTTAGTTGTTTATCACCAGCGCGGAGCATAGCGCTTCCGCATGTGTACGGGCATAGCCGCTCCTCGGCAGTGTCGTCAGCCAGTGCGGAGCATGGTGCTTCCACTGGTACGTGGGGGGGGCCCCCCTCCGGGAGGAGCCCCCGGGGCGTGTACAGCCCCGCCCTGACACGTGGCCGGCACGGTAGGGCTAGGTGAGGTGTATTTGGGCACCCGTGAGCCAGCGCGGGACTCACGGGGCCCTACCTCTAGGCGGGTTGCGCCTGGCACTGGGCCTTATCTTGTGATGTGTTCCTGCTAATTTGGTTAGATGCCGGCACTCTACGTCCTCGGGTCCCGGCCCTCGAGCTGGTCTCAGCCATCGCTGGTATGCCAGGTCGCGATGCCGTGGACAAGGCCAGAGGGTGAGGGCTGGAGTGCCGGTAAGAGCCCTGAGTCGTGATGCTCAGGTACCCTCCCCTTTAACGTGCAAGTGGTCGACATGGAGAAGAAGAGGTGCCGTGGACAGGCATCAAGTAATCAAGCATGATGGGCGAATGCATAGCCGGAAATAAGCGCAAGGGAGATACATGCCGCTGGGCCTGGCCCGAGCGACTTGGGGATGGTGCAGCCCAAGGGGCGCCCCCAACAAAGCAGGCTAATCAACATGAAATAAAAGGGATACATGCCGCAGGGACGGACCCACGCGGCCTGGGAATGATGCAGCCACTACTAGGAAAAGGGCTATAGATAGGATTGGTACTAATGGCGCACCAGGAAAGAAGTGTGCCACTACTATATACTAATGGCGCACCTGTTTGTGATACGCCATTAGTGTGGAAGACACTAATGGCGCACCGGAAACAGGGTGCGCCACTAGTATGATTTTTTTTCCATTTTTCCATACATACTAATGGCGCATCAGGTCCATAATGCGCCATTACTAGTTATAACTACTAATGGCGCACCATGCAGACAGTGCGCCATTAGTGCAAAAAAAAATTATTCTTTTTTTGCAAAACTACTAATGGCGCATCTTCTCATAGTGCGCCATTACTAGTTTAAACTAGTAATGGCGCACTGTGAGAAGATGCGCCATTAGTGTGTGTGTGTGTGTATATATATATATATATATATATATATATATATTTACTTTTTTGCAAAACTACTAATGGCGCACCACCTGCTGGTGCGCCACTAGTAACCAGGGTTACTAATGGCGCATTTTCTTGTGGTGCGCCATTAGTAACCTGGGACTCCAACAAGATATTTTGGACAGCCCCACACCTACCCACTCACTTTCCCCACTTCATTCCATCCACCTCCTTCTCCAAGCTTTTGGCCATCTCCTCCTCCTCACCTCATTTCCACCATAGATTCATCAAAATTAAGTGGTGAAATTACCTTTTTTTGATAGGTAAGTAAGGGAAAGCTATCTTCATGATGTAGATCTACTTTTTTTCTCCCTAGCTTGCTCGAACAACGTGCACATGCACTTTTGTGGCCTATAGCTAGATCTATGTATGTTTGTGGTGTTGCATGTGTTTGTGGTGTTGCATATATGATTGTGTTTGAAGGTACCGGTATTTGAAATGCGATAGTTGCCAATATTTTGCCGGAATGTTTTGATTCATTTCCGTTTCGGTGAGAATTTTGGCACTATGCAATCTTTTTGGTCCTATTTTTAGGGAAGGTCATGCAAATTTTTTTCTTGGTTCTAAAATATCGTTTTGCTCTACCCCGCAGACGACCATGGTCCGCACGATGACTGAAGGCATCGTGAATAGGTTTTTGAGCTCCGCGAAGGCCGAGATGCTTCAAAAGAACGAGACAGAGATAAGATGTCCGTGTCAAAGATGCAAGCTGAAGAGCCTTATTGCGGACCCGGATTCCGGGCAGGTGCGTGACCACCTGCTCTTGCGTGGTTTCATGGATGGCTATCGGGTGGCAAGGTGATGAAGATGACTATGAAGTCGTCCATGGCCGGCGTCGGGCAAGAAATGAGGAAGGGCAACAAGACAAGTACCAGCGCGGCGAGGGCGGGCGAGAAGGCGAAGAACCTCTAGGACATGATCACGACGGTGATGCTGTACACATTCATCATGTAGAAGATGTCGTACATGATGACGAGGATGATCAAGACGAAGGGCATGATCATGAAGATGAAGATGCCAGAGCAGACGACGATGGAGGCTAGGTGCAGGACCCTCATACTCAAGAGCTGCTTCTCAAGCAGACGGATAACGCAAGAGCTGCCGCCCGAGAGAAAGCCAAGCTGGATCAACTGGAGATAGATGCGGTTACTCCATTGTATGAAGGATGCAGGCCCGAGGATACCCGCCTGAAAGCAACGCTCATGGCTCTGGAGATGAAGGTAAAACACAAAATGACCGACGCATGCTTCGACGAGAACATGTCATTCTGGCACGAACGTCTTCCGAAGGGGAACAAGTGCCCGACCAGTTTCGAGGAGGCGAAGAAAATCGTGTGTCCTCTGGATTTACCGCACGTGAAATACCATGTGTGCATGAACAATTGTATCATTTGTTGGGACGAGCACGCGGAGTCTACCATATGTCCGGTGTGCGGCGTCACTCGATACAAGAAGAGGAAGAAAGCTCCTCGAAAATCGGTGTGGTACTTTCCGATCACTCCTCGTCTGCAGCGGTATTTCGCGGACCCTAAGGTAGCAAAGCTCCTGCGTTGGCACGCGGATAGGGAGGAGAAGAAGCGGGAAGATGACGGAAATGATCCGGAGATAAATAAGAAAGACAAGATGCTGAGTAACCCTAAGGATGCGAGCCAGTGGCAAGCGTTGAACTTCGAATACCCAGAATTTGGGAAGGATCCAAGGAACATCGTGCTGGGCGCGAGCACCGATGGAGTCAATCCGTTTGGTAGCCAGAGAAGCACACATAGCACCTGGCCTGTGTTTGTGTGGATGTACAACCTTCCCCCTGGTTGTGCATGAAGAGGAAGTACATTCACATGAGTATGCTAATTGAAGGGCCGAAACAACCAGGGAACGACATCAATATGTATCTGGGGCTGCTGAAGGAGGAGCTAGACACGCTGTGGAAAACGCCAGCCAATACGTGGGACGTCGCAGAGAAAGAATATTTCCCTATGAGAGCCGCACTGCTCACGACGGTGCACGACTATCTCGGTTACGGATATCTCACAGGGCAGGTAGTCCACGGATTTTCTGGATGCGTAAGGTGCATGGATGACACAATGTATCGCCAGCTAGATAGAGATCCCGGGTCTTCGAAAACCGTGTTCATGGGACATCGAAGGTGGCTTCGCGACGATGACCCGTGGAGGAAACGCAAGGATTTGTTCGATGGTGAAACCGAACTCCGAAAACGCCTGTGTACGAGGAGCGGCGAGGAAATAGACAAGGTGTTGAAAAATTGGAAAGACTGCCCACTGCCGGGAAAGAAGCAAAAGGCACCAGAGCCGAGAAAGAAGCGAAAGGCGCCAGAGCCGCTGCTGAAGGTATGGAAAACGAGGTCTGTTTTCTGGGACTTGCCGTACTGGAAGATCCACCGTGTGCCTCACAGCCTTGATGTCATGCATATCACGAACAACGTGTGCGAGAGTCTGCTTGGTACCCTGCTCAACATTCCAGAGAGGACCAAAGATGGGCCGAAAGCAAGGGCAGACTTGAAATCAATGGGCATCAGGCAGGAGCTTCACGCTAATGATGATGACGATGATGATGATGATGATGAGGCGAAGTAGGACACAGAAAGTCGTCGCAAAGGCAAAAAGGCCAAGAAGACCGGAAATGACTACCCACCCGCGTGCTTCACTCTAAGTCGGGAGGAGATCGAGCAGTTTTTCACCTGCCTCCTAGGAGTAAAACTTCCTTACGGTTACGCGGGGAAGATAAGCAGATACCTAGACCCAGGAAAGCAGAAGTTCAGCGGGATGAAGTCTCACGACTGTCACGTGCTGATGACGCAGATACTTCCAGTTGCAATCCGTGGGATCATGGACGCGCACGTCCGTGAAACGCTATTTGGCCTATGCAACTTTTTCGACGTCATCTCTCGGAAGTCGATTGGCGTGAGGCAACTCAGAAGGCTACAGGAAGAGATCGTGGTGATACTATGCGAGCTTGAGATGTACTTCCCGCCCGCATTCTTCGACGTTATGGTGCATCTGCTGGTCCATATCGTGGAGGATATCATCCAACTCGGGCCGATGTTCCTGCACAGCATGATGCCGTTCGAAAGGATGAATGGTGTCATCAAAGGATACGTTCGCAACATGTCACGTCCAGAGGGAAGTATACCCAGGGGCTTTATGACCAAAGAGTGCATCTCCTACTGCACGAATTATCTAGGCATCGAGAACCCTATTGGTCTGCCCGTCAACAGGCACCTCGGCAGGCTCGCTGGATGGGGTCACCGTGAGGGTCGCCGCGAAATGCATGTCGACTTCGAGGGTCGACTCGCCGACTTTGAAAGAGCAAACCTAGTCGTGCTACAACACATAGACGTGGTCGATCCTTGGGTGGTAGAGCACAAAACCTTTATTGAGAAGACGTACAATGATCGAGGCCAACAGAGGACGGACGGAGATATACTCAAAGAGCACAACTCATGTTTCACGCGTTGGTTCAAGCAGAAGCTTCTGTCGTACCCTTTACACGAGGATTCTTCCACGGAAGAACAACTCATATTCGCCTTGTCACAGGGCGCCAAGCACAACCTGATGACCTATGAGGTGTACGATATCAACGGCTACACATTCTACACTGAGGACAAGGACATGAAGAGCGATGGTTATCAGAACTCCGGGGTAACGATGGAATCCTACACCGGAAACGACAAGGACAAATACTATGGAAGGATCGAGGAGATCTGGGAGCTGAGCTACGCTGGAGAGAAGGTCCCGATGTTCCGTGTCAGATGGGCCAAGAGCGTCCTAAAAGAAGACCGGTATTTCACCACCATGGTTATACCCGAAGGCAAATCCAAGACCGTCAGCGCAAACGTCACCGCGAAAAATGAGCCATGGGTACTGGCTTCCCAAGTGGACCAATGCTTCTTCATTACCGACCCGTCAAAGCCCAGTCATGTTGTCATGAGGAGAGGCAAAAGGAAGATCATCGGAATGGATGGAGTAGCCAATGAGCAAGACTTCGACAAGTACGGCGACCCGAAGATCGAACATGACGACGACGATGAAGTAGCAGCACACACCACAAGAAGAAGCAGGACCACCCTACCTAAAGTACGTCCGTTCCACAGAAGAACTCCATTTGCGAAAAAGAAGGGCAAGAAGATTGTGAACAGATAGCTAGCTAAGATCGATTGTATTTAAATCGTAGTCTTCATTTCTCGGGCACATTTTGATATCATGAATATTTTTTGATATTCATGGGCACTTTTTAAATTTCATGGGCACTTTTTGAATTTCATGGGCACTTTTTGATTTCATGAATTCTCGAGCACCCCCCGCACCCTCCCCCTGCTCCACCGCCGCCGCCGACCCCCCGCACCCTCCCCCGCTCCACCGCCGCTGACGACCCACCGCACCCTCCCCGGCCCGCTCCACCGCCGCCGCCGACACCCCGCACCTTCCCCCGGTCCGCTCCACCGCCGCCGCCGACACCCGCACCCTCCCACACTTTTTGAAGATATTTTTAAATAACAAATTTTTTCAAATTTTTTTTGATGATATGTGATGATATCTTCTGTTCTAGTCCTGATGAAAATAACAAATTTGATAAAAAAACAAATTATTAGATGCAACAAGAAATAATGAAAAAAATGTTACTAATGGCGCACCAGAGGAAGGTGCGCCATTGCTGTCAGAAAAAAAACCTTACTAATGGCGCACTAGAGAAGGGTGCGCCATTGCTATCAGAAAAAAACGTTACTAATGGCGCACCAGAGGGTGGTGCGCCATTGCTATAGTGTCTAGCTGGATACCCCTTCGCCCGATCCCCCCTTCCCTCTCCCTCGCCAGATCCCCCGCGCCTGACCACGTACCACCGCCATCCTCGGCCGTGCTCGCTTCCCCCGCCGCACCCGACCACCCCCCTCACCGTCCCCCCTCCGCCCGCGCCCACACCCTCGCCGTCCCCCTCCCCCCGGGGCCCCGCCTGCGTCAACCTCCCTCTCGAGCGCGACAGCTAGGGTTCCTAGCCGCCGCCACCGCTGTCGGCGCCCCCGCGCCCCCACGGCCCCCACCACTGCAGCTCCTCCATCGCCCACGCCTCCGCGACCTCGCCATGGCCGCCGGCCTCCCCATGACCAACCGAGGCATCCCTTCGACGCCGCCGCCGCCGACCCCGACCCCAACCCCGACCCCGACCCCTCCGGTGACCGGCCGCGCCCGCCCAGGTACCTCTCCTCCTTCCTCCTTCCTCCCTCTCCACCCTTCCTCCTCCTTGTCGCCTCCAAAATTGGCCATGGCCCAGTGCACTTTAATTTGTTAGAAAGATAAATATTTTGTTGGACAAAGTAGTTCAACATATGCTACACATGACATTTTTACAAATCTACATTAGAGCAAACACACGGCAATTTCCATCTATTCAAACCCCTAATTATCTAAGACATGGCAATTGCCATCTATTCAAACTCCATTGACAGAAATAACTAGAATGCCACACTTTTTTAGTCAAATACCACTTGTGACAGACTCGGCTGCTATCCAACTTTTCCCACAAGTGTGATGACCAATCTGTCCACCAAAAAAACTATGGCATGCCACACTACACATTATAGCAAAGATTCTCTATCTGGCACACTACACATTTTAGCATACTACACATTTTAGCACTGTTTTGGCAATGCACTGATTTGGAGTGATATCATGGGCTCATTGCTGCCTTTGTGCAATGCAGAACTGTTAAGAGTGATTTGGAGGATTCAAGATTCTATGAAGCTCTTTTGACATTTAAAGCTCAGAACTGAAGGTACTTAATAAACTCAAAAGCATTCAGTCCAGACCTTGCAATTTCTGTGTTTTTTTGTATTGCTAGATGAATGGGAACATCATATTCAGAAAAGTGCTTTGTATTTGAGTAGAAGAACAAATTTTAAACTGAATTTTGAGGTGTAACCAAACTAAACTGATGCTAACTCTTGTTGCCTAGAAACAGAGTTAGTTTACATATTGCATTGCCTTCTGTTTTACTGCCTTTATCAAGGGTACCTAACCATTCTTGCAGAGTTCCTCAGGTCAGCTAAAACTCATAAATACTTCTTAGAATTTTCCAGCAAAGTCTTGGTCTGGCATTGCTAGTGTTTGTTTATGTTTAGAGTTTAAGCATGTGTAGTGTAGTGTAGTGTAGTGTAGTGAGCTTGTTCTACTGTAGTGAGGTCTGAACCATTGCACGATGTAGTGTAGTGTAGTGAGCTCTGAACCATGTTCAGTGTTGAGTACTTCAAGTTTACTGAACCTATTCATTTTTGTGGACTAAGTGAACATGATAAGACAAGCCAGATGCTCTATTTTTAATTAACAGTAATCCATGATCACCAACAGTTTCTTCCACTAATTTCCAGTTAACAACAATCCATGATTTTTTTCAGCTAAAACTATTGATGATTTTTTGTTGGGTGACCTATTAGATCTGGAATGGAAGCTCACATAAGTTGAGCTGATTTTTGTCCACATGAAAGCATAGGACCATATGGTCTGTGGCCTTTTCATCCATATGAAAGTAGAGGCACATTGTGGTGCTAGTTTGCTGGGTTTTGTCTCCGACCGTCGTGTCGTGATGATTTTGCAGGTACCCTGAGAGGCCCTTGAGTTTGCCGGAATGTCGATTAACTTCCGTTCTGGCAAATTCGGGTACTCCATATGTCCTATTTTCAGCAAAGGTCATGCTGAAATTTCCATGAATTTTAGCATGACTTTGCTAAAAAATCGGACATATGAGGTACTTGCTACTAATGCATGGGCCGGGGTATATTAGTACTTAATTAAGTAGGATCAACTGCCCCTTTATTCTTCCTGCATTAAACCATAGATGGCATTAGAGCCAAGTGATTAGGCCTAACTTAGAATTCTCATCAGCATCGATAAACCCTAAATGATGAAAACTTAACTTAGCATTTAGGGTTCCTCGGCATCGATAAACCCTAAATGATGAAAACTTTACTTGGCTGCCCCGGATGCCTCGGTGTCGATGAGAACCTAAATGATGTACGCTTAGGCTTTTAGGGTGCCTCGGCGTCGACAAACCCTAAATGATGAAAGCTTAGGCTTTTAGGGTGCCTCGGTGTCGACAAACCTTAAATGATGAGACCAAGTTCTTGTTCCTTGACAATAACCAACTTTTTGACCAAACTTTTTTCCTATTTAGAGAGAAACATGGCCCACAACGATGACGCCGGTGGTTTGGGCGGCAAGCCATTCTGGGAGCTGTCCTAGGAGATGGAGGAACAACCTCACCGCTATGAGGACGCCGTGGAAGACACCGATCCTGATTACACAACCCCTAGTGGCGTCGAGGATGACACCACTGATGGTGCCGCCAAGGATGCCACCACTGATGATGGCGGCGCACACACAGATGGCAGCCAACCGAAGAAGCAAAAGAAGGACCGGCGCCCGAATGTGCTCTGCGCCCTCAAGGAGGAATTCACTCAAGTGGACTCTGACGGGAATCCAACGGAGCCCAAACATATTGTCAAGGGGTACTCGCTTCAGCTTGGGTGCAATCTTCGGAGCACCGTCTCGATCAACACCGAGAACCTTAGGCATACGGACGAGGGAATTTGCGCAGCCTCCTCTTCACGAAGCTGCAAGAACGATACAAGTTCCCCGCCAAATTGGAAAACACACACCTCTCAGGGAATAAAGTGAACAATGCCGCCCTCACGAAGATGAGCACGGCCCTGTCTACTTGGAGAAGCGCGGTGAAGAGAATGACTGATAAAGGTGATAGTTATGACAAGATCAAGGCGAAATATCCTTTGATGAGCGAAGATGACTACATGGAATTCAAGATCAAGTGCGAGAGACCCGCAACCTCCGAATCAAGTCAGTGGGGGAAAGAAATGTGGGAGTTGAACTTAGGGGAACACAAACTCGGTCCCGGCGGTTACAGAGTGGCGGAGCCTATATGGGACAAGGAGGATGCGGAGCGTGCCGAGCAAGGCCTACCGCCCCGCTTCGAGAAATTCATCGGTGACAAGCAGACCAGGAACTATGTCAGGGCCCAGTACAAGGAGGACCCGATAACAAAGGAGCTTACCACGGATCTGAAGACCAGGGCGCTTGAGCTTCTTCTGGTAAGGAATACACCCCCGTGTAATTAGCTCCATATGGTTCCACTCTAATTAATCCCCAATATTTCTAAATGGTTCACGTTCCTTTCGCAGGACACTGAAAGCAGTAGCGCGGGGTCGTCTAAGAGCTCCCCTTTCGACACCCCTTTAAATAGGGCATTGAACGTAATGAAAAACAAGGATAAGCTCAATAAGCCAACGTCAGCTGGTCGTGTGGCCGGCAAAGGCTTGTCCACAAAATGGGGGTCATACTATACCGCTGGTGTGCGGAAGGAGAAAAAGACCAGCTCGGAAAGCCAGATGCGCGAGGTTGAAGAACTCAAGGCACAAGTGGCGCGGATTCCGGAGCTTGTCCAAGAGCAAGTGCAACAACAATTTGGAACGACGCTCAACGCCATGGTGCCTACGTTGATTCATGGGCTGACGACGTGGATTCCGGGCGGCCAAAAGGGGCCTCCCCCGGTTCCCAGCTTCACGGCCAGCAACTCGCACAGCGTGCAGGCGGTGCCATTGGTGTCTCCGGCGGCGCCATTGGTGTCTCCAGCGGCGGCGCCATTAGTGTCTCCGGCGGAGGCGGTATTCGTGTCTCCGGCGCCGGCACGGGCATTGGAGCTTAATGCACCCGGGTGTACGCCAGCCGGCACCTCGCCAGCAAGCGCCCCCTCCGTCAGCTGCACGCCCGTCGTTGGCGGTGCCTCGACATTAGCCGAGCTCGACGGTATCACGGTAACTAAGCCTCTCGGCCGATGACTTCATCTCCTTGCCTTTGACTGGGCATCCCTGATGCCCTGTACATGTTTTCGCAGGGCACCGCCGACGTTCCTTGCACTCTTCTGCACTTCGTGGGCGCCGAGTTGGTCGATGTCGCCAAGGGCAGAATCGTTCAACTGGGCAACCCCATGTTCCATGGTAATCCGATGCCACCCACAATGTATAGGGTTGAAGTGGTTCGGGTGCTGCCAGGCTGCGACGAGTTGTTACCTCCAATTCGACCCGCTGGGGCCGACGAAGAAGATGATATGACCATCAGCACCTGCGTAAACTGGCCCCTGCTTTGGCCGAAGAGCCAGATTTGTTTGGGGGCGGGGGACACCACCCCACAGACAAGACCGCCAGTCGTGCCGGCGCCAAGCCATGGCAAGAACGCCGCAACGCTACCGGACCTGCCGGACATCCCTATGGCACAGGATTCGGACAGCCCTATGGCACAGGATCCGGACGGCGACGACAACGACGACGGTACATTTACCAAAGTTGATAAGTACTTTGTCGAACATGGGTACGTTGATGAGTTCTGCGGGCCTCTTTCTCAAGAACCCAACCAAGACGACCGCGATCTAGCTGGTACGGCGGAGAAATCCAATTGCAACAGGCGTCGTCTGGCGTTCAGTTCTCAGGACACGCCTCCAGCTCCCGCCTTCACCGAGCCTTAGATAGCTGAGGTGCGAAATATTATCAGCCCCAACACGCTCAAGAAGGCGGTCTGTGAGCAGAACTCGGTCCCATTACAGGAGATCAAGAAGAAGGGACGAAAACGAGAGACTAACAAGGGCGCCTGTGCGAGCCAGCCGGCACCGAGTTCGATCCGTGCTCAGGACGGGCCACCTTCACCTAAGGATATCTCGAGGAGGGTGCATGTGGAGGGTAGGGCGATGCTACCGCCAAATATGCTGAATGCTGCAACCGGTGCTATGCGGAGTGTGCACGGCAGTGTTCTTTCTTTGGAGAAGCGGCGTCTCAGAGAGAAGGATGTGGCATACCCGGTTTTCGTGGCCAAGGTGCCAGAGGGCAAGGGCTTTGTGGATGGCGACATCGGGGGTACGACCGTCCTGCGGTTTGATGACATCTTTGCTATGTTTAACCTTCATCCGCTGCACTACACCTTCGTTCGGCTGTTTTCACTGGACAAGACCCCGGACATCGTGATAGTCGACCCCTTCTACATGCGTGCCAAGCACTTGAGCAGTGCTGGGGACCGCCAAGTTGCGAGTTCACACCTCGAAGGCGTCATTCTGGCAAACGCAGATAAGGATAACTTCCTTATGCCTTACTTTCTCGAGTAAGTCATCCCTTAACCGCCCCGTAAAATATGATTTCTTAGATTTCGATCGTTCTTTTTTTTCTAACATTCCGTGTTCTGTGCAGTGACACACATTGCACACTCATCCTCTTAAGCCCGAAATATTCCATGGCCACGTATTTAGACCCGAACCGTAACTCCAACATAGACTACACAAATGTCAAGAAAGTTCTTGATGATGTTCTCCCCGGCTACGCCAAATCTGGAGGCACCTTCACCAGGCCAGTTCGTAAGTACGGCAAGCACATGTTCTCACACAATACGAAGTTCTGCTGCGTCAAGCAGCCGCCTGGCGGTCAGAAGGATGCCTACTACGCCCTCCATCACATGCGGGTGATCGTAAGGGACCATCATCAACTTCTGCTACCAGATAATCTCAAAGATTGGGCCACGAGCTTGTCGGCAGTCCAGGACGCGGACCTCAGACAAGAATTCTTTCGCATCCAGTCGGAGTTTGCGGACATCATCCATCAAGATGTCCTTCATACCTCGGGGCAGTTCTTCTGCAGATATCAACCATCCAACAGTGAGATAGATGGAACGCTACAAATGCAGGGTGACAACGACCGCGATTTCATGACCATCACGACAGACGGCGGCTTCATCCACGCTCCTGTCCGATGAGTCGAGTCGAAAGTAGTGATGTGTAGTTCTGTAACATTGATTGGCTCATGTTGTAATTATACTTTAATGAATCCGTATGTCTCTTTGGTTTGGACAGTAGTTCAACTTAGATGTAATCGATGCTATTTATTAGTAGGACCATGAATCATGCTATTAATGTCTTGCTTTTCTCTTCCGATCCTTTTGTTGCATACTTACATATTGCTTAATTATGTATTGTCTGTTGTTTGGCTTGTGCATAGACATGTCGTCGTATGTCGTGTACAAGGGTAAGGTTCCCGGAGTCTACGACGACTGGGAGGAGTGCCGAAGACAGGTTCACCGTTTCAGCGGTAACAGTTACAAGTACACCACTAGGGCGGAGGCCGAATCTAGATACGCCCTCTATCTAGCGGGAGAGAGGTGGGAGCGTTGGAGGAACCGGATGAAGACCAGTTTGATCGCGATGATGCTCATCGTGATGACCACAACTCTCTTCTATGTGATGGTAGTTTAGATGATCGATATCGACTTGTAATGTGAAGACAAACTCTATACTCGCGGTCTTGAGACTTGTAATGTTTTATCTTTGTTCGGTCTTTTGAATTCGGAGACTAATATGATGAATTGTATTCGGAGACTAATCTTCTATTGTATTCGATGAATCTGATGTTGCTGTGTGCTGCTGTCTATATTCTGTCTAATAATATATTTTACATTCTGTCTAATAATATATTTTGTAACCTGCTCAAAAATCAGAAAAGAAAAAAAATAAACCAAATATTCATACTAATGGCGCATCACCACCAGGTGCGCCATTAGTGTGCCAAAGGATACTAATGGCGCATCAGCGTAGAATGCGCCATTACTATGACAAAGCCATGCTTACGTATGGGCCCCCGGGAGGCACACTAATGGCGCATGCTGTTACATACTAATGGCGCACTGGTGGGTGCGCCATTAGTATACCAGATACTAATGGCGCACCTGTGGTGCGCCATTAGTAAGATATACTAGTGGCGTGCTACTAATGGCGCACTGGTAATGCGCCATTAGTAGGCAAAATCAGTGCGCCATTAGTAGGATTTTTCCTAGTAGTGAGCCCTGGGAGGGTGCTCCCAGCTGGAAATGAAACTTGAAAGATGTCACCTGAAGATGTCGAGGATGAAGGGGTGTTGGTGCAGCAGACTCGGTGGGCCGCGGAAGCCGATCGTCACGAGCCCCCAGGCCCTGGGGCCTCGGGAGGCTCCGGAGGCACTGGTGGCTCTTTGCGGATCATCTCCATCTCCGCCAAGGCTGCGAAACGCCTGTCTTCTTGAGCCTCCATGATGCCCCTCATGAGGCGCTGGTACGTAGCAGCCATGCTCGGCAAGCCGTAGGGCATGCGAGCGTAGCTTTGGGGCGGACCTCCGTAGCGCCCCACCTGCAAGGGCCAGAGGCGCTCCAGCGAGGCGACTCGGTTGAGCCCTGGTACATCGATGCAGATGCGCAACCCACCATCCTCACCTGGATGGGGAGTCATAGCCGGTAGACGGCGGCAGCCTCTCATGACTCTTGATTCCTGTAGTTCTTGAACGGCCTTGTTGGCGAACTCCTGCTGGTCTGACCTTCCTTGCCTTGCTCCTTCTTGAGGGAAACGTGCATCGAAACACGCCTCCACGTGGTGCCCAAGCGCCTCCCTCGTGACCTTGGCCAGGTCGGCGGCCCTCCAGGGGAGAGCCCCCGAGCCCTGCATGAGGAGGGCGTCGGGCGCGCTTTCCTATGCGATGGAAGGAGGTTCCCCTTGGACAGACGCGGGCCCTGAGGGGCCCACCTCCTGAGGGGCCGGTCCAGACGATGTCTTCCTCTTCTTGGGGGTGGTCTCGGGAAGCCTCCTGCTTTCGTGATCCGGGTCTTCCAGTGACGCGGCCTGAAAGGCTCGCTCCACGGAACACACCGCATCCTTTTCTTCATAGGGCACAATGATGACTCTGCCACTTCCTGGCATCTTGAGCACGTTGTAGCCATGGTGAGTTACGGCCATGAACTTGGCCAGCGCTGGGTACCCGAGGATGGCGTTGTACGGCAGGTGGATGTGGGCGACGTCGAAGTCGATGAGCTCGGTGCGGTAGTTGTTGCGTGCCCCGAAGGTGACAGGGAGGTGGACCTGCCCAATCGGGATCGTGGAACCGTCGGTGACTACGGAGAAAGGCTTGGTTGGCTGAAGCTGGTCATAGGGCACTTGGAGATTATTGAATGTTTCCACGGGCAGGACGTTGAGCCCTGCCCCGCCGTCGATGAGGGTCCTGGTGACCAGTACGTTGCTGATGACTAGGGAGCAGAGCATCGGGAGGACTCCGGCTGTGGCCGCACACTTGAGCTGATCCGCTGAGCTGAACGTGATGGCGCACGCCGACCACCTGAGAGGGCGCGTTGCTTCGAGCTTGGGGAGGACTGCATTCACCTCGCAGGCAAACTGCTTGAAGATGCATTGGCAGGCAGGGGCTTGAGCTCCGCCCAGGATGCAGGCGATCGCGCGTAGCTCTTGGAAGCCCCGAGCCCCCTCGTCTTGATGGCGGTCCTCGTTCCTCCTTGGCTGCGGTGGCAGTGGAGGGAGGCCTGCGTTGCCCTGTGGGCGGTCCTCACGAGGCTGGTCCCTCTAGTCCCCCTCGCGAGGCATGTCTCGCCAGCGGTCCTCGCGAGGTTGATCGCGCCATCCTTGGCGCGGGCCGCGGTCTTCCCAGCGTCCTGCGTTTCTTCCTCCTCCTCGGTCGTAGCCCCGGTCAGCACGGTCGGGACGACGGCTGATCCTTCCTTCTCGCACGGTGCGGAGGTCTTGGCATTCCTTGGTGTTGTGGGTGTGGAGGTCGTGGTACACACAGTACCGGCTGCCCCTGGAGGATTCGGGCAGATCTTTGCCCCGCTTGGTGTCTGGTTCTGCCGCGAGCACGGCAGGCCCCTTGAACTTCACGTCCTTGGCCTTGGGCTTCTTCTCTTCTGGGTCTGCGGCAGGCAGATCGAGGAGGGAGAGACGTCCTTCCTCAGCCCTGGCGCACTTGGTCGCCAAGTTGAACAGCTCCAGGGAGGTGCACAGGTCTTCATGCATCGCCAGTTCCTCCTTCATCTTGAAGTCGCGCACTCCATCGAAGAAGGCTGAGATGATGGCCTCCTCAAACACCTTGGGGATCTTGAGGCGCGCACTGTTGAAGCGCTGGATGTACTTTTATAGGGTCTCTCCGGGTTGTTGCTTGATGTGGCGCATGTCGCTCATGGTGGGCGGCCGGTCGTGAGTACCTTGGTAGTTGGCGATGAAGCGGGTGCGCACCTGGTCCCAGGAAGAGATCATGCCTGGAGCCAGATTCAAGAGCCAGGTGCGAGCTCCTTCCTTCAGTGCCATGGGGAACCAGTTCGCCATGACATTCTCATCCCCGCTGGCAGCTTCGATGCCCAGCTCATAGATCTGGAGGAACTCTGCAGGGTCGGTCGTGCCGTCGTAGCGGGGAGGTAGGTCTGGCTTGAACTTGCCGGGCCATGCGACGCTACGCAGCTCGGTGGTGTAGGCACGGCAGCCTGTGGTGGCCACGGGGGGCCTTGGCTGGTGGAGAGCTTGTTCTTGCGGGTCCCCATGCGCTGCGGCTGGGAGCAGCGCAGGGTCTTGACGCGCGGGAGCAGGAGCAGGGTCGCGACGTGCCAGAGCAGGGAGCGCCCGGGCAGCTTCTTGCGGGCGAGGGACTGCTTGGCAACTCTGCTCTTGTCGCGCCGGCGCCTGACAGAGCGGGTTCCGGCCAGGGGCCGCCCTCCTTGGAGCCATGGCGTCTTCTTGAAGAGGAGACGGCTGGTACGCCCCCGGAGCTTCGTTGCCCTCGCGGGGCGGGGCACGGCGCAGCGGAACGAACGGCGCGGGAGAGCCCCCTGCGGCACGGACGAGCTCGGCGACACGGTCGAGCTACTCTTCATAGACGTCGTCAACGGGACGGTAGAGCAGGAGCTCATTTGCCGCGATGAGCGCAGCCCGGGCCTCCAAGGGTGCACGGAGCGCGCGGGACGAAGAATCAGCTGGTGTGAGCCATGGAGTGGCGGTGCGGCCGTCTTGCCGCACGGACGGATGCTGAGATGATGCTTGCTGCTCGTTCCCCGCCAGGCCGATGGCGGCGTTGATGGCGGGCGACGGGGAACGACGAGGACGCCCGCCGACGGGAGCCGTCTGGGCGACGCTAGAAGCGATGGCGGCCCGGCGCTCGGCGCGGGCCCGACGAGCGTCGGACATGGACGCGACGGTCGGAGGAGAGCGGAGCGGTGGAAGACAAATCCCGGCGCACCCCTACCTGGCGCGCCAAATGTCGGATTTCAGGTTCCGGCAGACCCTTGAGGTTTGAACTCTGGGGTGTGCGCGGAGATTACGCCCTCTACCTCTCCGTCTCGCAAAGATCTAAACTACTAAAAGAACAACACAAGAGACAGAGAGTTTATACTGGTTCGGGCCACCGATGTGGTGTAATACCCTACTCCAGTGTGGTGTGGTGGATTGCCTCTTGGGATGATGATGATGAACAATACAAGGAAGAACAACCTCGCGAGGGTTTGTTCTTGGCTGGGGGGACGAACTGCTAGGAGGAGTTCAATCGCCCTTCTCTCTGGATCCTAGCTGATTAGGTTTCTCGACTGCTAGATGCCTAGATGCCTAGATGTCTCGATGTCTAGATTTCTAGATGTCCCGATGTTTAGATGCCTCTACCCTGGGGGTGGCTAGTCCTATTTATAGGCAAAGGCCCTGGGCCTCTTCCCCAAATATTGAGCGGGAAGGGTGCCAAAAATTGGCCATTTTGAAGGGGAACATTTGGTACACTTATCCTGACTAAAGTTGGTCCTCGCCTGCCAAAGACTCTGTGGTGACGCCGTCCTGGGCTCCACGATGACTTCCTCCTTGTCGCGGAGCTGGTCTTGGTCTCGTTGCACCAAAATGGGTGCCTTTGCTTGATCCTCTCGCCTGCGCTTGCTCCCTTTGCACCAAAGAGGAAAGGGAGGACACTGCGCGGCTGGCACCCGCCTGGCGCCCTTGGTCGTCATGGCTTGCGTCATGGGCACCTCGTGAGGTACCCCGCCTTGATCTCTCTGCCTCCTCCTAAGGCAGCCTGATGAGGCTGCGCCTGAGGAAGCTCCGCGCCGTCCGCCCCGCGAGGCTTGGCCCCTCGCGAGGGTCTTGGGTCTTGTGTTGATGAAGATAGGCCGTGCTGGGCCCCCTCTAAGCCACGCCGCAGGCCGCAGGCAGGCAAGTCTGGGACCCTCGTTCCTAGAACGCCGACACTATTCTTCATCACACCAAGGATATCCATGTTCGCAGTGATGGAAGAGGTGAAATCGATACAACCGAAATTGAGCATCCAATCATTGAATCCTGTCCTGCACCTCCAATGTAGGTCCACCCTGCCAATAAATTCACATGCAAACCACTAGTATTACTATCTAATGACAGTACAAAAATAGTAGCAAGATAGTAGCAAACCATGTACCTTCGTAATGAACAACTCATAGTGCCACCAATTGGATATAAAGGTTGGGAAAAAACATGCTCCTAATGGTGAACCAGTTGGACTTTTTGTGCAGTTCCACTAAAATCGAGCATCCCTGTTTGCATAGATATTGAAAGTGTGATTACTCTAAAAGTTGCACTAGTTGAAGCATAGACTCACAAATATAAGCATTCCAATTTCTTAATGGGAAAAGGTAGCAAGACTGTTTCTAACCACCTGTTTGAAGGAATAAATAAAGCAACAGCGGCTGATGTGAGGAAGGCATACATAGTTTTTTCTGGAAAAGTGAGACATTCCTCACCTTTCCTCTTCTTTTAAGCAAATTTTGTGCAGTTCTACTAAAATAAAATGCCATCACCGCCTTGACAATTCAGTGACACTGTACAAAAGGAAATGACTTAACATTACATCATGATGTCAGGTATGTAGTCGACAGGCACTAGAGACAAACATACAGACCTCCTCAAGAGAACAGCCGGAGGAGGAGGTGCCCACTCTTGACCTTTCCTTTTGTCTTCATAATTGTCTATGCAGTTTAACCAAAATAAAATGACATCAGCGCCTTGGCATTTTGGTGACACTGTACAAAAAAATAAACTTATCTCATGAAAGTGAGGTATGTAATCTATAAGCATTAACAGTGCAAAAATCTGACGGGAGTAACAAGTTTCATCGTTGGTATACTGGCTGCGCAACAGCATTAGAATGCCTTATAGCTGAAAAATCTTTAATACATCCACAATCAACAGCTAACCCTGAAATAATCTAGTGACATTAAATGGCATTGCTTAAATTTATGGGTGGCATTAGACTGAGAGCGGCATTAGTTAAATGTGGCATCACTTTAGCAGTAGCATTGCTTGACTTGACTGCTCGCGTTATACTAACAGCAAAAAAAGTGGCAATAAGAGCATGGGAGGCACTAGTACGATGTACCTCCATGGACGCAGAGTGGTGAGGGAGGTATGGTTGCCCAGAGCAACAAATATCCAGGCAGCATATGTGGATTACAGTCCCATTCTTGTTCTCTTTAGCCACCTTTTTCCTATGCGAGGACAACAAACCAATCGACCTGGTCATTCTCTATTGCGTTGCCATGCCTTTCTACCCTTCTTCAACCAAGAGACACGAGACTCGTTCCTTAGCTACTGATTTTCCCCTTTTCAACCTAGATGCGGGTTTGATGCCTACTCTCTTGGACAATACAGTCTCCCTTCCTTTCCTTATTCAACCCAGACATGGATTAGTCTGCATGAAGTAGGGTTTCCTTTAATAGTGCAAATTATGGTTTTCGTCTGCGTGGCCAGCAGAGTAGAGGATAGCAAATTGGGAAGATGGTGGAGTGGAAAAAGATCCACATGCAACGACGTAGTCGATGGGGCTATAGAACAAGGTTATGGCTCGAAAAGAGGTAGCATACCTAAGGGTCGGCCGGAAGTGTCTTCGCTCATGGTCGTCGTCCTCCGCACACACTACGGCAGCGAGCTTGGGGACGGAGGCCATCCCGCGCGGGCGCTACGTCTGAGAGGACAGCCTTGTCGTCAGTGCGTGACCTCGCCCGCCAACGACGAGTGCGTCAACGCTGCACGTCCTTTTCTTCCCCGGCGGATCTGTGACCACCGGTGAGGAGGGAGAGAGGGGCCGTCTTTTTTAGATCTGGAGAGAGGGTGGTAGTGTGAGAAGCAACTGGGCAGCCCTTACCAAGAAATCCCTGAAGCTCCAGCCTATTATATATATATATATATATCTTTTTTATACTACTAGTACTGGAGGTGGGGTAGTGGTAGAGTAGTTTATATTTTCTCTAGGCCGTGGCCCAACCGACCGCCGCCTCCTCCCGTCGTGTCACCGCCGGACTCCAGGAGGAGTCCGAGCTGGACTCGCCACCGTGGCTGTTGCCCTTCGCCAAAGCCCCCCCCCCCCCCCCCCCGTGGCTTTATAAGCCGAGGCCCCAGCCCCCTCTCTCATCATCACCACCGCCGCCTCCCGCAGCAACAGCAACAGCAGCCGCAGCCGCCGCTCGGCCCAGCCGCCGCCTACGCTGCGCCGTCGCCCCGTCGCCTCCCGCCGCTCGCACTGCTACGCCGCCACTCCTCGTCGCCGACAGCCACCGTACACCGCCGATCCAATCTCGCCGCTGACCCCGTTGACCGGTAAGAACCGGTCGGTTCTTTTGGTTTTTTTTTGTTTTTGTCGGTTTAGTTTTAGATTGGCTTTTCGTTTTTGTTTTAGTTTAATTAGTAAATGTTCACCCGTTAGTTTCTGTTAATGAATGCTTTCGTTCGTTAAGTTCCATTAGCGAACGTTCGTTCGTTAGATTTTTCTTTTTAGTTTTATTTTCGGCCAGGGACCTATCTGTAATTGTTTTTATCGCAGATTAATCCCTGATCTTCAAATCCTCGCTACTTTTTGCTCGTTTGTGCAAATCCAGTGAAACCAATGCCAAAACCTTCATCTTGTTTACCTCTATTCAGATAAACAACTTGAACATGCTTTTGATAATTTAAAATTTTGTGTCAAGCAGATTTGAATTTAAACTTCTTTTGATCGTAGTTTGAGTTTCGTAGCTCTGATTCGATTGATTCTTTTTGCAAATCGAAGGTCTTCACTTGTACTTTCCATTTAGATCTTTTCTTTCGAGGTTTACCTTTGCATCTTATGCTTGAGTTCTTATGTATGCTATTGTTTGATCACGATAGAGTTTTCGGAGTGCGAGGCTTGCTACTATGAATCACTAGGGTTTCTAGATCGTCAGCAAGGCAAGTAACACTTTGATAATATCCCTTTATTACCCAGTTTTTATGCATTAGTTTCAACCCTCAAACATTGCATGAGTAGGAACTGATTAACATGTGGGTATTGGGAAGTAGTTGATGAGGTAGAGCCTAATGTCTTTATTCAAACCTTGGGAGTTTCTACATTATGCTTATTCTGCTATGCTATGCTCGTAGACGTGGTTTGGTTTGAGAGAATTCATGGCAGATGTGAGTATTATATGAAATAAGGGATAACTTAAGGTGGCTACTTTAATACATATCTAGGTGGATTGTTCGTGGGCACCTGGGGAATCCAGTGTTGTCCAAGGAGATCCCGGGGAATTCGTGTGATCATCCTATGGTTCGCCACCGAGGATCAAAGGGATCATAAGATTATTCATGCTAGAAACTTCCGTGTGCAGCCACAAGCCATTATGGGCTCTAGCATAGTTGAGTATGTTGTGTGACCTCTTTCAGTGGTAGACTAGCAGATGTAGGGGATGTAGGTGGTACGGTCTACCCGTCGAAAGAGTTAATGCTTTTGAAAGACTGTCTCGGTCATCTGTTTCTCAAACATCATGTAGTGCAAGAAATTCAATGGAGGAGATCGAGTTTTGTGGGGAAAAGTGCACAAACCTCTACAAAGTGTACAATCTAATCATGGTTAGCCGTGTCCCCGATTATGGACATCTTGAGTATCTGGTAATTGAATTATTATGTTGATCTCAACACTTTATTTAATTAATTTTATTGGGTTAATGATCATTGTTTTGGGATTGAGATGGGGTTATCATTCTCAATTTTTATCAACAAACTTTGTAGTTAAATAAAATATATTTCTTTGTAGTAGGGAAACACTAGCTTTATGCAAAAGATAACCATAGAGCCTCCACCAGCCATATATGCATGTAGTGATAGCTATTATTTGTTCATTGCTCTATAGTGTTATCTTGCCAGCATATTCCATGTGCTGACCTACACGGCTGCAACGTATCATGTTGCAGATTTTTCAAACGAAGAGTAAGGTGTGCTAGGTCGTTGTCGTGCACTCAGCTATGCCGTTGGAGTTGATGGACTCATTTATCTTCGATGCTTCCGCAGTTATCTTATTTAGATGGCCTTCAGCCATATTATTGTAATAAGTACTCTCTTTGAGATACTCGATGTAATAAGTGTGCGATTGAACTCTGTTATAAATCCTCGAGTACAGTGTGTGTCAGCATTACCGATCTAGGAATGACACTTATGCACAGAGATATGACAGTCTGAGGTCGGGTCGCTACATTATCAATAAAACCAATTCATTGATACCAACAAATCCATTTGTTGTCGATAAACATATATCTCATCAGATACATAATGCTAGTTAAAATGACAAAATCCTCTCCATCGAAATTAGTGCTACTATATTCTCTCAAGAAAAAAATTCGACTCACGCTAATAAATTTTATCAAAAACAACTATTACCTGTATATGTTTGCATAACCCATAAATAGAGCCATGTATCGGTCATATCTCTATAGTAAATTACTTCCCGTTTGATCAAAAAATGGGTGAATTTAGAATCTGCCTACATTTGCATGCACATGAATATACACCATGGTTTACATTGACCATTAATTGATACCTCCACACCTTTTTATTTACTAATATAGACAGTATTTGCAATTGTGCTTCTTTCATACTCTATAAATATCACCTTTTCTACCTCAACATAAGTACCCCCAAACTATCATCATTCTACCTCCCACCTATTAACCACCACCGTGGACCTAAATCACGTCCTCAAGGCAGCTCACCCCAGGAATCATGGATGATGAGGTAATTCCACAATTCGATTGTGGTTTCATTCTTCTTTCTAGTTTCTTTCTTCTGACCTATGTCGGGATTTAAGCAGATTTATGTCAAAACCTATTCTTTCTAGGGTCACTAATAATAGGATCGTCTTTCTCTCTAAAGAAAATGGATCAACTATAGAAATGAATGCAACCAATGTCTCGAGAGATTTTTGAGTTCAGTCTGCGGTGATTGCTAGTGGATGTCCTTCGGATGTTTTTTGGGCCCTCACATTTTCTCCCAAGGCCCCATGATATTTTGATACAACTTTGTGCTTGGTTGGCTTCGAGCTTTTTCCTATCATTCCAGTGAATCCGGGGACTCTGAGGCGACTAGGGTTTCCCCAACACTGCCACCCCCTCCACCCTCTCCCTCTCATGTTGCCATCGGAGGTGTTCATAGGGAAATATTGCATGCTTGGCGATGAAGGTCATGGTGAGGTTTTTGCTGCTTGATTCCCTTGCAGACCACCCAAGACACCTAGGGGGCACCCTAAATGGCAAGGTAGCGTGTGCTGGATGTGCTAGACGGCTACCTTTTCTATACAAGTGGCTAGTATTTGGTTGGTTTTGTTCTCGACCCAGATTTCCCCCCTCCGACTCCAGATTAGAAGTCAGGATCATATCCTCAACTCATTCGCCCCCGCACCTGCCTTGTCTATCTTGCAGCCTTGGTCGGTTGATCAAGTGCTAGCAGGGGTTGGTGGTGTAAGGTCAAGTCTAGGGCAATCCTAAGTTGGTTCTCTAGACACTGCGACACAATTGTGTGTGTGTGTGTGTAAATTTTCTCCCTAGAGGCACCATTTAGGTCTCTCCTCTCCAGCCTGACCCGGAGCTCTAGGAAAATCCCAAAACCGGTCTCCGGTTGGGCGGCGATGGCGCGTTGTGTGTTGTGAACTCATTGTACCTCTCGTGGATGTATGGTTCTTTGGGAGAGTGGCAGTGGGGTTGTTGGGTGCTCCTCAGTTCTGAGTCCGAACATCAATTTTTTTGTGGAGGTTGGCAGTTACAGATAGTTTTGACTCTTTTTGGATTGTTGTTCTTTGGTGGCCAGGTGTGTGGTTGTGACCCACAGACTCCTCGCCTCCGTACCAAGGCAGAAGGGGATAGGGTTCCCCTACCATTGACACGAGCATAATGAGCGCCATAGATTTTGACCAATGCTTGTAAAATTTTACCATGGCTAATGTGCACTGTATTTTGAAGTGAAGGGAGTAATAGTTCATATCTGGTTTAGTTTATCATACCCTAGCAAATATGTTGCTCGAATTATAATTTGTTTAAACACCAAGCTATTGCAAGGAAATCTTGTTTGTTTACTAACGAGCCTTATGATTAGGATAAATGGATGAAGTACAAGAGGTCTGTCGACAAGTTGGCAATATGGAAAATGAGAAGATTCTATGCGAGCTTTCCATTTCTTCTTATTTTTCCGTTCTATAGATTTCATAACCATCTAGATTTATTCTTACTTCATCAGATAACTCATCGGACTTCCAAACCATGTAAATTCAAATCCGTACTTCATATAATCTGTTTGTCTTACCTGATACAAGAAACAACAAGTGCATGTGTCACCCTTAACTAACTTCTGATGATTTGACAGACGAAACAAGGTTTGAAGTACTACTTCAGCATGTGCATGGGCCGATGCTACAAATATGTGAAATGTCTCAAGATTCCAGCGAAAGGGGAGTTTGAGACGATCCGCACGAGTTTTAATTGTCGAGGACTCATTGTTGTAACGACACATACCCTAGTGCACGACGCTCTGGCCAATAGCCAGAGGACATTTCGCATGGCAGCAGCCGCATCTGGAGCATGGACGAGACAATCATCCCGCGGTCGCGCCTAGAAATGGAGAGACTGGTGATCATGCATGATGGCCTATCCAAGATGTATAAGCAACTCTTGCTTCCAAAGAGGAAGCGAGCATGGGCCGGCGGCAATGATGAGATGTTCATGCAGGACAACTCGCTGTATACAACAAAGCTATCTACGTCGAAGCTCTACTTTGTCATGCTCAAGAACGTTAAGGAGACCATGTGAAAAAACTTATTGTCGACGGCTGCAAATGGTATGAGATAATGGTTCGAAGAGATGGATGTGTCGGATTCTGATTACTGCTACTATACTAGTGGTAGTGGCAGCAAATAGGTAATATGGAAGTATCAACTCTATGGATGCCGATGTGTCATGGATGGTGCTTAATAATGTGATATTTCTGCATCACATTGTTTGATCCTCGATTGTTTTGAGTGTGAGTTGTTAATTAATCACTCATGTTTTGAATCAAATTGTTCACCTACATTACACATGCCTTTTTGTATGTAACATTTATAGTAAATTTTTCACTTTTTATGTGTTTGTCATATTTACAATTAGCAAATTTAACTTTTATGTGTACACCACATATATAGTCAAAACTAAATAAATATGACCAAGTGTATGTCGCATTTATAGTGAAGTAATTTACTTTTGATGCCCATCTTTCTAAGTTATGTCCATGACCTCAACAGAGTTATGTTGCATTCATTGTAGTCATATGATTCATAATCTTAACCATGAATGTCGCTCTTAACATAAGATATTTAAGCATTTGTTGTAGATTCTTTTCATAAAACTTTTGAGGCATATGTCTAGTAGACTCATTTGTGAAGAATAGAAATGGTCCTCATCGATAGCGTGTACTATTTATTATCCCCATATTCTTTTCAGAATAGTTAACATTTTCATCTCACCGCATAGATTTGTTGCAAAATAAATGTCAAAATCTATTAAAAATGAAATAGCACAAAATATTATCAATAAAACCAATTCATTGATACCAACAAATCCATTTGTTGTCGATAAACATATATCTTATCACATACATAATGCTAGTTAAAATGACGAAATCTTCTCCAACAAGATTAGTGCTACTATATTCTCTCGCTTACGCTAATAAATTTTATCAGTAACAACTATTACCTGTATATGTTTGCATAACCCATAAATATAGCTATGTATAGGTCATATCTCTATACTAAATTACTTCCCGTTAGATCTAAAAATGGGTGAATTTAGAATTTTCCTACATCTCCATCGCCGCATGAATAGACACCATGGTTTACATTGAACATTAATTGATACCTCCACACCTTTTTGTTTACCAATAGAGAGAGTATTTGCAATTGTGCTTCTTTCATTCTCTATAAATATCACCTTATCTACCTCAACATAAGTACCCCCAAACTATCATCATTCTACCTCCCACCTACTAACCACCACCGTGGACCTAAATCACGTACTCAAGGAAGCTCACCCCAGGAATCTTGGCTGATGAGGTAATTCCACAATTCGGTTGTGGTTTTGTTCTTCTTTCTAGTTTCTTTCTTCTCACTTAGGTCGGGATCTAAGCAAAGTTATGTCAAAACCTATTCTTTCTTGGGTGACTAATAATAGGATCGTCTTTCTCTCTAAAGAAAATGGATCAACTATAGAAATGAATGCAACAAATTTCTCGTGAGATTTTTGAGTTCAGGTTGCGCTGGTTGCTTGTGGATGTCCTTGGGATGTTTTGAGGGCCATCACATTTTTCTCCCAAGGCCTCTTGATATTTTGATACAACTTTGTGCCTGGTTGGCTTCGAGCTTTTTCCTATCATTCTAATGAATCCGAGGACTCTAAGGGGACTAGGGTTTCCCCAACACTGCCAGCCCCTCCACCCCCTCCATCTCATGTTGCCACTAGAGGTGTTCATCGGGCAAGCTTGCGTGCTTGCGATGAAGGTCGGTGTGAGGTTTTTGCCGCTTCATTCCCTTGCAGACAACCCAGGGCACGTAGGAGGCACCCTAGATGGAAAGGTAGTGTGCGTCGGATGTGCTAGACGGCTACCTTTTCTACACTAGTGGCTAGGATTCGATTGGTTGTGCGCTCGACCCAGATTTCCCCCTTCCCCTCCAGATTAGAAGGTCAAGATCATATCCTCCTCAACTCATTCACCCCCACACCTGCCTTGTCTATCTTGCAACCTTGGTCGGTTGATCAGGTGCTAGCGGGGTTGGTGGTGTAAGCTCGAGTCTAGAGAAATCCTTGGTTGGTTCTCTGGACACCGTGACACGATTGTGTTTGTTTGTGTGTTAATTTTCTCCCTAGAGGCACCATTGAGGTCTCTCCTCTCCACCCTGACCCGGAGCTCTAGCAAAATCCCAAAAGCAGTCTCAGGTTGGGCGGCGATGGCGCCTTGTGTGTTGAGACCTCGTTGGACCTCCCATAGATGTATGGTTAAAGAGGAGAGTGGCAGTGGGGTTGTTGGGTGCTCCTCAGTTCTGACTCCGAACATCAATTTTTTGTGGATGTTGGAAGTTACAACTAGTTCTGACTCTTTTTGGATTGTTGTTCTTTGGTGGCCAAGTGTGTGGCTGTGACCCACCGACCCCTCACCTCCGGACCAAGGCGGAACTGGATAGGGTACCCCTACTGTTGACACGAACACAATGAGCGCCATAGATTTTGAACAACGCTTGCAAAATTTTACCATGGCTAATGGGCACTATATTTTGAAATGAAGGGAGTAACAGTTCATATCTGGTTCAATTTATCATACTACAGCGAATATGCTGCTCGAATTATAATTTATTTGAACACCAAGCTATTGCTAGGAAATCTTGTTTGTTTTACTAACCAGCCTTATGATTAGGATAAATGTATGAAGTACAGGAGGTCAGTCCACATGTTGGCAATTTGGAACTTGAGAAATTTCTACACGTGCTTTCCATTTCTTGTTGTTTTTCCGTTCTTTAGATTTCATAACCATCTACATTGATATACTTACTTCATAGATAACTCATCGGATATCCAAATCATGTAAATTCAAATCCGTACTTCATATAATATGTTTGTCTTGCCTGATACAAGAAACAACTAATGCATGTGTCACCCTTAACTAACTTCCGATGATTTGAGAGATGAAAGTAGGTTTGAAGTACTACTTCAGCATGTGCATGGTATGATGCTAAAAATGTGTAAAATGTCTCAAGATTCCAGCAAAAGAGGTGTTTGGAACGATCCGGAAGAGCTTTGTCGAGGACTCATTGTTGTACGACACGCACCCTAGTGCCCGACGCTCTGGCCAATAGCCAGAGGACTTTTCAAATGGCAGCAACCGCACCTGGGTCATGGATGAAACAAGCATCCCGCGGTTGCACCTAGAGATGGAGTGACTGGTGATCATGCAGGGTGGCCTGTCCAAGATGTACAACCAATACTGGCTGCCAAACAGGAAGTGAGCATGGGCCGGCGGCAATGATGAGGAGTTCATGCAGGATAACTCGCTGTATACGACAAAGCTATCGACGTCAAAGCTCTACTTTGTCATGCTCAAGAACGTTAAGGAGACCGTGTCAAAGAACTTATTGTTGATGGCCGCAAAGGCGAAGAGATAATATTTCGAGGAGATGGATGTGTCTGATTCTGATTACTACTACTATACCAGTGGCGGTGGCAGCAAGTAGGTAACGTGGAAGTATGAACTCTATGGATGCCGATGTGTCATGCATGGTGCTTAATAATGTGATATTTCTACATCACATTGTTTGATCCTTGATTGTTTCGAGTGTTGGTTGTTAATTAATCACTCATCTTTTGAATCAAATTGTTCACCTTCATTACACATGCATTTTTGTATATGCATGCTCAGGAGTTGAGTCGCATCTTTCTAACACCAAAGTCTTTATGTGTATGTAACATTTACATTATTATTTTTTTACTTTTTATGTGTTCGTCATATTTACAATTAGAAAATTTACCTTTTATGTGTACACCACATATATAGTTAAAATTAAATAAATATGACCAAGTGTATGTCACATTTATAGTGAACTAATTTACTTTTGATGTCCATCTTTCTAAGTTATGTCCGTGACCTCCATAGAGTTATGTTGCATTCATAGTAGTCAAATGATTCATAATCTCAACCATGAATGTTGTTCTTAACATAAGATATTTAAGCATTTCTTGTAGATTTTTTCATGAAACTTTGGAGGCATGTGTCTAGTAAACTCATTTGTGAAGAATAGAAAAGGTCCTCATCGATAGCGTGTACTATTTTTTATCCCCATCTTCTTTTCAGAATAGTTAACATTTTTATCTCACCGCATAGATTTGTTGCAAAATAAATGTCAAAATATACTAAAAATGAAATAGCACAAAATATTATCAATAAAACCAATTCATTATTACTAGCAAATCCATTTGTCGTTGATTAACATATATCTCATCACATACATAATGCTAGTTAAAATGACGAAATCCTCTCCAACGAAATTAGTGCTACTATATTCTCTTAAGAAAAACAATTTGAGTGACGCTAATAAATTTTATCAAAAACAAGTATTACCTGTATATGTTTGCATAACCTATAAATATAGCCAGGTATCGGTCATATCTCTATAGTAAACTACTTCTCGTTTAATCTAAAAATGGGTGAATTTAGAATTTGCCTACATTTCCGTCGCCGCATGAATAGACACCATGGTTTACATTTACCGTTAATTGATACCTCCACACGTTTTTATTTACCAATATAGAGAGTATTTGCAATTGTGCTTCTTTCATTCTCTATAAATATCACCTTATCTACCTCAACATTAGTACCCCCAAACTATCATCATACTACCTCCCATCTATTAGGGATGAAAATGGAGTAAAAACTTTCTGATTTTCCGAAGGAAAAATGGAAACGGAGAGGAAATATGAAAACGGAAGTGGAAATGGAATTTTTTTATGTGGAAACGGAAACAAAAACAAAACGGTGTTTTCCGGTGGAACATGCATGGAAACGGAACTTTCCGTTTCCGTGAATATGGAATTTCCATCTTTACTGGACCTATGACTGCTTTTTAGTCCAACCACCAAACAACACACAATAGCACAATGAGTAGAATGGATCATTTGAGGCTCAACTTCTACTACCACACGTGTTCTCAGGTTGACCCTATACGCAATTGTCCCGTACTACAAAAATACTATGCAATGTTTCTAACATAACGATATTATTTTGTAGCCACGTTAACATTTCATTAAATTTGTTTGTTTTTGTTAGTATTTCTCTATGATTCAAGAGGTTTTTAAGTTCCAATTAGCGCCCAGTTATGTTTCTGTGTCCTCTTTGTATTTGCTCCATGTCCATTTCTGGTAGTACCTGTTTCAGTATTCATTTTTGGGGTTTCTGTATTCGTTTCCGCTTCTGCAAAAATATATGAAAAAAATGTGGTAGCACTCAGTTCCGTCCGTTTTCATCCCTACCACCTATTAACCACTACGGTGGACCTAAATCATTCCCTCAAGGCAGCTCACCCCAGGAATCATGGCTGATGAGGTAATTCCACAATTCGATTATGGTTTCATTCTTGTTTCTAGTTTCTGTCTTCTGACGTAGGCCGGGATCTAAGTAGATTTATGTCAAAACCTATTCTTTCTAGGGTGACTAATAATAGGATTGTCTTTCTCTCTAAATAAAATGGATCAACAATAGAAATGAATGCAACAAATTTCTCGAGAGATTTTTGAGTTCAGTCTGCGCTGTTTGCTAGTGGATGTCTTTGGGATGTTTTGCGGGCCTTCACACTTTTCTCCCAAGGCCCCTTGATATTTTGATACAACTTTGTGCTTGGTTGGCTTCGAGCTTTTTCCTATCATTCGAGTGAATCCGGGGACTCTGAGGCAACTAGGGTTTCCCAAACACTGCCAACCCTCCACCATCTCCCTCTCATGTTGCCATCGGAGGTGTTCATAGGGAAATCTTGCATGCTTGGTGATGAAGGTCGTGGTGAGGATTTTGCTGCTTCATTCCCTTGCAGACCACCCAAGACACTTAGGAGGCACCCTATATGGCAAGGTAGCGTGCATCGGATGTGCTAGACGACTATGTTTTCTGCACGAGTGGCTAGGATTCAGTTGGTTGTGGTCTCGACAAAGATTTCCCCACTTCCCCTCCAGATTAGAAGTTCAAGATCCTATCCTCCTCAACTCATTCGCCCCCACACCTGCCTTGTCTATCTTGCAGCCTTGGTCGGTTGATCAGGTGGTAGCAGGGGTTGTTGGTGTAAGCTCCAGTCTAGAAAACTCCTTGGTTGGTTCTCTAGACACTGGAAACAATTGTGTGTGTGTGTGTGTTTAATTACTCCCTAGAGACACCATTGTGGTCTCTCCTCTCCACCTAGATCTGGAGCTCTAGCAAAATCCCAAAACCGGTCTCGTGTTGCGATGGTGACTTGTGCGTTTTGACCCCATTGGACCTCCCCTGGACGTATGGTTCTTTGGGAGAGTGGCACTAGCGTTGTTGGGTGCTCCTCAGTTCTGAGTCCAGACATCAATTTTTTGTGGAGGTTGGAAGTTACAGCTAGTTCTGACTCTTTTTGAATTGTTGTTCTTTGGTGCCCAGGTGTGTGGGTGTGACCCACCGACTCCTCGCCTTCGGACCAAGGCGGAAGGGGATAGGGTTCCCCTACGGTTGCCATGAACATAATGAGCGCCACAGATTTTGACCAATGCTTGCAAAATTTTACCATGGCTACAGTGCACAGTATTTTGAAATGAAGGGAGTAACAGTTCATATGTGGTTCAATTTTATCATACTACAACAAATATGTTGCCCGAATTAGAATTTGTTTAAACACCAAGGTATTGCAAGGAAATCTTGTTTGTTTACTAACCAGCCTTATGATTAGGATAAATTGATTAAGTACATGAGTTCTCTTGACAAGTTGGCAATATGGAACTTGAGAAATTCTACGCGTGCCCGCCATTTCTTCTTAATTTTTAGTTCTTTAGATTTCATAAAAATCTTCATTGATATTCTTACTTCATCAGATTATTCATCGGATTTCCAAACCATGTAAATTCAAAGCCGTACTTCATATAATATATTTGTCTTACCTGATACAAGACACAACTAGTGCATGTGTCACCCTTAACTAACTTCTGATGATTTGACAGATGAAACAAGGTTTGAAGTACTACTTCAGCATGTGCATGGTCTGATGCTACAAATGTGTGAAATGTATCATGTTTCCAGTGAAAGAGGACTTTGAGACGATCCAGAAGAGCTTTGTCGAGGACTCACTGTTGTACGACACGTACCCTAGTACCCGACGCTCTGGCCAATAGAAAGAGGACATTTCGCATGGCAGCAGCCGCATCTCGGTCATGGATGATACAAGCATCCCGCTGTCGCGCCTAGAGATGGAGCGACTGGTGATCACGCAGGGTGGCTTGTCCAAGATGTACAACCAATACTTGCTGAGAAGTTCATGCAGGACAACTCGTTGTATGTGGCAAAGCTATCGACGTTGAAGCTCTACTTTGTCATGCTCAAGAACGTTAAGGAGACCATGTGAAAGAACCTACTATCGACGGCTGCAAAGGCTAAGAGATAATGGTTCCAGGAGATGGTTATGTCAGATTGTGATTTCTGCTACCATTCCAGTGGCAGTGGCAGCAAGTAGGTAATGTGGAAGTATGAACTCTATGGATGCCGATGTGTCATGCATGGTTCTTAATAATGTGATATTTCTGCACGACACTATATGATCCTCGATTGTTTTGAGTGTGGGTTGTTAATTAATCACTCATGTTTTGAATCAAATTGTTCACCTTCATTACACATGCCTTTTTGTATGTGCATGCTCAGGAGCTCAGGAGCATCTTTCGAACACCAAAGTCTTTATGTGTATGTAACATTTATAGTAATTTTTTTTGCTTTTTATGTGTTCGTGATATTTACAATTAGCAAATTTACCTCTTATGTGTACACCACATATATAGTCAAAACTAAATAAATATGACCAAGTGTATGTCACATTTATAGTGAACTAATTTACTTTTGATGTCCATCCTTCTAAGTTATGTCCGTGACCTCATAGACTTATGTTGCATTCATTGTAGTCATACGATTCATAATCTTAACCATGAATGTCATTATTAACATATGATATTTAAGCATTTCTTGTAGATTTTTTTCATAAAACTTTCGAGGCATATTTCCAGTAGACTCATTTGTGAAGAATAGCACAGAATATTATCAATAAAACCAATTCATTGTTACCAACAAATCCATTTGTTGTCGATAAACATATATCTCATCACATACATAATGCTAGTTAAAATGACGAAATCCTCTCCAACGAAATTAGTGCTACTATACTCTCTCAAGAAAAACAATTTGACTGACGCTAATAATTTTTTATCAAAAACAACTATTACCTGTATATGTTTGCATAACCCATAAATATAGCCATGTATCTGTCATATCTCTATACTAAATTACTCCCCATTTGATCTAAAAATGGGTGAATTTAGAATTTGCCTGCATTTCCATCGTGCATGAATAGACACCATTGTCTACATTGACCATTAATTGATACCTCCACACCTTTTAATTTACCAATATAGAGATTATTTGGAATTGTGCTTCTTTCATTCTCTATAAATATCACCTTATCAACCTTAACATAAGTATCCCCATACAATCATCATTCTACCTCCCACCTATTAACCACCACCGTGGACCTAAATCACGTCCTCAAGGCAGCTCACCCCAGGAATCATAGCTCATGAGGTAATTCCACAATTCGATTGTGGTTTCATTCTTCTCTCTAGTTTCTTTCTTTTGACCTAGGTCGGGTTCTAAGAAGATTTGTGTCAAAACCTATTCTTTCTAAGGTGACTAATAATAGGATTGTCTTTCTCTCTAAAGGAAATGGATCAACTATACAAATGAATGCAATAAATTTCTTGAGGGATTTTTGATTTCAGGCTGCGCTAGTTGCTAGTGGATGTCCTTGGGATGTTTTGGGGGCCCTCACATTTTTCTCGCAAGGCCTCTTGATTTTTATACAACTTTGTCCCTGGTTGGCTTCGAGCTTTTTCCTATCATTCCAATGAATCTGGGGACTCTGAGGCGACAAGGGTTTCCCCAGCACTTCCACCCCTCCACCCTCTCCCTCTCATGTTGCATCGGAGGTGTTCCTCAGGCAAGCTTGCATGCTTGGCAATGAAGGTCGTGGTAAGGTTTTTGCCGCTTCATTCCCTTGCAGACCACCTGTCGGTGTCAAAACCGTCGGATCTCGGGTAGAGGGTCCCGAACTGTGCGTCTAGGCGGATGGTAACAGGGGACGAGGGGCACAATGTTTTTACCCAGGTTCGGGCCCTCTCGATGGAGGTAAAACCCTACTCCTGCTTGATTACCATTGATCATATGGGTAGTACAAGAGTAGATCTACCACGAGATCAGAGTGACTAAACCCTAGAAGCTAGCCTATGGTATGATTGTTGTTCTATCCTATGGACTAAACCCTCCGATTTATATAGACACCGGAGGGGGCTAGGGTTACACAGAGTCGGTTACAATGGGAGGAGATCTACATATCCGTATTGCCAAGCTTGCCTTCCACGCCAAGGAAAGTCCCATCCGGACACGGGACGAAGTCTTCAATCTTGTATCTTCATAGTCCAAGAGTCCGTCCAAAGGTTATAGTCCGGCTATCCGGACACCCCATAATCCAGGACTCCCTCAGTAGCCCCTGAACCAGGCTTCAATGATGACGAGTCCGGCGCGCAGATTGTCTTCGGCATTGCAAGGCGGGTTCCTCCTCCGAGTACTTCATAAAATATTTTGAACACGAGGATCGTGTCCGGCTCTGCAAAACAAGTTCCACATACCACCGTTGAGAGAATAATATTTTCACAAATCTAATCTGCTGACGTATTCCCCAGCGTGACATCACACCACAGCCAAGCCTTTATTCGAATCGTTTTTACTGTCCCACCCAGCGTGTTTTGCATGGCAGTTTCCTTGGCATGTCTTGTCGAAGCAGAGATCGTGTCCCCTTATCCCGGGATTCTCATCAATATGGGCGTGGGTAACCCAACCATGCCATTGATTATGCCGCTTGGGGGATAAGCGAGTTTTACCAGGCTGGTGGGGACGCATAGTTTTGTTCGCCCATATAAGGGGATAAGGATCCACCTTTTCATCCACGCCTTCTTCCTCCTTTGCTCATCCATTTTCGCACAATCGAGCTCCATCGCCCAAGTCCGCATTCCCCACCTCAACCTTCTCCAACCATGTCCGGAGCGGGAGGCAAGTGGATGGTCTCCTCCGTCACGGAGGGACACATCAAGAAGCTGAGGAGAGCCGGATACTTGTCTGACGACATCGCGCACCGGCTCCCAGACGAGGGGCAGCTCATCCCATCCCCAGGCCCCATGAGAGGGTGGTGTTCCTCACCCATTTCCTCCGTGGACTACGCTTCCCTCTCCACCCATTCGTCCGGGGGCTCATGTTCTACTACGGCCTGGACTTCCACGATCTGGCCCCGAACTTCGTCCTCAATATCTCGGCGTTTATCTCATGTGCGAGGCCTGCTCTGCATCCAGCCCCACTTCAGCTTATGGCTGAAGACCTTCAATATCAAGCCAAAGGTAGTGGGCAGCCGCCAGGCGGAGTGCGGAGGCACCATGGTGGGCAAGATGCCCAACGTCCTCTGGGTCGAGGACTTCTTCGTGGAGACCATAAAGGGGTGGCAATCGGGGTGGTTCTACATCACCGAGCCGCGTGACCCTAAATGGGTCGCAGCCCCCGAGTTCCGATCCGGAATCCCTACGCGGCTCACCTCCTGGAAAGACAAGGGTCTGCCGTGGGGTAGTTCGGGAGAGCTGACCGGACTCCAAACATGCGTCAAAAACCTGGTGAGCAAGAAGCTCAAACTCGTCAACGTAGTCCAGGTCATGCTCATCCGCCGGATCCTCCCATGCCAACAACGGGCTTTCAGCTTGTGGGAGTTCGACACGGCCCAGCACCGAACTCTGAACAGGCTCTTCGACACAACATACGAAGATGCCTGGAAGGTGCTATTCAAGGGCGCCGAGGCTCCTGCTTCCGCCACCGAGGATCGCGAATTCTGTGCGCAGCGTCAAGCCAACGCGGTAAGCTGTTTTACCTCTTACAGGATATTTTTGTTTCATAGTTTGACTCTGTGCGGGATCTAAGCCCCCATGCCATGGAAAGGACTGGCAGAGGACGGCCGGACAAATCAACTGTCCGGCACCTTTGCCCGAAGACCCAGCAGACGCCCGCTTGGCGGGGCTGCTGGCTCCGGCACCTTACGTGGTGCCGGAGAAGAAGGCCATGGGAACCCAGAAGAGTTCCCAGCGCCCGGTGGAGTCGGGCTCATCGTCCGATGACTCCGAGGCGCACTCCTCCCATGAGGACGAGGAGGAGGAAAGAGAGGTTTCTTCCCTAGAAGGGGGAGAAAATAAAAGGAAGGCCGCCCCAACTGGGGAGGCCGGAGGGTCCAAGAAGGGGAGGACCCTTCCTCCGGACTACTCCACCAACGCCGACGACGGCGAAGAGGAGTGGCCGCTCAGGGCAAAGCCCCTGGCGAAGTCGTAAGTATTCGAACACCAGAGTGACTCGTGGTGTTCCTTTATTGCACAACTTCCCCTAACGCCGAATATAATTATGCAGTCCGCCCTGGGCCCGAGTCGACATATCGTCGAGCGGTTCTCTAGATTCGTCATATGTGAATAGTTTTTCACTTCCGACCGTTACCTCCCCTCGCCCTACGGACGACGCCGAGGTGTTGTCCCAAAAGGTTCCAGGCCAAGGGGAGGTGGTCCTGGAGGCGCCGCAAGGCGACCTCCCGGACTGCAGGCCCAAAGGGAGCAAAACTTCCAAGGGCTCCCAGTCCGGCCATGGGCCGGACACCGCGCCGGAACCTTTAGCGGTTCCGGACTCCGGCAGGCGGCCCCCTACTAAGAAGGGCAAGCCTACTGCGCCGGTGGCCTCCGCCCAACCGGAGGCACCGCATAACTTGCTGGAGGTGCTTAACGGCGCCTCCATCGACGAGGAGCACCGCACTATTATGAGTGCGGTGATCCAGAAGGTTCAGTCTGCCAAGAGCGGCTGACTGAAGCCTGTGCCAGCCTGTTGACAGGCTTTGAGGTGCGTAAAAAATATATGAAAATATTACCGCATAGACAGTAGCCCCTGATGCTCTGTTTGGCGTTCACAAGGAAAAGCCGAATAGAGGATCTAATAATATTCGCAGGAGTCTAACATAATTATGTCGATATGCGTATGCAGGCTTCGCCGCTGGCCTCTGCCGCACTGACTGCGGAGGTGGACACGCTGAAGCAGAACCTCGAGCGGTCCGAGCAAGAGCTCGGCCTTGCCAAGAAGCAGCTCGAGGAGAGCCAAGGTACGTAATGCCTTGTGTATGTATATAAAAGATGCAGTTGCAAAAAAAATGGCAGGATCGTTATTGGTGTCTTAGGGGCCACAACTGAGGTGGCGACCCTAAAGCAAGCGCTTTACGAGGCCGAAAAGAAGGCGGCCACGGAGCGCACTGAGCGGGAGAAACATGAGGCGCGAGTTGGCGAGGTACACAAGAGCTCCAGGCTATCGTGAAAAAACACGAGAGTTTGGAGCTTGACTCAAAGACGCGAGAGTCCGAGCTCGCAGCGGCCCTCAAAAGCGCCAAGTCTGCCAAGGCCGAAGCCCAGAAAGCCCTCCAGGAAGTTGAGGCGATGAAGAAGATAGCGGCAGGTAAGGCATTCTTTATGCAAAGCAAACACGTGAAAGTGAATTACGTGTTAGTTACCCGAGTCCGGAGCTCTCCAGGAGCATTCGCAGATCTGCCCCGTAGCGTGTCAGATGTCGCCGCCTTCTATCGGGTCGAAGAGGGGAGCTCGACGGAGAAGCTGTTCTGGTCTCAGTATGCTGAGGCCAGACACCCTGTGCCTTTGAGCGACTAGCTGAAGCAGCTGGTCGAGCTCCCTAAGGTGGCCGAGCAGGCCATGAAGGGTCTCATAGTCCGGCTATGGCCTGAGGAGGCCATGCCTGGGAGCTACTCCGGGCTGGTGAGGCGGTTGGTGGATGCCTGTCCACGGCTTGAAGTCATCAAGCGCTCCGTCTGCATCGAGGGTGCCCGTAGGGCGCTTGCCCGTGCTAAAGTGCACTGGGGCAAGATGGATGCTGAGAAGCTTGTGAAGGACGGGCCACCGCAGGGCAAGGAGCATCGCCACCCCGAGATGTATTATGAGGGCGTCCTGAAGGGTGCCCGCCTTGTGGCGGATGAATGTTCCAAGGATGTAATATTTGAGTGAACTTGTTCGTTTTATCCTGTGCGCTGAAAACTTGTTCATATGCGCTATGCAACGCTTGTTTTAATTTAAAATATTACCTTCTATGCGTCCGTTTATCAAATTTGAGAGATGGCGAGTCGTCGGCTTCTGCCCCCATGCCACTAGTGCTGGGGTGTTCGGGATAAACCTGAGCACTCTTTTTCCCATTCTTGGGTCCTCCGAGGGAGGTGCTCAGCACAACGAACAAGGCAATCAGACTACAATGCGTTATCACTCTCACTTAGCCAGAGAATTCTATAATTTTAAATTTCGGGGAAGCCCCTAGTTTTGGGAAGACCGAGTTCGGGGCGCTATACACGCCTAGGCCGGACATAGCCGACTCCTCACTCTAAGTGGCATAAGTCTTGAGGGACTTGAAACCTCTCGAATCAGTGACCAGCTCTCACCTTATCATGACAGTCAGTTTTAGCTTTCTCTACTGAGGTGCTTAGCCCAGCTTAACCGGGGCACAATCGCAGTAGTTCTCCCAGTGCTACCTTAGCCGATATAGCGGAACATAAGGTACCAAAACATGGGAGCCGGGCAAAACCAACTATTGACCAAAGACATGATTCGGAGCTGTTGCATATAATGCTATAAGTTCGGAGGGCCGCACTTGTGAAAGTGTTCGGACTTCTCACGCCATATTATGGGGTGCTTGAGCCCCTGGCGTATTGGCCGTACCAAAGTGTACGGGTGCTAGATGTCATAACTGAACATGTATATGAGAAAAGGAATGAATAGAGGATGCAATAATAAGCTAAAGCTAAGCATTGTTTATTCGAAAAGGCTGCGGTAAAAGCAGAACGATACAAATAGTGCGATAAGCAAGAGATGGGACTATTTGACATGTCTCCCTCCAGGGGCGAGCTACCGTACGGTATGTAAGACAGGTATTTTGCTTGTTATAGAGACCACCTGGGAATTCGACGTAGCTTTCTGCCTCCTTGGTTGTTGCATCGTGTGTACGGTGATTGCACTGCCGGAAAGGCCTTCCAGAGAGTGGAGTCCTGAAAGTAAGAAAAAATGACAAAATCGGGAGCTCCTAGTGCGGTTGAGCCGCATTTTGGGCGTGCCGTGGTCGTGCCCCTCCCCCTGCGCCCATGGTAGTTCCAGAGCGTAATTATGTACGCGTAGTACTAGTTTCGTAGTTTCGCGAGGGCTGGGGTTGGGGCCGCATTGCTACGCTTGCTCGGAACATGCCAGGCGGTCTTGTTGTAGGTTATTCCGGGCGCGCTTGATGGTGTCCGGACATTTAATAGCCGGACTGGAGAATTGCCTTGAGAGGCTGCTTTGTACTTCCGCTGCGAGGGCCGCCGTATGCTCCTCCGTTTGGAGAGAGCATTTGGTGTTTCCATTGACCGTAATGACTCCTCGAGGTCCTGGCATCTTGAGCTTGAGGTATGCGTAGTGCGGCACCGCATTGATCTTTGCAAATGCGGTTCGTCCGAGCAGTGCATGATAGCCACTGCGAAACGGGACTATGTCGAAGATTAACTCTTCACTTCGGAAATTATCCGGGGATCCGAAGACCACTTCAAGTGTAACTGAGCCTGTGCAGTTGGCCTCTACTCCTGGTATGACGCCCTTGAAGGTCGTTTTTGTGGGTTTAATCCTTGAGGGGTCTATGCCCATTTTCCACACTGTATCTTGATAAAGCAGGTTCAGGCTGCTGCCGCCGTCCGTAAGGACTCGAGTGAGGTGGATTCCGTCAATGATTGGGTCTAGAACCAATGCGGCGAATCCGCCATGGCGGATGCTAGTGGGGTGGTCCCTTCAATCGAAAGTGATCGGGCAGGAGGACCATGGGTTGAACTTTGGGGCGACTGGCTCCAACGCGTATACATCCCTTAGCGCACGCTTCCGCTCCCTTTTGGGGATGTGGGTTGCGTATATCATGTTCACCATCCGCACTTGTGGGGGGAAGCCCTTTTGTCCACTATTGGTCGACGGTCGTGGCTGCTCCTCGTTGTCGCTGTGTAGCCCCTTGTCTCTGTTTTGGCATTTAATTTGCCGGCCTGCTTGAACACCCAACAATCCCTGTTGGTGTGATTGGCTGGTTTTCGGGGGTGCCATGTATCTGGCACGAGCGATCGAGTATACGGTCCAAACTGGACGGGCCAGGAGTGTTTCTTTTGAATGGCTTTTTCCGCTGACCGGGTTTAGAGCCTCTGAATTTGGCATTAACTGCCGTATCCTCAGCACTTTCACTGTTAATGTGGCGCTTGTGCTTGTTGCGACGTGACCTGCCATTGTTGTCCTTGGTATCCGAATTACTAGGGCTCTTGGTCATGTTATTGCTACGAGCCAGCCAGCTGTCTTCTCCCGCACAAAAGCGGGTCATGAGTGTCGTGAGGGCTGCCATAGATTTCGGCTTTTCCTGTCCAAGGTGCCGGGCAAGCCACTCGTCATGGATGTTATGCTTGAAGGCTGCTAGGGCCTCTGCGTCCGGACAGTCGACGATTTGATTTTTCTTGGTTAGGAACCGTGTCCAGAATTGTCTGGCAGATTCTTCTGGCTGCTGAATTATGTGGCTCAGGTCACCGGCGTCTGGTGGTCGCACATATGTGCCCTGGAAATTGTCAAGGAATGCGGCTTCCAGGTCTTCCCAACAGCCAATTGACTCTGCTGGCAAGCTGTTAAGCCAATGCCGAGCTGGTCCTTTAAGCTTGAGTGGGAGGTATTTGATGGCGTGTAGATCATCGCCATGGGCCATGTGGGTTTGAAGGAGATAGTCCTCGATCCATACCGCAGGATATGTTGTGCCATCGTATGATTCAATGTTCACGGTTTTGAAACCCTCTGGGATTTGATGATCCATTACTTCATCTGTGAAGCATAGTGGGTGTGCGGCACCTCTGTACTGGGCTATATCACGACGTAGCTCAGATGAGCTGTGTCTGCTGTGTTCGGCCCGGCCGATTTTACTGTATCCGGCGTGACGGTTATCGTCTCATGTCATGGGGCGCCCGCGCGATCCGTAGATCGATCTTATTTGCCTTGCCTCATCCTCCAACATATCTCGCAGGTCTAGCGCATTTCCCCGTGCCTTGGTATTTTTTGAGCGACACCGGGGTGCGGCTTGAGTGGAGGGCCGGGAGGCCTCTCTGTCACGGCCGCGAGGTGGCCGGTCAGCCGCATCATGCGATGGTTATGTAGGTTTAAGTGCTTCCTCCTCTAATCGGGGTAGCAACCTGCGCTTTGGGTAGCTCTTGGAGAGGCGTTTGAGTTCGTACTCCTCGGCCGCTAGGACTTCAGTCCATCTATCGGCTAGCAAGTCTTGATCAGCTCTAAGCTGTTGTTGTTTTTTCTTAAGGCTATTCGCCGTGGCCATAAGCCTGCGCTTGAAGCGCTCTTGTTCGACGGGATCCTCAGGCACGACAAATTCGTCGTCGCCGAGGCTTGCCTCGTCTTCGGAGGGAGGCATGTAATTATCATCCTCTTCCTCTCTGTCTGCCGCTCTCTCAGGGGGCTGGCTTCTCCATCCTCCTGCGCTGAATCTTGCTGGAGGGATTTGTCTTCAGCACTGTCCGGGGTGTTATTATCTCCCGTGCCGGTATCACCGTTTTTGTTTTGGCGGGACTTAGAGCGGCGCCGCTGACGCCGGCGCTTAGGTTGCTTCTTGGAGGGGTCATCCCCCACTGTTCCGTTGCCATTGCCTTCTTTGGGTGTATCCACCATATATATGTCATATGACGAGGTGGCTTTCCATTAACCTATAGGCGCTGGTTCCTGTTCGTCTCCTACATCGTCGTCCATACCGTCGATGTCTTCGGAGTCGAAGTCTAGCATGTCGGTTAAATCATCGACAGTGGCTACGAAGTGGGTGGTTGGTGGGCGTCAAATTTCTTCATCGTCCGCATCCCAATACTGCCGGTCATAATCCGGCCAGGACTCTCCTGACAAAGAGACAGACCTTAGTGAATTCAGAATGTTGCCGAAGGGCAAGTGCTGAAAGATATCCGCGGCGGTGAATTCCCTGACCGGCGCCCAATCGGATTCGATTGGCAGGGGCGCGGAGGGTTCGTAGTTCGCAGAAGAGTCTGGCACCTTGGAGTCACAGGCTTCGCAGAGGATAAGGCCGGTGTTCGGCTCAATCGCCGTTGAGACTGCAGCCCCCATGGCGGGGTCTAGCCACCCGCCCTCGGTTGGCGCAGTTGGCTCCGAGCTAAAGGTCGGAGCAGATGCGGGTGCGGCCTCCTGGACACTGTTGAGCGGTAGAGTTAAGTCATGCCCATCGTGACAGTGCGGCGCGCTCGGCTGTGGCTCGAATCCGTCGAAGATCAAGTCTCCGCGGATGTCGGTCGTGTAATTCAAACTTCCAAATCTGACCTGATGGCCAGGGGTGTAGCTTTCAATCTGCTCCAGATGGCCAAGCGAATTAGCCCCGCAGTGCAAAGCCGCCGAATACGAAGATCTGTCCGGGGAGAAAAGTCTCACCCTGGACCGCATCGTTGTTGATGATCGGAGGAGCCATCGGGCATAAAGATGACGACGCAGAGAAACTCTCAATGAAAGCACCAATGTCGGTGTCAAAACCGGCGGATCTCGGGTAGGGGGTCCCGAACTGTGCGTCTAGGCGGATGGTAATAGGAGACGAGGGACACAATGTTTTTACCCAGGTTCGGGCCCTCTTGATGGAGGTAAAACCCTACTCCTGCTTGATTAATATTGATGATATGGGTAGTACAAGAGTAGATCTACCACGGGATCAGAGAGGCTAAACCATAGAAGCTAGCCTATGGTATGATTGTTGTTCTGTCCTACGGACTAAACCCTCCGGTTTATATAGACACCGGAGGGGGCTAGGGTTACACAGAGTCGGTTACAATGGGAGGAGATCTACATATCCGTATTGCCAAGCTTGCCTTCCACGCCAAGGAAAGTCCCATCCGGACACAGGACGAAGTCTTCAATCTTATATCTTCATAGTCCAAGAGTCCGGCCAAAGGTTATAGTCCGGCTATCCGGATACCCCCTAATGCAGTACTCCCTCACCACCCAAGACACCTAGGAGGCACCCTAGATGGCAAGGTAACTTTCCTCGGATGTGCTAGACGGCTACCTTGAATAGCACCTTCCAGGCATCTTCGTACGTTGTGTCGAAGAGCCTACTCAGAGTTTGGTGCTCGGCCGGATTGAACTCCCACAAGCTGAAAGCCCGTTGTTGGCACGGCAGGATCTGGCGGATGAGCATGACCTGGACTACGTTGACAAGCTTGAGCTTCTTGCTCACCAGGTTTTGGAGGCATGTTTGGAGTCCGGTCAGCTCTCCTTTTTTACCCCACGGTAGACCCTTCTCTTTCCAAGAAGTGAGCCGCGTAGGGATTCTAGATCGGAACTCGGGGCCTGCGACCCATGCAGGATCGCGCGGCTCGGTGATGTAGAACCACCCCGATTGCCACCCCTTTATGGTCTCCATGAAGGAGCCCTCGAGCCATAGGACGTTGGGCATCTTACCCACCATGGCGCCTCCGCACTCCGCTTGGCGGCCGCCCACTACCTTCGGCTTGACATTGAAGGTCTTCAGCCATAAGCCGATGTGGTGCTGGATGCAGAGGAAGGCCTCACACACGACGATGAACGCCGAGATGTTGAGGATGAAGTTCGGGGCCAGATCGTGGAAGTCCAGGCCGTAGTAGAACATGAGCCCCCGGACAAATGGGTGGAGAGGGAACCCTAGTCCGCGGAGGAAATGGGTGAGGAACACCACCCTCTCATGGGGCCTGGGGGTGGGGATGAGCTGCCCCTCGTCTGGGAGCCGGTGCGCGATGTCGTCAGACAAGTATCTGGATTTCCTCAGTTTCTTGATGTTCCCCTCCGTGGCAGAGGAGACCATCCACTTGCCTCCCGCTCCGGACATGGCTGGAGAAGGTTGAGGTGAGGAATGCGGACTTGGGCGCTGGAGCTCGAGTGCGCGAGAATGGATGAGCTAAGGAGGAAGAAGGCGTGGGTGAAAAGGTGGATCCTTATCCCCTTATATGGGCGGACGAAACTACGTGTCCCCAACCGCCTGGTAAAACTCGCTTATCTCCCAAGCGCCGTAATCAATGGCACGGTTAGGTTACCCACGCCCGTATTGATGAGAATCTCGGAATAAGGGGACACGATCTCTGCTTCGACAAGACGTGCCAAGGAAACCGCCTCGCTAAACGCGCTGAGGTGGGACAGTAAAACGACTCGAATAAAGGCTTGGCCGTGGTGTGATGTCACGCTACCGAATACGTCAGCAGATTAGATTTGTGTAAATACTATTCTCTCTATGGTAGTATGTGGAACTTATTTTGCAGAGCCGGACACTATCCTGGTGTTCAAAATCTTCTATGAAGTATTCGGAGGAGGAACCCGCCTTGCAATGCCGAAGACAATCTGCGCACCGGACTCGTCGTCATTGAAGCCTGGTTCAGGGGCTACTGAGGGAGTCCTGGATTAGCGGGTGTCCGGATAGCCGGACAATAACCTTTTGCCGGACTCTTGGACTATGAAGACACAAGATTGAAGACTTCGTCCCGTGTCCGGATGGGACTTTCCTTGGCGTGGAAGACAAGCTTGGAAATACGGATATGTAGATCTCCTCCCATTGTAACCGACTCTATGTAACCCTATACCTCTCCGTTGTCTATATAAACCGGAGGGTTTTAGTCCATAGGACGAACAACAATCATACCATAGGCTAGATTCCAGGTTTAGCCTCTCTGATTTCATGGTAGATCCACTCTTGTACTACCCATATCATCAATATTAATCAAGCAAGAGTAGGGTTTTACCTCCATCGAGAGGGCCCGAACCTGGGTAAAAACATTGTGTCCCTTGTCTCCTGTTACCATCCGCCTAGACGCACAGTTCGGGACCCCCTACCCGAGCTCCGCCGGTTTTGACACTGACATCGACCCCTCCACCAAATAAGCGTCGGCCTAAGCCATGGTGCATGCAGTATAGCCAGGACGTCAAGGAGCATTTGGCAGCGAAGAAGCAAATCACGGTTGCACGCGTGGATGACACTACAAAAAAATACACTTCCGTGATGATACGTGTTTGTCACAGTAGGTCGCGTTTTTTTGTCATGCATGTACATCCATGACAAATTTATGACAGAATCAAGATAGTCATACCTGTGCTGTTGTAGAAGTGTTCCATGACATTACCGAAATTATCATCACGGAAGTGTCCACTTCCATGACGATAAATCGCGCGTCACAGAAGTGCTTTCGTCAAGGGTGACCAACACGTGGCATGCACCGTAACGGAACACCATTAAGCTATCGGGTCGGGTTTTGGATCCGATAACCCATTAACAGCCCCGACCAATGGGAAATTTCCACGTGTAAAATTCTTATTGGCCGGACGAAACACATGTCAGCTCATCAGTGGGTAGGATAGGCGCCTATGATACGTCGACACGTGACACGGCCCAACAGAGGCCCATTCCTGTGAAAAGGCCGGTCCGTTTGACTTGGTCAAAAGCTGGCGGGCCGGCCGATGGAAAGCCTGCTAACGGCCTGTTCGCATATAGCCCATTTACAGCCCGCTAACCCAAGGCCCGTTACGCCCTATTTGAATTAGGCCCAGTAGCGTCATCTGGTGTCAGGACCCCAATTATAAGCCACATCGATCCAGCATGTAACACATCATATCACTTTGCGGCCTCACGCACGGTACTCCCACGGGTGCCACCTTACCTGGCCCGGGACCGTTTGCGCCTTTTGGCTCACGTATATGATAGTGTCGCTAGCATCCATATGACAGAGAACCCGGGCCGACATGGCTAGTCGTGAACCCAAGGCGGCACTAACCCATGAGGACAGGCATACATGAATCACATCGAGCATGTCGGTCAACAACGTATAAATCCGGGCTGTAGCACTGGGCTAACAGGACTCCGGTAACCTGGGCTGTAGCAGGCTAGGCAGGACTCCGGATAACACCGCGTGACATTTCCCCGAAGGGACAGGCACAGGAACGACGAGAATCACATGCCGGCCAGTCAAGTGTTCCGAGCAGTAGTGCTGGGCTAGCAGGACTCTGGTGAACCGGGCTGTAGCAGACTACTATGGCTCAAGGAGGCACTTAGACTACATTTCCTCATATGATAGGCTGCCAAGGATAAACAACTAGATAGTCGGATCCCACACATAGCATGCATTTCAATCATACACACAATATGCTCGATATGTGTAAATACAACATGGCATCACAACATAACTCTACGACTCAAAGTATTTATTCATTAGGCTCCGAGGAGCGAGATATTACAAACATGGGTCTCATGACCCAACATTCAGAGCATACAAGTCAAAGCACATGCGGAAGCTTAACATGTCTGAGTACAGACATCTACAAATGAAAAAGGCTGAGAAGCCTGACTATCTACCAGATCCTGCCGAGGGCACAAGATCGTAGCTGAGGTATCAAGCTAAACGTCGAAGTCCACACGGAACTACTAGCGAGACTGACGTCTCTCTGCAAAAACATAAAATAGGCAAACGTGAGTACAAATGTACCCAGCAAGACTTACATCAGAACTAGCTACATATGCATCAGTATCAATAAGGGGGTTGTGGAGTTTGACTGCAGCAAGCCAGCTTTGACTCGGTGGCTATCCTGAACTACGACTGGAAGCAACTCTTTTGCGGTGGCGCACACGAGTCCACATATTCACCATATCAATACACCACTATGGATCCACTTTCGTCTCCCTACGAGAAGGCCATCCATAGCACTCACGCTTATCTTGCCCATTTTAGAGTATCCACTTCCACTTGTCTATGAACTGTTATAGGCAACCCAGAAGTCCATTACCGTGGACACGGCTATTCGAATAGATGATGTTAACCCTGCAGGGGTGTACTTCTTCACACACGCTCTCACCACTTATCGCCGTTTACACGACACGTACTCGGCAGCCTTGAAGCGGAAGCCCAGCGAGGGTGTCGGCCACGGCCTACCTAAACACTGAAGTCTCTAGTCCAGGTTTATCGCCTATTCAGGTTCCATCCGCAGGGAGTCCGGCCGAGGTTTCCACATACGGCCCCGAACGATGTGTGCAGGGTTCCCGAGACACCAAACGGGCGCCCGGTACACCGTGCCACGTGCCTACCGCAACACAGCCCACCCCTATGGTCAGCACTGCGTGCGGCCCCCAGCATACTACAAACACCAGAAACTACTTGCAACTCCTGGACAAAGGACAAGGGTGATTAAGAAGCCGAGAGGGTCCATTGGTTTCGGGCCCAATGCGTGGTAGTAACTGTTTCATGGATCACAAACACAGAACTCAGTTCCTGAGGACGGCTTCAATGAGACAACCCATCATGTACTCCTACATGGCCTCTCACCGCTACCTTTACCAAATCGTGTTCACACACTTAGCTCACACACAGTAGGACATTTTCATCACCATTCCAATTCATTCCCGATGAATCAGACCTGACTCAACTCTGACTAGTAGCAGGCATGACAAACAAGCATGAATGAGTAGGCACATCAGGGCTCAAACAACTCCTACTCATACTAGTGGGTTTCATCTATTTACTGTCGCAATGATAGGTCATGCAAAGGATAAAGGGGTTCAGCTACCGCAGCAAGTAATAGATGAATCGTTGTTGTCCTAATGCAGTAAAAGAGAGCAGGAGCGAGAGAGTGGTATTGTATCGGAATGAACAAGGGGGTTTTGCTTGCCTGGCACTTCTGAAGATAATATAGTTCTTCATCGGTGTCATCGAACTCATCGTCGAAACCACGTCTATCGAGAGGGGGCAATACCGACAAACAAGGAAGAAACACAATCAATGCCATGCAACAATATGATGCATGAATGTGACATGGCAATATGTTGTTGATTGGCCTGATGCAACTAGCAACAATTTAAATGGAATTGGTTTGAACACTAGGTTCAAATTCAAACTCCATATGCTTTCTTAAATGCCATTTAATTGAATTGCCCTAAACAGCAACTTTAAGTTGTTCCAACATGCATGAAAATGATACAGATGGATAGATTGCATTTTTCAGATCATTTTTCATATATAAATTGTTTCATTCTGAGCTACGGTTGAATTTCTATGATTTTTGGAAGTTTAGGCAATTTTCTGGATTTTCCTGATTAAGAATAAATCCAGAAAATGTAATATTGCGTTAGCACTGCGTCATTGTGACGTCAGCTGTTCAACTGGGCGGCTCCAGGTCAACCCGACCGGGAGGGCCCACTCGTTAGTAGTTAGTTAACTAACTAAGGTCAGTTAGTGTTAAACTAATGCTAATCCTAGTTTGGTTAGTGGCCTGGGGCCCACACGTCAGTGACCCAGGGGGTCAACTGGGCCCACCCGGGGTCAATGGTCAGCAGGTCAAACCTGCCGGCGTCGAGTCACGGGCGAGGCCGAGACGGCGGAGAGCGTCGGAAATCGCCCACAGGCGACGGTTTTGGGCGTGGGAAGGCTCTACGAGGAGCTGATGCTCGCGCGCATCCAACGGTGGCAGGGGGAGGGCGCGAGGTGGCCGGAGTTGGGCATGGCGACGACCTCGGCGGTGGCCGGAGCTCGGGTGAGCTCGGGATCGAGGACACAACATGCAGAAGGACGGAGTGAGCTCGGGATCGAGGCCACAACACGCTAGGGAGACGCTACGCGAGGCGGCGGTCACATTAGGCACGCTGGGGTGACCATTTGGTCACCGGAGCTGCGTCGGCGACGAGCTCAGGCGGCGGCGGTTACGGTCGTCATGGGGGCGACGACTACGGCTCGAAATCAAAGGGAAGGAAGGAGGGGATCCATGCAGGAGCTCACAGCGGTTCGTTCAGTGGCCTCGGCGGGCTTGGGGAAGCGCCGGAGCGGGCGCACGGCCGCCGGCAATCTCAGTGACCCGCGGTCGAAGAAGACAGCGGTGAGGCGTTCGGCGGCATCTGGCGTCGCTTGGATTGGCGAGGAGGTCGAGGACGAGGTAGCCGAGCTACTGGGCATGACAAGGGGTCGAGGGGGAGGCTCTGGGTGCGGCAACGGCGAGTGGTGGCGACGAGCTCCGCTCGGGCTGCGTGGGAGAGAGAGCAGAGAAGGGGGAAGGGGTCTAGAGAGAGTGAGAGGGTCGGGGGGTTGCGTGGCGTCGCGGAAGACGTCGAGGGCGACGAGGAGGCGGCGGGAAGCAGGAGGTGGCCGAGGCGGGTGGCCACGCGCGAGGGGCACACGCCCGGCGTCCTTCTGTCCCAAGGAAGGGGACGATTGGCAAGGTGGGGGTGGGCTGGGCCTCTGCTGGGCTGCCAGGTAAGCCCAGGTGAGGTTCCTCTCTCTCTTTTATTTCTGTTACAGTTTTTTATTTTCTGTAATTTCTTTGATTTGATTTGAAGCATCAAATCATTTAGAACTTTCTGTAAATTTTTATGTGAGCTCAGGAAACTTGCCCAAGGCCACATGCAAACTTACAAAAATTATTTGAACTTTATCTCTTATATAACAAGAATAAGTCCAGCTCAAATATGTTATTAATTTAATTCAAAGGCCCAAAATAAATATTTTAAAGCCTCCAAAAATATTGGTTTGAATTTTATTCTTGACAATATTTTTCAAGGTTTAACAGGAACATTTTCTTGGGCTTCTTTGATGAGATTTAAATGTTGGTTATTTTAGAGGTTTTCTAAGGCTTGGAAAATTCCTCAATTCAAATTTCTATTGAATTTAAACATGATGCAGCAACCAAGCTAGTCCAAGGCCAGGGTAAAGCTAGGGATGTGACAACTCACCCCCACTAAACAAGAATCTCGTCCCGAGATTCAAGACGTGAGGTAAGAAGACAGAGGGGTCGCAAGCTATCACAATCTTCTCGATTCAACTGCCCTTCTCGAAGAGGTATTTTCATGGCATCATTTTGATCTTGACGTCCTCGCTTTTGAGGTCTTCATCCAACACGATGGCGACATAAAGAAACTCTATAGGAAACGATCTCCTCGAGGATCGAGCATTCAAGATCAACTCGTGGAATGAGATGTTGGAACATCTCGAGTTGGGACACATAACACATCGAGAGGGATGGAAGAACAAACAACGAGGTTTGATTTGGTGGGCAACAATTCCACGCTTAGAGAGATGGTGCATGGTGTCAAGGTGGCGAGGAAATAATTGCCATGATTCCATAACGGGGCACCTTGGGAAAGGTGACTCATAGAACTTTTCCCTTAAGTGGCAAAAAGAATTACTTTTGATATGGAGATCATTGGAACTCTGCTTAGCAGCCTAAGGCAATTTACAAACGATCATTTGATGGCGTTCGAAAGAGTGGCATACTCAAACTAAAGTGGATGATGTGGACTACCTTGTTGAAGACAACGCAATGGATAACTTTTCTTGCGCGTGCTCTCAAGAACTTGAGCATTTCCATATTCATCACGGTTCTACCAACATCCATGTCGAGGATCCTGGCAACACATCTTACTACCTTGTCAAATAGTGATGGATAATGCAGATGCATAGAAAGACAACACTTTCTCAGATTTTTCCTTAGCAATGCCAAAGAAGCAAATCTGGATGATCGACCGAGAGACATTTAGCACTCCGCTTCTAATGTTCTCCTTGATGTTCTAGATACCATTGTCATGCTTAAAAACTCAACATGGCCATCAAGTAAAGGTCGGACTTCGAGAGCACAAGAATCCATAAGGAAAACTACGGAAGCAAATCCAACGAAATCCTTATGGGGAGGTGTCCAACTTTCTCAATCAAGATACTACAATAATAGGTCTTCCAGCTGGGTGTGCTGGCCACGACATCCACCTACCGGGTTATAGAGAGACCATTAGTATAGTTCTTGGGAAAACATGTTGGAAATATGCCCTAGAGGCAATAATAAAAGCATTATTATTATATTTCCTTATTCATGATAATTGTCTTTATTCGTGCTATAATTGTGTTATCCGGAAATCGTAATACATGTGTGAATAACAGACAACAACGTGTCCCTAGTAAGCCTCTAGTTGACTAGCTCGTTGATCAATAGATAGTCATGGTTTCCTGACTATGGGCATTGGATGTCAATGATAACGAGATCACATCATTAGGAGAATGATGTGATGGACGAGACCCAATCCTAAACATAGCATAAGATCGCATAGTTCCTTTGCTAGAGTTTTCCAATGTCAAGTATCCTTTCCTTAGACCATGAGATCGTGTAACTCCCGGATACCGTAGGAGTGCTTTGGGTGTGCCAAACGTCACAACGTAACTGGGTGACTATAAAGGTATACTACGGGTATCTCTGAAAGTGTTTGTTGGGTTGACACGGATCGAGACTGGGATTTGTCACTCCGCTTGACGGAGAGGTATCATCGGGCCCTCTCGGTAATGCATCATCATAATGAGCTCAATGTGATCAAAGTGTTTGATCACGGGATCATGCATTACGGTACGAGAAAAGTGACTTGCCGGTAACGATATTGAACGAGGTATTGGGATACCGACGATTGAATCTCGGGCAAGTAAAATACCGATTGACAAAGGGAATCATATACGGGATTAATTGAATCCTCGACATCGTGGTTCATCCGATGAGATCATCGTGGAGCATGTGGGATCCAACATGGGTATCCAGATCCCGCTGTTGGTTATTGCCCGAGAGCCGTCTCGGTCATGTCTGCATGTCTCCCGAACCCGTAGGGTCTACACACTTAAGGTTCGGTAATGCTAGGGTTGTGAAGATATGTATATGCAGTAACCCGAATGTTGTTCGGAGTCCCGGATGAGATCCCGGACGTCACGAGGAGTTTCGTAATGGTCCGGAGGTAAAGAATTATATATAGAAAGTGTTGTTTTGGCCATCGGGACAAGTTTCGGGGTTATCGGTATTGTACCGGGACCACCGGAGGGTCCCGGGGGGTCCACCGGGTGGGGCCACCTGCCTCGGGGGGCCACATGGGCTCTAGGGGTGCGCCTTGGCCTCCATGGGCCAAAGGGAACCAGCCCCTAGAGGCCCATGCGCCTAGAGGGTGGGAAACCCTAAAGAGGGGGCGCCCCCTTGCTTGGGGGGCAAGTCCCACCCTTGGCCGCCGCCCCCCTAGGAGATTGCATCTCCTAGGGACGGCGCCCCCCCCTAGGGGGCTATATAAAGGGGGGGAGGGGAGGGGGGCAGAGCACCCTTGCTCCTGGCGCCTCCCTCTCCCTCTCCAACATCTCCTCCTCCTTCGTAGAGCTCGGCGAAGCCCTGCCGGAGTACTGCAGCTCCACCATCACCACGCCGTCGTGCTGCTGCTGGAGCCATCTTCCCCAACCTCTCCTTTGCCTTGCTGGATCAAGAAGAAGGAGACGTTACGCTGACCGTACGTGTGTTGAACGCGAAGGTGCCGTCCTTTCGGTGCTAGGATCTCCGGTGATTTGGATCACGTCGTGTACGACTACGTCATCCCCGTTCGTTGAACGCTTCCGCTCGCGATCTACAAAGTGGTATGTAGATGCAATCTATCTCCCATGACTCGTTGCTAGATGAACTCATAGATGGATCTTGGTGAAACCGTAGGAAATTTTTTGTTTTCTGCAATGTTCCCCAATAGTGGCATCATGAGCTAGGTCTATGCGTAGTTCTTCTTGCGCGAGTAGAACACAATTTGTTGTGGGCGTAGATTTGTCAACTTTTCTTGCCGCTACTAGTCTTATATTGCTTCAGCGGTATTGTGGGATGAAGCGGCCCGGACCAACCTTACACGTACTCTTACGTGAGACCGGTTCCACCGACTAACATGCACTAGTTGCATAAGGTGGCTGGCGGGTGTCTGTCTCTCCCACTTTAGTTGGAGCGGATTCGATGAAAAGGGTCCTTATGAAGGATAAATAGAAGTTGACAAATCAAGTTGTGGCTTTCACGTAGGTAAGAAAACGTTCTTGCTAGAACCCTAATTCAGCCACGTAAAACTTGCAACAACAATTAGAGGACGTCTAACTTGTTTTTGCAGCAAGTGCTTTGTGATATGATATGGCCAAAGTTGTGATGAATGATGAATGATCTATATGTGATGTATGAGATGTTCATGCTATTGTAATAGGAATCACGACTTGCATGTCGATGAGTATGACAACCGGCAGGAGCCATAGGAGTTGTCTTTATTTTTTGTATGACCTGCGTGTCATTGAGAAACGCCATGTAAATTACTTTACTTTATTGCTAAACGCGTTAGCCATAGTAGTAGAAGTAATAGTTGGCGAGCAACTTCATGGAGACACGATGATGGAGATCATGATGATGGAGATCATGGTGTCAAGCCGGTGACAAGATGATCATGGAGCCCCAAGATGGAGATCAAAGGAGCTATGTGATATTGGCCATATCATGTCACGTTTATTATTTGATTGCATGTGATGTTTATCATGTTTTGCATCTTGTTTACTTAGAACGACGGTAGTAAATAAGATGATCCCTCATAATAATTTCAAGAAGTGTTCCCCCTAACTGTGCACCGTTGCGACAGTTCGTTGTTTCGAAGCACCATGTGATGATCGGGTGTGATTGATTCTAACGTTCACATACAACGGGTGTAAGACAGATTTACACATGCAAACAGTTAGGTTGACGTGATGAGCCTAGCATGTACAGACATGGCCTCGGAACACAGAAGACCGAAAGGTCGAGCATGAGTCGTATAGAAGATACGATCAACATGTAGATGTTCGCCAATGTTGACTAGTCCGTCTCACGTGATGATCGGACACGGCCTAGTTGACTTGGATCATTTAATACTTAGATGACTAGAAGAGGGATGTCTATCTAAGTGGGAGTTCATTAAATAATTTGATTAAATGAACTTTATTATCATGAATTTAGTCTAAAATATTTACAATATGTCTTGTAGATCAAATGGTCAACGTAGTCCTCAACTTCAATGCGTTCCTAGAGAAAACCAAGCTGAAAGACGTTGGCAGCAACTATACGGACTGGGTCCGGAACCTGAGGATCATCCTCATAGCTGCCAAGAAAGATTATGTCCTACGAGCACCGCTGGGTGACGCACCTGTTCTCCCTGCAGAACAAGACGTTATGAACGCTTGGCAGTCACGTTCCGATGATTACTCCCTCGTTCAGTGCGGCATGCTTTACAGCTTAGAGCCGGGGCTCCAAAAGCGTTTTGAGAGACATGGAGCATTTGAGATGTTCGAAGAGCTGAAAATGGTTTTCCAACCTCATGCCCGGGTCGAGAGATATGAAGTCTCCGACAAATTCTTTAGCTGTAAGATGGAGGAAAATAGCTCTGTCAGTGAACACATACTCAAGATGTCTGGGTTGCACAAGCGCTTGACTCAACTGGAAGTTAATCTCCCGGATGAAGCGGTCATTGACAGAATCCTCCAGTCGCTTCCACCTAGCTACAAGAGCTTTGTGATGAACTACAATATGCAGGGGATGGTAAAGACCATTCCTGAGGTATATGCTATGCTGAAATCAGCAGAGGTAGAAATCAAGAAGGAGCATCAAGTGTTGATGGTGAATAAAACCACTAAGTTCAAGAAGGGCAAGGGTAAAAAGAACTTCAAGAAGAACGGCAAGGAAGTCGCCGCGCCCGGTAAGCAAGTTGCCAGGAAGAAGCCAAAGAATGGACCCAAACCCGATACTGAGTGTTTTTATTGCAAGGCAAGTGGTCACTGGAAGCGGAACTGCCCCAAATACTTAGCGGACAAGAAGGCCGGCAAAACAAAAGGTATATGTGATATGCATGTAATTGATGTGTACCTTACCAGTACTCGTAGTAGCTCTTGGGTATTTGATACCGGTGCAGTTGCTCACATTTGTAACTCAAAGCAGGAGCTGCGGAATAAACGGAGACTGGCGAAGGACGAGGTGACGATGCGCGTCGGGAATGGTTCCAAGGTCGATGTGATCGCCGTCGGCACGCTACCTATACATTTACCTACGGGATTAGTTTTAAACCTCAATAATTGTTATTTAGTGCCAAGTTTGAGCATGAACATTGTGTCTGGATCTCGTTTAGTTTGAGATGGCTACTCATTTAAATCCGAGAGTAATGGTTGTTCTATTTATATGAGAGATATGTTTTATGGTCATGCTCCAATGGTTAATGGTTTATTCTTAATGAATCTCGTACGCGATGATACACATATTCATAGTGTGAATACCAAAAGAGTTAAAGTTGATAACAATAGTCCCACATATTTGTGTCACTGCCGCCTTGGTCACATAGGTGTCAAACGCATGAAGAAGCTCCATGCAGATGGACTTTTAGAGTCTCTTGATTATGAATCATTTGACACGTGCGAACCATGCCTCATGGGTAAAATGACCAAGACTCCGTTCTCAGGAACAATGGAGCGAGCAACCAACTTATTGGAAATCATACATACCGATGTGTGCGGTCCAATGAGTGTTGAGGCTCGCGGTGGCTATCGTTATGTTCTCACCCTCACTGATGACTTGAGTAGATATGGGTATATCTACTTAATGAAACACAAGTCTGAGACCTTTGAAAAGTTCAAAGAATTTCAGAGTGAGGTTGACAATCAACGTGATAGAAAGATCAAGTTTCTACGATCAGATCGTGGAGGAGAATACTAGAGTCACGATTTTGGCACACACTTAAGAAAATGTGGAATAGTTTCACAACTCACGCCGCCTGGAACACCTCAGCGTAATGGTGTGTCCGAACGTCGTAATCGCACTCTATTAGATATGGTGCGATCTATGATGTCTCTTACCGATTTACCGCTATCTTTTTGGGGCTACGCTTTAGAGACTGCCGCATTCACTTTAAATAGGGCTCCGTCGAAATACGTTGAGACGACACCGTATGAATTATGGTTTGGGAAGAAACCTAAGCTGTCGTTTCTAAAAGTTTGGGGATGCGATGCTTATGTCAAGAAACTTCAACCTGAAAAGCTCGAACCCAAGTCGGAAAAATGCGTCTTCATAGGGTACCCTAAAGAAACTGTTGGGTATACCTTCTACCTCAGATCCGAAGGCAAGATCTTTGTTGCCAAGAATGGATCCTTTCTAGAGAAAGAGTTTCTCTCGAAAGAAGTAAGTGGGAGGAAAGTAGAACTTGATGAAGTGTTACCTGTTGAACCGGAAAATGGCAAAACTCAAGAAAACGTTCCTGAGGTGCCTGCACCGACTAGAGAGGAAATTAATGATGATGATCAAGATACTTCTAATCAAGCTCCTACTGAAATTCGAAGGTCCACAAGGACATGTTCCGCACCAGAGTGGTACGGCAACCCTGTCTTGGAAATCATGTTGTTAGACAACGGTGAACCTTCGAACTATGAGGAAGCAATGCCGGGCCCGGATTCCGACAAATGGCTAGAAGCCATGAAATCCGAGATAGGATCCATGTATGAAAACGAAGTATGGACTTTGACTGACTTGCCCGTTGAGCGGCGAGCCATAGAAAATAAATGGATCTTTAAGAAGAAGACAGACGCAGATGGTAATGTGACCATCTATAAAGCTCGGCTTGTCGCTAAGGGTTATCGACAAGTTCAAGGAATTGACTACGATGAGACTTTCTCACCAGTAGCAAAGCTGAAGTCCGTCCGAATCATGTTAGCAATTGCCGCATTCTACGATTATGAAATATGGCAAATGGACGTCAAAACGGCATTCCTTAATGGTTTCCTTCAGGAAGAATTGTATATGATGCAACCGGAAGGTTTTGTCGATCCTAAGAATGCTGACAAGGTGTGCAAGCTCCAACGCTCGATTTATGGGCTGGTGCAAGCATCTCGGAGTTGGAACATTCGCTTTGATGAGATGATCAAAGCGTTTGGGTTTACACAGACTTATGGAGAAGCCTGCGTTTACAAGAAAGTGAGTGGGAGCTCTGTAGCATTTCTCATATTATATGTAGGCCACATACTTTTGATGGGAAATGATATAGAACTCTTGGACAGCATTAAGGCCTACTTGAATAAAAGTTTTTCAATGAAGGACCTTGGAGAAGCTGCTTATATATTAGGCATCAAGATCTATAGAGATAGATCAAGACGCCTCATAGGTCTTTCACAAAGCACATACCTTGACAAGATATTGAAGAAGTTCAATATGGATCAATCTAAGAAGGGGTTCTTACCTGTGTTACAAGGTGTGAAATTGAGCTCAGCTCAATGTCCGACCACGGCAGAAGATATAGAAGAGATGAGTGTCATCCCCTATGCCTCAGCCATAGGTTCTATTATGTATGCCATGTTGTGTACCAGACCTGATGTAAACCTTGCCGTAAGTTTGGTAGGAAGGTACCAAAGTAATCCCGGCAAGGAACACTGGACAACGGTCAAGAATATCCTGAAGTACCTGAAAAGGACTAAGGAAATGTTTCTCGTTTATGGAGGTGACGAAGAGCTCGTCGTAAAGGGTTACGTCGACGCTAGCTTCGACACAGATCTGGATGACTCTAAGTCACAAACCGGATACGTGTATATTTTGAATGGTGGGGCAGTAAGCTGGTGCAGTTGCAAGCAGAGCGTTGTGGCGGGATCTACATGTGAAGCGGAGTACATGGCAACCTCGTAGGCAGCACATGAAGCAATTTGGGTGAAGGAGTTCATCACCGACCTCGGAGTCATACCCAATGCGTCGGGGCCAATCAAACTCTTCTGTGACAACACTGGAGCTATTGCACTTGCCAAGGAGCCCAGGTTTCACAAGAAGACCAGGCACATCAAGCGTCGCTTCAACTCCATTCGTGAAAATGTTCAAGATGGAGACATAGAAATTTGTAAAGTGCACACGGATCTGAATGTCGCAGATCCTTTGACTAAACCTCTCCCTAAGGCAAAACATGATCAGCACCAGAACTCTATGGGTGTTCGATTCATCACAATGTAACTAGATTACTGACTCTAGTGCAAGTGGGAGACTGTTGGAAATATGCCCTAGAGGCAATAATAAAAGCATTATTATTATATTTCCTTATTCATGATAATTGTCTTTATTCGTGCTATAATTGTGTTATCCGGAAATCGTAATACATGTGTGAATAACAGACAACAACGTGTCCCTAGTAAGCCTCTAGTTGACTAGCTCGTTGATCAATAGATAGTCATGGTTTCCTGACTATGGGCATTGGATGTCAATGATAACGAGATCACATCATTAGGAGAATGATGTGATGGACGAGACCCAATCCTAAACATAGCATAAGATCGCATAGTTCGTTTGCTAGAGTTTTCCAATGTCAAGTATCCTTTACTTAGACCATGAGATCGTGTAACTCCCGGATACCGTAGGAGTGCTTTGGGTGTGCCAAACGTCACAACGTAACTGGGTGACTATAAAGGTATACTACGGGTATCTCTGAAAGTGTCTGTTGGGTTGACACAGATCGAGACTGGGATTTGTCACTCCGCTTGACGGAGAGGTATCACCGGGCCCTCTCGGTAATGCATCATCATAATGAGCTCAATGTGATCAAAGTGTTTGATCACGGGATCATGCATTACGGTACGAGAAAAGTGACTTGCCGGTAACGAGATTGAACGAGGTATTGGGATACCGACGATTGAATCTCGGGCAAGTAAAATACCGATTGACAAAGGGAATCATATACGGGATTAATTGAATCCTCGACATCGTGGTTCATCCGATGAGATCATCGTGGAGCATGTGGGATCCAACATGGGTATCCAGATCCCGCTGTTGGTTATTGCCCGAGAGCCGTCTCGGTCATGTCTGCATGTCTCCCGAACCCGTAGGGTCTACACACTTAAGGTTCGGTAATGCTAGGGTTGTGAAGATATGTATATGCAGTAACCCGAATGTTGTTCGGAGTCCCGGATGAGATCCCGGACGTCACGAGGAGTTTCGTAATGGTCCGGAGGTAAAGAATTATATATAGAAAGTGCTGTTTTGGCCATCGGGACAAGTTTCGGGGTTATCGGTATTGTACCGGGACCACCGGAGGGTCCCGGGGGGTCCACCGGGTGGGGCCACCTGCCTCGGGGGGCCACATGGGCTCTAGGGGTGCGCCTTGGCCTCCATGGGCCAAAGGGAACCAGCCCCTAGAGGCCCATGCGCCTAGAGGGGGGGAAACCCTAAAGAGGGGGGCGCCCCCTTGCTTGGGGGGCAAGTCCCACCCTTGGCCGCTGCCCCCTAGGAGATTGCATCTCCTAGGTCCGGCGCCCCCCCTAGGGGGCTATATGAAGGGGGAGGGGAGGGGGGAAGTGCACCCTTGCTCCTGGCGCCTCCCTCTCCCTCTCCAACATCTCCTGCTCCTCCGTAGAGCTCGGCGAAGCCCTGCCGGAGTACTGCAGCTCCACCATCACCACGCCGTCGTGCTGCTGCTGGAGCCATCTTCCCCAACCTCTCCTTTGCCTTGCTGGATCAAGAAGAAGGAGACGTTACGCTGACCGTACGTGTGTTGAACGCGTAGGAGCCGTCCTTTCGGTACTAGGATCTCCGGTGATTTGGATCACGTCGTGTACGACTACCTCATCCCCGTTCGTTGAACGCTTCCGCTCGCGATCTACAAAGTGGTATGTAGATGCAATCTCTCTCCCATGACTCGTTGCTAGATGAACTCATAGATGGATCTTGGTGAAACCATAGGAAAATTTTTGTTTTCTGCAACGTTCCCCAACAAAACGTTCCAATTGTTGTATCTGCCTGAGATTCAGATCCGATTGGTAATAGGATACTTCAGACTCAGCATGTCTGAAAAGAAAGTTCGCAACACAATTCGACGAGATGGCATTGCGAGATTCTCGGGAAATGAACTATGATAGTAAGCTTCAAAAATGAGCTGGTTCTGCTACACACATGTGAGCATGTTGTCCAAGACAAGAATGACCACATAGTAGTCTTATAATAAAACACTACCGGGTTCAGGTGGGGAACCATCATCGAGGATATCGAAGTCTTTACGCGCGCTACACTTCTTTTCCTTGAACAAGTCAATCAGTGGCTTTGTGTGCAAGGAATACATATGGAATGGAGATGATCAGTCTATCAAACCATAGAATACTACGCACATGCGTGACTGACTTGGGACGATTCCAAGGAAGCGAAAACAAACTTTCTCGAATTCACGGCGGCAACTTGCACCAAGTGCACATGAATTCGAGCAAGTCACTTCTTCCATCCAAGCATAAGCTTCATGAGCGGAACACGAAGGCATTGCTTACAAAGTTTTCAACACTAGGTTGATGTTCAACATGAATCATGGGGGAGACAAAATGCTGGTGATGGGCTCAACAGCAACTCATCGGAATTTCCATATCACTGGACTTCCACCATCATGTGAACACGGTGATAGCATTAGTCAGACCAAAAGATGTAATGGTGTATGCTCGAGGGATCAACCACAAGTAAGACAACATTACGAACATCGTTGGTTCTGATTTGACTTGACGATAGCCCATACTCAAGTCAAAGTTTTGACGAGGCAATAGATCCAAAAAATGATCACGAGGACCAATCGATGGAGATATCATCTCTCTTCAACACACACACACAAAAAAAAAAAAGATATCCCTTAACATGAACTAAGTCAGACAAGCTTTCATCTTCCAACTCTCCAAGTTGTTGTTTAGCTTAACCAACCAGCTCAGGGATATCCAACACGGATTCTTGGAGAAGGGGTGGTTTATAAGAAACCAACGTGATCACGAGCTCGACATAGCGGTCAGGTGACAACCAGGTAATACTTCCGAGAAGATCTTCGGAAAATCACGAACCACCGATATGTCACTAAGCACGAGAACAATCTTGCTTTTTAGGGCAAGACGATATGATCAAGAGAGTGATGGATTCACACAATCCTATCTCATTAACCGAGGAGTGCACCAGAAATAAGGACTAGGTAGCACGATCAATCTTAGGACGATGATTTAATAACCAACACGCTAAGAATGAGAATATTGTCCATTTACTACCAAGCAACGGAGTTGCTAGGAGTATTGATTTCACACATCACAATTCATTTGTCGCTATTCCGGTTACAACAACACGGAACCGAGGAATGAATAATGATGGCGAGAAGTATCACTTTATCAAGAATTCATAAGAGGGTGTGCAATTCCCATGACATTCTTGATACGAAAGAAGGTGACACTCCACGGTAGAACAGAACAAAAGCTGGATTGGCATTTTGATCTGCGGAATACAACTACTTTGACCCAATCCTAGATATGGATGAGGTACTAGAGTTTGTTTCTCCTAGTCATTCCGGAATAGAACGACTTGATGGACTCAAGAATAATAGGCATCGATGAACACGAATGCACACATACTCTTGACTCCCAATTGATAGACGAAGGTCAGAAAACAACTAAAGAGGGACAACTCAAGGAACATATAACTTTCTGAGTTGTGGATGCATAGATTAGCATGTCGAACGGGTTCAACATATTTCTTCCGGATAACCCATGCAGAAAGGAAGAACTGGCAGAATCACAATAAGAATGGAGTACTCCTCAAGAGCACCCTGGTTGTGATCTTTTGATTCAAAACGAATTTCTGCCAAGGATGGTTCATGGTATTTGTAAGAAGGAGATACCACGGACCTCGAGGGCTATCGCAAAGGTTACTAATATCCTAAAGAAACTAGCAAACACTATTGACATGAGGTAGGTAGGGTGAATCTCGGGTTCAAAACCCAGGAGTAGAATGCCTACTACTAAGTGGCATCACGGTATGCTTTCGAGAATGGTGGCCAGATCCATCACACTGGGAACACAAAACATGGACAGATTACTAGATGGTTTCATAAGACACCTAGGGTCATAATAGTAGCTCCAACATATACATCAAGGCAACGGAGTACCTCAACAGACCGATTAGTGCGCTTATTCTGACCAAAAAGGACATCAGGAACGGAGAGAAAGGATTTGCACATGCATCAGACTATTTAGAGACCTGGGATGACACGGACAGCATAACGGTTGTAAATGGTCAAAATAATTTGAGACATCCTACAAGATGGTGGCATAACCACTCAATAGCACAATATCACGGTTCTGAGGCTAGCTATGAACATACGGAAGTAATGGAAACTGAACTGAGACTTAAATCCATCAATCCTATAAGTCTACGGATTAGTAACACGTCATCCTGATAGATAGATGAGAAGGCCTAGTTCTTAAACCCCGTAGAAAGGAAGAGGATGACTCAGATCAGAGGGCATGAGGTATAAGGAGTAAAAAGAGCCTTACGTTCCCATCCACAATCAATTCCCTTATATAACTAAAGCATTTCTAGACACAACTTCGACCAGTCTGGCTTGGTAATCCTACAGGCAGTCAGGCTCTGATACCAACGCTGTCAGGACCCCGATCCTAAGCCACATTGATCCAGCATGTAACACATCATATCACTTTGCGGCCTCATGCACGGTACTCCCACGGGTGCCACCTTACCTGGCCCGGGACCGTTTGCGCCTTTTGGCTCACGTATATGATAGTATCGCTAGCATCCATATGACAGAGAACCCGAGCCGACATGGCTAGTCATGAACCCAAGGCGGCACTAACCCATGAGGACAGACATACATGAATCACATCGAGCATGTCGGTCAACAACGTATAAATCCGGGCTGTAGCACTGGGCTAACAGGACTCCGGTAACCCGGGTTGTAGCAGGCTAGGCAGGACTCCGGATAACACCGCGTGACATTTCCCCGAAGGGACAGACACAGGAACGACGAGAATCACATGCCGGCCAGTCAAGTGTTCTGAGCAGTAGTGCTGGGCTAGCAGGACTCCGGTGAACCGGGCTGTAGCAGACTACTATGGCTCAAGGAGGCACTTAGACTACATTTCCTCATATGATAGGCTGCCAAGGATAAACAACTAGATAGTCGGATCCCACACATAACAAGCATTTCAATCATACACACAATATGCTCAATATGTGTAAATACAACATGGCATCAGAACATAACTCTACGACTCAAAGTATTTATTCATTAGGCTCCGAGGAGCGAGATATTACAAACATGGGTCTCATGACCCAACATTCAGAGCATACAAGTCAAAGCTCATGCGGAAGCTTAACATGTCTGGGTACAGACATCTACAAATGAAAAATGCTGAGAAGCCTGACTATCTACCAGATCCTGCCGAGGGCACAAGATCGTAGTTGAGGTATCAAGCTAAACGTCGAAGTCCACACGGAACTACTAGCGAGACTGACGTCTCTCTGCAAAAACATAAAATAGGCAAACATGAGTACAAATGTACCCAGCAAGACTTACATCAGAACTAGCTACATATGCATCAGTATCAATAAGGGGGTGGTGGAGTTTGACTGCAGCAAGCCAGCTTTGACTCGGTGGCTATCCTGAACTATGACTGCAAGCAACTCTTTTGCGATGGCGCACACGAGTCCACATATTCACCATATCAATACACCACTATGGATCCACTTTCGTCTCCCTACGAGAAGGCCATCCATAGCACTCACGCTTATCTTGCGCATTTTAGAGTATCCACTTCCACTTGTCTGAACTGTTATAGGCAACCCAGAAGTCCATTACCGTGGACACGGCTATTCGAATAGTTGATGTTAACCCTGCAGGGGTGTACTTCTTCACACACGCTCTCACCACTTATCGTTGTTTACACGACACGTACTCGGCAACCTTCAAGCGGAAGCCCAGCGAGGGTGTCGGCCACGGCCTACCTAAACACTCAAGTCTCTAGTCCAGGTTTATCGCCTATTCAGGTTCCATCCGCAGGGAGTCCGGCCGAGGTTTCCAGATACGGCCCCGAACGATGTGTGCAGGGTTCTCGAGACACCAAACGGGCGCCCGGCACACCTTGCCACGTGCCTACCGCAACACAGCCCACCCCTATGGTCAGCACTGCATGCGGCCCCCAGCATACTACAAGCACTAGAAACTACTTGCAACTCCTGGACAAAGGACAAGGGTGATTAAGAAGCCGAGAGGGTCCATTGGTTTCGGGCCCAATGCGTGGTAGTAACTGTTTCATGGATCACAAACACAGAACTCAGTTCCTGAGGACGGCTTCAATGAGACAACCCACCATGTACTCCTACATGGCCTCTCACCGCTACCTTTACCAAATCGTGTTCACACACTTAGCTCACACACAGTAGGACATGTTCATCACCATTCCAATTCATTCCCGATGAATCAAACCTGACTCAACTCTAAGTAGTAGCAGGCATGACAAACAAGCATGAATGAGTAGGCACATCAGGTCTCAAACAACTCCTACTCATACTAGTGGGTTTCATCTATTTACTGTGGCAATGACAGGTCATGCAAAGGATAAAGGGGTTCAGCTACCGCAGCAAGTAACAGATGAATCGTTGTTGTCCTAATGCAGTAAAAGAGAGCAGGAGCGAGAGAGTGGGATTGTATCAGAATGAACAAGGGGGTTTTGCTTGCCTGGCACTTCTGAAGATAATATAGTTCTTCATCGGTGTCATCGAACTCATCGTCGAAACCACGTCTATCGAGAGGGGGCAATACCGACAAACAAGGAAGAAACACAATCAATGCCATGCAACAATATGATGCATGAATGTGACATGGCAATATGCTGTTGATTGGCCTGATGCGACTAGCAACAAGTTAAATGGAATCGGTTTGAACACTAGGTTCAAATTCAAACTCCATATGCTTTCTTAAATGCCATTTAATTGAATTGCCCTAAACAGCAACTTTAAGTTGTTCCAACATGCATGAAAATGATATAGATGGATAGATTGCATTTTTCTGATCATTTTTCATATATAAATTGTTTCATTCTGAGCTACGGTTGAATTTCTATGATTTTTGGAAGTTTAGGCAATTTTCTGGATTTTCCTGATTAAGAATAAATCCAGAAAATGAAAAATTGCGTCAGCACTGCGTCATTGTGACGTCAGCTGGTCAACTGGGTGGTTCCAGGTCAACCCGACCGGGAGGGCCCACTCGTCAGTAGTTAATTAACTAACTAAGGTTAGTTAGTGTTAAACTAATGCTAATCCTAGTTTGGTTAGTGGCCTGGGGCCCACACGTCAGTGACCCAGGGGGTCAACTGGGCCCACCCGGGGTCAACGGTCAGCAGGTCAAACCTGCCGGCGTCGATCCGCCGGCGAGGCCGAGACGGCGGAGAGCGTCGGAAATCGCCCACAGGCGACGGTTTTGGGCGTGGGAAGGCTCTACGAGGAGCTGCTGCTCGCGCGCATCCAACGGTGGCAGGGGGAGGGCGCGAGGTGGCCGGAGTTGGGCATGGCGACGACCTCGGCGGTGGCCGGAGCTCGGGATCGAGGCCACAATGTGCAGAAGGACGGGGTGTTGCGCTAGGGAGACGCTACGCGAGGCGGCGGTCACATTAGGCACGCCGGGGTGACCATTTGGTCACCGGAGCTGCGGCGGCGACGAGCTCAGGCGGCGGCGGTTACGGTCGTCAAGGGGGCGACGACTACGGCTCGAAATTGAAGGGAAGGAAGGAGGGGATCCACGCAGGAGCTCACAGCGGTTTGTTCGGTGGCCTCGGCGGGCTTGGGGAAGCGCCGGAGCGGGCGCACGGCCGCCGGCGATCTCGGCGACCCGCGGTCGAAGAAGACGGCGGTGAGGCGTTCGGCAGTGTCCGGCGTCGCTTGGATTGGCGAGGAGGTCGAGGACGAGGTAGCCAAGCTACTGGGCACGACAAGGGGTGGAGGGGGAGGCTCTGGGTGCGGCAACGACGAGTGGTGGTGACGAGCTCGGCTCGGGCTGCGCGGGAGAGAGAGCAGAGAAGGGGGAAGGGGTCCAGAGAGAGTGAGAGGGTCGGGGGGTTGCGTGGCGTCGCGGAAGACGTCCAGGGTGACGAGGAGGCGACGGGAAGCAGGAGGTGGCCGAGGCGCGTGGCCACGCGCGAGGGGCACACGCCCGGCGTCATTCTGTCCCAAGGAAGGGGACGATTGGCAAGGTGGGGGTGGGCTGGGCCTCTGCTGGGCTGCCAGGTAAGCCCAGGTGAGGTTCCTCTCTCTCTTTTATTACTGTTACAGTTTTCTATTTTCTGTAATTTCTTTGATTTGATTTGAAGCATCAAATCATTTAGAACTTTATGTAAATTTTTATGTGAGCTCAGGAAACTTGCCCAAGGCAACATGCAAACTTACAAAAATTATTTGAACTTTATCTCTTATATAAAAAGAATAAGTCCAGCTCAAATATGTTATTAATTTAATTTAAAGGCCCAAAATAAATATTTTAAAGCCTCCAAAAATATTGGTTTGAATTTTATTCTTGCCAATATTTTTCAAGGTTTAACAGGAACATTTTCTTGGGCTTCTTTGATGAGATTTAAATGTTGGTTATTTTAGAGGTTTTCTAAGGCTTGGAAAATTCCTCAATTCAAATTTCTATTGAATTTAAACATGATGCAGCAACCAAGCTAATCCAAGGCCAGGGTAAAGCTAGGGATGTGACATCTGGGCCATCCAATATGATTCCAGCCTGTTTTCACTTCTGGCCCATGTATGGACCATGACGTCTTTCGGCCCATATGAGGCCCTATGTAACTCTTGGCCTATTAACGGCTCGTGGTGAAACTGGCCCGTAATGAACAGTGTATCACTTTAGACCCATTAACAGCCGTGGTGAAACTGGCCCGTAAAGAACAGTGTGTCACTTTATACCCATTAACGACCCGTTATTCCGTTGGGCCGTTTCCAGCCCATGTTATCTTTCGGCCTTCTCAGAGCCCATTTATTCTTGGGCTATTTTCCAGCATTCCTTTACTCACAGCCCGTTACTGTCATTTTCTGCTTATGGGCCAAATTCAGCCCGTGGTTACAGTCGGCCCGTTTATGGTCCGTTAATACGTTGGGTCGTTTTCATAGCATCATCAAATACAGCCTATTAACGATGGCCCGTTATGGTCGGCCCATGAACGGACGATTCCAACTCTAGCCCGTTTACGGCCAGAATGCGGTCTGTTTGGCCCATGTTTGGCCAATCGATCATACGGCCCATATAAGGCCCATTGATGATACGACCCGTAGAAGGCCCATTGTTTCTACAGCCCGTAGAAGGCCCATAGTTTCTACGGACTGTAGAAGGCCCATTGTTTCTACGGCCCATAGAAGGCCCACTGTTTATACGGCCCATAGAAGGCACACTATTTCTACAGCCCGTAGGAGGCCCAGTGTCACTACAGTAAATATTAGCCCATGGTTATTGTGGCCTAGTTCTAAAAAATAGGTTATTGCAGCCACTAGCAAACCGCAGAAAAAGAATTGCACTGACTACAAGCAAACAAATAAACAAGACAACAAGGAAATAAATAAGCAAGCAACTTACACTAGGCTATCACGGCTATTAGACATATTACATCCACTGGGCATCAAAGTTCGCCACCAGTGCAAATATAGGGAACACAACAGCATATAAACGCCGCAGCAAAACAAGTCCAGAACTGAAACCACTTTAGAAGAGCTCAAGAAACAATATTCTGGGTACCCATAATGCTGGCAAGATGCTTAGCAAGCTAATTAACTTTCTCTTGTTTGGCGCTTAAGTCCTCCAGCGCTTGGTGTTGCACCAGAAAGTATGCATCTGAATTCTGCAGGGACTTCCTCAGTCCTTCGGCTTCCTGTCGCATAACATCTGATCGATGTCTTTCAACTTGAAGTTGACACTCAAGAAGCCGAACTGATTCAGGCAACAAGTTCGAAGAGCTAGTGCCAGCAGTGGTAGCCAGTAACTCGAACACTACATCAAGACAGGACTTTGGGGTTGTCTCAGTGTCTTTAATATAGTTTTTATCAGCTTTCTTGGAGACCAACAGGGATGTCTCACTATCTTGAAACTTATCTGCATTACTTCCTTTACCATTGCATAATAGGGTACTCTTCTCCAATATTTTATCCGCGTTCTAAAAGAGAAACAAACAAACACATCTCAGGTTCAGTAGTAAGGTTCAGTAGTAAGGTGGATAGGATAACACAATGTATATGAAACTCATTTTGGTAAACCAGTTCAGTAGTAAGGTGGATAGGATAACAGCATGAAACAAATATATATCTATGTAGTATGGTCACTGTATGGTCTATATCATTCTAGTTTATGTTGCCAAATCAAAATAGATACAGTTTGAATCATATCTATTTAAGACAAAGCAGCATAGATAGAATATAAGTGTGGGAAACTACACAACAATAACAACACTTGTAATGTGCATGGCATGAGAACATAACTGTTTATTCAATTGAAACTGAAATCAACATAGAGAAAGTTACAACAGCAAACATCCAAACACGTTGAAGAAACAAGTTTAAAACATACCTGTTGCACCATTGGAGTTTCAATTGCATCCTTCAAATTTGAAATTAGTTGGTATCAGTAAATAAAGTGATGCAAGAGCAAAGTAGTATGAACCATAGCTACGGAACCTGATATGAGAACAATTCTTCTTCTGCTTTAAGCGTTGACTTCGGGTTCGGAGTGGTGGTCCTCATGATTTGGGCACTGCAGTTGCTTTACTAACTGCTCATGTTTGGGTGCTCTGTGGTGGAGACGATGTTGTGTCAATGAGAACTGGGTGTCTATCTGCTGGAGTTGGGGTTAGAAGGGGTGTAGCTAGTTCTCTGTCCAACTGGGTAGGGGTACAATCTGCATGAGCGTGGGTTATGTGTGGTGGGGCTGGTTCTTGGGCAAGTACAACCGTGGTTCTATCTGCATCGACAAGTAACACGATCTTTTCTGAAGACCGTGTTTTTACTCCCACGGATACTGCCATCACTCCCTCCAATTGAAATGGCTGATAAACAAGAAAAGTAATTGAATGTACAGACATTGTAAGATAGACAGGTGCAATGGATAGTAGGGAAGAAAATAGGGCATGAAATAATTCACATTTATGTTGTCTAAGCAAACAAAATAGCAGGACATAATTTCACATATATGATGGCTAATTAAGCAGGATAAGATGACACAATTTCACATGTATGATGGCTAACTAAACAGGATAGAATGACATACTTCAAAATATGATGACTATGTAAACAGGATGACATGATATAACTATACGATGTGTCTATTAAAGTGGTTGGCATGCCATAAATAACAAACATGCCGTTGATGGAAACATGATGGCATGATATAATTCACAGATAGAATGACATAATTTAAAATATGATGACTATGTAAATAGGATGATATGATATAACTATATTATGTCTTTAGAAAATGGGTTGGCATGCCATAATTCAGATGCATGCTGTCTATGTAAACATCATGGCATGACATAATTCAAATATATGATTTATATATTAAGGAAGTGAGCAGAGGGCAATCGCATATATGATGTGTCAACTAAGGTGATGGCATTCAATATTGTGTATATGATGTAAAAACTAAGCATTGCAATACAACATATGCATTATATGAGTAATATAACCCTGCCAAGTTTGAGCATACACCTCAGGGGGATAATAGGACTGGTCGTCTGCCTCTGATTCCTCCTCTAAAGAGCTATCTGTAACCAGCAAGATATCTGCTTCAGCAGGTAGCATTGTCTACTCTGAAGACCTTGTTTTCACTCCAGATTTCTCCATCACCAATTCAAATGGTTTATGCACAGGAAGAGAAGTTGAATATACAAACATTGTCGACAAAAGCAATGAGAAATACAAAAAAAAGGATAAGATGATATAATTCACATATATGACGCTTGCCTAAACAGCATGGCATCGCATAATTCACATACATAATGCCTTGCAACAAGATAACATTGCATAATTCACATATATAATGTCTTGCAACAAGATGGCATTGCATAACTCACATATATGGTAATTAGACACTAAACAGGTGGCATTCACACAAAGCATGTCTAAACTAAGCAAATGACATAGCAATGCAAGATACCATACGCATGATATGAGCAACATAACCCTGCCAAGTTAGAGCATGCACCTCGGGGGGGGGGGGGATATGATTGGTCATCTGTCTCTGAATCCTCCTCTGAGGAGCTATCGGTAACCAGCAAGACATGCGCTTCGTCAGATGGCATTGTCTGCTCTAAAGACCTTGTTTCCACTCCAGATTTTTCCATGACCGTGCCAAATGGGTGATGCACAGGAAGAGTAATTGAATGTACTAAAATTGTTGACAAATTTAAAATGTAATAAAAAAATGATGGCATGATATAATTCACATATAAGATGACTGGCTAACCAGGGTGGCATTGCAAAATTCACATATATGATGCCTGGCTAGACAAGATGGCATTGCATGATTCACATATACGATAAAGAAACGAAACAGATGGCATTGAAACAAAGCATGTCTAAACTAAGCAGATGACATCTTTAATGTATACAGTAAGTAATGCAAGGCACCATATGCATGATATTACCAACATCAGCATGCCAAGTTAATGCGAAGACCTCATGGGGTAAATAGGAGTGGTCTTCTCCTTCTGAATCCCCCTCATAACAATTATCTTCCTCTTGATAACGATCCGAAATGGGTGGAGGGGGGCTGCCTTTGCGCCCACCATGGAACGATGTCTGCATGAAATTTTATTGCCACGCAAGGCTCATCTCTTTTGCTCTACATGATCAGTTCCATTGTGTACAATAACTGGCATGCATAGGAATAAAACATAGTGAGATTATGTAAGGAGTGCATGCACAAATCCAGAGTGATGGTAGCAAACTGTGGATAGACCCAAAACCAATGATAGCAGGCAGATAATAGCTTTAGTTAAAAAATACAGATAATGGCTCCTTTAATGTTTGTTTGCACCCAACATGAAACTCATAGTAGACACCGGAGATTAACCAGATAATAGACAGATAGTACTGATTGCTGCCCCAATATATACCCCACAACCATTTAAAAACTCAAGTTTCAGCATTAGTTTGGACCTGACTCGGAGTCTAATAGGTGAACACAACGATAATGTAGCATGTCATCATATTAAGCGACGCATAATGTAAGCAGACACAGAAGAGTGCGACCTCTCTTACGGACCCGTGTAGTCCTCAAGGTCATCTGCTCAGTTGATGATGGTAATGCAGTTGCCGTGGCTGCCGGCGGCGGGGAAGAAGATCTAAGGCGGCGAAAAACAGTCTGGAGAGCGGATCCCTGCTGTGGTGAACCCTTCTGTCGTTGGAGCAGCTGAGCTGGGGTGGAATACAGTGCCGCAGGAGCAGGACAAACCACACAAGGTTTTCTTTGACACATATCTGTAACAGAAGTAATTGAGTAAGGGATTGTTTGAATTTGAGGATTCTAGCAATGCAGGGATAGGAAATAGACATGAATAGGATAGGAATGCACGTGCGAAACAGAGAATTTAAAAACACAGGATTTCTGCCAATCTGGGTGTTTGATTCACAACAATTGGAAGATCACATGATGCAAAAAAGCATGGTGAGATTAAGTCAAACCACAACAAAATGTACGGTTATGATGCTATGATGCTACTATCTCTTAGTCTTGTGCTTGATGAATAGGAATATGAAAAGGAGGGGACGTGGAAATTAGAATTCCTATGGTTTTTCTTCAAGGAGACACTAAAGGAACGAATCCTACAGTTTTCCTTTGCTCCATTCCTTTGCACCAAATTCATGAAAAGTAGTACCATAGGACACTTTAAAATTCCGATGTTTTTCATTCACTTTTCCTTTCAAGCACTGGCGATTCTAGTAGGCAGGCTTGAGCAAGGAAAACTACACTAAAAAAATGTTTTGTGCTACTTCTATTACTTTGGACCTAGGCCACTGCCATACTAGCTCAACTCCCAAGCCCATCGACAAATGCACAGCTCAAACGCGCAGAGATAAATAATGATGGCATTCAAGAGAGTCCATCACGGATAGCTAAGTTGCCTGGTACCTCACTGCTTGTCATATAGTAGGATAAAATAATCGTATTTCCCGTTACTACGAGTGCTCAGTGGACAATATATATAACATGTAGAGTAAAAAAGAGATGCACCAAGTGTACAACCTCTTTGGCGAAGCCATGTCGATCTCAGCGTGATTGGGTTGGCCGGTGAGGATGCTCTGGCTGACTTGGCTGTCAGAGGAGGGGAAGAAGATCTTAGGCGTCTAGAGATGGAGCCCGAGGTACTGCTCCGCTGTGATGGAGGGTTTTGTCATTGGAGCAGCTCCGGTGAGTTGTACGACGCTGAGGCTGAAGCAGGACAAGAGAGACAACGAACAACGTTAACCTGAGTGGAATTCTAATAGCATCTCCAATACATGAGGTAAAATACATAACCACAAAGTTCTAAATGTAAAATACATCAGCCGCTCATCTCTGAACTTAACTGTCGAAACTGAATTTAACTGTCAAAACTGAACTTAACTGTCGAAACTGAACTTAACTGTCGAAACTGAATTTTGCTGTTGAAACTGAACGCACTAGCAAGGTGAGGTTACACGTCAGTCGACTGACTTTTTCATCTCTAGCCAGTCGATTTTGCAGCCGTTGGATACGAAATCAAGGGCATGTGGTTAATCTTCAACCTCCACCCCCTGAGCCGGCCAAACAGTAGCCCCCCGCCGCCCGCGGCCGGCGGTGCGCCGCCCCGCCCGCCCCGAAAACACTCCCCACCGCCGGTCCGCCGCCGCCCCGGCCATCCCTCTAGGCCCCCCCATGCCGAGCTTTTCCTCTGGCAATCCCCACGCCACCGCCCCGCCAACGCCCCGCCACCGTCGGCAACCACCGCCCCCATCCTGAACCCTAAGATAGATAGTAGGGTACCTCTCCGGTGAGCCCCCCTCCCCGCTGCGGCTGGTTCTTCCTTCACCCTAGCAAGCCCCTCCCACCCCCTGAAAATCGACTGACCCAAAAGTCGATTCAGTCGACTGAAGTGTAGCTAAATCGGAGCAGCATCGCAAGCAAGAGCCAGAACGAGAGCAGCAGCACGAGCAAGAGCAATAGAAAGAGCAGACCAGGCAGGGGACCGAGAGCAAGAGCAGAGTAGCAGCGCGAGCGAGAGCTAAAGCAGCAACAGGTCCTACTGATGTGGACGTCGCCGCTGAGGGAGCGACGCCGTGGAGGAAGTGGTTGGCGACGCCGCCGTGGATGGAGCCGTGCCGTGTCGGCTCGGGACCGAGCGTCAGCAGCACCATGAGATCAATCAAGAAGAAAATGCGGCGATTAGTGTACAACCTCTTTGGTGACGCCGATTAGGCCGCAGCTTCATCTGAGGAAATGTGATGATGATGCTCTTCCGATGGTGCAGGTGAAGACAGCGGTGTGGGAATGGAGGTGGCGCGAAAGACGAGGGGAACATCGGGGCAGCTCCTTGGAGGTGGAGGACGGGGTGGCTGAACCGGCGGGACGATGAGATCGACGACGGATCCTTCCTGAGCCATACTGGCGATATATGCACGAAGCAAAGATGTGCACGCACGCACTCATTCCCTCGCACGCACACGCGGGTACATGGGCGGACGCAATTTTGTACCAAGATCCACCCCATGTGATAATTTGTCGCGTGTAAAGTCGTTCACTTCATTGATGGTCAATTAATACAGCGCATGCAAATTGAGTGGACGTGAGGGCAGAAGAAGGACATTATTACTCCACTGCGCGCATGCCTGTAGTTAAATCGTGGGTTGCTAGTAGTACTTCCATTGGTCTCCTTCATATTTTGTGCCAATTTTTGACAGTAATATAATATTTACACATTTGAGCAGTGTAGTACTTGAAATTTATGTTCCGCTAAACTCATCGGGAGCCGTTTCAGGCCTCGAAACCAAAACCATCAATTAATCTTTACCTTGTTCCCATCACATTCGAAAGCCTGCTCACACCTACTAGTACATACCAAACCTGAACGTGTTCCCACTATGCAGGTATTAGTACTAGTGCTAGTACTTAGGTTATAAAAAGGGGAACTACCTAAACGAAAATTACTCTACCTTTCCTCCTCATAAGTGCTTCTTCTTCCTCCGTCGTTGCCATGGCCGGTGAGCAGAGCTCTAGGTCGAGAACTACTCGTAACAAGGGAGCGGCAACCAAGGCTGCGGAAAAAAAGAAAGGGCTCGCCGCCACGCAGAGACCTTGAAAGATCTCTCACGGGCAGGCGATGGCTCCCAGGAGCGCCCTAGCAGCGGAGGCGAACATGTCGAGCCGACGGAGCTGGAGTCGTTATCCCTCGACGGCATGCCCGATCAGCTCAATAAGCAGAAGGAGTTCATCCAAGGCTTGATGTAGTTGCTGAAGGAGAGCCTCGACGACATGCCCTCTGAGCTCAGTCAGCAGGGGGAGTTGATCGCCGGCTTGGTGATGCTGCTGAAGAAGGGCATTTGCCTCGGAGAAGAAGCCGACCGGCGAAATCCAGTGACTTCAGGAGAACAATGCGAAGCTCTGCCACGAGACCGACCTGTTGAAGGAGAAGAATGTCGACTGGAAGAAGCTGCATGAGAATAGTAGTTCCTCGATGAAGATGATGCAGGCCCTCGTCATGGAATAGAAGGTAGAGTTGGTGAAGCTCCGCATCGAGCACCCGGCTGCTGTCAAGGTACGTAATATGGCCGTGGAACAGATGATGAAGGCTCACGTCGAGAAATGTCGCATCATGGACACAATGATGAAGATGGCGGAGGAGACGCGCAAGGAGATGGAGGTCGTGGAGGCGATGAAGAAGCAGTTACGACTCCGCGGCGAATTAGATCATTTGGGGTGATAATCTTCCTTCTTCTTTTGCTCCTGTGTTTCATCTTTTGCTTCGGGTGTTTCGCCGCACGTGTCACGTTCTCTACGAGGCATGAATAGAACACTGGTTTTTTTAGGGAATGAATAGAACAATGCTAACAATGAGATGACTAGAAAATTAGATCATTTTTTATGGCCATATGGCACTGGGCTGCCGTGTTTCATGCTCCTCCGTCGCAGTACTACTCCAGTGGAAAACTTGAGTATACCGCACGGTTCTTTGCTCCTCCTCGATCAGGTCGTCGGCGCATTTATACGAGCAGTCAAATCACAAGGCCCCACCTTCCAGCAGTAATGAGCTGTGAAATCACAAAGGCCCCCGCGTCTCGTGAAACCGACCAAGCTAGACTGCCCCGCCCTCTAGCCTTTTAAAAAATGTATACTTTTGTACATCAGTAGTATCAATGGATTGCGGCATGGAGCAAAACTTGAAATAAAAAAAAGGTGGTACATATAGAGAGCACTCGTCGCCAAATTATGCATATAGTACTATTAAAAAGGCTAGTCACAATAATGGTGTCCAGCACAACCCACCCCTCAAATAAAACTAAGAGGGTGCTTTGACTAAAAGTAGTGGGACTAAAACATGCTAGCCTCACCCATGCTTGGATCCAAATACAAAAAAGGCTAAAATCAAATTAATGAGCATTTATTATCCTCCAAACCCTCCAATCTAGAACTCGCATGTGTTAAAGGAGAGGAGTTAAATGAGTAGAGAGAGGACTAATCCACATTTTAGTAGGGGTACCCCTGACTAAAAAAATTTAGTCTCTAGACTAGTTTTAGCCCCTCTTTAGTCAGGGGTGCTTGGAACTTTAGCCTCTTAAAGAGACTATTTTTAGTCAGACTAAAATAAGTCCCTTGGATCCAAGCACCCTCTAACACTACTCGGGAAAAGCTTATACACAAACGATTACTAGCAGCGCGGGTTTGTATCCCTCGCTACAGCTACTTACTAGTAGGGCGGGTTCTTAACCCTCGCTACTACTAAGTTGATAGCAGTAGCGCCGGTTTTTATCCCTCGCTACTACTAAGCGGTCTCTACCGTGCCCCGCGGGACATGCCGTAGTAGTAGCGCGGGTTTTTAACCCTCGCTACTACTAAGTTGATAGCAGTAGCACTGGTTTTTACCCCTCGCTACTACTAAGCGGTGTCTACCGTGCCCCTGGGCCATGCCATAGTAGTAGCGAGGGTTATAAACCCGCGCTACTACTAAGTTTTTACCCCTCGCTACTAATAAGAGGTCTCAGCCGTGCCCCTCCGGGACATGCCATAGTAGTAGCGAGGGGTAAAAACCCTCGCTGCTACTAAAGGTCCCATTTTGAAACTCTACACCCCCCCATGGATCGCCTTTTCGGTTTTGTAAAAAGCAAAAGAAAATGATAAAAAATTCAAAAATTAAAATCCTTCGAGATGTAGTTATGTTACTACATCTACTAGTTAGGAAAATTTAAAAACTTAAATTTGCACATGTTTTGCAAAAAGTGTAGAGAAAATGTAAAACGGCTATAACTTTTGCATACGATGCTAGAAAAAAACGTATAATATATCAAAATGTTTCAAAAATTAAAATCCTTCGAGATGTAGTTATGTTACTACATCTACTAGTTAGGAAAATTTGAAAACTTAAATTTGGACATGTTTTGCAAAAAGTGTAGGGAAAATGTAAAACGGCTATAACTTTTGCATGCGATGTCAGAAAAAAAACGTATAATATATCAAAATGTTCAGCACGAAAATCCGCATCTGATGGAGACCGCCTACAGCCTGTTTGCAAATTTTTAGAATCCTCAAATTCTAAAAGGAAAAAAAGTTATGCTCAAATTTCAGTTTTTTTATTTTGGTCAAATCTGGTCAAACTGTGGTCAGACTACTTATTCAAGAAGTATGAGTGTTACTAAATAATTATTCAAGAATAGTAGTGTTACTAAATAATTATTTCAGCTTTTTTGAATTTTGGTCAAATCTGGTCAAACTGTGGTCAAACTTTGGTCAAAATGTGGTCAAACTCCTTATTCAAGAAATATTAGTGTTACTAAATAATTATTGTTTTATAGAACAATAGTTTTAAACTCAAACAGTGAAATGTGTGACTTCATGCTCAAGCTAAACACCCGAGGGTTAATAGGATTGACATCTTACTATTGTCAGGAAAACAACAAGTGCAGACTTGGAATCGAGGGAGAATAGAACCCGGAAGTTAAGCGTGCTCAGACTGAAGTAGTGAGAGGATGGGTGACCATCTGGGAAGTTAGATGATTTGGAATGATGAGGGGTGATTAGAGATTAAATTGAGCAGTGATGAGGAGAGATTAGAGCTTAAAATAATTCAGAAATTTGAAAATTCGGGCAAAAAATTCGAAAAAAAATCATTTTTTTTTCAAAGCACGGGTTAGTAGTAGCGCGGGTTTTTACCCACGCTACTACTAACAGACGTAGTAGTAGCGCGGGTGGCACCCGCGCTACTGCTATACGTTAGCTGTAGCGCCTTATTAGTAGCGCCGGCCCCCGCGCTACTAATAGGCCCAAAAACTGCGCTGCTGCTAGGCTTTTTCCTAATAGTGTAAGCATCCTAGAATTCTTTGACAAAACTAAGCACCCTGAAATTCTTTCACAACTGAACTGTTGGCTATATGATGTTGGCCATATATATATTGTACGTATATAATGTGAAGAAACGAGTGGTAGTACTATACCAACTAAAAGATGAAATGTAAGAAATACTAGTATGTACATACTGAAGAGTTAAAGTAACGAGAAGAAACATAACATAGTTCTGCTGGGGGCTCAGCACAACACACCCCTCAAATTAAATTAAGCACACCTGAAAGTGCGTTATATCGACTAGAGGGGGGATGAATAGGCGATTTTTATGAAATTCTTCAGTGAGGAATTTGCTCGTGAGGAAATTCCTTAGCGAAGAACTACTAGCAGCGGAATAAGTACTCGGAAGTAAACATGGAAGATTACATGCATGGTCATCATGATGAAATGAAGACTAATACAGAGTACAGAAAGCGTAAACACAATATAACTCTAGATGAAGACAAAACAGACTGAAGAAATTGAACTGAGGAAATTGAGAAAGTCTTCAGTCAAAGTCTTCAAACACAGATATGAACAAACACACAACACAGTAATGAGGAAATGAAAGTGTTGAGGAAATAGAACCAGTGATCTTGGTAGACCAGTTCCAACTGCTGTCTCAGTTGTACATCTGGTTGGAGCGGATGAGTATTTAAACTCGAGGACACCTAGTCCTGGACACACAGTCCTCACCGTATTCTCCTTGAGCCGAGGACACACAGTCCTCGCCCAATCACTCGTGGTAAGTCTTCAGGTGACTTCCAAACCTTCACAGACTTGGTCACTCGGCGATCCACAATTCCTCTTGGATGCTCTAGACCTTGACGCCTAACCGTCTGGAAGAAGCACAGTCTTCAAAGGTAACAAGCATCGGATACACACAGGATCAATCTCTTCAGTGATGCTCAATCACTTTGGGTTTGTAGGTGTTTGGGTTTGTGTTTGGATTTTCCTCACTTGATGATTTTCGCTCAAAGTCCTCGGAGGATGGGTTGCTCTCAAATGACAAGTGTCAAGTTCTCGTGGAGCAGCCAACCAGCTAGTGGTTGTAGGGGGCGGCTATTTATAGCCTAGGGAGCAGCCCGACATGATATAAATGCCCTTCAATGATATGACCGTTAGGTGGACAAGATATTTTAGGACAGCTGGTGCATAGCACAGCAATGGTCGGAAATTTGAGGTACAAATTCCTCAGGGCTATCATGTTCCTCACTATGTAGGCAATTCGCACTGGCGAATTCCTAACTCCTCAGTCAGAGCAAAGTCCTCAGTGACCAGAAGAACTGCGTCTCTGTCACTGAAGAATTTGACTGAACTGTATGAGATTTCCAATGGGTTCACTCGAAGGGATTGGTAGGTGTAGGCTTTGAGATGAGCATCACATGGAAATTTTCTCCTTAGTATTTCCTCGACCCCTTTTAACAGTACGGTGTTTCCTATGACTCAATAAAGAGAAAATGAAACTATGAAAACAAAAGTCTTAACGCTTCATGTTCCTCGAATGAATACAAAGTCTTCAAGGTCACACCAATTTCTTCACTTTCAAAGTCTTCAGAAAGTCTTCAAAATATCAAAGTCTTCAGTCGAAGAACTTCATTTTTAGGGGTCGACTTTCTCTGTAAACTCCTCATAGACTTATAGACCTGTGTACACTCATAAACACATTAGATACTTAACCTATAAGTCTTCAATACACCAAAATCACTAAGGGGCACTAGATGCACTTACATTCTCCCCCTTTTTGGTGATTGATGACAACATAGGTTAAGTTTTCAACGGGGATAAATATATGAAGTGTAACTACTGATATTGAGGAATTTGATTGCAAGATATAGAAGAACTCCCCCTGAAGATGTGCATAGTGAGGAATTTGCTTTTAAAGCAATGCACACTTGAAGAGTTGAATCATGGAGATCTCCCCCTATATCTTGTAATTCATACACGCATTTGATATATAATATGAAGAATTTGAAATGCATGATGAAATATGGTGCCTGATGTAATTCAGCATGCGTGCGATAATATTAACGAGGAATAAGCATGCAGAATAGCGCATCAAGGTATCAAAGCATAGTGCAACAAAAGTATCAGTGCACCATCGGACATAAGATTACAACTCGATCCAATAAAAGTTTCGGAAGAACAAGAGTTGTAACTTAGCAAAAAAGCCCTTATTATAGACCCGCTGGAAGACTAACTCAGATTTCTCCCCCTTTGTCATCAAATGACCAAAAGGATCGAAACTGAGGACTAACGCCCCTGAAGATATTCAAGTTGATGAAGGAGCGCCAACGTTGTTGGGGTCGGTCGTTCATGTAGGGCCTACCGCAGTGTCGTCCAAGTCTTCATTTTCATCAGTGTCGCGTGATGAAGAATATGAACTGGCCACCAAAGAAGGAACTGGGACCTTCTTGTATTTCTTCAGAGGAGGTGCAGACCAGGCAAATTCTTCATTGAGACCCATTTTCTTCAGATCATCAGTGCTATAGACTTGAGATAGAACAGCCCAGGTGCGGTTGAGGGTTTCATGAAGGTAGTAGTGGTTTTTCTTCACTGCATTGTGTGTGGAAGTCATGTTGTGAAGAATTGAACCAAACTGACGCTTGACCCATTTGTGATTGCGATCAACCTTTTGATGAAGACTGAGGAGTAACTCACGGTCAGTCATCACCCTGGGTGATGTGGCTTGAGGATTTGGCTTGGCAGTGTTGGCAGCAGAGTCATGTGTGGCAGAGTCATCATTGGTGGAGTAAGATGCAGCTTTGCGAAATTGACCATCCAATGGACGAATGCCTTCATCTATCACAGCAGTAGCTTTGCCCTTTTCTTCAGCTGAGGAAAATGTCCTTTTGAGGACTTCAATAGGAGGCAAGTAGCTGCAGTGGTTGAGAGTTTCAGCTTTGTAGTTGAGTGAAGACCTTGTCCTGATGAATTTCATTATCCAAGGTGCATAAGGCTTCAGCTGAAATGGTGACATAGCAATGTTGGCTAGAGTCCTCATGAATAAATCATGGAAGTTGACGGGAATGCCATGAATGATGTTGAAAAGCATGTTCTTCATGATGCCAACGACTTCTTCATCACTTGAGTCGTGGCCCTTGATGGGACTCATTGTCTTCGTCAGAATGCGATAGACAGTCCTTGGCACATACAGCAATTCCTTGACGAGGAATTTGGTTCTAGGAGCTTGCCCAGGCTTCAAAGGCTTCATCAGCACTTGCATATAGTGATTTGAAAGCTCAGGTTCATTGTACACACAACGTGCATCTTCAGTGGGTGGACTCAGAGGAAGGACATGAAGCAATTCAGATGCTGGGGCCTTATGATGTGTGTTCTCAGTCATCCAGTCTAGAACCCATGAATTGACATCTTCAGAGTTGCCGGTGATGTGCAACATTGCATAGAATTGAAGAATAAGTTCTTCATTCCAATCGCATATGTATGTGCAGAAATTGAGCAGCCCAGCATCGTGAAGAACACTGAGGACTGGCGTGAAGCACGGCAAAGACTCCATATCCATGTGAGGAATATGAGCATGGTCGAAGACTTTGTCTTTGTTATAAAGCACCGAGGAATAGAAATTGGCTTGGCTGGCTATCCAGAATTGCCTCTTCCTTATGTGAGCAGAGTCATATGGGTTGTATTCAGTGAAGAACACGTGCTCACCATAGAAGTCTTCAGCCATGAATTTCTATTTGCGTGAGAACGGATCCTTTGGCCTTGGCAGAGGAGTGTTAGTGAGTTGCATCACGACCTCAGGAATCACAATCTCAGGCTCTTCAGGCTGAGGAATTTCAGGATGTTCCTTAGGTGCAGTCACCTTGTCAGTTTCAGCAGCAGTTTCTTCAGCACTAGTGGCTGGAATTTCTTCATTCACAGATGCAGTGGGACGAGTTTCTTCAGAGCCCATTTGAACAGTTTGTGCAGGGGAGTGAGGAATTTGCTGCAGTGTGGTGAAGAGTGGGGAATTGGGGTGCTAACTTTCCCAAAAGTCATCATTCATCAATGGAGTTGTGCTGCCAATATCCACCACTTCATCATCAATTTCTTCAACACCAGCCTCTTCAGCATCAAACTGAGGCATTGGTGATGAGACCATTGGGGTTGAAGGGATTGCATCCGCTTCAATTTCTTCATCAATCTGCTCTGACGAAGCAGCAGATTGAGTGTCTTCATCTGATCCACTTGGGATCTCATAATCTTCACCAAAAGGAACAAGGTCCTTTGATGGCATGGAGGAGATAGGAATGGCATCAATGGGATATGCAAACGAGCTTGTCATCGGCTTCATCTTCTTGGGAGCTGAAGATTCTGAAGCATTGGATGCCTTCCTTTTCTTCACAGCAGCTCGCTCTGCAGCCTTGGTTTTCTTCACATCTAATGCAGATGGAAGAACTGGAGTTGGTGTAGGCACAGGTGGAGCTGAGGAATCTGGTTGATTCTCCTTAGGCGCAACTGATGCAGTTGCCCTGGTTTCTTCATTCTCTTCAGCGCACCACTAGTGGATGCCCTGGCAATTTCATCAGCGGCTGGAGCAGAGTCATCAGCCCTGGAGCTAGCATTTTCTTCAGTAGCCTGAACTTCATGAGTGGTGCTGGCATGTTCTTCAGTTTGCTGAATAGACGCTTCAGCTTGAGGAGTTTGTTGTGTTGAGGCTGCACCCTTAGTGAAGGTATCAGTCAGCCTCACAAATCTGACCTTGGCTCCTTTCCAATCAGCATAGTAGGAGTCAAATTTGTCGCTGAGGGCTTTGATGTCAGCCTGCATCTTGACGAGTTCCTCAGGCTTCATTGTGAGGACGTTTTTCCTCAGTAGCTTCTCTTTTCGGTACTGCAATTTCTTGATCTCTCTGGCCCTATCATATTTCCACTTCTCCTCTTGGATGAAGTGAGTCAACATGTGACTTTGGCCAGGTGTCAGCTTGAAATCAGGCATAGGTGTGTTGGGATCCTTATGCCAGAGATCAATATAATCTAGGATCGCCCTTGGATCCAATAGTAGGGGCACAGGTGTGCCTTTGGCTTTAGCAGCCCGTTCTTGTCGGTCTCTGATGATTTCAGCAAGTTCTTCTTCATCAGCTTCATCATCATCCGATGGCACAATGAAGACTACCTGCTTCTTCTGAGGACTTGGGCGAGTGCCGCGTCCAGCAGTAGCCTTTTTCTTCAGCAAAGAGGGTCCAGCTGAGGAATTTGGTGCAGCTGAAGAACTAGCTGAGACACCAGAGGCAATTGAGGTGCCAGTTGTCCTTTGGCACGAGGCCAGATGCACAGGTGCTGAGGACTTTGTCGGGACAACTAAGGACTTTGGTGGAGCAGGAGCGGCATGAGGAATTTGCTTTGAAGATTTTGAAGATTCTGGCCGTGAGAGCGCAACTGAGGAACTTGGCCGTGAGGGCATTGATGTTGAAGCACTTGGCTTGCGAGCGGGCTTCTTGAGCATCGCTTTCTTCGGCGTGACAGAAGCCTCAGTGGCAGCAGCAGCAGCAGCAGAGTCTTCATTGAATTTCCTCACTGCTTCTCTGGCTTGCCTTGCCAGTTTAGCTTGGCGCTTGGCCCATTCTTCAGGAAAATCCTCACCTCGCTTGATGCTGGTGGGATTAGCCACTTGGCCAGGTGCCAATGGGGCTCTTGGGCACGGAGGGTTAAGTGCGAATTTCTTCATGTACTTTGGAGTAACATATCTGTACTCCCTCCATTCACATGCCCATCTCCATTCAATCCTCTGGATTCGCACCTTGCGCTGATTTTTATCTTCTTTGCCAAACTTGGCTTCATCAGGCGTGCAGTACTCTTTGTAAATATCCTCTAGGATTTCAAAAGCAGTCATGACCTCAGGCTTCTTTCCTCCTTTCTGTGGCCTTTTACCTTCAGCCATTTTCTTCAGATGAGGAATTTGAACAATTGAATTCTCTGAAGAAGTATGCAACTTTTCTTCGAGGAACGCTGCAAATGAGTTAAGTTGATGAGAACCTAATGATTCAGCAGCGGACATGTGTACCTGTGAACAGAATATAGTTGCGAGGAATTTGAAGAGGTCATATGCGTTCTCAGAGGGTTTTTCATAAAGAACAAGTTTGAGGAATTTGACCAGATTCGTCTTGAGGAATTTCACTAAGCGCTTTATATCTTAGGTTCCAGAGTTGTATAGATCGAGGATCCACACAATTGAGGAATCTTGAAGAAAATGAGGCTTAGGGAAATGAATCAAGAACAGATAGCATGTGAGGTGTTTTGTGTGTGAGGATTTGAAGAATAAAAACACCTTTGAAGATTTTGTAGAAAAGTTTCGAATCAAAGAGGGCAGTAAAATTAGCTTTTAATTACCCTGAATGAAGAACACGACGAACTGGGAGTTGGAACAGTGAAGTTCGTCGATGCAGATCTTCCACGCCCTAACTTGGCGGAGGAAGACGTCTACGGCGGCGGCGGAGGTGAAGATTTCCGCGGTCGGCGCGAGTAAGACGGCGACGAGGTCGAGGCTGTGAAGCTCTTCCTCACCGGCGACGATGGAGTAGCGACGGCGCTAGGGTTTGGAAGCTCGAGCGGGGTAAAAGAAGTGAGGACGGCGACAGGGGTATTTATAGCCGCGGTGAAAAACTGCTCGTCCGAAGATTTAGGATGAACGTGCCCCTGGCCGTTCTCCTTCTCGCGACATGTGTCACCCACGTACTGTGTAGTGGAGATCGTGTAAGATCGTGGGTGGATAAAATAATGCATCGTGGGATGCGGAACGGTTTGAGCGGCAAAACCGAAAGTTTGGATAAGATTAGTTTTAACGTTTCGTTCGCAATTTCTTCAGCTGACAAGGACACAGTGAAGAATTTGAACGAGTTTCAAATAAAACGCACATGAAGAATTTGTGAATAGATTGGATGGAGTATAGCATAGAGGGGAAGGGTCCGATCACATTCACTTAGCAGAAAAGATCCAACTTGAAGAAATAGCTATAAGTGAATGCTGTAGAGGACATAAACTCATATATATATATATATATATATATATATATATATATATATATATATATATATATATATATCCAATGAAGAAAAACGACGGCACAAGTGAAGACTTTGTAAAGTTGAAGAATTTAAAAAAAACAGAGGAATTTCAAAAATGAGGAAAAATTCAAATTTGAAGATTTTCAACCTTTGTGGTGGCGTAACCCACCGTATAAGAATGATAATTTCAGACACCGCGTACAATTGTCGTAGGGTTCTGAGAATCAAATTCTTCATTAATTTCTTCACACTTAGAGTGTTATTCTTCATTGATTGAAGAAAAACGTTTCTTCATGTGTTGCACATCTAAGTCATCAATTTTGCATAAGTGTTAGGATGAGTGCCTTTTCAAAGTACATTCGAAGATTCTAAGATATTTAGCTCACACCGCAACTTGCTAAATCTCTTCTCATCCAAGGGCTTAGTGAAGATATCGGCTAGCTGTTCTTCAGTCTTCACATGCTCAATAGAAATGTCGCCCTTCAACACATGGTCACGAAGAAAATGATGACGAATCTGAATGTGCTTTGTCTTCGAGTGCTGAACTGGGTTGTGAGCAATCTTGATGGCACTCTCATTGTCACAGAGGAGAGGCACATTCTTCACATTGATGCCATAGTCCTTGAGTGTTTGCTTCATCCATAGCAGTTGAGCACAGCAAGAACCAGCAGCAATGTACTCAGCTTCAGCAGTAGATAGTGATACGCAGTTCTGTTTCTTCCAGGACCAACAGACCAAGGATCGTCAGAGGAAATGAGAAGTACCTGATGTTGACTTGCGGTCCACACGGTCACCAGCATAGTCAGAGTCTGAATATCCAACGAGATCAAAATCCGAGCCCTTGGGATACCATAATCCTAGTGTTGGTGTGTGAGCTAGATATCGAAGAATATGCTTCACAGCCTTATGGTGTGATTCCTTCGGTGCAGCTTGAAATCATGCACACATGCAAACACTAAGCATTATATCTGGCCTAGATGCACATAAGTACAATAAAGAACCAATCATGGAGCGGTATACCTTATGATCGAAGTCAGTACCGTTTTCATCAGTGCATAGATGACCATTTGTGGGCATAGGAATTTTGATGCCTTTGCAGTCTTGCATGCCGAATTTCTTCAGGACATCCTTGAGGTATTTCTCCTAAGATATGAATATGACATTGCGCTGTTGACGAATTTGAAGACCTAAGAAGAATTTCAACTCTCCCATCGTAGACATTTGATATTCTTCACTCATCATATAGGAAAATTCATCACTATAACGTTGGTCAGTACAGCCAAAGATGATATCATCAACATATATTTGGCACACAAACAGTTCACCATCATAAGATTTAGTAAAGAGAGTGGGATCGAGTAAACCGGGTGTGAAGCCTTTCTTCATGAAGAATTCCTTCAATGTGTCATACCATGCCCGTGGGGCCTGCTTGAGGCCATAAAGGGCCTTGTTAAGTCTGAAGACTTTGTCAGGATGTTTTGGATCTTCAAAACCTGGGGGTTGAGCAACATATACTTCTTCCTCAAGCTTACCATTGAGGAATGCACTTTTCACATCCATTTGGTATAAGATGATATCATGATGGTTAGCATAAGCAAGCAATATGCGAATAGCCTCAAGTCTAGCAACAGGTGCAAAAGTTTCATCGAAATCAATTCCTTCAACCTGTGTGTAGCCTTGAGCTACTAGTCGTGCCTTATTCCTCACCACAACACCATTTTCATCTTGCTTGTTGCGGTAGATCCACTTTGTGCCAATGATGTTATGCTTGCGAGGATCGGGACGATTGACTAGTTCCCATACGTTGTTGAGCTTGAACTGATGTAATTCTTCTTGCATGGCCTGAATCCACTCAGGCTCAAGAAATGCTTCATCTACCTTAGTGGGCTCTGTGATAGAGACAAAGGCAAAGTGCCCACAAAAGTTAGATAAATGTGAAGCTTTTGAGCGTGTGAGAGGACCTGGTGCTCTAATGTCATCGATGATCTTCTCCACTTGCACTTCTTTTGCAACGCGAGGGTGAGCTTGTTGTCGTTGAGGAATTTGATCAGCATTTTCTTCACCATCAATTTCCTCAGCATTTTCTTCAGGTGCATCAGCTCGACGTTCTTCACGTTCTGGAATGAATTCTTCAGCAGATTCTTCAGTAGGAATGACATCTTCAGTAGCCTTGTGCTTGATAGAATCCTCAGGTGCAGGTTCATCTAACACAGAAGGTAGGTGCTCTCTTTGCGAGCCATTAGTTTCATCGAGCCACACATCTACAGTTTCAACAATCTTGTGAAGAACATTGTTGAAGACTCTGTAGGTGTGCGAGTCCTTTCCGCAACCAAGCATGAAACCTTCATGTGCTTTCGGTGAAAATTTAGAGTTGTGATGAGGATCTCTAATCCAGCGTTTAGCACCGAAGACTTTGAAATAACTCACATTTGGTTTCTTGTCAGTGAGGAGTTCATAAGCAGTCTTCTTGAAGAATTTGTGAAGATATACTCTGTTGATGATGTGGCACGCAGTATCAATTGCATCAACCCAGAAACGACGAGGGGTTTTGTACTCATCGAGCATAGTGCGAGCCATCTCAGCAAGAGTCATGTTCTTGCGCTCCACGACGCCATTCTGTTGAGGAGTATAAGGAGAAGATAACTCATGAGTAATACCAAGTTCATCAAGATAGTCATTGAGACCCGAATTCTTGAACTCAGTGCCATTGTCACTTCTGATGTGCTTGATCTTCACACCAAAGTTGGTTGAAGCCCTCGAGGAAAATCGTTTGAAGACTTCCTGCACTTCGGTTTTGTAAGAGACAAGATGTACCCATGTGTAACGAGAGTAATCATCAACAATAACAAAGCCATATTGAGATGCTTCATTCGAAACAGAGGAATAATGATTGGGACCAAAGAGATCCATGTGAAGCAATTCGAATGGACGAGTAGTGGTCATGATAGTCTTCGCTGGATGCTTGGCCTTTGTCATCTTTCCAGCTTCACAGGCACCGCATAGGTGATCCTTGAGGAATTTGACATTCTCAATGCCAATGACATGCTTCTTCTTCGCAAGCGTGTTCAAATTCCTCATGCCTGCATGTCCAAGTCGTCGATGCCATAGCCATCCTTCTGAAGCTTTTGCAAGTAGGCACACGGCTGGTTATGAATCTGGAGAGAAATCAACAATATACAAGTCTCCTCTCCTAAAGCCTTCGAAGACTTTGGAATTGTCAGCTTCCATAATCACAACACAGCGATACTTGCCAAAGACAACAACCATATCAAGATCACAAAGCATTGAGACAGACATAAGGTTGTATCCTAAGGACTCAACAAGCATGACTTTGTCCATGTGTCAATCCTTTGTGATAGCAACTTTACCTAGACCCAATACCTGACTTTTGCTTTTATCAGCGAAGATGATATGCTTTATATGTGACGATGATAAGGGAGCATCCATCAAAAGATTCTTGTCACCAGTCATGTGATTTGTACACCCACTATCAAGTACTCACTCAGTGGCTTTGGGTTGATCATCCTGCAGATGAATTAGTGCAACTTACGACCTCATATACTTCAGCAGTGAAGAATATGATATCACAATTCATCAGATCAATTTCATCAAGTAGTAGACAGATAAAACAGAGGGAGGACGTGTGAAATGAAAGTTCATTTCATCATGGTTAGCCTGCATCCTTTCAGGCAATTTGTCAGGTCCCCAGCAAATTCTTCAGACGTTATTGCACGTCTGGAGACCTGACCCTGCAGAAGAGATTAGTTCTTTTTCTTCACCACCCACATCTGAAGGAGTGGCAAAGAGTTCATCACTCTGCGAGCTCCATATGAGAATGGTGGCAAAGCAGCCAAACCATTTCGTTTCACATAAGAGGGGTTAGGGTAAACATATGCATAAGCAGAGAAATTCTTCGAGGACTTATGAACATAATAATTTGAAGAATAATGCTCATATTCATAGCCCTTGGCTCTTCCCTGCGAAACAGAGTTGTTAGCACGATGATGTTCATATGAGGACTTTGATCTATGTGAGGAATTTGATCCCCTTGAGGAATTTGGTCCGTATGAGGACTTGGATCCATATGAAGAATTTGGTCCATATGAAGAATTTGATTTGGGGTTCCTTTTCTTCACAGGTGGTGTCATGAGGACATTCACCTGAAGACTTTCAAGGCATCTTTTGGGAACCCAGATTTTCTTCATAGGGGAACCGTTCCTGCAGTTAGTGCCAACATATCTAGCAAATACTTCACCATTCTAATTTTTGAACAGTTTATAGTTGGATTTAAATGACTCATCAGAAGAATGAGAAGATTCACATGTATAGCCAGATAAATTAGATGGATCAACTGGAGGTCCTTTTGCAGCAACCCATGAGGTTTTGGGGTACTGCTCAGGCTTCCAATATGTAACATCAGCATTGAGTTTCCTCTCAAAGGCAATACCCTCTTTCCTAGGGTTCCTATTGAGGATCTGCTTTTTAAGCACATCACAAAGAGTCTGACGCCCTTTGAGGCTTTTGTACATGCATGTCATGTACAATTCCTTCAGTCCTGCATCGTCAGTGATACTAGCAATGTCCTCAGATGAGGAATTAGTGATAGCAGAGACAGGTGAAGAATTTGTAACATTAGAAGCATTTGAACATTCAGGTGAGGAATTAGCAGATTCTCGTTCAATGCATTTTAAACATGGAGGAATAAATTCTTCCCGAGGAGCGCTGATTTGTTGAGCAAGTAATGAATCGCGCTCCTTCTGAAGATCTTCATAACTCACTCTGATCTTCTCAAAATCAGACAAGAGAGAGTTATGCTGATCTTGAAGAGAGTCATACTTAGAATGAAGTCTCTGGAGACTTTCAGCCAAAGCTTGTGATTGATCCATTTCTTCACTCAACATATCATTGCTCTTACTAAGCATGTTGTTAGCCCTTTCCAGAGCTCTTTGTTGTTTAGCAGCAAGTGAGGCAAGTTTGACATAACTGGGTCCAAATTCATCACCAGATTCATCATCACTAGATTCAGACAGATATCATTCAGTTACCTGTTTACCATCTGCCATGAGACATGGTGAAGAGGATGATAATTCTGGTTCAAATGTCATTGACTTGAGAGATTCCTTGAAGTCCTCGAACCAAGGATCATGACAGGTTCGATGGCCTTCATAGACATCAGAGAGTCGGTCCCATATAAGCTTCGCCTGATCGATATGCATGATGTTTCTGAACTAGTTTCGAGACAGACTGGAACAGATGATGGCCTTCGCTGTGAGGTTGAGTTGAGTGTACTTGCGAATGTCGTCAGCTTCCGCCATCTTGCACATATCGGTCAGACCAATCTCAGTGCCAGTCCATAGCTCGTTGTCCATCACCATGAGACGCTTCTTCATCATAGCCTTCCATTTGGGATACTCGTGACCGTCGAAGATGGGGCATGGCACTTTCTTCATATCTGCGGTCGACATAACTAAAACTCCAGGCGGTTAAACCAAAATCACACAGAACAAGGGAGTACCTCGCTCTGATACCAATTGAAAGTGCGTTATATCGACTAGAGGGGGGGTGAATAGGCGATTTTTATGAAATTCTTCATTGAGGAATTTGCTCGTGAGGAAATTCCTTAGCGAAGAACTACTAGCAGCGGAATAAGTACTTAGAAGTAAACATGGCAGATTACATGCATGGTCATCATGATGAAATGAAGACTAATATAGAGTACAGAAAGCGTAAACACAGGATAACTCTAGAGGAAGACAAAACAGACTGAAGAAATTGAACTAAGGAAATTGAGGAAGTCTTCAGTCAAAGTCTTCAAACACAGATATGAACAAACACACAACACAGTAATGAGGAAATGAAAGTGTTGAGGAAATAGAACCAATGAGCTTGGTGAAGACAATGATTTGGTAGACCAGTTCCAACTGCTGTCTCAGTTGTACATCTGGTTGGAGCGGCTGAGTATTTAAACTCGAGGACACCTAGTCCCGGACACACAGTCCTCACTGTATTCTCCTTGAGCTAAGGACACACAGTCCTCGCCCAATCACTCGTGGTAAGTCTTCAGGTGACTTCCAAACCTTCACAGACTTGGTCACTCGGAGATCCACAATTCCTCTTGGATGCTCTAGACCTTGACGCCTAACCGTCTGGAAGAAGCACAGTCTTCAAAGGTAACAAGCGTCGGATCCACAAAGGATCAATCTCTTCAGTGATGCTCAATCACTTTGGGTTTGTAGGTGTTTGGGTTTGGGTTTGGATTTTCCTCACTTGATGATTTTCGCTCAAAGTCCTCGGAGGATGGGTTGCTCTAAAATGACAAGTGTCAAGTTCTCGCGGAGCAGCCAACCAGCTAGTGGTTGTAGGGGGCGGCTATTTATAGCCTAGGGAGCAGCCCGACATGATATAAATGCACTTAAATGATATGACCGTTAGGTGGACAAGATATTTTAGGACAGCTGGCGCGTAGCACAGCAACGGTCGTAAATTTGAGGTACAAATTCCTCAGGGCTATCATGTTCCTCACTGTGTAGGCAATTCACACAGGCGAATTCCTAACTCCTCAGTCAGAGCAAAGTCCTCAGTGACCAGAAGAACTGCGTCTTTCTCACTGAAGAATTTGACTAAACTGTATGAGATTTCCAATGGCTTCACTCGAAGGGATTGGTAGGTGTAGGCTTTGAGATGAGCATCACATGGAAATTTTCTCCTTAGTATTTCCTCGACCCTCTTTAATAGTACGGTGTTTCCTATGACTCAAGAAAGAGAAAATGAAACTACGAAAACAAAAGTCTTCACGCTTCATGTTCCTCGAATGAATACAAAGTCTTCAAGGTCACACCAATTTCTTCACTTTCAAAGTCTTCAGAAAGTCTTCAAAATATCAAAGTCTTCAGTCGAAGAACTTCATTTTTAGGGGTTGACTTTCTCTGTAAATATCAAACTCCTCATAGACTTATAGACCTGTGTACACTCATAAACACATTAGATACTTAACCTATAAGTCTTCAATACACCAAAATCACTAAGGGGCACTAGATGCACTTACAACACCTGAAATTAAACTTTGCAACTATTCCGGTAGACACTGCATTAGAACCACCATGAGCAACAACACTGCCACCTTACTCGGAGTCCTCGTCCACGTCCTCGACTTCGTCCTTGTCCCTCTTCCTCTTGGCCGATACTTCTTTGCTTGAACCGCACACTTGGCTGTTGCTCTTCATCCAACCCTTGTAGATATTGAAGCGAAGGTAGCCATTCATTGCAGTGTAGTGGATGTGGTCTATATCTAGTACATTCCGCTGCCATGCATGACAATGAAACATGTAATGAGGTTTCTCTAGTTTACCGTACGAAGGATGAACCATGGCTCCTGCCAGGGTCAGCATTGAAGGCTGACGAGAGGACACCAGCCGATTCTTCTCGAGGTCGAAGGTGTTGCCTACAACGAGGCCTATCCGACACAGGACTTCTTTGTCGTTACCAAAGTCTACAGTAACGAATTAGACTAGGTTGCTCCCGAGGAAGTCCTTAAAATCCTGGCACTCAACGTCGGCATGCCATATGTGGTAGACCAAGCATAAGTCATGCATGCAAACCTGGATCACGGCGGGCTTCTTCCTCTCTTCGTCCTTTAGATCCTTCTCTCGTCCCAGGACTATGGTGTACTCAACATCTAGCCCAGCGACCCACTCATCATCTGAGTTTTCGAACATGCGTCTGAAGCGAGAAAGGCATCCTTTCACCATCGTGGAAGAACGGGTGTAGAGGACGTTGAACTCATCGCCGGTGATGGTTCTAACCTTGTACTCACCACCGATCGTGGAGATTTGGGACGCCATGGATTTTGGAGGAGGGTTAGGATTAGTGGACCTGCCCTAATGTGAATGGACGGGACGACTAGGAGCGAACCGCCGTAGTATTGAAGGACGTGCAGGGATGAGTAGGAGCGAACTGCTAGCGTGCGAACGGCAGGGTAGTGGCTTTCCATTATCCCATGATACGGGCTTCCGAGAGCCCTTGGATCTGAGATCGAACGGTTGCATGGCGTGATTCTAGACCTATGGGTGAATATCCTATCCTGGAGGGTTGTTCTGCAAATTTTTAGCAACTTAGCATGCGACCGTTTGATCTCAGATCCAAGGGCTGCCAGCAGCCCGTATCATGGTCGCGCCTACCTCGACCGTCGCGTCGCTCGTGCGGTCGCGCCCTTGGAGATTTAACACGATGTGTTAGGCTATCTGATGTTGGCATGTCATACATAGTCATCACTTAGTCACTCATACTACAACAAGGTTGGCTATAAGGTTGGCTATAAGTGTATTTTTTGATTAACTTGCCACATCAGACTTTATGCCTATGTGGCAAGCTAAAGCACCTGTAGGAGCAAGTAAAAGTAAGTACAATAGTGCACTTTACATGGCATTTTTGCATATGTGGAGGAAAGAGAGGCAAGGAAAAAGTGGAGAAGTGGGCTCTCATGCAAGAGCCAGCCTCTACTACATGGTGGAGCATTGGGAGAGGCACCTGTATGGAGGTGGTCAGGAATCTGGGAGACTCACGCCAGTCGTAGCGCCGCAGTTAAAATGATAATGGCAAGTCAAATCACGGGGCCCCACCTGTCCAGCAGTAACTCGCTGTCAAATCACACAGCCCTACGTTTGCAGCAGCCTACTCCCTCGTGTTCTCGCGTCTCTGTCGAACCTACTAGGCGGAACTGCCCCGCCGCCTACCGCGCAGGAAAAGCCCCGCCCTTGACTTTTAAATAGTATACAATATACTAATTTTGTATCCATGGATTGCGCCCGCGCCATGGAGCAAAGCATCTAGAAAACGGCGGTACACATGTACGGAGTATACAGCACGCCCGTCATGTTCGCGTCGCACCCCAGACGGTCGGTCGGTCTGGCATGCTGCTCTCCGAATCGAACGCGTGTCATATTGTGTTTGCACACACATGTGGGACGACAATTGAGAACCGACCATAGGCACGCCCGTCGCTTTCGCGTCGCACCCTAGACGAGAGGGCCGGCGCGCTGTGACTGGATCGAAATCAAAATCAATTTACCCTTCAATTAAGAAAGCGAACCCACATTAACTAGTCTCCCTTTTATTCTGAGTCACAATTGACCATGATTTTCGCACATAAAATATATGTTATACGTTGTAAAAATAATACTCCCTCCAATTTTGTATACAAGGCCACTATCAAAATTACAATTTGCAACTATACAAGGCCACTAACATTAATTGAGGCAAAATTGATGGCGTTTGCCTCGTACTAGCACCCGAGGACATTAATATCCCTTGTGTGCATGTGGGAGTGAGAAGGTTATCTTGCATTCCCAACATTAATCAACCAATGGGGAGTAAGAGGGTTGGCTTGTTGTGCTTGGGGGAGAGAAAAACCACATTAATTAACACGACAATCAAGGTGACAAGCTAGCTTGCAACATTGACTTAAACATAGCATTGGTTTTTACCTTGGTACCTGTAATATGAGTTTGTGGCCTTGTATACAAAAATGGAGGGAGTATAATTTGAAAGTACATTCAGATACGAACCAAACGATACAATTTTTGGTGACATGCATTCACATTTTGCTTGTCAAATACAACACGTGGTCAAACTTTGACCCAAAATACGCAAAACAACAAAAAAATACTTCCAAGACCAGCGCCGCTCTTCCGCTCTTCTCCTCTTAAACTACCGCTCCTCCTCTCCTGTTCCAATCTAAATGCAGCGCCGCTCCTCTCCTCTTCCATTTCAAAACCACCGCCCCTCCTCTCCTGTTCGAGTCCAAAACTAGCGTTGCTCCTCTCTCGTTCTAATCCAAAACCAGCGCTGCTCGTCTCCTCATCCATTCAAAAACCACTGCCGGCGAGTGAAGGTGCTATGGAGAAGTAGATCAATGGAGGAGTACAACCGATACGTGAGGATCGCAGACGACGACCCTGTGAAGCTAGCTAGGATGTTGGAGATACAGTCTTGGTTGGACAACAAGGACCAACTAGCAGCGACGGCGACATCCATGGACAAATATCTACAATAGAGCAAAAAGGCAGCGATACTCCCGGAGGGAGTCACGCCGGAGTGCATAGAGCTGCTCCTCTGGGCCATGGAGCAAACAGATACACCGAATCCGATCATGAGGGAGCGGTGGTGGGAGTATCGATCCCAGATGGAGCATCCACCAGAGATTGAAGGATCGAGCATCTACAGGGTGCCGTTTGTGAGGGTGTCCTGCCAGAGCGAGCCGGTGGAGTCTTCGTCGACCGAACCCAACTACAAGAGGAGAAAAGCAGTTGGCCCGACGAAGCTTCCGCCATCGTCTCCCTCTCCGTTCGCATCGTCTCACGGGGCGGCTGTCTGCCGCCGAGGAATAGGAAGGGGCTGCCCCCAGCCCAATAGTCGGGTCGATTGTGAATTGTCAGGAGGAGCTTAGGGTTGTTAGTATTTGCAGGTTGTGAATTGTGTTTTGTGTTGTGTATTTTGAGAGTACTTTCAGATATGAATGTCTTTTGAATTTCAGATTTGCAGTATTGAGCATATGACGTATTTTATGAATTCTAGAGATCTATTTTTAGCACTTAAAAAATGTAGTTTCATAGGAGTATAAAAGTGCAGACAATGTGATTCTCAGAGAAGAAACTGCAAGTTTCAGTTTCAGATAAGAAACTGCAAGTTCCGTTTTAGATAAGAAACTGCAACTTTCAGAGGCAGAGCATTTATATTAACACACCCTTTTCAAACAGGGTTAACATCATGTTGGAAGTTTTATTCATGGTCGAAAATGGAACTACCAGCCAGTTAACATCATGTTGATCAACATTCATGCATAGCACATCTTCATATGATGCACAGTCAAAATGCCCACACAATGTCAAGTGTGCGAAACACACAGAAAACGAGAGACGAAGTTTTGGCAAGTGTTGGACGTGGTTTTGGGCTTCCCCGTCTAGGCTTTCATTTTTAACGTGCGCAGCCCATGACCTCGGATGGGAGGTCCATAGGCCTGTTTGTATTTTCTTAGGGCGGTCATGTATCGACCGGCCTATGGACCTCCCATACGAGGTTTTATTTTTGGCAGCCCAATTTATGTATTTTTTTGAAGAAAACACAGAGGTCTGTTCTATTTTTCTATATAAGAATAGGAACGCCAGGTCCAACTTATGTTTCCCTTCTAACTATATTATATATACTTAAATTATTTTATATGTTGACTGTTTATTTCACATAATTGGCAAATAGATGACCGCTCTCGCGATCCCCTTCGCCCCCGCCACCACCTCCACCCTCGCCGCCGCCCCCTCCACTACCTCCACCCTCGCCACCGCCATAGATCTCGCCACCACCCCCCGCCTCCTGACTCCGGGCGCACCTGCCCCCCTCAGCAAGTCCGCTCGCGCACCCCATGGAGTCGCCGGCCATATCCACGGGGAATGGCTGGAAGACAGGCAGATGTACAAGATGCATCTCCCACATTTCTACAAAGCCTTCCCGTGGATGCTCCATCCGCTCGACTCCGTCACGCCGACATTGCTGCGGGAGACTCGAGGGAAGAGATGGAGGGAGCGGGCGATGCTGATCCGCGACGACGCTCTCTACTGGACCCAGTGCACGCGCGAATGGAGGGAAGCAGAGGAGGAAGCTGCGAGGGAGGAAGCCGAGGAGGGACCGAATCCGTTCTCTCACTCGCGCAGGTTTGCTGGGATGTGCAAGGATCATGTGGATTGGGAGCTGCTGAATCGAGCCCTGTGGATCTACTTCGAAGGAGATTTCTTGGAGAAGCACAGGATGCCCCACCCTAGTGAGCCGCCGATTGGGTTCGTTCGATGGGCGAAAGGAGAAGTGAATTCAGGAGATCCACGCCATGCTGCGAGATGGGAATGCTTGACTCGACTCCTGCCCACCAGCACGCCATCGGAGCCGGAGCAGGTGGATCCCCTACCTTACCTCTCCCCAAACCTGCAGAAGATTGAAATTAGGCTTGCAATCTGCTTCAATTGAGCTGTCTGGTGGTTATTTCTGCTTCCTGAGAGACAACATCTGGCTAGAGGATGAGAAGGAACCAGGAACTCCGATGAATTTCCCCTATCACAATGGGGGGAGCGCCGGTTGGGCAGTGGTACGGCCCACCTCCGCCCCAAATGGGGGCACAATCTGGGCAGGCTCATGTAATTGCCCAAGATCAATCTGCTGGTGGTTTTGACTCTCAGATCAGTGGGAAATCTCAAGGCAAGAATCAGCAAAGAAGAGATAGGACAACCAGAAAACTGCTCCTACCCCTGCTTCGGGCCTTATGGCATACTCTGAGGTGATCTGCTACAACTGTGGTGAACCAGGGCATCATTTGGATAAATGTGTCAAGCCCAAGAGTTGGTTTATCTGCAAAATGGTTACCCATAAAGTTGAGAATTGCCCTGTCAGAAGGAAAACCCACAGTTCTGCTAGATATGTTGGAAGTGCTGCTCCAGGATTATGTCCACCATTGACAGAATTTTCTGTGACACAGAAATAGATAGTTTCTTTTCCCTTTCTAGTTGTAGAGCTCTGCCCAGATGTGGTAGTGACCACACTCCTTCGCTCTGGGACTCTGGTCTTAACCAAACTCCAAAGAGCAATAGTTTTAAATTTGAAAAGTGGTGGTTGCTTAGAGAAGATTTTACTGAGCTAGTCAGGAAAATCTGGAATGAGCCTACTGGGAGCAGCTGCCCCCTAGAAAACTGGCAGATCAAAATCAGGAGATTTAGAAGAACTACCAAAGGGTGGAACTCCAATGAGGAAGCTAATCTTAGAAGATACAAAAGGCTTCTCATCCTTGAGTTTGATTCTCTAGATATTAAGGCAGAAACCACTGACCTCTCTGAGGCCGAGACTAATAGATTAAACTTTGTCCATGGAGAGCTCAAGAAAATTTGGTTTCAAGAAGAAATCAAAGCCAAACAAAGGTCTAGAGATAGGAACATTAAGGAGGGTGATAGGAATACTACTTACTTCCATGCAGTAGCTAACCAGAGGAGGAGGGAAACCCTCATTCACTCCCTTGATGGCCCTAATGGCCCTGCTACTGAGGTAGATGAGATGCTGAAAGTGGATAGTGACTTCTACAAAGACATGTTTAAGAAAGAAAACCCTTCTGGGTTCTCTCTACAAAACTATTTTTTCTCTGCTTCTGAAAAAGTCTCTCCTGCTGAAAATGAGCTGCTAGAAGCCCCTTTTTCAGAGACAAAGGTGAAGGAAGCCATTTTTAGCTCTTATCCTGACGGGGCTCCTGGTCTTGATGGGATTCCCTTCTTGTTTTACCAGCATTTTTTGGACTTGGTGAAAAATGATCTCTTAGATCTTTTCCAAGCCTTTCATAGAGGAGAGTTGGATCCAGCAACTTACTCATCGGGGTTTGTTGGGGTCAAGTTAAATAACTGTGGAAGTGATTTTTTCCTTGTTGGTAAAGGCCTTAGGCAAGGTGACCCCATCTCCCCGCTTTTGTTTAATTTAGTAGTGGACGTTCTTACTAAAATGCTGAGCAAAGCTGGTGATCATAGTCTGATTGCAGGGCTCTGTCCTGAGGTCTGCCCTGGTGGCATCATCTGCCTTCAATATGCAGATGATACCATCCTTTTCTTAGACAATGGCTCCACACATGCTAGCAATCAGAAAACTGTTCTAACCTGTTTTGAACAAGTCTCAGGCATGAGAATCAACTACTCTAAAAGTGAACTCATCCCTATCAACATGGATGATCAGGAGTTAGCTGACTTCCTCTCTATTCTAGTCTGTAATAAAGATAACTTCCCCATTAAGTACCTTGGTATCCCTCTCCACTATGATAAACTGAGGAGAGAGGATATCCAACCCCTTCTGGATAAAATCATTAAAAGGATTACTAGGTGGAGTGGCAAACATCTCTCTTACAGAGGTAGATTGATCCTCATACAAGCTTGTTTGGCTAGCATTCCAGTGTATCTCCTCTCTTTCTTCAAGTTCCCTAAATGGGCAGTGAACCTCATCAATTCTCAGATGCCTCATTGCTTGTGGAATGATTTTGAGGGAAATATGAAGCTACACCTTGCTAATTGGGCCCTAGTCTCTATGAAAAAAGATTTTGGAGGCCTAGGCATACCTAACCTCCAAGAAATTAACATATGTCTTCTAGGGTCTTGGATTAAAAGATTCTATGAGGAAGACCTGAAACCCTGGAAGCTTCTTATTGCCCATAAATACCTAGGAAATAAACCTAATATTTTTGTCCCTTCCTCCAAGCCTAAGACCTCTAGATTCTGGAAAGGATTAAAATCTATTATGCATGCTATGAAATTTGGCTACAGATGAAACATAGGGGATGGGAGCAGAACCAGGTTCTGGGAAGATACTTGGTTTGGCACATCCCCCCTAGCAGTCCAATTTTGGCCTATTTACTCTGTCTGCAATGAGCTTAAAAAAAGTGTCAATGAAGTTTGGGACGGTCAATGCCTAAAACTCTCTTTTAGAAGGAACTTTAGTGATAGTCTCATGGAACAATGGTTCCAGTTGGAGGAAATTGCCAAAAGCATTACCTTTACTGCCGAGCCGGATGCCCTGATTTGGCAGCTGGACAATAAGGGGATGTATTCCTCCAGCTCCATCTACCATGTTATCAACTTTAGAGGAGTTCAACCCGTGTTTATCCATGCTGTCTGGAAATTGAGAGTTCCCCCTAAAATTCATGTATTTCTCTGGCTTCTCTCCAAAAACAAATTGATGACTAGGCATAACCTTAGGAACAGACACATCATCAAACCCCTTGATTGTGTTTACTGCTTGGAACAAGAGTCTTGTTCTCACCTATTTTTTGAATGTATAGTTGCTAAACATCTCTGGGCCCACATTGAGGAATATTTCTCTAGTCAGATTGGCTCCTTCGAATCTGTCGCCGGATTCTGGATTGCTACCAAAAAGTGCTTAGTTTTAAACACTGTTAGCTCAGTTGTCCTTTGGTGCCTCTGGAAATATAGAAATGCTATGATTTTCAGTAACACCTCCTGGATTTCCATTCCGCAGGTCTTGAGGTTGATCAGGAACAAGGTGAGGAACTGGGCGATTCTCTCCTCTGGATCGGACAAGGACAAGCTAATGAGCTTTGTGGAATCCCTAACAAGATCCCTCCAGAAACCGTTGGCGGTCACTTGTGGCTGAACAAGGCTTGACCTGCTCTGGGGCTGGACCCGTGGGCTCGTCTCAAGATCTCTGATGAAGATGATGGGCACCTGGCACTGAAAAAGAGGGACATCCACCATGCTACGCCTTCCAGGCCGGTGTCTCCGCTTGCTTACTGGTCGCCGCAGGCTGACACGTCCCTTCGGCTGAAGACAATGAAGGCTTCGCTGGACCCTCCTTGTGTCATTTGAGTGATCCATCCGCTCTGCCTTTGGCACCGCTCGGGTGATTTGTGTTATTCAGAAACTTGTTCATCCACCCCCCTATTTTGTAGCCTTTCTACCTTTGCTTTCGAACTGCTCTTTGAGCTGCTGTATCAGAATATGTTGTGGTTTCGTTCTCAGCAATGGAACCAGGGAGATGCTCCCTGTTTTTCTAAAAAAAAATTATATGTTATTATATATTATTTTTATTGTCATCATATATTTAACAGATACTTACATACGTAAGAAAACAATATCCCGCATCTTATTAACTTATAAAAATAATTTCTTAACAAATAAAATCCTAGATTGTTTTGGCATGAAAATCCTAGTGATTGTGTACAAAAGCTTGGTAAGATTTAAGGACGAATGTAATAATATCACTTATTATTTAAATATATTTATAAGAAAATGCTCAGCCCCTTTTTATTTTTTGATAACATTGCTGGCCCAACCCAACATTATAATTAGAATCAGGCCAGCAAAATCGTGTATTTCGAGAAAGTGCAAATGGCCTGTATTTTTTTAGGAAATAAAATAAACGGGCCGCATGGACGCTACATTATTTGTTCACCCAGCCCAGCTAATGGCAGTAATTCAAAAAAAAGATCAAATTGACTGTAAATTCTACCGCGCGAAAAAAAGACTGTAAATTCTAAAAAAATGGGTTGAATACGTGGCACATTTTTGGAGGTTGAAATGTGGGCCAATAGATCGAAGCCAACGCAAGTCGTTGTCAATTTAGTCAACAAATGATTCGGACATGTTAGCTATTGGATTTACATCCAACGACCGGCATCCATCTTCAATCTCTCGTCTTCTTCCTCCAGCGCCGCCGGGACCACCTCCCGCCTCCTGCTGCTAGCAGCTCTGCTTAGCACGCTTCGCTATGAAGCGCTACTCCACCGTTGGCCAGGCCATCCCTCCACACCTCCTATTCTTCTCCACCGACTGCCGAACCACACCGCACTAGAACTAGTTAACCCTCGTACACCTCTCCGTCTGCGACTCTACTCTGGCGTCTTCCCGTCTCCGACTCGTTGCTGTCCGGGGCCTCGCCGTCGTCCACCACCTTGGATGTGCTCGGTGCGGCGTGGTCAACATGGTCAACGAACGACACCATCGGAAGTAGACTGTGTGTGGAGAGGCTGACAGCTGGGTCCACTGCCACACACAAGGAAATGCCTCCTTATTACGCGCAAAATAATGATTCCTCCACCTGACATCTGGGACCCACCGGAAGGGCCTTTGTATTTTGCGAAAATAACGTGCCCCCCGCGGACATGTTGGATCCACCAGCTATCTTCGCACGCAAGGAAGTGCCTCCTTATTACGCATAAAAAAATGAATATTCCCCCTGCCAGCTGGAACCCAGCATAATGGGAGGCTGACTTGTGGGCCTACCAAGTTGACGGGACGGAGGGCTTTGTCAACTTAGTCAATATGAACGATTCTAGCTCCTGTTACCGTACGATATTCATCCAACGGCCATAGTGCTTCTTCAACCTCTGGTCTTCTTGCTCCAGCCGCCCAAACCAGCGCCGGTCGTGTTGTCACAGCCCCAGTTCAGGCCTTGCTTGTCTTTGCATCTGCATTCTTGCATCATGATTTAAATTCCATTTAAATCTGAAATGGCGATGACAAACCCTAGCACCAAATGGAATGCAATTAGGATCAAATAAAAATATTTTCAATAATCCCAAATGCCCTTTAGAAAAGCTCATGATTTTTGTTAAAGGTGAAAACCTCTGCCAAAAGTCATGCACATATTTCTAGGCCATTCTGGATTTTTGAATTAAATCATATCATATTTGAATTTGGGCATTTAAATACTATAAAATATTTAAAATGCCTAAATAATCCTAAACTGAAATGTTCCATGTTGGATATATTCTATACAGTGGGCATGTACAGTTTGGTGATTTTTGAATGGGTCTAGGTATTTTTAGAAAAGCCACAAAGTTTACAGAATAATAGAAAGCATTATTTAATAGGAACCAGAGAGAGAGAGAACCTACCTGGTGCTCACCTGGCAGCCCACTTGGCCCAAGTGGCCGGCCCAGCCCACCTGGCCTCCCCTTGTCTTCTTCCTCTTGCCAGCGCACGAAGCAGCTCGGTGGCGAGCGCCGACGACGCGCCTGGCCACCTCCTGCTTGCCGCCTCGCCTTGGGCCTCCCTGGCGACGCCACGCACACCCCCCCGACCCCCTCGTCCTCTCCCCTCTCTCCCTGGATCTCTTTCCCCTCCCCTGCTCTCTCTCCCTCTCGCGCCCGAGCGCGCCGCCCCTCGCCGCCGCGTCCACCGGCCACCCCACACCTCTCTGACGCGCCACGAAGCTCCGCATCGATGTCCTCTACTCCCTCGACAAGCCAAGCATCACCGGACGCCCTGCAACGCCGGCGCCATCATCTTCTTCTTCCTCGGGCACCGAGGGCCATCATCGTCGATTCGTCGCCGTCGTTGCTTCCCCGAGCTCGTTGACCATCTCGACGTGACCGCTGTGAGCTCCTCTTCCTTCTCCCCCTAGGCATGACGCTCGAGCTGCCCCCTAACCCCGTTGGCCATCACGGCCGAGAGCTCGGCTCCGCCGGCCATGTCGCCGCCGTGGCCACAAACGCATAAGCTCGAAAACAAGCGCGTCACTGTGCTCCGCACATCACCAGGAGGCCGTAGCACCCACCAGTTCGCTCCGCCGTGCCCCACAGCACCTTTTCCAACCTCGCCGAACTCCGGCCGCCGCTCCGCCTGTCGCCGCCACCGCTACACTGCACCCCGGCGACTCCCGCTGCCTCCTTTGGATGCGCGCGAGCCTGGGCGTCTTGTAGAGCCCCTCCGCCGCTCTTTTGGTCGCCTGAGGGTGAATCCCGACGCCCTCCGCCGTCTCTGGCGTCACCGGCGGCGAGCCGTGGACCAAGTCCGGCGGGTTTGACCCCGGGTGGGCCCAGTTGACCCCTCTGGGTCGATGACAAATGGGACCCAGCCCTGCTAATTTTTAGGATTAGTACTAATTAAATTTAGTTAGTCTAATGACACTGACACGCGGGCCCCACCGCTCAGGTTTGACCTGGACCGTGCGCCGTTGACTTGCTGACGTCATGATGATGTCAGGCTGACGCAGTAATCCTTATCTGGAATTTAAATAAATCTTAAATGATTTATTTATTTCAGAAAATACCCAAAACTTTGAAAAATCATAGAAAATAATCTATAACTCCAATGGGAAAGATTTATATATGAAAAATTATCAGAAAAATGCAAGGAATCTGTTTATGGCATTTGCATGCATGTTTGAACAACCTAGGGTTGCTGTAAAGGGCAATTTGCATAAATAACAATTAAATAAGCACATATGGAGTTTGAATTTGAACCCTTGGTTCAAACCAAATTCATTTAATCTGATGCTAGTTGCATTAGCTCAAACACATAGCATATTGCCATGTCATAGCATGCATCATGTTGCTGCATATCGCCATGTGTTAATTGTGTTCTTTCTGTGTTGCTGGTAATTATCCCCTCACAGTAGACGATGTTTCGACGATGAGTTCGATGACACCGATGAAGAACTATATTATCTTCAGAAGTGCCAGGCAAGCAAAACCACCTTGTTCATTCCGATACAATCCCACTCTCTCGCTCCTGCTCTCTTTTACTGCATTAGGACAACAACGATTCAACTGTTACATGCTGCGGTAGCTGAACCCCTTTATCCTCTGCATGACCTGTCATTCCACAGTAAATAGATGAAACCCACTAGCATGAGCAGGAGTTGTTTGAGCCCTGATGTGCCTACTCATTCATGCTTGTTTGTCATGCCTGCTACTGCTTAGAGTTGAGTCGGGTCTGATTCATCGGGTATGAATCGGAATGGTGTTGAACATGTCCTGATGTGTGTGAACTAAGTGTGTGAACACGATTTGGTAAAGGTATTGGTGAGAGGCCATGTAGGAGTACATGGTGGGTTGTCTCATTGAAGCCGTCCTCAGGAACTGAGTTCTGTGTTTGTGATCCATGATACAGTTACTACCACACATTGGGCCCTGAAATATGACCCCGCTCGACTTACCGACCCCTCTCGTTCCCTGTCCAGGAGTTGCAAGTAGTTTCTGGTGTTTGTAGTATGCTGGGGGCCGCACGCAGCGCTGACCGGAGGGGTGGGCTGTGTTGCGGTAGGCACGTGGCACGGTGTACCGGGCGCCCGTTTGGTGTCTCGGGAACCCTGCACACATCGTTTGGGGCTGTGAGCGAAACTCCGGCCGGATCTCCTCATGGATGGAACCCGAATAGGCGATAAACCTGGACTAGAGACTTGCGTGGTTGGTTAGGTCGTGGTCTACACCCACGTCGGCTTTCGCTTGAAGTCTGCGGAGCACATGTCGTGTGCAGACGCTAAGTGGTGGAAACATGTGTGAAGAAGTACACCCCTGCAGGGTTATAATGATCTATTCGAATAGCCGTGTCCGCGGTAATGGACTTCTGGGTTGCCTATAACAGTTCATAGACAAGTGGAAGTGGATACTCTAAAATACGCAAGATAAGCGTGAGTGCTATGGATGGCCTTCTCGTAGGGAGACGGAAGTGGATCCATAGTGGTGTATTGATATGGTGAATATGTGGACTTGTGTGCGCCACCTCAAAGAGTCGCTTGCAGTCGTAGTTCAGGTTAGCCACCGAGTCAAAGCTGGCTTGCTGCAGTCAAACTCCACCACCCCCTTTATTGAAACTGATGCATATGTAGTTAGTTCTGATGTAAGTCTTGCTGAGTACGTTTGTACTCATGTTTGCCTATTTTATGTTTTGCAGAGAGACTTCAGTCTCGCTAGTAGTACCGCTTGGACTTCGACGTTTAGCTTGATACCTCAGCTACGATCTTGTGCCCTCGGCAGGATCTGGTAGATAGTCAGGCTTCTCAAGCCCTTTTCATTTGTAGATGTCTGTACTCAGACATGATAAGCTTCCGCATGTGCTTGTTGTTTGTATGCTCTGAATGTTGGGTAATGAGACCCATGTTTGTAATATCTGGCTCCTCCGAGCCTAATGAATAAATACTTTGAGTCGTAGAGTTATGTTGTGATGCCATGTTGTATTTACTCATATCGGGCATATTGTGTGTATGATTGAAATGCTTGGTATGAGTGGGATCCGACTATCTAGTTGTTTATCCTTGGCAGCCTATCATATGGGGAAATGTAGTCTAGTGCTTCGAAGCGATAGTAGTCCGCTACAGCCCGGTTCACCGGAGTCCTGCTAGCCCAGCACTACTGCTCGGAACACTTGACTGGCCGGCATGTGATTCACTTCGTTCCTGTGTCTGTCCCTTCGGGGAAATGTCACGCGGTGACATCCGGAGTCCTGCCTAGCCTGCTACAGCCCGGGATACCGGAGTCCTGTTAGGCCAGTGCTACAGCCCGGATTCACACGTTGATGACCGACATGCTCGATGTGATTCATGTATGCCTGTCCTCATAGGTTAGCGCCGCTTTGGGTTCACGACTAGCCATGTCGGCCCGGGTTCTCTGTCATATGGATGCTAGCGACACTATCATATACGTGAGCCAAAAGGCGCAAACGGTCCCGGGCCAGGTAAGGTGGCACCCGTGGAAACACCGTGCGTGAGGCCACAAAGTGATATGATGTGTTACATGCTGGATCGATGTGACTTAGGATCGGGGTCCTGACAGCGTTGGTATCAGAGCCTGACTGCCTGTAGGATTACCAAGCCAAACTGGTCGAAGTTGAGTCTAGAAATGCTTTAGTTATATGTGGGAATTGATTGTGGAAGGGAACGTAAGGCTCTTTTTACTCCTTATACCTCATGGCCTTCTGATCTGAGTCATCCTTTTCTCTTCTACGGGGTTAAGAACTAGGCCTCTCTTCTATCTCTTAGGATGACGTGTTACTAAACCGTAGTTGCCTAAGATTGTTGAGTTCAAGCCTCTGATCATTTTCTACTACTTCCATGTGTTCTTAGTGATCTCCGAACATTGATATTGTGATGTTGAGTGGCTATGCCACCAATTTTGCAGGTTGTCTCAAATCTTTTTGAGCAATTACAGCCGTTATGCTGTCCGAGTCATCCCAGGTTTCCAACTAGTCTGATGCATTTGCAAATCCTTTCCTTCCATTCCCGATGTCCTTTTGGTCGGAATAAGCACACTAATCGGTCTGTTGAGGTACCCCGTTGCCTTGACATATATGTTGGAGCTATTATTATGACCCTAGGTGTCTTAGGGAGTCACCTAGTAACCTAGCCATGTTTCGTGTCCTCAGTGTGATGAATCTGGCCACCATTCTCGAAAGCATCCCGTGATGCCATTAGTATGTAGGTATTCTTCTCTTGGGTTCTTGAACCCGAGATTCACCCTACTTACCTCATGTCGATAGTGTTTGCTAGTTCCTCTAGGATATTAGTAACCTTTGCATTAGCCTCGAGGTCCGTGGTATTTCCTTCTTCCAAATACTATGAACCATTTATGGCAGAAGTTTGTTGAACCAAAAGATCACAACCAGGGTGCTCTTGAGGAGTACTCCATTCATATTGTGACCCTGCCAGTTCTTTCTTTCTGCATGGGTTATCCGGAAGAAATTTGTTGAACTCGTTTGACATACTAACCCATGAATCCACAACTCAGAAAATCATATGTTCCTTGAGTTGTCCCCTTTTAGTTGTGTTCTGACCCTCGTCTATCAATTGATAGTCAAGAGTATGTGTGCATTCGTGTCCATCGAAGCCTATTATTCTTGTGGTCCATCAAGCCATTCTATTCCAGAATGACTAGGAGAAACAAACTCCAGTACCTCATCCATACCCAGGATTGGGTCAAAGTAGTTGTATCCCGCAGATCAAAATGCCAATCCAGCTTCTGCTCTGCTCTACCTTGGAGTGTTACCATCTTTATGAAAAGAGTGTCACGAGAATTGCACCACCTCTTATGAACTCTTGACGCAGTAATACTTCTCGCCATCATTATTCATTCCTCGGTTTCGTGTTATTGTAACCCGAATGCCGACAAGTGAATCGTGTTGTGTGAAATCAATACTCCTAGCAACTGTGTTGCTTGGTAGTTAAAGGACAATAATTTCATTCTTAGCGTGTTGGTTACTGAACCATCATTCTAAGATGGATCGTGCTACCTAGTCCTTATTTCCTGGTGCACTCTTCGATCAACGAGTTGGGATTTTGCCAAACCCATGCTTATTTGATCATATCGTCTTGCCCTGAAAAGCAAGATTGATCTCCAGCTTAGTATCATATCGGTGGTTCATGATGTTCCGAATATCTTCTCGGAAGTATCACCAGGTTGTCACCTGACCGCTATGTTGAGTTCGTGATCAAGTTGGTTTTCCTATAAACCACCCCTTCTCCAAGAATCTGTGTTGGATACCCCTGAGCTAGTTGGTTAAGCCAAACAACAACTTGGAGAGTTGGAAGATAAAAGCTTATCCGACTTAGTTCATGTTAAGGGATATCTTGTGTGTGTGTGTTGAAGAAAGATGATATCTTCCTCGATTGATCCTCGTGGTCAGTTGTTGAACCTATTGTCTTACCCAATCGTTGATTTGAGTATGGGCTATCGTCAAGTCAAATCAGAACCAACGATGTTCGTAATGTTGTCTTACTCGTGGTTGATCCCTCGAGCATACACCATTACATCTTTTGGTCTGACCAATGCTATCACCGTGTTCACATGATGGTGGAAGTCCAGTGATATGGAAATTCCGATGAGTTGTTGTTGAGCTCATCAGCAGCATCTTGTCTTCCCCATGATTCATGTTGAGCATCAACCTAGTGTTGGAAACTTTGTAAGCAATGCCTTCGTGTTCCGTTCATGAAGCCTGTGCTTGGATGGAAGAAGTGACTTCCTCGAATTCATGTGCTTTAGGTGTAAGTTGCCGCCATGAATTTGAGAAAGGTCTGTTTTGTTTCCCTTGGAATCATCCCAAATCAGTCATGCATACGTGCGAAGTATTCTATGGTTTGGTAGATTAATTACCTCCACTCCATATGTGTCCCTAGCACACCAAGCCACTGATTGATTTGTTCAAAGAAAAGAAGTTCATGCGCTAATCCTGAAGGGCCCGGACGGAAATGCACAAGACTTGTTATCTCAATGATGGTTCCCAATCAGAGCTCGGTAGTGTTTTATTGCAAGACTACCATGTGGTCATGCTTGTCTGGGACAGCGTGTTCACATGTGTGTAGCAGAACCCGCTCAAGTTTTGGAGCATACTATCGTAGTTCATCTCTCGAGAATCTCGCAACATTATCTCGGCGGTTTGTGTTACAACTCTTCCTTTCAGACATGTGAGTCTGAAGTATCCTGTTTCTAACCAGATCTGAATCTCAGGCAGATATGATGGCTGGAACTTCTCCAAGGTCTATGATGTAGGTCCCGACAAGGTTGATGATCTGGCCGACACACCTAGCCGGAAGATCTATCATTGTAGTATCTTGCCTAAACTATTAAACCATCTTCTCCATGAGGATCTCGCGCGACTTATTATAGAAGGTTTTCCTTAGTGATCCTGGTGCTCTCAGTGTCTTCGATGATTCCATAACCATTGAAATATTGGAAACACTCTCGACTATTGAGTTTTCCCCAGTTACCAGAATCATTCCCAGCATTTGCATTTTGTTCCCAGCTTGCACCTCAATAGTTGTTGTCCAGGATCATATTCAAAAGTGAACTTGTCATGGTCCCATCCATTTCCGATGATAAGCAAAAGTCATCCATTGCATTGTCTTCAACAAGGTAGTCCACATTGTCCATCCTAGTCTGAGTATGCCATTTCTTCGAGCTATTTCAAAGGATCGTTGTGATTGCCTTAGGCTGGAATAAAGAATTTCAATGATCTTGTATCAAAAGTAATTCTTTTTGCCACTTAAGGGAGTAGTTCTTCGAGTCACCTTCCCTGAGGTGCCCCGTTATGGAATCATGGCAATTCACTCCTCGCTACTTTGAAACCTATGTGCCATCTTACTCAAGCGTGGATTTGTTGCCTGCCAAATTGAAACCCTCGTCTTCTAATCCCCTCCATCACTTGGATGTATGTGTTGTGTCTCGGCTCAAGAGATGCTCCAACATCTCATTCCATGAGTTGGTCATGACTCGCTCGATCTTGTGAAGATCAAATCCTATAGAGTTTTCCTCTCTTCCATTGTCATAACCGGATGAAGATCTCGAACGCAAAGACGTCAAGATCAATATGATGCAATGAAGCTACTTCTTCGAGAAGGGCAGTTGGACTGAGAAGATTGTGGTAGCTTGCGACCCCTCTGTCTTCTTACCTCACGTCTTGAATCTCGGGACGAGATTCTTGTTTAGTGGGGGTGAGTTGTCACAGCCCCAGTTCAGGCCTTGCTTGTCTTTGCATCTGCATTCTTGCATCATGATTTAAATTCCATTTAAATCTGAAATGGCGATGACAAACCCTAGCACCAAATGGAATGCAATTAGGATCAAATAAAAATATTTTCAATAATCCCAAATGCCCTTTAGAAAAGCTCATGATTTTTGTTAAAGGTGAAAACCTCTGCCAAAAGTCATGCACATATTTCTAGGCCATTCTGGATTTTTGAATTAAATCATATCATATTTGAATTTGGGCATTTAAATACTATAAAATATTTAAAATGCCTAAATAATCCTAAACTGAAATGTTCCATGTTGGATATATTCTATACAGTGGGCATGTACAGTTTGGTGATTTTTGAATGGGTCTAGGTATTTTTAGAAAAGCCACAAAGTTTACAGAATAATAGAAAGCATTATTTAATAGTAACCAGAGAGAGAGAGAACCTACCTGGTGCTCACCTGGCAGCCCACTTGGCCCAAGTGGCCGGCCCAGCCCACCTGGCCTCGCCTTGTCTTCTTCCTCTTGCCAGCGCACGAAGCAGCTCGGTGGCGAGCGCCGACGACGCGCCTGGCCACCTCCTGCTTGCTGCCTCGCCTTGGGCCTCCCTGGCGATGCCACGCACACCCCCCCCGACCCCCTCGTCCTCTCCCCTCTCTCCCTGGATCTCTTTCCCCTCCCCTGCTCTCTCTCCCTCTCGCGCCCGAGCGCGCCGCCCCTCGCCGCCGCGTCCACCGGCCACCCCACACCTCTCTGACGCGCCACGAAGCTCCGCATCGATGTCCTCTACTCCCTCGACAAGCCAAGCATCACCGGACGCCCTGCAACGCCGGCGCCATCATCTTCTTCTTCCTCGGGCACCGAGGGCCGTCATCGTCGATTCGTCGCCGTCGTTGCTTCCCCGAGCTCGTTGACCATCTCGACGTGACCGCTGTGAGCTCCTCTTCCTTCTCCCCCTAGGCATGACGCTCGAGCTGCCCCCTAACCCCGTTGGCCATCACGGCCGAGAGCTCGGCTCCGCCGGCCATGTCGCCGCCGTGGCCACAAACGCATAAGCTCGAAAACAAGCGCGTCACTGTGCTCAGCACATCACCAGGAGGCCGTAGCACCCACCAGTTCGCTCCGCCGTGCCCCACAGCACCTTTTCCAACCTCGCCGAACTCCGGCCGCCGCTCCGCCTGTCGCCGCCACCGCTACACTGCACCCCGGCGACTCCCGCTGCCTCCTTTGGATGCGCGCGAGCCTGGGCGTCTCGTAGAGCCCCTCCGCCGCTCTTTTGGTCGCCTGAGGGTGAATCCCGACGCCCTCCGCCGTCTCTGGCGTCACCGGCGGCGAGCCGTGGACCAAGTCCGGCGGGTTTGACCCCGGGTGGGCCCAGTTGACCCCTCTGGGTCGATGACAAATGGGACCCAGCCCTGCTAATTTTTAGGATTAGTACTAATTAAATTTAGTTAGTCTAATGACACTGACACGCGGGCCCCACCGCTCAGGTTTGACCTGGACCGTGCGCCGTTGACTTGCTGACGTCATGATGATGTCAGGCTGACGCAGTAATCCTTATCTGGAATTTAAATAAATCTTAAATGATTTATTTATTTCAGAAAATACCCAAAACTTTGAAAAATCATAGAAAATAATCTATAACTCCAATGGGAAAGATTTATATATGAAAAATTATCAGAAAAATGCAAGGAATCTGTTTATGGCATTTGCATGCATGTTTGAACAACCTAGGGTTGCTGTACAGGGCAATTTGCATAAATGACAATTAAATAAGCACATATGGAGTTTGAATTTGAACCCTTGGTTCAAACCAAATTCATTTAATCTGATGCTAGTTGCATTAGCTCAAACACATAGCATATTGCCATGTCATAGCATGCATCATGTTGCTGCATATCGCCATGTGTTAATTGTGTTCTTTCTGTGTTGCTGGTAATTATCCCCTCACAGTAGACGATGTTTCGACGATGAGTTCGATGACACCGATGAAGAACTATATTATCTTCAGAAGTGCCAGGCAAGCAAAACCACCTTGTTCATTCCGATACAATCCCACTCTCTCGCTCCTGCTCTCTTTTACTGCATTAGGACAACAACGATTCAACTGTTACATGCTGCGGTAGCTGAACCCCTTTATCCTCTGCATGACCTGTCATTCCACAGTAAATAGATGAAACCCACTAGCATGAGTAGGAGTTGTTTGAGCCCTGATGTGCCTACTCATTCATGCTTGTTTGTCATGCCTGCTACTGCTTAGAGTTGAGTCGGGTCTGATTCATCGGGTATGAATCGGAATGGTGTTGAACATGTCCTGATGTGTGTGAACTAAGTGTGTGAACACGATTTGGTAAAGGTATTGGTGAGAGGCCATGTAGGAGTACATGGTGGGTTGTCTCATTGAAGCCGTCCTCAGGAACTGAGTTCTGTGTTTGTGATCCATGATACAGTTACTACCACACATTGGGCCCTGAAATATGACCCCGCTCGACTTACCGACCCCTCTCGTTCCCTGTCCAGGAGTTGCAAGTAGTTTCTGGTGTTTGTAGTATGCTGGGGGCCGCACGCAGCGCTGACCGGAGGGGTGGGCTGTGTTGCGGTAGGCACGTGGCACGGTGTACCGGGCGCCCGTTTGGTGTCTCGGGAACCCTGCACACATCGTTTGGGGCTGTGAGCGAAACTCCGGCCGGATCTCCTCATGGATGGAACCCGAATAGGCGATAAACCTGGACTAGAGACTTGCGTGGTTGGTTAGGTCGTGGTCTACACCCACGTCGGCTTTCGCTTGAAGTCTGCGGAGCACATGTCGTGTGCAGACGCTAAGTGGTGGAAACATGTGTGAAGAAGTACACCCCTGCAGGGTTATAATGATCTATTCGAATAGCTGTGTCCGCGGTAATGGACTTCTGGGTTGCCTATAACAGTTCATAGACAAGTGGAAGTGGATACTCTAAAATACGCAAGATAAGCGTGAGTGCTATGGATGGCCTTCTCGTAGGGAGACGGAAGTGGATCCATAGTGGTGTATTGATATGGTGAATATGTGGACTCGTGTGCGCCACCTCAAAGAGTCGCTTGCAGTCGTAGTTCAGGTTAGCCACCGAGTCAAAGCTGGCTTGCTGCAGTCAAACTCCACCACCCCCTTTATTGAAACTGATGCATATGTAGTTAGTTCTGATGTAAGTCTTGCTGAGTACGTTTGTACTCACGTTTGCCTATTTTATGTTTTGCAGAGAGACTTCAGTCTCGCTAGTAGTACCGCTTGGACTTCGACGTTTAGCTTGATACCTCAGCTACGATCTTGTGCCCTCGGCAGGATCTGGTAGATAGTCAGGCTTCTCAAGCCCTTTTCATTTGTAGATGTCTGTACTCAGACATGATAAGCTTCCGCATGTGCTTGTTGTTTGTATGCTCTGAATGTTGGGTCATGAGACCCATGTTTGTAATATCTGGCTCCTCCGAGCCTAATGAATAAATACTTTGAGTCGTAGAGTTATGTTGTGATGCCATGTTGTATTTACTCATATCGGGCATATTGTGTGTATGATTGAAATGCTTGGTATGAGTGGGATCCGACTATCTAGTTGTTTATCCTTGGCAGCCTATCATATGGGGAAATGTAGTCTAGTGCTTCGGAGCGATAGTAGTCCGCTACAGCCCGGTTCACCGGAGTCCTGCTAGCCCAGCACTACTGCTCGGAACACTTGACTGGCCGGCATGTGATTCACTTCGTTCCTGTGTCTGTCCCTTCGGGGAAATGTCACGCGGTGACATCCGGAGTCCTGCCTAGCCTGCTACAGCCCGGGATACCGGAGTCCTGTTAGGCCAGTGCTACAGCCCGGATTCACACGTTGATGACCGACATGCTCGATGTGATTCATGTATGCCTGTCCTCATAGGTTAGCGCCGCTTTGGGTTCACGACTAGCCATGTCAGCCCGGGTTCTCTGTCATATGGATGCTAGCGACACTATCATATACGTGAGCCAAAAGGCGCAAACGGTCCCGGGCCAGGTAAGGTGGCACCCGTGGAAACACCGTGCGTGAGGCCACAAAGTGATATGATGTGTTACATGCTGGATCGATGTGACTTAGGATCGGGGTCCTGACTGTTGGGGAACGTAGTAATTTCAAAAAAATTCCTACGCACACGCAAGATCATGGTGATGCATAGCAACGAGAGGGGAGAGTGTTTGTCTACGTACCCTCGTAGACCGAAGCGGAAGCGTTGACACAACATAGAGGAAGTAGTCGTACGTAGAGGAAGTAGTCGTACGTTCTCCTCGCGATCCAACCGATCACAGCACCGTTACTCCGGCACCTCCGAGTTCTTGGCACACGTTCAGCTCGATGACGATCCCCGGGCTCCGATCCAGCAAAGCGTCGGGGAAGAGTTCCGTCAGCACGACGGCGTGGTGACGATCTTGATGTGTTACCGGCGCAGGGCTTCGCCTAAGCATTGCAACGATATAATCGAGGTGGAATTTGGTGGAAGGGGGCACCGCACACGGCTAAGGAACGATCCGTAGATCAACTTGTGTGTCTTTGGGGTGCCCCCTGCCCCCGTATATAAAGGATCCAAGGGGGAGGGGCTGGCCGGCCAGGTTTGGTGCGCCAGGAGAGTCCTACTCCCTCTGGGAGTAGGATTCCCCCCCAATCCTAGTTGGACTAGGATTGCTCCAAGGGGGAGAGAGAGAGAGAGGGGGCGCCCACCTCTCCTAGTCCTAATAGGACTAGGGGAAGGGGGGGAGGCGCGCAGCCCCTAGGGCTGCCCTCTCACTTCTCCTCCAAGGCCCATGTTGGCCCATCATGCTCCCGGGGGGTTCCGGTAACCCTCCCGGTATTCCGGTAAAATCCTGATTTCACCTGGAATGCATCCGATGTCCAAACATAGGCTTCCAATATATAATTCTTTATGTCTCGACCATTTCGAGACTCCTCGTCACGTCCGTGATCACATCCGGGACTCCGAACTCCTTCGGTACATCAAAATGCATAAACTCATAATAACTGTCATCGTAACGTTAAGCGTGCGGACCCTACGGTTCGAGAACAATGTAGACATGACCAAGACACGTCTCTGGTCAATAACCAATAGCGGGACCTGGATGCCCAAATTGGCTCCTACATATTCTACGAAGATCTTTATCGGTCAGACCGCATAACAACATACGTTGTTCCCTTTGTCATCGGTATGTTACTTGCCCGAGATTCGATCGTCGGTATCCAATACCTAGTTCAATCTCGTTACCGGCAAGTCTCTTTTCTCGTTCCGTAATACATCATCTCGCAACTAACTCATTGGTTGCAATGCTTGCAAGGCTTTATGTGATGTGCATTACCGAGAAGGCCCTGAGATACCTCTCCGACAATCGGAGTGACAAATCCTAATCTCGAAATATGCCAACTCAACATGTACCTTCGGAGACACTTGTAGAGCACCTTTATAATCACCCAGTTACGTTGTGACGTTTGGTAGCACACAAAGTGTCCCTACGGTAAATGGGAGTTGCATATTCTCATAGTTAAAGGAACATGTATAAGTCATGGATAAAAGCAATAGCAACATACTAAACGATCGGGTGCTATGCTAATGGAATGGGTCATGTCAATCAGATCATTCAACTAATGATGTGACCTCGTTAATCAAATAACAACTCTTTGTTCATGGCTAGGAAACATAACCATCTTTGATTAATGAGCTAGTCAAGTAGAGGCATACTAGTGACACTCTGTTTGTCTATGTATTCACACATGTATTATGTTTCCAGTTAATACAATTCTAGCATGAATAATAAACATTTATCATGATATAAGGAAATAAATAACAACTTTATTATTGCCTCTAGGGCATATTTCCTTCAGTCTCCCACTTGCACTAGAGTCAATAATCTAGATTACAAAGTAATGATTCTAACACCCATGGAGTTTTGGTGCTGATCATGTTTTGCTCGTGGAAGAGGTTTAGTCAATGGGTCTGCAACATTCAGATCCGTATGTGTCTTGCATATCTCTATGTCTCCCACCTGGCCCAAATCCCGGATGGAGTTGAAGCGTCTCTTGATGTGTTTGGTTCTTTTGTGAAATCTGGATTCCTTTGCCAAGGCAATTGCACCAGTATTGTCACAAAAGATTTTCATTGGACCCGATATGCTAGGCACAACACCTAGATCGGATATGAACTCCTTCATCCAGACTCCTTCGTTAGCTGCTTCCGAAGCGGCTATGTACTCAGCTTCACATGTAGATCCCGCCACGACGCTTTGTTTAGAACTGCACCAACTGACAGCTCCACCGTTTAATGTAAATACGTATCCGGTTTGCGATTTGGAATCGTCCGAATCAGTGTCAAAGCTTGCATCGACGTAACCGTTTACGACGAGCTCTTTGTCACCTCCATAAATGAGAAACATATCCTTAGTCCTTCTCAAGTACTTAAGGATGTTCTTGACCGCTGTCCAGTGATCCACTCCTGGATTACTTTGGTACCTGCCTGCTAAACTTATAGCAAGGCACACATCAGGTCTGGTACACAGCATTGCATACATGATAGAGCCTATGGCTGAAGCATAGGGAACATTTTTCATTTTCTCTCTATCTTCTGCGGTGGTCGGGCATTGAGTCTTACTCAACTTCACACCTTGTGCCACAGGCAAGAACCCTTTCTTTGCCTGATCCATTCTGAACTTTTTCAAAACTTTGTCAAGGTATGTGCTTTGTGAAAGTCCTATTAAGCGTCTTGATCTATCTCTATAGATCTTAATGCCCAATATGTAAGCAGCTTCACCGAGGTCTTTCATTGAAAAACTCTTATTCAAGTATCCCTTTATGCTATCCAGAAATTCTATATTATTTCCAATCAGCAATATGTCATCCACATATAATATCAGAAATGCTACAGAGCTCCCACTCACTTTCTTGTAAATACAGGCTTCTCCGAAAGTCTGTATAAAACCAAATGCTTTGATCACACTATCAAAGCGTTTATTCCAACTCCGAGAGGCTTGCACCAGTCCATAAATGGATCGCTGGAGCTTGCACACTTTGTTAGCTCCCTTTGGATCGACAAAACCTTCTGGTTGCATCATATACAACTCTTCTTCCAGAAATCCATTCAGGAATGCAGTTTTGACATCCATTTGCCAAATTTCATAATCATAAAATGCGGCAACTGCTAACATGATTCGGACAGACTTAAGCATCGCTACGGGTGAGAAAGTCTCATCGTAGTCAATCCCTTGAACTTGTCGAAAACCTTTTGCGACAAGTCGAGCTTTGTAGACAGTAACATTACCATCAGCGTCAGTCTTCTTCTTAAAGATCCATTTATTCTCAATTGCTTGCCGATCATTGGGCAAGTCAACCAAAGTCCATACTTTATTATCATACATGGATCCCATCTCAGATTTCATGGCCTCAAGCCACTTTGCGGAATCTGGGCTCACCATCGCTTCTTCATAGTTCGTAGGTTCATCATGGTCTAGTAACATGACTTCCAAAATAGGATTACCGTACCACTCTGGTGCGGATCTTACTCTGGTTGATCTACGAAGTTCAGTAGAAACTTGATCTAAAGTTTCATGATCATTATCATTAGCTTCTTCCCTATTTGATGTAGGTGTCACAGAAACAGATTTCTGTGATGTACTACTTCTCAATAAGGGAGTAGATACTGTTATCTCATCAAGTTCTACTTTCCTCCCACTCACTTCTTTCGAGAGAAACTCCTTCTCTAGAAAGTTTCCGACTTTAGCAACAAAAATTTTGCCTTCGGATCTGTGATAGAAGGTATACCCAATAGTCTCCTTTGGGTATCCTATGAAGACACATTTTTCCGATTTGGGTTCGAGCTTATCAGGTTGAAGCTTTTTCACATAAGCATCGCAGCCCCAAACTTTAAGAAACGACAACTTTGGTTTCTTGCCAAACCACAGTTCATAAGGCGTCGTCTCAACGGATTTTGATGGTGCCCTATTTAACGTGAATGCGGCCGTCTCTAGAGCATAACCCCAAAAAGATAGCGGTAAATCGGTAAGAGACATCATAGATCGCACCATATCCAGTAAAGTACGATTACGACGTTCGGACACACCATTACGTCGAGGTGTTCCGGGTGGCGTGAGTTGCGAAACTATTCCGCATTGTTTCAAATGTAGACCAAACTCGTAACTCAAATATTCTCCTCCACGATCAGATCGTAGAAACTTTATTTTCTTGTTACGATGATTTTCCACTTCACTCTGAAATTCTTTGAACTTTTCAAATGTTTCAGACTTGTGTTTCATTAAGTAGATATACCCATATCTGCTTAAATCATCAGTGAAGGTGAGAAAATAACGATATCCGCCACGAGCCTCAACATTCATTGGACCACATACATCAGCATGTATGATTTCCAATAAATCTGTTGCTCTCTCCACAGTACCGGAGAACGGTGTTTTAGTCATCTTGCCCATAAGGCACGGTTCGCAAGTGCCAAGTGATTCATAATCAAGTGACTCCAAAAGTCCATCAGTATGGAGTTTCTTCATGCGCTTTACACCGATATGACCTAAACGGCAGTGCCACAAATAAGTTGCACTATCATTATCAACTCTGCATCTTTTGGCTTCAACATTATGAATATGTGTATTACTACTATCGAGATTAAGTAAGAACAAACCACTCTTTAATGGCGCGTGACCATAAAAGATATTACTCATATAAATAGAACAACCATTATTCTCTGATTTAAATGAATAACCGTCTCGCATCAAACAAGATCCAGATATAATGTTCATGCTCAACGCTGGTACTAAATAACAATTATTTAGATCTAATATTAATCCCGAAGGTAGATGTAGAGGTAGCATGCCGACCGCGATCACATCGACTTTGGAACCATTTCCCACGCGCATCGTCACCTCGTCTTTAGCCAATCTTCGCTTAATCCGTAGCCCCTGTTTTGAGTTGCAAATATTAGCAACAGAACCAGTATCAAATACCCAGGCGCTACTGCGAGAATTAGTAAGGTACACATCAATAACATGTATATCATATATACCTTTGTTAACCTTGCAATCCTTCTTATCCGCCAAATACTTGGGGCAGTTCCGCTTCCAGTGACCAGTCTGCTTGCAATAGAAGCACTCAGTTTCAGGATTAGGTCCAGACTTGGGTTTCTTCTCTTGAGTAGTAACTTGCTTGCTGTTCTTTTTGAAGTTCCCCTTTTTCTTCCCTTTGCCCTTTTTCTTGAAACTAGTGGTTTTGTTAACCATCAACACTTGATGCTCCTTTTTGATTTCTACCTCCGCGGCTTTTAGCATCGCGAAGAGCTCGGGCATAGTTTTGGTCATCCCTTGCATATTATAGTTCATCACGAAGCTCTTGTAGCTTGGTGGCAGTGATTGGAGAATTCTGTCAATGACGCAATCATCCGGAAGATTAACTCCCAGTTGAATCAAGTGATTGTTATACCCAGACATTCTGAGTATATGCTCACTGACAGAACCATTCTCCTCCATTTTACAGCTATAGAACTTATTGGAGACTTCATATCTCTCAATCCGGGCATTTGCTTGAAATATTAACTTCAACTCCTGGAACATCTCATATGCTCCATGGTGTTCAAAACGTCGTTGAAGTCCCGGTTCTAAGCCGTAAAGCATGGCACACTGAACTATAGAGTAGTCATCAGCTTTGCTTTGCCAGACGTTCAAAACATCTGGCGTAGCTCTTGCACCAGGCCTGGCACCCAGCGGTGCTTCCAGGACGTAATTCTTCTGTGCAGCAATGAGGATAATCCTCAAGTTACGGACCCAGTCCGTGTAATTGCTACCATCATCTTTCAACTTTGCTTTCTCAAGGAACGCATTAAAATTCAACGGAACAACAGCACGAGCCATCTATCTACACAACATAGACAAGCAAGATACTATCAGGTACTAAGTTCATGATAAATTAAAGTTCAATTAATCATATTACTTAAGAACTCCCACTTAGATAGACATCTCTCTAATCCTCTAAGTGATCACGTGATCCAAATCAACTAAACCATGTCCGATCATCACGTGAGATGGAGTAGTTTCAATGGTGAACATCATTTATGTTGATCATATCTACTATATGATTCACGCTCGACCTTTCGGTCTCTGTGTTCCGAGGCCATATCTGTATATGCTAGGCTCGTCAAGTTAAACCTGAGTATTCCGCGTGTGCAACTGTTTTGCACCCGTTGTATTTGAACGTAGAGCCTATCACACCCGATCATCACGTGGTGTCTCAGCACGAAGAACTTTCGCAACGGTGCATACTCAGGGAGAACACTTCATGATAATTTAGTGAGAGATCATCTTATAATGCTACCGTCAATCAAAGCAAGATAAGATGCATAAAAAGGATAAACATCACATGCAATCAATATAAGTGATATGATATGGCCATCATCATCTTGTGCTTGTGATCTCCATCTTCGAAGCACCGTCATGATCACCATCGTCACCGGCGCGACACCTTGATCTTCATCGCAGCATCGTTGTCGTCTCGCTAATCTTATGCTTCTACGACTATCACTACCGTTTAGCAATAAAGTAAAGCATTACATCGCGATTGCATTGCATACAATAAAGCGACAACCATATGGCTCCTGCCAGTTGCCGATAACTCGGTTACAAAACATGATCATCTCATACAATAAAATTTAGCATCACGTCTTGACCATATCACATCACAACATGCCCTGCAAAAACAAGTTAGACGTCCTCTACTTTGTTGTTGCAAGTTTTACGTGGCTGCTACGGGCTTTAAGCAAGAACTCATCTTACCTACGCATCAAAACCACAACGATAGTTTGTCAAATAGACTCCGTTTTAACCTTCTCAAGGACCGGGCGTAGCCACACTCGGTTCAACTAAAGTTGGAGAGACAGTCTTCCGCAAGCCATCTATGTGCAAAGCACGTCGAGGGAACCGGTCTCGCGTAAGCGTACGCGTAAGGTTGGTCCGGATCGTCTCGTCCAACAATACCGCTGAACCAAAGTATGACATGCTGGTAGGCAGTATGACTTGTATCGTCCACAACTCATTTGTGTTCTACTCGTGCAAATAACATCAAACCATAAAACCTAGGCTCGGATGCCACTGTTGGGGAACGTAGTAATTTCAAAAAATTTCCTACGCACACGCAAGATCATGGTGATGCATAGCAACGAGAGGGGAGAGTGTTTGTCTACGTACCCTCGTAGACCGAAGCGGAAGCGTTGACACAACGTAGAGGAAGTAGTCGTACGTAGAGGAAGTAGTCGTACGTTCTCCTCGCGATCCAACCGATCACAGCACCGTTACTCCGGCACCTCCGAGTTCTTGGCACACGTTCAGCTCGATGACGATCCCCGGGCTCCGATCCAGCAAAGCATCGGGGAAGAGTTCCGTCAGCACGACGGCGTGGTGACGATCTTGATGTGTTACCGGCGCAGGGCTTCGCCTAAGCATTGCAACGATATAATCGAGGTGGAATTTGGTGGAAGGGGGCACCGCACACGGCTAAGGAACGATCCATAGATCAACTTGTGCGTCTTTGGGGTGCCCCCTGCCCCCGTATATAAAGGATCCAAGGGGGAGGGGCTGGCCGGCCTGGTTTGGTGCGCCAGGAGAGTCCTACTCCCTCTGGGAGTAGGATTCCCCCCCCCCCCAATCCTAGTTGGACTAGGATTGCTCCAAGGGGGAGAGAGAGAGAGAGGGGGCGCCCACCTCTCCTAGTCCTAATAGGACTAGGGGAAGGGGGGAGGTGCGCAGCCCCTAGGGCTGCCCTCTCACTTCTCCTCCAAGGCCCATGTTGGCCCATCATGCTCCCGGGGGGTTCCGGTAACCCTCCCGGTATTCCGGTAAAATCCTGATTTCACCTGGAATGCATCCGATGTCCAAACATAGGCTTCCAATATATAATTCTTTATGTCTCGACCATTTCGAGACTCCTCGTCACGTCCGTGATCACATCCGGGACTCGGAACTCCTTCGGTACATCAAAATGCATAAACTCATAATAATTGTCATCGTAACGTTAAGCGTGCGGACCCTACGGTTCGAGAACAATGTAGACATGACCAAGACACGTCTCTGGTCAATAACCAATAGCGGGACCTGGATGCCCATATTGGCTCCTACATATTCTACGAAGATCTTTATCGGTCAGACCGCATAACAACATACGTTGTTCCCTTTGTCATCGGTATGTTACTTGCCCGAGATTCGATCGTCGGTATCCAATACCTAGTTCAATCTCGTTACCGGCAAGTCTCTTTTCTCGTTCCGTAATACATCATCTCGCAACTAACTCATTGTTTGCAATGCTTGCAAGGCTTTATGTGATGTGCATTACCGAGAAGGCCCTGAGATACCTCTGCGACAATCGGAGTGACAAATCCTAATCTCGAAATATGCCAACTCAACATGTACCTTCGGAGACACTTGTAGAGCACCTTTATAATCACCCAGTTACGTTGTGACGTTTGGTAGCACACAAAGTGTCCCTACGGTAAATGGGAGTTGCATATTCTCATAGTTAAAGGAACATGTATAAGTCATGGATAAAAGCAATAGCAACATACTAAACGATCGGGTGCTATGCTAATGGAATGGGTCATGTCAATCAGATCATTCAACTAATGATGTGACCTCGTTAATCAAATAACAACTCTTTGTTCATGGCTAGGAAACATAACCATCTTTGATTAATGAGCTAGTCAAGTAGAGGCATACTAGTGACACTCTGTTTGTCTATGTATTCACACATGTATTATGTTTCCAGTTAATACAATTCTAGCATGAATAATAAACATTTATCATGATATAAGGAAATAAATAACAACTTTATTATTGCCTCTAGGGCATATTTCCTTCACTGACACGTGTCGCGTGCTCCTGCCTCCCGTGGCCGGCTGTGATGTCGCGGAGGCCTCACCGCCCCCTACTACTCCCACCGCTGGCCAGGCCATCCTCTACTCACCCACAACCCCTGTTATTCTGCGACGACAGCAGCCTCACACCACAGCTGAACCAGTGAGCCCTCGTACTCCTCTTCGCGTGGGCATCCACTGCTACGTCTTCCCCGGCTCCGAGTCGTCCCCTTCCTAGTCCTCGCCGTCGTCCACTGCCTTGGTGCTCTCGGTGCGGCGTGGTCAACGACCGACTTCCACCGAAAGAGTACTGTACGTGGAGAGGCTGACAGCTCGGTCCAGGCGGCCACAAGGAAGTGCCTCCTTATTACGGGCAAAATAATTATTCCTCCACCTGACAGCAGGGACACACCGGACGGGCCACCTTATTTTGCAAAAAAAATGTTTCCCCTCTGACTGCTGGGACCCACCAGACGGGCCAGCGTATTTCATGAAAAAAACGTTCACCCCACTGTCAGCTCGGACCCACCGGAAGTGCCTCCTTATTACGCACAAAAAAATGAATACTCCCCCTGCTAGCTGGGACCCACCATGGTGGGAGGCTGACTTGTGGGCCTACTAAGTTGACTAGGACCGGGCCTTTATCAACTTTAGTCAATATATGAATGATTCTAGCTCGAGTGATCGTACGATGTCCATCCAACAGCCGTAGTGCTTCTTCAACCTCTGGTCTTCTTGCTCCAGCCGCCCAAAGCAGCGTCGGTCGTGCCGCATGCTCCTGCCTCCCGTAGCCGGCTGTGCTGCCGCGGAGGCCTCACCGCCCCCTACTATTCCCACCACTGGCCAGGCCCTGCGGCGACAGCAGCCTCATACCGTAGCCGAACCAGTGAACCCTCATACTCCTCTCCGCGCGGGCTTCCACTGCGGCGTCTTCCCCGGCTCCCCGTCGTCCCCTTCCTAGGCCTCGCCGTCGTCCACCGCCCTGGTGCTATCGGCGCGGCGTGGTCAACGTGGTCAAGGAACGACTTCCATCGGACGTGGACTATACGTGGAGAGGCTGACAGCTGGGTCCACGGCCGCAGCAAGGAAGTGCCTCCTTATTACGCGGAAAATAATGATTCCTCCACCTGACAGCTGGGACCCACTGGGCGAGCCACTGTATTTCGTGAAAAAAACGTTTTCCCCTGACTGCTGGGACCCACCAGCTAGATCTTCGCATGCAAGGAAGTGCGTGACAGTCGGGACCCACCTGGTCGAAGCGTACGTAGCGTTGTCATTCTGGTCGCGAACGTGTACGTACAGATATACTGGTCAATGTAGAGGCGGACACGTAGCATGTACACGTACGTACATTGGCCAGGGTGCAAGAAAGAAAATACGGCCATGTATGTGTACATACGGGCGGGGTCTCGAACGCCTACTCGCGCATACGTACAACCAGGGCTCGTGTACATGGCTGGTCGGAACAGAGAAACAGCATCGTCGTCGTGTTAATGGGGAGGCAACGGAATGCGTCGTGTTCATCGGGAGGGCTTGGACGGAACAGGCGATGGAAACGAGGCCTGGCGTACTGCAGAACGGAGGAAACAGCCTTGTGTTCGACCGGCCACGTTCGAAATGGGATCCGGTTCATCGGGAGGGGTCTGGCGTACCGCAAAACGGAGGAAACGGACCTCCTACGGTCGAAACGGGGGTCTTGTTGATCGGGAGGGGTGTGGCGTACCGCAAAATGGAAGAACCGGACTTGTGTTGGAGCGCTACGGTCGAAACGGTGTCTTGTTCATCAGGAGGGGTGTGGCGTACCGCAAAACGGGACTCCACGGGATACTGCTCATCTCCATCGTCGACCTCCTCCAGCCTCCACGGGCTCCTGTTCATCCAACCTCCATGGGCTCCTGTTCATCCAGCCTCCACGGGCTCCTGTTCATCCAGCCTCCACTGCGCGCTACTCCACCGGCTACTGTTCAACCAACCCTCTACACGGGCTCCTGTTCAACCACCCCTCCACGGGCTACTGTTCATCATGCCCTCCACGGGGTGGTCCTGTTCATCCAGCCCTCCACAGGGTCATGTTCATCCAGCCCCAACTGGCTTGATCGGTCGGGGTACTATTCATGCAGAGGCAACACCACGGGGTCCTGTTCATCCACCCCCACCGGGAACTGTTCATCCAACCCCCCCCCCCCCCCCGCAACGCTCATTGTTCATCCAGAGGCAGCATCGATCGGCTTTAGTTAGCAGTAGTAGCGAAGGAATCGCTCGATCGGGTTCAGTTAACAGTCATCGATTGATCGCTCGGGTTCAGTAATGCGTAGCCTACAGTGCAATCGCTCGGGTTCAATTAGATCCCAACGCCTCGCTTGGGTTCAGTTAGAGACCAATGCCTCGCACACACACACGTACGTATGAGAGAAACGCGCATCGCTCGGCCCCCGACCACCCACCGTAACCAGGGACTCCCCGATATTTTCCGTGCCCTCGCTTCTACCATGGTTTTTTCCGTCATGGACGGCCCAAAGAATGTCATGCAGCTGCGTCTCCGGCCCGCGCAGGACGAAAAGCCCATTTTCTGCCATGATTTTTTGTCATAGAAGTAGGAGCCCACCACATCTATGATGAGACCGGGTTTTGTCACAATTATCGTCATAGAAGTGTCATATGTATGACAGAAAAAAATGTCGTTCGGCCCAAAATGTCACGGATGTGTCTTTTTTTGTAGTGTGAGGTCGCAATGGCTGCCATTTGTGCCGACCCCTAGATCTTGAAGGAGCACCTCGTCGTCGAGGCCACCGTTGACGCCTCACGGGCCGACGCTGCGACGCGACTGGCTGCTTTAAACGACATTTCATGGCATTTTCTTGAGGCCACCGTTGGTGCCTTCAACGAAGACTACGAGGTGTTTTCTCAAAGTGCACGTGCTTACCTCATCTTGAGATCTAGAAGGTTAGTGCCCGCAGCGGCTCAGGCAACTCACCACTACAATGAGGGCACCCACGATGCGGAGGCCTCGCCCTCTTCCATGTCCAAGGACCCAATCGTCAATGATATATCCGATAATGAGGAGTAGCTTGTCTTACTAGCTCACTATAAGGACCCATGTTCAGTTTGCTAGCTCCTGCCTTTCCTTAACAAATTCTAGTGAATTGCGCTATCTACTTTCACCATGCAATCTTCTGCTATAGTGTATATGTTCTATATGTCATGCAATGTGGTGTTCAATTAACTTCTTGGGTCAATTCTGCAAATGTGATGTTCAATTCTTCAGGGTGCAATATTTCCAAGTTGTTAAGCAAGCTTGGTTTGGTTAACTGTATGATCTTCTATTAGGAGTATGTTATATTGTTCAATTGGTGTTTACTTAACTGCTTGGTTCATTTTTTGTGGCTTGGTTCACTTTTTGTGGTGTTTAGTTAACTGCTTAGTTCAATTCTGCAATGCGATGTTCAATTGTTGTGGCTGCATTCTGTTATTGTATACCATGTGAGGAATATATCGAATTTGGTTGTACTAAATACATGAGAAAGAAATACAATTGCTATATTTCCAAGTTGTTAAGCATGCTTGGTTTGGTTAACTGTCGGTGTACTAAAGTAGGGGTACTCTAGTATCCCGAACTTGTGCACGGGCAGTCGCAGCACCCCACGGCAAGGCCCGCCAGGTGATCACCAAGGCTCTCTATGGTTCCTTTGGAGCCATTCGAGAACAAAGTATTTAAGTCAAGGAGACAAGGCCCCGGCAAGAGGAGCTTGCCGGGAAGGCCATTCAAGGTACAAGACCCCGGCAAGAGGAGCTTGCCGGGAAGCCCAACGAGAGCATCTCAAAGAACCTGCCGCAGCGCGCCACGCGTCCCGGCAGGACCCGGCGAGCGACAAGTTCCCGGGCGCGACAAGGCAACGGCCGCGGCAAGGCGCTTGCCGCGGCAGGCAGCCACTCTGTGCCCGCGCTCCAGCTCACCCACCTACGTGTCGCTCCGGGACCCTTCCCAGCATACGTGGCGGGAGGCTGTGCAGCCAGGGGTACACTATGGCATGCAGCGCTGATAGGATCGCCATCGTGGCGAGCGATGGCGCCCCTGACGGTCCCTTTTTCTGCACCGTCTGGGCGACGTAGACGGGCATTTAATGCCTTCGTCCCCTGCCGTCAGGGTTAGGTATGATACACTGTGTAGGTAGCTGTACCTACCGCAGCATATTTACAGTTTTCCCCTTACCTACGTTGCCACCTGTTGGAGACCCTTGAACATATAAAAGGAGGCCCACGCACAACGTAGGGGGGGATCGATCCTCAGAGAAGTGCTCGGTCTCGTTAGCTGCTCGAGTGTACTGTAGCACTCGGCGCTCCCGAGCAAGAACTCAATACAATCCACAAAGCAGCAGTAGGAGTGTTATCTCTCCGGAGAGCTCCGAAGCTAGGTAAAAACCTTCCCCCGCGTGCCTCGCCTCGATCCGCTCTTCGCGCGGCCTCCACCCCCCGCCGAACCGAGAAGGGGCTCCGTCCCCATAGGTGCTCGGGGAGCCCAGGAAAACCCCGGCATCTCTAGCGCGCCAGGTAGGGGGCGTCGAGGTTGTGTGAACCTGATCCGGCGTTCACGCGAGCTGAGTCTTCATCGACTTCATCGACATGCCGCCGAAGAAGAAGGCTTCGGAGGCGGCTGCCCCGTCCGCGTCGAATCCACCGCCGCCGCAGCAAATGGCCGGCGGGGAGAACGCCGGCGGTGGAACGGGCGCCGACGAGGGAGCCCACGGTGCCAACAAGTCCAAGGACAAGACCGCGCTGCCCGCTGGCGGCGTAGTCGGCTCCCCCGACGACCGGGCGTCCATAGACGCACCGCGCCCATCTCATGAGGCGCAGGACCGGCAGCGTCGTGGTACTCACGGTACCATACGCTCGCTGGACCCAAATCGAGGTAGCGGATCCCGGGACGCTCAAGGCCAACATGCACGCCGACGTGCTGGCGCGAGCGAGGCACGGTTGCCTGGACAGAATACTGCTCCTTCCAACATCGTTGGGAGCCCGAGCATATCCCGCTCCTCGCACCGTTCGCCACCGCTACCCGCCACCCCAGCAGAAGCTCTAGCGCGAGCTCAACTGCTCCTAGACTTCCCTCCAGCGCCGGACAAGATCGACAATTGGAGGGCCACCATTCGGAGTCTCATCGGCTTTGCCAACGGCGACACTCCGCGGCCAGCGACCACATCGCAGCCGCGGTAGGCCAGCCAAGTGCGAGCCGATGGCGACAAAACCGGTGGGGGTGCAACCACCGTGCACTCTCCTCCCCAAAGGCCAAGATCGCCGACTCGCCGGGTCTTCCACGACAGCGACTCCACTGCTTCCTCAGATCCGCGAACTCGTCGCGATCAGCGCCACGTTCTTCACGAACGGCAGCAAGAAGACGCCCGCACCCGCATCGAGCGCCGGAGAGAAACGCGGCGTCAATCAGACCGACGCGCTGGCCCCACTGTCGACATGCAAGCGCCAGGGGAACCAGGCGACCTGCCATACGCGGTAGGTTGCCCTGCGTTTACCCGTGAGCTGCGGCAAGTCCAGTGGCCCAGCACGAAGAATTTCAAGCCAGACGTACCAGAGAAGTACGACGGCAGGCTGCATCCGTCGGAGTTCCTCAGCATCTACACCATTGCGGTGCAGGCTGCCCGGGGGCGGGACGACAAGATCCTCGCCAATTACTTCCCTCTGGTGCACAAGCCCAACGTCAGGTCCTGGCTCATGCACTTGCCGGAAAACTCCATATCTTCCTGGGCGGACCTATGCCATCAGTTTGTCGGCGCCTTTACAGGCGGCCACAAACCCCATGGCCAGGAGAGTGATCTTCACCTGCTTGCCTAGAAGGAGGGGGAGCCTCTACGTAAGTACATCCAGAGATTCAGCCAAGTGCAACGCAACATCCCAGACGTCCACCCTGCCGCGGTCATCAGTGCGTTCCATCAGAACATGTGCAACCGCTGGATGCGGGAGGAGATGGCGATGTGCAAGATCAGAGACGTCAGCGAGCTGTATGCCTTGGCCGACAGATGTGCACGTGCTGAGGAAGGAAGGAAACTCCTCGGAGAGAACGTAGGAACCGCAGGATCTGACAGCGACGATGTCGCCCCAGCAAGCAAAAACAGGCGGCGGAACAACAAGAAGAGGAAAGGCAAGGATGTGCTAGTTGTCGAGCAATCCGGCAACGAAGGTGGTGCCAAGACAGCCAAGACTGATGGCTCCGGCAAGGAGGTTGCCGCATGCGCCAACTGCTAGGCTGTGGCGGCCGCCGACAAGCAGGATGGCACCAACAAGCAGTACTGCAAGATTCACCACACCAAAGGCCATGACCTCCAGAGCTGCAAGAAGGTCGAACAGCTCGTTGAGCTGCAAAAGGCCGAGTACGAGCGACGCGACAAGGAGAAGGCCCAAGGAGGTGCTGGAGGATCTGGTACGAAGCGCACTGGCCGGGGGGGACGCCGCGGCAACACCAAGCAGCGGCAAGGCAACAGACCTCCCCGCGGCCGCGACAAGGATGAAGATGACGACGACGACGAAGACATGGATGACGCCGAGACCAGCGAGCAGGAGTTCCAGAAAGCCACAGAAGTTTTGTGCATTGACGGCGGTGCTTCTCTGCATACTTCACACCGCCAACTCAAGCAGTGGGTGCGGGAAGTTAATGCAACAGAACCACCCGTCAAGTCACGCAAGCTTCTGAAATGGTCCAGCACGCCTATCATCTTTGATATTGAGGACCACCTCGATCGCACAACTGTTGTCGGGTGTTTGCCGATGTTGGTCTCACCAACTATCCGCAACCTCAAGGTCACTAAGATGCTAGTTGACGGCGGGGCCGGCTTGAACCTGATCTCCTCCGCTGTACTTCGGAGACTCCAAGTCCCTGACAGCGAGCTTGAAGAGACCGGCACGTTCCAAGGAATCAACCCGGGAAGGAGCAAGCCGAAGGGGAAGATCACGCTGCCGGTGACATTTGGCAGTGAGTTGAACTTCAGGACAAAGAGGATCACTTTCGACGTTGCTGATTTTCCATTGCCTTACAATGGAATTCTCGGCCGTCCAGCGCTCGCCAAGTTCATGGCGGCCTCTCACTATGCGTACAACATGCTGAAGATGCCAGGCCCGATAAGTGTCATCTCTGTACATGGCGACAAGAAAGACGCTCTCATCTGTGCCGACAAGATCTACCGGGAAGCAGCAGCCGCCGCGGATCGCGAGACACTTGCCACTGAAGCTCCCGGGGGGAAGAAGAAGACCAAGTCCGGCAAGAGCTCTGATGCCCACTCCGGCAAGCGCACCTCTTCGGAGTGCTGCGCTACCGTCGAGGACGCACCATCGAGCCCCACCGGCAAGTGTAAGAAGACAATGGCAGCTCCGCCAGCAACCAAGAAGGTGTCCGCCAAGGAGGACGGCACTGGTGGTACCTTCACCATCAGTGACACTCTCGACCCTAAATAGGAAAGCGCGCTCGTTGCTTTCCTGCGGGCGAATGTCGACGTGTTTGCGTGGCAACCGTCTGACATCCCCGGCGTTCCCAGGAAAGTAATCGAGCACCACCTAGCCGTCTGTCCTCACGCGCGACCCGTCAAGCAGAGAGTCAGGAAACAAGCGATGGAGCGCCAAGAGTTCATCGCTGAAGAGATCAAGAAGTTGGAAGCAGCAGGCCTCGTCAGAGGAGTGCTCCATCCCACGTGGTTGGCCAATCCTGTAGTCGTGCGCAAGGCGAACGGAAATGGAGACTTTGCATCGACTTCGCCGATGTCAACAAGGCTTGTCCCAAAGACCCATTTCCCTTGCCGCGCATTGACCAGATTGTCGACTCCACTGCCGGATGCGACTTGCTTTCGTTTCTTGATGCATACTCAGGATACCATCAGATCTTCATGGCAGAAGAGGATGAGGAGAAAACCGCGTTCATCACTCCATGTGGCACGTACTGTTTTGTATGAATGCCTTTCGGTTTGAAGAATGCTGGTTCAACATTTGCAAGGGTCGTCCATACTGCTTTTGAGCCGCAAATACACAGAAATGTGGAAGCCTACATGGATGATATAGTGGTCAAAAGCAGGGACAAGTCAACTCTGATTCAAGATCTAGAAGAAACTTTTGCAAATCTGCGTAAGATCAGCCTCAAGCTCAACCCCGAGAAGTGCGTGTTTGGAGTCCCTTCCGGCAAGCTTCTCGGGTTCTTTGTGTCCCAGCTGGGGATTGAAGCCAATCCCGACAAGATCAAGGCCATTGAGCAGATCGAAGCACCGAAGCGCGTCAAGGATGTACGAAAACTTGTCGACTGCGTGGCGGCTCTCAGCAGGTTTATCTCTAAGTCTGCTAAGCGCGCCCTGCCGTTTTTCAAAATCTTGAAAAAGGCAGGTCCAATGAAATGGACTTCGGAAGCGGAGGCTGCGATGCAGGACTTGAAGAGATACCTGTCCTCCACTCCAATACTTGTCGCACCTAAACCACAAGAGAAGTTGCTGCTATATCTGGCGGCAACCAATCAAGTGGTTAGTGCTGCGTTAGTAGCGGAGAGGGAGGCAGCTGATGAGCCAGCAACCGCGGCAAGCGCGTCCAGCGACAAGCAAGGGGCTTCCCCGACGAGCTCTGGTCCCGACGAAGATAGATCTGCGCAGATGTGCAAAGAGATACAGAAGAAAATGGTGCAGCGCCCAGTCTACTTTGTAAGTTCCCTTCTGCAGGGGGCTAGGTCGAGGTACTCTAGTGTGCAGAAGTTGCTTTTCGGCCTTCTTATGGCCTCAAGAAAGCTACGCCATTACTTCCAAGCACATGAGATCACAGTTGTCACTCGCTTTCCGCTGAAGAGGATACTGCAGAATCCAGAAGCAACAGGCAGGATTGTTGAGTGGGCATTGGAACCGTCGAGCTTTAGCCTCAAGTTTGAGAGCACTTCAACTATTCGAAGCAGAGCATTGGCAGAATTCATAGCAGAGTGGACGCCAACACCTGACGAAGAAACCCCAGAGACAAGCATCCCCGTCAAGGAAGCAAACAAAGAGTGGATGATGTACTTTGAAGGCGCGTTCTCGCTACAAAGCGCCGGTGCTGGCGTGCTGCTTGTCGCACCCACCGGAGAGCACCTCAAGTACGTGGTCCAGATGCACTTTCCCAAGGAGCAAGCAACAAACAATACTGCAGAGTATGAAGGATTGCTCGCCGGTCTCAGGATCGCGGCAGACCTTGGGATCAAGCAGCTCATTGTCAGGGGTGACTCGCAGCTTGTCATCCGCCAAGTAAACAAGGATTATCAGAGTCCGTTGATGGAAGCTTACGTTGATGAAGTGAGGAAGCTGGAAGAGCTCTTTGTCAGCCTACAGATGGAACATGTTCCTAGAGCTCAGAACGACATCGCTGACGGCCTGTCAAAGTGCGAGGCATTTAAGTTACCTGTGGAACAAGGGATCTTTGTGCTCAAGCTGACTCAGCCATCCGTGACGCCACCAACTGGACAGAGCAGGAAGAGGAAGTTGATTTCTGGTGACTATCTTCCGGCTGAGCTTCCCGAAGCCGCTGCCAAGAGGGTCCCCAAGATCAACGCCAAGAGTGCTAAGGAGCAGTCTGCTCCGACAAGCCCCAAGGTTTGTTTCGTTGAAGCAGACGCACCCGACAGGTTTCGCTCCGGCAAACTTGCCGGGGATCATCAAGCTCCGGCTAAACCATGGGTTCTCGCCGTAGAAGCGGATGTTCCCGCAGCAGCAGATATGCCTTTAGTCCTTGTTGTCGAGCCGCAGGCTCCAGCATGGGCACAGCAGATTGTCCGTTTCCTCCAGTCAGGAGAACTTCTTGAAGAGCTAGAAGAAGCGGAAAGAGTAGCCCGGCAGTCTAGTATGTACCAGTTCGTTGACAACGCACTGTACAGAAGAAGGCTCAACGGAGTGAAATTGAAGTGTATTCCCTGGGAAGATGGACAGAAGCTGTTGGCAGAGGTGCATGGAGGCATATGTGGTCATCACATTGGCGCCAGAGCACTTGCCGGCAAAGCGTTCCGGCAAGGTTTCTTTTGGCCGACAGCCCTCCATGATGCAACTGCACAAGTAACCAAGTGCGAAGCATGCCAGTTCCATTCCAAGCAGATACACCAACCAGCTCAAGCTCTCCAGACAATCCCTTTATCCTGGCCATTTTCGGTCTGGGGGCTCGACATCCTCGGCCCTTTCCCCCGAGCAGTCGGGGGCTTTGATTACTTGTACGTCGCAATCGACAAGTTCACAAAGTGGCCAGAAGTGGAACCAGTGAGGAAGGTGACAACACAGTCAGCAGTCAAGTTCTTCAGGTCGATTGTTTGCCGCTTCGGAATCCCTAACAGGATCATCACCGACAACGGTACACAATTCACGAGTCGCAACTTCATGCAGTACGTCCAAGACCTTGGCGCCAAGGTCTGCTTCGCTTCTGTTGCTCACCCAAGGAGAAACGGTCAAGCAGAGAGGGCAAATGCTGAAGTGCTGCGTGGACTCAAGACCCGGACTTTCGACAGGCTGCACAAGTGCGGAAGAAACTGGATCGAGGAGCTGCCAGTGGTTCTTTGGTCGATCAGGACGACGCCAAATCGAGCCACTGGCCAGACACCTTTCGCTCTAGTCTATGGAGCAGAGGCAGTTATCCCCACGGAACTCGTATACGGGTCACCTCGAGTGCTCGCTTATGATGAGCTTGAGCAAGAGCAGCTACGGCGAGATGACGCGCTGCTCCTTGAGGAAGACCGTCTTCAGGCTGCTGTACGAGCTGCTCGATACCAGCAAGCTTTGCGCCGCTACCATAGCCGCAAAGTTAAAGCCAGAAGTCTCGAGGAAGGCGACCTTGTTCTTTGGCGCGTTCATTCTGCCAAGAATTCCAACAAGTTGACGCCGAAGTGGGAAGGCCCTTACTGGGTGAAACGAGTCACGAGGCCTGGCGCTGTCCGCCTTGAGACCGAGGATGGCATTCGGGTGAGCAACTCCTGGAACATCGAGCATCTTCGTAAGTTTTACCCGTAAGGCACGGTTGTCGGACCCTGTTCGGCAACCACCATTTTGTACAAGTCTTGCCGCTGTTGCATGTAATCCTTTGTACAAAGCCAGGCGCAGACCCTGTGCATAAACAAAACTCACATGCTCCGCACACCTTGTCAATTTCATGCCTTTCTGCATGAATTATCTGACACTTTGTGCAGCAAGCACCCTCGGTAAGCAATAACGAGCCATAAGGCTCCATACTATTGTTTTCTCTTTTCTTTTTCTCAAGCGGAGGAGGGATCCTTCGCCCACAAGTTAGCCGGGGGGGATGGGAAGATAATGGTATGGACCCGGCGCCGTTCAGGAAAAACTTCGCCTTGCCGAGAAGCAAACGACAAAAAAGCTAAGTGCCAAAGTTTGAGCAATCAAATTTTTTAACTTTAAGTTATTTTCCTTGAACGACCATGCTTTGTATGGAAAACCCGTGCGCGAAGGAACCAGCTCGTGGCTAGTTGCGCCCTTACTTTGCTTCGAGTTCGCTCAACAGCTTAAGTGTGCCGCGACTAGAGTCGCGCCCTTACTTTGTTTCGAGTTCACTCAGCAACTTAAGCGAGCTGCGACTAGTCGCGACAAGGTTTCTTGTCGGTAACGGCACCGCCAGCAGGCTGCTGACGTCCCGCACTCAGCCCTCGCGGCAAAGGTGCCTACGCCGGCAAGTTCCCTAAAAGCGTAGGGCAAAAACATACAAAGGAGGGAGTCGAGTAAAGGGAATAGCATTGCAATCATGACCTGAAACAGAGTTATATTACAAGATAGTTTGTCGCGGCTCTAATAGAATGTTTTCATAACATGACCAGCGACGACAAGAAAAGAAGAAAATAGGCGGGCTAGTCCGCGCGGTCGCCCTCAACCCCCTTGATCCCGCTCACCTTCTCCACAATGGGTGCGACGAGGGTCTCGAGCTCATCCAGATCAGCTTCCGGCGGCAGGGACCTGAGGATATTAGTGAGGCGGAGGCCTGGGTTGCGGAAGGCCACCTTCATCAGCACCTTTTTGAGAGCTCCCGTGCAGATCTCGCGCGAGTCGTCGGCCAGCTGCTTTGGGATCCTCTCCCGGAGTTGCTGGAGGGCCGTCGCCACGCCTTTAAAGAACAAGGTGAGCTTGGCGCTAGATGGGAGGCTCTCGTCAGAGGAATACCCGAGATCCTCCACCCCCAGCAACGCCAACTCCTTGTCAATGCCTGCGGCAACGCTCACAAGGCCCTCCGTCCACCGCTCCACAGTTCCCCTGAACTCATTCTGGGTGGCAGCGATGTTCTCCAGCAGCGCCTGGTCGGCCTCGATCTCCTTCTTCAAGGCCGCCTCCTGCTCCTTGGCGCCGTCCAACGTCTTGGTCAAAGTTGCCAGCTTCAGCTCAAGGTCAACGTTGGAGTCTTTGGCGGCGTCAAGCTCCTTGACCTTTTCGGCGAGACGGCCCTGTAGGTCGCCAAAGGTGTAGGCGTCCTTCTCGCGCTCATGCTTGAGCGCGGCAAGCGCTTCACCGCTCGCCTTGAGATCAGTCTCCAGCTGCGCTACTTTCGCCTCCAGCTCCTTCTTGGCGGCCTCGGCAGCTGCGGCAGCGTCCTTTGCTTCCTTGAGGGCTCCACTGAGTGCTTGCTCGCGCGCAGCTAGCTCCTCTTCGTGGCTGTCCAGGATGGCCTTCAGCTGCACCAACTCACCATCCCGCGCGGATAGCTCCTCGGCAGCGAGCCGCTGTTGCTCTGCAACCTCTGCCTTCTCGAGGATGAAAGCCTTCTGCGCCTCATCGAGTTGCACCCTCTCCGCCGCCAGCGACTGGAGAGCTGCCTGGTTGAGGCCTCGGAGCTCCTCCGCGCGCTTCTCCACGTCCACCCCCACCTTCGCGACAAGCGCTTCGCAGGACTCCAGTTTCGCCTGGCGGGCGCGGTAGAGGGACACCAGCTTCTGCAGCAGTCGCTCCTCCTCGGGCTCGTCGCTGGTGCTGCTTGGTGCGTCGACCAACGTCAGCCCAGCGGAGGCAAGCACCTCCATGTCGAAGCTTTCTCCTTCGACTGGCGCCCTGGACGTTGACGCCCAGGGGAGGTTGATGAAGATGCCAGCGCCAGCCTTCAAGTAGACACCTAGCTGGGGTTCCTCGGAGCCTGACGCCGCGGCAGCGGCGGGAGGATCAGCGATCGGTGTAGCGCCTGTCGCTCCTGTGGCCCCAGGGTCGTCAGTACGATCGTCGGACCCCTCGTCAGCTGCTGCGGCGGCAGCCTTGGCGGCCTCTTCACCGGTGGGATCATCAGCGCCGGCCGTTTCCTCGGTGGCAGTGGCATCGTCAATAATGACTTCGGTCTCCATCGGCTCCACAGTGGATGGATCTGACGACCGGAAAAAGGATGAAAAGTCGAGCAAATGTCCAAAAAGAAGAACCCAAGGGAGGTTTAGAAGCAAGGAGTACCTGTACCAGGCTCGGTGGTGGGGATCTCCGCTGCCGGGGGTTCGCTGGTACCGTCCCTTGCCGGAGATTTCTCCCTCGCCGGGGAACTCTCCCTCGTCGGGGACTTCTCCCTTGCCGGGGAGCTCCCCCTTGCCGGAGAATTCTCCCTTGGCGGCGTAGTCGAAGCAGGTGGCACGTCGGGGGTGGCCTCCGGGCGCTCTCGGTGGAGCTGCTCTGCTCCTACATAAGCCAACGGTCAGATATCAGCAAGCAAAGAGCATCCGTGCGCGCCTAACAGCTGAAAGTAAACCATATACTTACGTTGGGGGCTGCGCTGGGGGCTGCTCTGAAGAACAGCCGTCGGGTCCGGCGAGTTTATCTCGGGCGCACCCCCTGCTCCCACGGAGGGGTCATCCTCGATAATGATCACCGGGACCTTGGCTCTCTTGGCCATTCTCTGGGCCAGCGTCCTAAAAAGGGATGAGTTCAGAGTAAGGCAAATGAGATACAATACAAGACAGCAAATATTGAAGACATGCAAATACAACAAGGATCTTACTCTCCTTTTTCCTCGTCGGAGCTGAGCGCGGAGAAGTCAAAGCCTGGCCCACCTCCGGCGCGAGGAGGCGGGGGAGTGGGATCTCTTGGCCGCTTGGCGGGCGCTGGGGCGGCAGGCCGAGAGGACCCCGCCCCAGTTGCCGCTGCAGCGCGAGGTGTTCCCGCGGCAACAGAACTTGCCACGGTGGAGCGTGTCATGCGGCGCGGCGGGGGTTGACTCGCCCGCCGCTCCGCTATGTCCCCGGCCTTGCGAAGACGCTTCTTTGGTGGAGCCGGGGGCTCTGCTTGCGGATCCGGAGGCTCTACTTGCGCCAGGCTGTCCGAAGAAGAGGAGGAAGAGGAGCCGATCTCCAGCGAGCCGCTCGTGTCCTCGGCGGGCCCGCTCGGCTCGACGTCATGCTCGGCGGACCTCCTCTCGCAGGCAAGCTCCTCTCGGTCGACAAGGCTTGCCTCCTCGGCTGCCTCTGCTTCCTCCACGGTGAACCCAAACTCGCCCGCAGCGGCGGCTGCCGCCGCCTCTTCCATCCTGGTGGCGATCCGCTTGAGCTCATCGTCGGTGGTGTCCCGGGTGAGCCCCTTTTTCTCGTCGGCGTCGACCGGCACTTCTATCAAGTTGTCGAAGAACGCCCGCACGACATCATCCGCAGGCTCTATCCAGGCTGGATCAATTCCATGCGAGTCGCACAGCGGCATTATTGCACGGATGCGGTCGAGCGCGGAGTTGTTGCACAGCGGGACGACGCCCCTCGGCAACCAGAACACTTCGGGATGCTGTGGGTCATGCTTGAACAGCTCCTGGAGCATCGCGTTGAGCTCTAGGACAGTGAAGTTGAAATTGAGGCCCGACCGCAACCTCATGATATCCGCCGCATTCTGGAACTCCCAGGCGGGTCTCCTCCTCTCCTGCAGGGGGGCAATGCGGCGACGGAGGAAATCTGCGCCAACCGCCCCTACAGTAAGCCCGGCAAGCCTGACGCGCAGGATCCGGGTGACGGCAATCCTCAGTCTGTCGTCTTCCGGGGCCAGGCTACTCCAATCGCCGCCGCGCACTACTGGGGTTTCGCGCAGAGCAGTAAACGGCTGGGTGTTCTCCTCGACGATCAAACACCAGTCAGCCCTCCACTCCTCCCACTTGCTGCGGAGCTCTCCCTCCAGATAAGCATCTTTCTTGCCAGCTTTCGAGATCCAGGCGATTCCGCCGGATAAAGGCTCTCCTTTCTCAACCCGAGGCGAAAAGAAATGGCGGAAAAGAGCTACGTTTGGATGGATCCCGACAAAGTTTTCACAGAGATGTGCGAAAACTGCCATGGTCAGGACAGCATTGGGGGTGAAATCAAGAAGGTGGAGCCCGTAGGTGTTCATGACATCGCAAAAGAATTCAGAAAAGGGCGGGCAGAGCCCGCAGTAGAAGACAAGGCAAAGAAGGGATACCCAGTGGGATACTTATCCCAAGCAGTGGCTGGGAGTACCTTCATGCGCGGATGCGCTCGCGTCCCCGTCGACCAGAAAAGATAGAAATCTTCCTTCAGCTCTGCTGCCTCGAGCCTCGGAGGGAAGATTGCCCGCTCCTTTCGCAACACCGCGAGCCGCTGCGCCTCAGCCGACTTCGCCTTCTCGGCCTTCGGGGCCATGGCGGGAATGGAGAATGAGGACGACGGCGTTGGTGGTGCTGGTGGCGATGGGGGCGGGGTGCTGCTCTCCTTCGGCTTTGGGAAGAAGGGGAGTGGTGGAGATTCTCGAGGAAGGAACAGCAACGGGCAGATGGGCGAACTGCCCCTGCCCCCCTGCTTATAAGGAGGGATGGGGGCGGACGTTTCGCCTTTCCGAGTAAAGGAACCACCCACGACCTCCCCCACGACGCCGCAATCGACGCATGCCATTCGGGAGGACGTGGTGGATGCGGAGCAAGGTACAACGTGACCCAGGCCATGCGTGCCCGTGCCCTGTTTTGGGCCTGGCCCAACAGCGCTCGGCACCGTGTGTGGCCCAGGCCCGGGGGCTCCTGTCGGTGTACTAAAGTAGGGGTACTCTAGTATCCCGAACTTGTGCACGGGCAGTGGCAGCACCCCGCGGCATGGCCCGCCAGGTGATCACCAAGGCTCTCTATGGTTCCTTTGGAGCCATTCGAGAACAAAGTATTTAAGTCAAGGAGACAAGGCCCCGGGAAGAGGAGCTTGCCGGGAAGGCCATTCAAGGTACAAGACCCCGGCAAGAGGAGCTTGCCGGGAAGCCCAACGAGAGCATCTCAAAGAACCTGCCGCAGTGCGCCACGCGTCCCGGCAGGACCCGGCGAGCGACAAGTTCCCGGGCGCGACAAGGCAACGGCCGCGGCAAGGCGCTTGCCGCGGCAGGCAGCCACTCTGTGCCCGCGCTCCAGCTCACCCACCTACGTGTCGCTCCGGGACCCTTCCCAGCATACGTGGCGGGAGGCTGTGCAGCCAGGGGTACACTATGGCATGCAGCGCTGACAGGATCGCCATCGTGGCGAGAGATGGCGCCCCTGACGGTCCCTTTTTCTGCACCGTCTGGGCGACGTAGACGGGCATTTAATGCCTTTGTCCCCTGCCGTCAGGGTTAGGTATGATACACTGTGTAGGTAGCTGTACCTACCGCAGCATATTTACACTTTTGCCCTTACCTACGTTGCCACCTGTTGGAGACCCCTTGAACATATAAAAGGAGGCCCATGCACAACGTAGGGGGGGATCGATCCTCAGACAAGCGCTCGGTCTCGTTAGCTGCTCGAGTGTACTATAGCACTCGGCGCTCCCGAGCAAGAACTCAATACAATCCACAAAGCAGTAGTAGGAGTGTTATCTCTCCTGAGAGCTCCGAAGCTGGGTAAAAACCTTCCCCCGCGTGCCTCGCCTCGATCCGCTCTTCGCGCGACCTCCGCCCCCCGCCGAACCGAGAAGGGGCTCCATCCCCATAGGTGCTCGGGGAGCCCAGGAAAACCCCGGCATTAACTGTCTGATCTTCTATGAGAAGTATGTTATATTGTGCAATGTGGTGCTCAGTTAACGTTTTGTTCATTTGTTGTGGTGTTTACTTAACTGCTTGGTTTAATTCTGTAATGCTATGTTCAATTGTTGTGGCTGCATTCTCTATTGTATACCATGTGAGGAATAAATCGAATTTGGCTGTACTAAATACATGAGAAACAAATACAATTGCTATATTTCCAGGTTGTTAAGCATGCTTGGTTTGGTTAACTATCTGATCTTCTATTAGGAGTATGTTATATTGTGCAATGTGGTGCTCAGTTAACGTTTGGTTCATTTTTTGTGGTGTTTAGTTAACTGCTTGGTTCAATTCTGCAATGCAATGTTCAATTGTTGTGGCTGCATTCTGTTATTGTATACCATTTGAGGAATAAATCGAATTTGGCTGCACTTAATACATGAGAAACATATACAACTGCTATACTTCCTAGTTCTTAATAATGCTTGGTTTGGATAAATGGGTTTTCCATGTGGCTTGAATTAATCTGATGAATCGGCAATGCGCTTATTTATCATCAACATATTTTACTGATAGCGTGCGAACCCTTACTTAACCTGATGACTAACTACCTTATATGTGTTGCACGGAAACAATGGGAAGCATTGAGGTTTACAAGATGGTACTAACTACTATACCTTGCCTTTTTGTATTCCTTTGCCCCATCTCCAATATAGAGAAGATATTTATGCACATCCTTGTTTTCAGGCTTCACTGATGATTACCTCTCAAACCACCTCTGTGGTCAGGAGGTGAGGAAAGTTTTCATACAACACCCACGGTTCAGTATTGAAGTGTTCCTGAAGAGGTCGAAGGATGGACGGTTAATCATCCACAAGCACTGGCCTAAAGTTGCAAAGACCTTCAACATGAATGAAGGCTCAATATTCGCCTTCCGCTTCAGCAGTTTTCCAGGTGATACGCATCACTCTATGTGCTGTATATGATGCTAATTTCGAAAGGTTCTAGATGTTGCATTTGAAACTTGCTGCTGGTGCAGTTGTGTAATCGGGTAGCTGAGTGCTGAAGCTATATCATGTTGTACTCTGATGTATTTCAACTATGAAATCCTGCTTCCTTAATATGGAAATGGAATATATTATGTTCTTAATATGAATGTCAATTAGATTAGTAAATGTATTATTAATAATAGGGCAATTAGCCCGCTAATTGGCCAATTAGCTTGCTAATTGGGTTTTCCTATTGCAAACGCTTAATGAGAAACCACCATGGGAGATGACCTCAGGCAACGCACACAGTTTCTAGGAATAAATCGTGTTCGATCAATGAACAATCACACACGACATTCTCTTCAAAACTGTTTGTGTACGCCACCTTGCGCAAATGTTTTCCTTGTAGTGACTGTGTGGGATGTATATATGAACGGAAACGTTTAGTGGTGACTGACTATGTGGGATGTACTTACGACTAGAAATGATTTCTCCTATATAATTGTATTTTTTAGCACTACTATACGTATTTCTGTATTTGAGAGCTCGTCGGTTGCACACGACCTCATTTTGCCGAGCATGTGTGCCAGGAGGGCATATCCCCAACGGTTTCTGGGTCGTGTGGCAAGGACCCCCTATCGCCCACACTCACTTGGAGACGGTTCCGAATGCCGTTGCCGAAAGGGGTTAAAAACCGTTTGTTTAGGGCCGACGCGCACCAGTGGTTGTTCTTTGGAGGCCAGGTGTGTGGTTGTGACCCATGATACGTCTCCAACGTATCTATAATTTATGAAGTATTCATGCTATTATATTTTCTGTTTTGGATGTTTATGGGCTTTACTATGCACTTTTATATTATTTTTGGGACTAACCTATTAACCCAGGGCCTAGTGCCAGTTTCTGTTTTTCCCTTATTTCAATGTTTCGCAGAAAAGGAATATCAAACGGAGTCCAAATGGAATGAAACCTTCGGGAGCGTGATTTTTGGAACGAACATGATCCAGGAGACTTGGAGTTGAAGTCAGGGAAGCTTCGAGGTGGCCACGAGGCAGGGAGGCGCGCCTGCCCCTGGGCGCGCCCCCCATCGTCGTGGGCCCCTCGTGGCTCCCCTTACCGACTTCTTTCGCCTATATATGTCCATATACCCTAAAAACATCAAGGAACATAATAGATCGGGAGTTCCGCCGCCACAAGCCTCTGTAGCCACCAAAAACCTATCTGAACCCTGTTCAGGCACCCTGCCGGAGGGGGAATCCCTCACAGGTGGCCATCTTCATCATCCCGTTGCTCTCCATGACGAGGAGGGAGTAGTTCACCCTCGGGGCAGACGGTATGTACCAGTAACTATGTGTTTGATCTCTCTCTCTCTCTCTCTCGTGTTCTTGATTCGGTACAATCTTGATGTATCGCAAGCTTTGCTATTATAGTTGGATCTTATGATGTTTCTCCCCCTATACTCTCTTGTAATGGATTGAGTTTTCCCTTTGAAGTTATCTTATCGGATTGAGTATTTAAGGATTTGAGAACATTTGATGTATGTCTTGCGTGTGCTTATCTGTGGTGACAATGGGATATCACGTGATTCACTTGATGTATGTTTTGGTGATCAACTTGCGGGTTCAGTGACCTTGTGAACTTATGCATAGGGGTTGGCACACGTTTTCGTCTTGACTCTCCGGTAAAACTTTGGGGCACTCTTTGAAGTTCTTTGTGTTGGTTTGAATATATGAATCTTAGATTGTGTGATGCATATCGTATAATCATACCCGCGGATACTTGAGGTGACATTGGAGTATCTAGGTGACATTAGGGTTTTGGTTGATTTGTATCTTAAGGTGTTATTCTAGTATGAACTCTATGATAGATCGAACGGAAAGAATAGCTTCATGTTATTTTACTACGGACTCTTGAATAGATCGATCAGAAAGGCGGATCTCGGGTAGGGGGTCCCGAACTGCGCGTCTAAGGCAGAAGGTAACAGGAGGCAGGGGACACGATTTTTACCTAGGTTCGGGCCCTCTCGATGGAGGTAATACCCTACTTCCTACTTGATTGATCTTGATGATATGAGTATTACAAGAGTTGATCTACCACGAGATCGTAGAGGCTAAACCCTAGAAGCTAGCCTATGATTATGATTGTTGTATATGTCTATCGACTAGCCTGGCCTCGGTTTATATAATGCACCAGAGGCCTAGGATAACAAGAGTCCTAGCCGAATACGCCGGTGGGGAGGAGTCCTTGTCTTGATCGCCAAGTCTTGTGGAATCTTCCTTGTATGCGGCAGCTATCTGAACTGGCCTATGAGTATACGGCCATGAGGGTCCTCGGCCTAATCTAACAGATCGAGAGATGACGTGGTGATTACCCCCTAGTCCAGGACACCGTCAGTAGCCCCCTGAACCGGTCTTCAAGTTAGGGACGCTCCTCGATTCTTCCGAATTGTTCTCCATCTTCAGTCGTCGGTCTTGAAATTGGTTCGACAAATCTGTCCATCTTCGATCTTGAGGATCGCCAAAGTGAATCCGAAGAGTTTACATGTCGGGTATCCGAGGAGCCCCTTTAAGTTTCCGGCCTTTATCAATGCCTTGTTATTTTTATGCCACTCCTCGGGTTTGAAGTTGTTCCCGAGAGGCAGTGTCCTCTTGCGTCCGAGCTTTAATGCTAGACTGCATTCGAGGTATCTTTTGCAGCCGAGCACCAATGTCGGACTGCTTCCGAGCTCCAACGCCGAAATGTATCCGAGCTCCAACGCCGAACTGTGTCCAAGCTCCAACGCCGGACTATATCCAAGAAGTCATAGATCATCTTGATCCAAAAAAGTTGAAGGAGTTTAGCCGAGCTTAATGCCGGAAATGCCCTCTATGGAGCTAGCCTCTAGAGCCCGAGCTTTATGCCGGACTGCTTCCCAGGTGGTGCACCACCCCAACCGTGGGCTGATTTTTTGTGAATATTTTTAACTGTTGCAGTTTATTCTCTGCCGATGTATATTCGGTAGCCCTCAAGGTGTATCAGTCTAAAAGCCGAGATGCACCTGAAGGAAAACATAAAACTGCTGATCCTAGTAGCCCCTGAGACTCAGGTCGATGCGCAAAATCGGCCTGAGGATCAACTCCTAGCTCGGCACCATATATACACTACAAAAAAATACACTTTCGTGATGATACGTGTTTGTCACAGTAGGTCGCTTTTTTTGTCATGCATGTACATCCTTGACAAATTTATGACAGAATCAAGATAGTCATACTTGTGCTGTCGTAGAAGTGTTCCATGACATTACCAAAATTATCATCACGGAAGTGTCCACTTCCAAGACGATAAATCGCGCGTCACAGAAGTGCTTTCGTCAAGGGTGACTGACACATGGCATCCACCGTAACGGAACAACGTTAAGCTATCGGGTCGGGTTTTGGATCCGATAACCCGTTAACAGCCCCGACCAATGGGAAATTTCCACGTGTAAAATTCTTATTGGCCGGACGAAACACGTGTCAGCTCGTCAGTGGGTCAGACAGGCGCCTATGATACGTCGACACGTGGCACGGCCCAACAAGTTTAAATGGGCCGGCCCAACTAAAGGCCCACAAGATTTTGCGGACCATAATGGGCCAGCCCAGCTGAAGCCCCATGAGATTTTGCGGACCATAATGGGCTGGCCCAGCTAAAGGCCCACAAGATTTTGCGGGCCATAATGGGCCGGCCCAGGTAAAGGCCCATAAGATTTTTGTGTGCCGTAATGGGCCGGCCCAGGTAAAGGCCCACAAGATTCTTTCGGACCATAATGGGCCGGCCCAGCTAAAGGCCCACGAGATTTTGCCGACATTAATGGGTCGGCCCAGCTGTAGGCACACAAGATTTTGAGGACCCTAGTAGGCCGGCCCATTAACTGCCTGCCATGTTTTGGGCCAAATGCCGGCCCATATTTGATCCGGTCCATTAATGGCCTGCCACGCTCCGGGCCTAATAGTGGCCCATATGAGATCCGGCCCGTTAAAGGCCTACCACGTTCTGGGCCAAATTACGGCCCAGATCAGGTTCGGCCCTTTAAGAGGCTTTGGGCTCAATTATGGCCCATATCAGATTCGGGCCGTCAACTGGACACTATGCTTTTGGGCCCACTTGCTAAAGGCCCACTTAGTAATTCGGCCTGATATTAGTTTTGCCCTGTTAAGGGCCCGTTTAACATTTCGTCCCTATATTAATTTCAGCCTATTAAAAGCCCGTCATATAGTTAGGCCTAACTACGGCCCAGTTTGCATCCGGCCTGTTCATAGCCGATATCTGATTGGGCCAAACAAGGACCGAGACAATTTTTTGGCCTGTTAAAAGCCCGTGATTTGATTCGCACAATCATGGGCCAGGGTTCATTTCGGGCTGCTTCCGGCCCATGAGCTGATCGGCACGTTTCAGGCCCAACCTACATCGTGATTGCATGACGGCCCGATTATGTACCGTAATTTTACGGTTTGGCCGGTTTACTGCGAGGAGAGGATATATATACAGTAAAATAACTGCAGCATCATGAATAAGAAAAAACCTAGACTATACATGTTGGTGTACAAAAAGGGGGTACACCTTTTGTACCCCTATAACTGTGCACGGGCAGTCTGAGCCACGAGCACTGCCACACCAAGCACGGCAAGGGACGTAAGCCAAGGTAAGGCCGAAGCTAAAGGGAAGTAGAACGATGCCAAGACCACAAAGAGCAAAGGGGACAGAGCAGACCCCCCCGGCAAGGTCCTTGCCGGGGGGCAGCTTTAGCTAACCCGGCAAGACCCTTGCCGTGGCAGCTCGCCCCACACCTACGGAGCGAAGTCACCCTCGAGTCCACTGCCCCCATGGGGGCAAGGATTCGGGAGAGATCCCCGTGGTGGCATGCAGATCTTTGTGAAGACATTCAAGATTAGATACCCACTTCAAAAGGTGATGATCCTTGGCGGGATCCCAGCCAAGGAGGACCACAAGGCTCCCGGCAAGAGCCTTGCCGGGGATGACAGCAGGCGCCGCGGCAAGACCCTTGTCGGGGCCGAAGCAAGGCCCTTGCCAAGGACGTCGTGGGGCCACCATCAGGCCCGCGCCAGTCGCACCCCCACCGCCGTTCGCATGCAGCTGCCAACCCAACCAGCTGGGCAGGCACCTGCGTGGCGGCATGCAGATCTTCGTGGAGATCCACCACTGCGCCACCTCAGCTGCCTACGTGCCTACATGGCACTACAGGCAACGCTGGCTAGGGCGCGTGCCGACGCAAGAGGGAGCGGCGACGGACGAGACAGGGCCCTCCTCCGCCCCCGATAAAGCAAGGACACCTAAGCAAGGCGCATTAAATGCGCCTTGTCACGTAATGCGAAGGATAACCTCGCACTACTGTACCCTTTCCACCTCCTGTGTGCCACTGTGGCAACCCCTTTCCTATAAAAGGAGGCCCAAGGCGACCAGGAGGGCGATTCGGCTTTTTGGAGCTCTCGACGCCCCATAGCTAACTCAGGAACTCAGATATACAATCCACCAAAGCAGGAGTAGGGTTTTACGCATCCTTGCGGCCCGAACCTGGGTAAAGGGACCGTGTGCTATCTGTTTGATCCGCTCTTTTCACAACCCCGTGCCCCGCAACCGTAGTAGGGATTCCTGTGATCCCATAGGTGTCGTTTCCCACCGACATCTTTGGCGTGCCAGGTAGGGGGACCGCAGTTGTGAGAATCGGCTTTAGCAGTTAGTTCGACGCTTCTTCATCACCATGGCGCCCAAGAAGAAGACGACGGTGGCGATTGGCCCGTCGGAGGCCGGGCATCCCGTCCCGACGCGGGCGAGCAGTGGACCGGTCGCAGAAAGGACCCGGGGCGCTGTTCGCGAACACCAACACCGTCCCAGCAGCCGGAAAACTACTACTAGTTTTCAAAACTATCTATACTTCTCTTCCCTCCTCAGTTTTTCGAAAAACTAAGGTATACTTTCCTTATTAATCTCTTCCCCTTCAAAACTTATGGTCGCTAGAACCCTTATGCCCCTGACCACTGGATTCCTTGTAATCCTCGTGGATAATCTAGAAGGAAGATGCCTTGTCAGACATTCACCCACATCCTCTGAACACAAGATTGGCGACACCACAACAAGACGATACCAACAGAAGATACATCCTCAAGGAATGAGGACATGAAGGCCTAGAATATGGTGACACCCTTGACATTGCTCCAAGATGATGCAACCTTAGCCTATGATGATCAGGGCATAGGAAATGCAAGATCATGATGTACATCGCTAATAGAGCAACCATGTCCTTACCATTGTTGTATCGACAACCACTGATGGATGAGAACCTCGCCATTTGGTCCACCTCACTATAGTGAGCAGGAAAACGGTTCTCTTCATCCCCAGGCTCTCGGTGTCGATGTTGTCATCAACGTAACCGACATGTTGGACCTCTACTATGCCTCGTTAAGGTCATTGCATAAAGGATCACCCACTTGGTACCATCGACGCCTTAGAAGACAAAAAGGGATCTCATGATTAAGAAGACGACAGAAGATCGAGTCAATGGTTGCTACGAGAAGCCACCTTCACCCCACCACTTCAACAGGCAAGAAGTTGTTGAAGAATCTTCAGGCTCAATCCGGAATGTTTCATCAAACAAAGAGACGTAGCAACACCTGAGGGAAACCCAGAAGACTGCACGAGGCACGAAGCAAAGCACGACTACTGAATCCAAGAACCCCTAGGGTAGGATGAGTCGTGTACCCCCTATGCGCAGTCGAGTCCATATGATGGTTCGAATAGAACCATGATTGTGTGTTTCTTGTTTTTATTTGTTGTGTTTTGATATCAGTCGCCCTTTTTGCCGTAGGAAAGAAGTACGCGACTATATCACCTTCCTTGTTTTCCTTTGTTTGGCCCTTTTTGGCGCCCGTTTGTTTGCACCTGCACTATTGAACCCCCTTTAGGCATTCCCCTCCTCTATGCTACTCTTCTCTCTCATCTCTCTCTCTTTAACTAAAGATCGGCAAGACAAGGTACACCAAGGATTCTACCTCGACAACCAACTAGCACTAAAGAACTTTTCTACAGCCTCCTCGACCAAGTAAAACCCCGTAGAGTTATGTTTAACCCCCCAGACTACAAACCCATTCCTAGACCCTTCGAGACTTCACGAGCTACCCCAGCTCGAGTCCTTAACCATGTGCTTAACCCATAGAATTGCAAGAGAACCAGTTAAGCCTTTGTAAACCTTGCACAGCACTGGGTTCATTATGGAACTAGTGGACATAGTGAACGAGCATATTATCATCCTAATATAGCACCAGAACTGACGATGCCATCGGGAAGACCAATTTGAGGATATAGGAATAAAGGACAAATGACTTGGTGAGTTTATATCAGTGACCTTGAGGAATTATCTGAGACTTTGGTGGATCATGATGCTTTTCATGTTGGTGGATGAACTTGGTGGGATCATTATTATAGATTAGCATAACTTTCATTATCCCCTGGAGTAAACTGGATTTAGTAGGACAATTATGATCACAAGTTGAAATTCTTGGAAGTATAAGGATTTGACTTAGCTAGGGGATATTGATAGAAGATAGTTGGCAATACGATAATGACTTGGAAGAATGGTAGGAATTCTCGTGGGACATGAGATTTGGATTAAATAGATTACCCTAGTGGAGTATGGATGCAGAGTAAATTTACATGGTTTGGAGTAATATTGGATTTAGACTGATGATCTTGATCATGATACCATGTTTCTCGGTGGACGATAAACTAGGAGATTGGATAATTGTCGAAGTTTATCTAGGGATATGTATGAGCTTGATCTTGGAAGTTTACTTGATCATGATAATGGAAATTGGTGGACTGACTACAGTAAGGTAGCCCTTTCAAGTATTTGGGGATTATAGGGACTTTAGGAGATCATGTGGAACACCATAGACATTGGATTTGTAGAATTAATGAATTATGTAATTAATGGGATTATGGAGTTGATTCATAGGAAGGAAACAAGATCTTGGAGTGGTATACGACGTGTTTCCCTAGGATAGAGATGCTTTATCTTAGACCTTGAAAGAATAGGCTGAGCACTTGGATTGTCACGTTCAAGCTTAGCAGCTTATATCTTCTACCCATGGATTTTTAGGGGTAGACATACATATGAGTTTGGGGCTTGTAGACATATATGATTTTGTTAGACCTCCTCTCGAGAGTCATGAGGATATGAATCACATGAGTGATGATTGGAGTTGACCCATACGAAATGATGCTATCAGTGATATGATGTGATTTGTTTAAAGGACTAGATAGCAAAATTGGCATCTCAGAAACCGTGCTTAAGGATAAGATGATAAATGATCACTCGCACACTAGAATCTTTGAAACCCTTAAGCCCTACCAAGCTACAACATGGTCAGATCATAACTTTGGGTCTTGACTCTAGATCAAAAACACCTTGGCCCACACTCAACCGTTACCACCACCAATGCCCCAGCCTACCTTATGTACCCCATGAACAGAAACTTCATGGAGTACTTGGTCACGATGGTTGTCACTTTTACTTGGTGACCTACTCGTCTAACTGAAGATGGAATAAGAATCGTTCAGCTGGTTAAGGAACATCTGAAGATCGCCATGTCAAGGAGGAAGAACTATACCAACCACTACCGTCAAGAAGTGAACTTCCTCGTTGAAAACCGTGCGTATCTGCAAACCACTCTTCTCTAAGGAACCAAGCATTTCCATGACAAGGAAACCCACACCAAGATTCATCGACCCTCTTCGAGATCACTCCAAGGTTCAACAACCCCCTTTGAGATCACTTCGAGACGAAGAGTAGACGGCTACCAGCTGGAGTTACCACCTGAGTTACCCACTGTGGACAGCGTTTTCCGCGCGACAAACCCCCGAAAGTATTTCCAACTTCCTAACTAGCCCGATCCATAACAGGGCATCAATCACCGAACCATTGACCCCCAGCCCAACCTGACCTAACGCGAGAGACCCCTTAGCAACCTGGATCAAGCAAGAACGTCATACATGAAGCCACACCATCAAGTACTTCAAGGTTCAATGGGGCACCACTCAGAAGGAGAAGCATTATGAGGATGTGAAGACTACCCCTGATCCAAGTTTCCGTATACCTTTCCGCGCCTAGTCTGGGAATCTCGGGCATGAGATTCTTGTAAGGGGGTAAGTCTGTCACACCCTGATTTTCATGCCACAACACTTAAGCTAATAAATCATGATAAAGTATGGTTTGACAAAAACTTTTGCATTATTTGGCTTTTATTTGGAGTTGGTTTTCTCTGTGTGTTTTTTTTCAAGTGCTCTTTAAAGTCAGCACAACTCCAACTCCTATACTTCATCTCCTTGCTCCAAACTCTTGAACCAATGATCATGCCATGTGTATAGGACATAAAAATAATTTCTTACAAAAATAATTTGGCCAAATAGTATTTTAAAAAATTAGTTTTCCAAAAACCCCTGAATTGATGTTTGCACTGCAAGTACTTAATTAAGGGCAGTAAAAATCTCTCCAAAATAATATTTGACTCCTATTAGATATAGGACACCCAGAAACCACAAAAAATATAATTTTAAAAGTTATTTTCCTATTTTATTTAAAGGCTTTTTCTTCAGGCCAGAAATGGCCTTTAATAGGTTAAAATTATTTTAAAGCTTTAAAAATATTTGAGAAAAATTAGGGAGACTCAATGGACATATATTTTCCATATATATGAGTTTCAACACATGGTCATGATCAAAATATTGGACAAAACCTCCCAAAACTATTTCTGCTCATTTCAAATATTTGAAATATTTCTATAAGAAATATTTTCAAATAAATCCAGGAAAATTCTAGCATGTCACATATGACATTTTTGATGATCTTGCCAAGTACTTTGTCATGGAGAATAGTATAACCCCATGAAACCCTCTCGAAACCACTTCTATCCTTTTTCAAGTTTGAACATTTTTGCACTGTCAAACATGTCCAAATGCTCTCAAACTTGGTGCACATGCTCAAATGGTGTAATAATGCATATAGACCAAATGGCACAAGTTGGAGAGAATGTTGTCTTGATCAAAGTACCCCAAAACCCTTTCTGTCTAGAACCAAATTTGAACAACTCTACATTGCCAAGTGTGTCCTTTTGATCTGAATTTTTGTGGACATGTTCAGAACCTCAAATGATGACACTACAGTAAGTGGTGCATCAAGGAGAATAGATTTGCAAGCCTAAATCTTGAAAAGTCCATTTCTGCTAATTTCTAGGGTTTACAAAAGTTGCATTGGCAACTTTGCCCAAATAATCTCCAAATTGGTGGAAGGCCCTAATTATATGTGTAATTTCACCCTGTGGAGTCTCATGGCAGTTGGAAATCATCTGCTGGCCCAAACCATCATCAAACACCTTTTGCCATTTTTCCAAAAACACCATTTTGACCCCTTCCACTAATCTCCTTGAGCTCAACTTTTTACCACAGCTCCTACTAGTCTTCTCCTACCTCCAGTAACTCTCCCCTGGCCATTGCTCAATGTTTGAGGGGTAAAATACCCCAATTTACCTCCCTGGACAGCCCCTCTCTACCCCTTCTTCTACCTCTCTCTTCTCCTACTGGCCACCCATGGCACCCAAGGCCATAGCCCACTTCTTTACTACCCCCTAGCACTACCAGACACACTTGGCCGCGCCCACATTGCCAAAACAATGGCCATGCCAGCCACGCACGCGCTCTGGAGAGCGCTACAGTACGCTCCTGCACTGTAGCCGCACCGTGCCCGATCCCCCCGGCGACCTCGGCCCTCCCCCTCATGTCACCCGAGGCCGCCTCGACGTCCTCAACACGCTACAAGGTTGGGCCCCTCCTCTCTCTCTCTCTCTCTCCCCTGGCCGCCCCGAGGGCGACAGAGTGCCGCCCAGCTCCGCAACTCGCTGACCTCGCTCGGTACCCGCCTCGAGCTCGCCCCCGCTCCTTCCCTTCCTTCCAAGTGCCCTAAACCACCCCCACAAGCAGCACTGACCCCTCCTCGCTCACTCCCTCAACCTCCAAAGCCATTACTGCGGCAGCCCGTGCACCCCGTCCATAGTGAGCCATGGGCTGGCTATATAAAGCCTTCCCGGGTCTCTCCCTCATATCCAGTCACTCTCTCCCCCTCCCCTTGTCCCCCTGGACCGACCCATTTCTCCTCTCCTCCTCTCCATAGCCCTCCATGGCCGAAGTAGTGCCGCCGACCTCCGCTTAAATTCGGATCATCCCTTGCCCCTCCCCTCCACCCAACCACTCCCGAGCATCGCCACCACCGCCGTGGAGCTTTCTCGCGCCATTTCCTCTCCTCCCCATGGCCGTACCATCGAGCTCAAACACCACCTCCAGCTTTGCCTGCCATGGCCGATAGTGTGCTTACATCCGTCTACCCCAAAGATCGTAGCACACCTCGACGGATGCGGCACGCTCTCCTGAGCATGCCGGTGTGCTGGGCATCGACGGAGGTGGCCGGTGCCGCCGGGAAGAGCGCCGGCGCCGCTCGGCCTCGCCTCCTCTGTTTCCCGTCGTACCGCGCGGGAGGTTGAAGGCGATCTGCCACTGGGACCCACGCGCCAGCGATCCAGCGGGCGGGCCTGACCGTTTAAGTGGAAGCGCCTTCAGCCGGATCCGCCTCCCCTGCGCAAAGGTGTGTTTCCAGGAAGCCGCCTCCGACGTGGCCCCTGCGCGCGTGCGGGCGAGCCGCTGGGCCGGCCCAGTGGCGTCCTGCTGCTAAACCTCGCCATGTGCGCCTCTTAATGGTAAAGCCCTTGTCTGTTTCTTTCTTTTTCTTTTTCCAGATATCATGTAAAACCCCTAGAGAAGTCAAACAGTGTCCAAATTTGATGATTCAAATTTCTAGTAGTTTCTAAATTCATTCCCTATCACATGGTGCTACTTGCACATTTTTACAGAAATATTTCTTTCACAAATAATTAGCAAATCCTATTTTTTTATTTCTTTGATAAACTTTAGAAAATACAGAGAGCCCATTTTTTATCCAAATTCCATGATTCAAAATCCTAGATGTCTATAAGTTCAAAACTTAGTTTTTGAACATTTTTACTAATAATTTCTGTATCACCTCAAATAATGGTCTATTTCTTCATATATAGCCAACTTTGCAAATTCATAGAGAAATCATTTGAACTCCAAATCTAGTGAAACCAACTCCTAGGTGCCTCAAGAATCATTCTTTGTTAAATGGGTGCCTTTTCTCATTTTTCAAAAGAATTCTTCTGTACACTTCTTGCAATTCCATAAACCCCTTGATTCCATCATATCGAAATGTTTAGAAATGTCCATTGGTCCACTTCCAATGAAATAACTTTGGTCATTCCTCATATGACCAGAGGTATCCAATAAAAGTCAACTTCATATTTTTAGAGCACGTTTATTCTTGCCTTGTTGTGTTGCTTATTGTGATTGTTTCCGGCGTTAGTTGCCGAAGTAGACGGAGTACTTGGAGAAGGACCAGAAGATCTCAAGACTCTGATGAACCAGGAAAGCAGCCCTTTGACCATGATGAACCATTTAAAATCATGATGGCATTTTCGTTGCTTCATTGAGTGCATGATATACCTTGAACGGCAACCTTGCTAGGCTTGCCTCCATTGCATAGTCCATTGATACTTGCATTGTTCATGACTCTACCCTTGCTTAGAGTTGTGTTGGTGGGTTGTAGAAATATGCTATAGTAAATGGCTACGCGAAGTGGGTCAGGGTTATGCATGGAAAGAAACAAGTGTGGTTTGACATACTTGCAAACAGCCCAGTGGGTGCCACTAATGCCCCTGGGAGATGATGATGAACTAGGGCACTACTTGGTGGAGAGGTAGTGTACCGAGGCTCGATAAAAGTGTTGTTTACAAAGACGGATTAGATTTAAGATTTGTCGACTGTCCCAACCTTACATGCGCAACCACTCTACCCTTGTATGGGAAAGGGCATTATTGATTACCTAGGCGGATACTAGCTTGGAGCCCGCATTACTAGTGACGGGAGAGTTGTTGGTGCGCTCTCTTGGGACGGGGTCATGCCAGGTAGGACGGCCATGACTGTTTTCACAGGGCACCGGATACACTGTTGTGTCCCCTCTCGGATGTTACGATCTCGAGTGAGTCTCGTATGATGTACATCGTGAGGATACGGGAACAACGAGTGGACTCCTTGTTAGTTTCGTCTAGGGAAAGATAGGGATCGGGTGCTTACCTCTTGTACTTGAGGTACCGCGGGTCGTGGATGACACGAAAGTTCCCCGGATCTTGTGGGTAAAGTGTGCAACCTCTGCAGAGTGTAAAACTATTCGAATAGCCGTGTCCACGGTCAAGGACAGTTGGGTGGTGCTGCTTAGACTACGTCCATATGTTTCTGACAAACAACACGATTTGGTAAATCTGTTGACGTGATTCGTGAGGAAGTCACGATGAGCTTGAGTATGAGTTGTTCACAACTCTATCCCGATGTTGATGTCTGTAACCTCCTGATACTTGTTGCAGACGCATTCATATCCTTGATAAATGTTGATCATACTTGCATGAGAAAAACTAGCTTTCCGCAAAAATGCCAAATTAGCAGTAGTGCCTTGGATAATTATTCTGTTATCACCCTTGGGTTGCTTGCGAGTACATTCAAAGTACTCATTGGCTTGCCACTGGTTATTTTATTGGCCAGGCATGAAAGAACATGATATGAAGAAGAATACTTCGGTGACGAGCATGCGAGCTAGGACGCTTCCCAGTCAGAATGCCTGTAGGGTTAAGGAAGATGGCATGGGTCCAAGTTAGCGACGAAGATTTCCGCTGCGATGCTATACTCAAGACTTGACCATAATGGTCCTACTTGTGTAATACGGTATGTATGGATGTAAGACTCTTGTTATTCAGCTTCTGTGTGTTCAGTGAGCATTGATTTCTGGGATCATTGTACACGTGCATTCGGTAATCACGACTTATGAGTCGGGGTACCCACAGAAATGGTATCAAAGTCATCCTGACTGTAGGAAGCCTTAGTCAGCATGGTCATTAGTTAACGTAAAACTATTCTTTAAAACTACTACTAGTTTTCAAAACTATCTATACTTCTCTTCCCTCCTTAGTTTTTCGAAAAACTAAGGTATACTTTCCTTATTAATCTCTTCCCCTTCAAAACTTATGGTCGATAGAACCCTTATGCCCCTAACTACTGGATTCCTTGTAATCCTCGTGGATAATCTAGAAGGAAGATGCCTTGTCAGACATTCACCCACATCCTCTGAACACAAGATTGGCGACACCTCAACAAGACGATACCAACAGAAGATACATCCTCAAGGAATGAGGACATGAAGGCCCAGAAGATGGTGACACCCTTGACATTGCTCCAAGATGATGCAACATTAGCCTATGATGATCAGGGCATAGGAAATGCAAGACCATGATGTACATCGCTAATAGAGCAACCATGTCCTTACCGTTGTTGTATCGACAACCACCGGTGGATGAGAACCTCGCCATTTGGTCCGCCTCACTATAGTGAGCAGGAAAACGGTTCTCTTCATCCCCCGCTCTTGGTGTCGATGTTGTCATCAACGTAACCGACATGTTGGACCTCTACTATGCCTTGTTAAGGTCATTGCATAAAGGATCACCCACTTGGTACCATCGACGCCTTAGAAGACAAAAAGGGATCTCATGATTAAGAAGACGACAGAAGATCGAGTCAATGCCTGCTACGAGAAGCCACCTTCACCCCACCACTTCAATAGGCAAGAAGTTGTTAAAGAATCTTCAGGCTCAATCCGGATTGTTTCATCAAACAAAGAGACATAGCAACACCTGAGGGAATCCCACAAGACTGCACGAGGCACGAAGCAAAGCAAGACTACTGAATCTGAGAACCCCTAGGGTAGGATGAGTCGTGTACCCCCTATGCGCAGTCGAGTCCATATGATGGATCAAATAGAACCATGATTGTGTGTTTCTTGTTTTTATTTGTTGTGTTTTGATATCAGTCGCCCTTTTTGCCATAGGAAACAAGTACGCGACTATATCACCTTCCTTGTTTTCCTTTGTTTGGCCCTTTTTGGCGCCCGTTTGTTTGCACCTGCACTATTGAACCCCCTTTAGGCATTCCCCTCCTCTATGCTACTCTTCCCTCTCATCTCTCTCTCCTTAACTGAAGATCGGCAAGACAAGGTACACCAAGGATTCTACCTCGACAACCAACTAGCACTAAAGAACTTTTCTACAGCCTCCTCGAACAAGTAAAACCCTGTAGAGTTATGTTTAACCCCCCAGACTAGAAACCCATTCCTAAACCCTTCGAGACTTCACGAGCTACCCCAGCTCGAGTCCTTAACCATGTGCTTAACCCATAGAATTGCAAGAGAACTAGTTAAGCCTTTGTAAACCTTGCACAACACTGGGTTCATTATGGAACTAGTGGACATAGTGAACGAGCACATTATCATCCTAATATAGCACCAGAACTGACGATGCCATCGGGAAGACCAATTTGAGGATATAGGAATAAAGGACAAATGACTTGGTGAGTTTATATCAGTGACCTTGAGGAATTATCTGAGACTTTGGTGGATCATGAGGCTTTTCATGTTGGTGGATGAACTTGGTGGGATCATGATTATAGATTAGCATAACTTTCATTATCCCCTGGAGTAAACTGGATTTAGTAGGACAATTATGATCACAAGTTGAAATTCTTGGAAGTATAAGGATTTGACTTAGCTAGGGGATATTGATAGAAGATAGTTGGCAATACGATAATGACTTGGAAGAATGGTAGGAATTCTCGTGGGACACGAGATTTGGATTAAATAGGTTACCCTAGTGGAGTATGGATGCAGAGTAAATTTACATGGTTTGGAGTAATATTGGATTTAGACTAATGATCTTGATCATGATACCATGTTTCTCGGTGGACGATAAACTAGGAGATTGGATAATTGTCGAAGTTTATTTAGGGATATGTATGAGCTTGATCTTGGAAGTTTACTTGACCATGATAATGGAAATTGGTGGACTGACTACAGTAAGGTAGCCCTTTCAAGTATTTGGGGATTATAGGGACTTTAGGAGATCATGTGGAACACCAGAGACATTGGATTTGTAGAATTAATGAATTATGTAATTAATGGGCTTATGGAGTTGATTCATAGGAAGTAAACAAGATCTTGGAGTGGTATACGACGAGTTTCCCTAGGATAGAGATGCTTTATCTTAGACCTTGAAAGAATAGGCTGAGCACTTGGATTGTCACGTTCAAGTTTAGCAGCTTATATCTTCTATCCATGGATTCTGAGGGGTAGACATACATATTAGTTTGGGAAGTGTAGACATATATGATTTTGTTAGACCTCCTCTCGAGAGTCATGAGGATATGAATCACATGAGTGATGATTGGAGTTGACCTATACGAAATGATGCTATCAGTGATATGATGTGATTTGTTTAAAGGACTAGATAGCACAATTGGCATCTCTGAAACCGTGCTTAAGGATAAGATGATAAATGCTCACTCGCACACTAGAATCCTTGAAACCCTTAAGCCCTACCAAGCTACAACATGGTCAGATCATAACTTTGGGTCTTGACTCTAGATCAAAAGCACCTTGGCCCACACTCAACCGTTACCACCACCAATGCCCCAGCGTACCTTATGTACCCCATGAACAGAAACTTCATGGAGTACTTGGTCATGATGGTTGTCACTTTTACTTGGTGACCTACTCGTCTAACTGAAGATGGAATAAGAATCGTTCAGCTGGTCAAGGAACATCTGAAGATCGCCATGTCAAGGAGGAAGAACTATACCAACCACTACCGTCAAGAAGTGAACTTCCTCGTCGAAAACCATGCGTATCTGCAAACCACTCCTCTCTAAGGAACCAAGCATTTCCATGACAAGGAAACCCACACCAAGATTCATCGACCCTCTTCGAGATCGCTCCAAGGTTCAACAACCCCCTTTGAGATCACTTTGTGACGAAGAGTAGACGGATACCAGCTGGAGTTACCACCTGAGTTACCCACTGTGCACAGCGTTTTCCGTGCGACACACACCCGAAAGTGTTTCCAACTTCCTAACTAGCCCGATCCATAACAGGGCATCAATCACCGAACCACTAACCCCCAGCCCAACCTGACCTAACGCGAGAGACCCCTTAGCAACCTGGATCAAGCAAGAACGTCATACACGAAGCCACACCATCAAGTACTTCAAGGTTCAATGGGGCACCACTCGGAAGCAGAAGCAGTATGAGGACGTGAAGACTACCCCTGATCCAAGTTTCCGTATTCCTTTCCGCGCCTAGTCTGGGAATCTCGGGGACGAGATTCTTATAAGGGGGGTAGGTCTATCACACCCTGATTTTCATGCCACAACACTTAAGCTAATAAATCATGATAAAGTGTGGTTTGACAAAAACTTTTGCATTATTTGGCTTTTATTTGGAGTTGGTTTTCTCTCTGTGTTTTTTTTCAAGTGCTCTTTAAAGTCAACACAACTCCAACTCCTATACTTCATATCCTTGCTCCAAACTCTTGAACCAATGATCATGCCATGTGTATAGGACATAAAAATAATTGCTTGCAAAAATAATTTGGCCAAATAGTATTTTCACAAATTAGTTTTCCAAAAACCCCTGAATTGAGGTTTGCACTGCAAGTACTTAATTAAGGGTAGTAAAAATCTTTCCAAAAATATATTTGACTCCTATTAGATATAGGACACCCAGAAACCACAAAAAATATAATTTTAAAAGTTATTTTCCTATTTTATTTAAAGGCTTTTTCTTAAGGCCAGAAATGGTCTTTAATAGGTTAAAATTATTTTGAAGCTTTAAAAATATTTGAGAAAAATTAGGGAGACTCAATGGACATATATTTTCCATATATATGAGTTTCAACACATAGTCATGATCAAAATATTGGACAAAACCTCCCAAAACCATTTCTGCTCATTTCAAATATTTGAAATATTTCTATAAGAAATATTTTCAAATAAATCCAGGAAAATTCTAGCATGTCACATATGACATTTTTTATGATCTTGCCAAGTACCATGTCATGGAGAATAGTATAACCCCATGAAACCCTCTGAAAACCACTTCTGTCCTTTTTCAAGTTTGAACATTTTTGCACTGTGAAACATGTCCAAATGCTCTCAAACTTGGTGCACATGCTCAAATAGTGTAATAATGCATATAGACCAAATGGCACAAGTTGGACAGAATGTTGTGTTGATCAAAGTACCCCAAAACCCTTACTGTCCAGAACCAAATTTGAACAACTCTACATTGCCAAGTGTGTCCTTTTGATCTGAATTTTTGTGGACATGTTCAGAACCTCAAATGATGACACTACACTAAGTGGTGCATCAAGGAGAATAGATTTGCATGCCTAAATCTTGAAAAGTCCATTTCTGCTAATTTCTAGGGTTTACAAAAGTTGCATTGGCAACTTTGCCCAAATAATCTCCAAATTGGTGGAAGGCCCAAATTATATGTGTAATTTCACCCTGTGAGTGTCATGGCAGTTGGGAATCATCTGCTGGCCCAAACCATCATCAAACACCTTCTGCCATTTTTCCAAAAACACCAGTTTGACCCCTTCCACTCATCTCCTTGAGCTCAACATTTTACCACAGCTCCTACTAGTCTACTCCTACCTCCAGTAACTCTCCCCTGGCCATTGCTCAATGATTAAGGGGTAAAATACCCCAATTTACCTCCCTGGACAGCCCCTCTCTCCCCCTTCTTCTACCTCTCTCTTCTCCTACTGGCCACCCATGGCATCCAAGGACATAGCCCACTTCTTTACTACCCCCTAGCAATACCAGACACACTTGGCCGCGCCCACATTGCCAAAACAATGGCCATGCCGGCCACGCACGCGCTCTGGATCACGCTACAGTGCGCTCCTGCACTGTAGCCGCACCCTTCCCGATGCCCCTGGCGACCTCGGCCCTCCCCCTCATGTCCCTCGAGGCCGCCTCGATGTCCTCAACACACTACAAGGTTGGGCCCCTCCTCTCTCTCTCCCCTGGCCGCCCCGAGGGCAACAGAGTGCCGCCCAGCTCCGCAACTCGCTGACCTCGCTCGGGACCCGCCTCGAGCTCGCCCCCGCTCCTTCCCTTCCTTCCCAGTGCCCTAAACCACCCCCACAAGCACCACTGACCCCTCCTCGCTCACTCCCTCGACCTCCAGAGCCATTGCCGCGGCCGTCCGTGCACCCCATCCATGATGAGCCATGGGCCGGCTATACAAAGCCTTCCCGGGTCTCTCCCTCATATCCAGTCACTCTCTCCCCCTCCCCTCGTCCCCCTGGACCGACCCATTTCTCCTCTCCTCCTCTCCATAGCCCTCCATGGCCGAAGCAGTGCCGTCGGCCTCCGCTTAAATTCGGACCATCCCTTGCCCCTCCCCTCCACCCAACCACTCCCGAGCATCGCCACCACCGCCGTGGAGATTTCTCGCGCCATTTCTTCTCCTCCCCATGGCTGTACCATCGAGCTCAAACACCACCGCTGGCTTTGCCCGCCCTGGCCGATAGTGTGCTCACATCCGTCTACCCCAAAGATCGTAGCGCACCTCGACGGATGCGGCACACTCTCCTGAGCACGCCGGTGTGCTGGGCGTCTACGGAGGTGGCCGGTGCCGCCGGGAAGAGCGCCGGTGCCGCTCGGCCTCGCCTCCTCTGTTTCCCGTTGCGCCGCGCGGGAGGTTGAAGGCGATCTGCCGCTGGGGCCCGCGCGCCAGCGACCCAGCAGGCGGGCCCGACCGTTCAAGTGGAAGCGCCTTCAGCCGGATCCGCCTCCCCTGCGCGAAGGTGTGTTTCCAGGAAGCCGCCTCCGACGTGGCCCCTGCGCGCGTGCGGGCGAGCCGCTGGGCCGGCCCAGTGGTGTCCTGCTGCTAAACCTCGCCATGTGCGCCTCTTAAGGGTAAAGCCCTTGTCTGTTTCTTTCTTTTTCTTTTTCCAGATATATTGTAAAATCCCTAGAGAAGTCAAACAGTGTCCAAATTTGATGATTCAAATTTCTAGTAGTTTCTAAATTCATTCCCTATCACATGGTGCTACTTGCACATTTTTACAGAAATACTTCTTTCACAAATAATTAGCAAATCCTATTTTTTAATTTCTTTAATAAACTATAGAAAATCACAGAGAGCCCATTTTTTATCCAAATTCCATGATTCAAAATCCTAGATGTCTATAAGTTCAAAACTTAGTTTTTGAACATTTTTACTAATACTTTCTGTATCACCTCAAATAATGGTCTATTTCTTCATATATAGCCAAGTTTGCAAATTCATAGAGAAATCATTTGAACTCCAAATCTAGTGAAACCAACTCCTAGGTGCCTCAACAATCATTCTTTGTTAAATGGGTGCCTTTTCTCATTTTTCAAAATAATTCTTCTGTACATTTCTTGCAATTCCATAAACCCCTTGATTCCATCATATCGAAATGTTTAGAAATGTCCATTGGTGCACTTCCAATGAAATAACTTTGGTCATTCCTCATATGACCAGAGGTATCCAATAAAAGTCAACTTCATATTTTTAGAGCACATTTATTCTTGCCTTGTTGTGTTGCTTATTGTGATTGTTTCCGACGCTAGTTATCGAAGTAGACGGAGTACTTGGAGAAGGACCAGAAGATCTCAAGACTCTGATGAACCAGGCAAGCAGCCCTTTGACCATGATGAACCATTTAAAATCATGATGGCATTTTCGTTGCTTCACTGAGTGCATGATATACCTGGAATGGCAACCTTGCTAGGCTTGCCTCTGTTGCATACTCCATTGATACTTGCACTGTTCATGACTCTACCCTTGCTTAGAGTTGTGTTGGTGGGTTGTAGAAATATGCTATAGTAAATGGCTACGCAAAGTGGGTCAGGGTTATGCACGGAAAGTAACAAGTGTGGTTTGACATACTTGTAAACAGTCCAGTGGGTGCCACTAATGCCCCTGGGAGATGATGATGAACTAGGTCACTACTTGGTGGAGAGGTAGTGTACCGAGGCTCGATAAAAGTGCTGTTTACAGAGACGGATTAGATTTAAGATTTGTCGTCTGTCCCAACCTTACTTGCGCAACCACTCTACCCTTGTATGGGAAAGGGCATTATTGATTACCTAGGCCGATACTAGCTTGGAGCCCGCATTACTAGTGACGGGAGAGTTGTTGGTGCGCTCTCTCGGGACGGGGTCGTGCCAGGTAGGACGGCCATGACTATTTTCACAGGGCACCGGATACACCGTTGTGTCCCCTCTCGGATGTTACGATCTCGAGTGAGTCTCGTATGATGTACCTCGTGAGGATACGGAACAACGAGCGGACTCCTTGTTAGTGTTGTCTAGAGAAAGATAGTGATCGGGTGCTTACCCCGGGTACTTGAGGTACCGCGGGTCGTGGATGACATGAAAGTTCCCCAGATCTTGTGGGTAAAGTGTGCAACCTCTGCAGAGTGTAAAACTATTCGAGTAGCCGTGTCCACGGTCAAGGACAGTTGGGTGGTGCTGCTTAGACTACGTCCATATGTTTCTGACAAACAACACGGTTTGGTAAATATGTTGACGTGATTCGTGAGGAAGTCACGATGAGCTTGAGTATGAGTTGTTCACAACTCTATCCCGATGTTGATGTCTGTAACCTCCTGATACTTGTTGCAGACGCATTCATATCCTTGATAAATGTTGATCATACTTGCATGAGAAAAACTAGCTTTCCGCAAAAATGCCAAATTAGCAGTAGTGCCTTGGATAATTATTCTGTTATCACCCTTGGGTTGCTTGCGAGTACATTCAAAGTACTCATTGGCTTGCCACTGGTTATTTTATTGGCCAGGCATGAAAGAACATGATATGAAGAAGAATACTTCGGTGACGAGCATGCGAGCTAGGACGCTTCCCAGTCAGAATGCCTGTAGGGTTAAGGAAGATGGCATGGGTCCAAGTTAGCGACGAAGATTTCCGCTGCGATGCTATACTCAAGACTTGACCATAATGGTCCTACTTGTGTAATACGGTATGTATGGATGTAAGACTCTTGTTATTCAGCTTCTGTGTGTTCAGTGAGCATTGATTTCTGGGATCACTGTACACGTGCATTCGATGATCACGACTTATGAGTCGGGGTCCCCACAGAGCTGGAATCAGAGCCATCCTGACTGTAGGAAGCCTTAGTCAGCATGGTCGTTAGTTAGCGTAAAACTATTCTTTAAAACTACTACTAGTTTTCAAAACTATCTATACTTCTCTTCCCTCCTCAGTTTTTCGAAAAACTAAGGTATACTTTCCTTATTAATCTCTTCCCCTTCAAAACTTCTGGTCGATAGAACCCTTATGCCCCTGACCACTGGATTCCTTGTAATCCTCGTGGATAATCTAGAAGGAAGATGCCTTGTCAGACATTCACCCACATCCTCTGAACACAAGATTGGCGACACCACAACAAGACGATACCAACGGAAGATACATCCTCAAGGAATGAGGACATGAAGGCCCAGAAGATGGTGACACCCTTGACATTGCTCCAAGATGATGCAACATTAGCCTATGATGATCAGGGCATAGGAAATGCAAGATCATGATGTACATCGCTAATAGAGCAACCATGTCCTTACCGTTGTTGTATCGACAACCACCGGTGGATGAGAACCTCGCCATTTGGTCCGCCTTACTATAGTGAGCAGGAAAACGGTTCTCTTCATCCCCCGCCCTCGGTGTCGATGTTGTCATCAACGTAACCGACATGTTGGACCTCTACTATGCCTTGTTAAGGTCATTGCATAAAGGATCACCCACTTGGTACCATCGACGCCTTAGAAGACAAAAAGGGATCTCATGATTAAGAAGACGACAGAAGATCGAGTCAATGCCTGCTACGAGAAGCCACCTTCACCCCACCACTTCAAAAGGCAAGAAGTTGTTGAAGAATCTTCAGGCTCAATCCGGATTGTTTCATCAAACAAAGAGACGTAGCAACACCTGAGGGAAACCCAGAAGACTGCACGAGGCACGAAGCAAAGCACGACTACTGAATCCGAGAACCCCTAGGGTAGGATGAGTCGTGTACCCCCTATGCGCAGTCGAGTCCATATGATGGTTCGAATAGAACCATGATTGCGTGTTTCTTGTTTTTATTTGTTGTGTTTTGATATCAGTCGCCCTTTTTGCCCTAGGAAACAAGTACGCGACTATATCACCTTCCTTGTTTTCCTTTGTTTGGCCCTTTTTGGCGCCCGTTTGTTTGCACCTGCACTATTGAACCCCCTTTAGGCATTCCCCTCCTCTATGCTACTCTTCCCTCTCATCTCTCTCTCCTTAACTAAAGATCGGCAAGACAAGGTACACCAAGGATTCCACCTCGACAACCAACTAGCACTAAAGAACTTTTCTACAGCCTCCTCGACCAAGTAAAACCCCGTAGAGTTATGTTTAACCCCCCAGACTAGAAACCCATTCCTAGACCCTTCGAGACTTCACGAGCTACCCCAGCTCGAGTCTTTAACCATGTGCTTAACCCATAGAATTGCAAGAGAACCAGTTAAGCCTTTGTAAACCTTGCATAGCACTGGGTTTATTATGGAACTAGTGGACATAGTGAACGAGCACATTATCATTCTAATATAGCACCAGAACTGACGATGCCATCGGGAAGACCAATTTGAGGATATAGGAATAAAGGACAAATGACTTGGTGAGTTTATATCAGTGACCTTGAGGAATTATCTGAGACTTTGGTGGATCATGATGCTTTTCATGTTGGTAGATGAACTTGGTGGGATCATGATTATAGATTAGCATAACTTTCATTATCCCCTGGAGTAAATTGGATTTAGTAGGACAATTATGATCACAAGTTGAAATTCTTGGAAGTATAAGGATTTGACTTAGCTAGGGGATATTGATAGAAGATAGTTGGCAATACGATAATGACTTGGAAGAATGGTAGGAATTCTCGTTGTCGGTGTACTAAAGTAGGGGTACCTTAGTACCCCAGACTTGTGCACGGGCAGTTGTAGCACCCTGCGGCAAGGCCCGCCCAGGAAGCGCCAAGAGAAGACCAAGCATTCAAGACAAGGCCCCCGGCAAGAGGAGCTTGCCGGGCCAAGAAGACAAGGCCCCCGGCAAGAGGAGCTTGCCGGGCCAAGAAGACAAGACCCCGGCAAGAGGAGCTTGTCGGGAAGGCCGAACCCAGGCACCACAAGAGAAGCCCGCCACGGCGCGCTATGCGCCCCGGCAAGGCCTGATAGCCGGCAAGCTATCGGGCACAGGAAGACGACCCCCCGCGGCAAGCCACTTGCCGCGGCAAATCGCCACCTCAGGACTGCGCTCCGGCTCGCCCGTCCACGCGTCGCTCCGGAGCTTCCCCCAAGGGCACGTGGCGGGGCACCGCGCAGCCTGGGGCGCGCGGTGGCATGCAGCCGCCATCGTGGCAAACGGTGGCGCACCTAACGGTCCGCCTCGGTGCTGTCCGGGCGACCGTGACGGGTATTTAATGCCCTTGTCCCCTACCGTCAGAAGTAGGTATGATAACACTGTGCCGCACTGTAGCGCCACTGTGCCTGCACTGTTACAGCTACCACCCCTTTTACACTTTTACCCCTTTCTCTTACGTTGACACCTGTCGGTGACCCCTTTGCGCTATAAAAGGAGGCCCGTGTGCAACGTAGAGGGGGGTTCCGGGGTTCCGGGGTTCCGGGGGTTCCGGGTTCCGGGGTTCCGGGGTTCGGAGATTCGGCATCCAGACAGCCATACGCTCGGGGCAGCTAGCTCCCCAAGCTCCCGAGCTCCCCAGTTCAATACAACCAAGCAGGAGTAGGGTTTTACGCGTCCATCGCGGCCCGAACCTGGGTATACCGCCCGTGTGCTCGCCTCGATCTGCTCTCTGTGCTCCCTCCGCCCCCCTCACCGGACAACGGAAGGGGCTTCGGCCCCATAGGTGCTCGCGGGGGATGCAGTCCGCCCCGACATCTTTGGCGCGCCAGGTAGGGGGCGCGCCGGGGGACAGCCCGCTCCTGCGGATCCCAGGATCCGTCCAGTCGAAGCAGGTGCCCCCGATAAGCCTTGCTCCGGCAAGCAGATCAGCAGCCTGAACGCTGAGGAACAGTCCGCTCCTGCGGATCCGAGGATCTGTCTAGTCGAAGCGGGGGTTCCCGACAAGCTGTGGCATTCCTTCCCACGGGCTCGTGTGCGGCCCTCCTCGAGTATCCACTCGCGCAGAGACTGGGCAAGAAGCAGCTGCTCCTTGAGGAGGGCCGCCTTCTGGCCGCTGGGCGGACGATTCGCCTCCAGCGAACTCTGCGCCGCTCCCGTAGCCGCAGAAGTTAGCGCCAGAAGTCACGAGAAAGGCGACCTCGTTCCCCGGCGCGCCTCGTCCGCCGGGGTGCCGAACGAGTTGACGCCGACCGTGGGAGGAGTCTTGCCAGCGCGGTTGCCGGAACCCGTTTCCGCCAACCATCCTCTCTGCCCAAGTCTTGCCGCAGTTGCATGTGATCCTTGGCGCAGAGAGGGGCGCGGATCCCCAAGCATAGCTACGCCTAGCTCCGGGGGGTCGTGAGGCCCTGCGCCTTTGCCTACCCCCAGGATGGGCTGGATGCTGCCCAAGGAGGTTCTACCCTACCGGGCGGCAAGCGACAAGAAAAGATAAGTTGCCGGAGCTCGAGCAATTGCCCCATCAATTTTTAAGAGTTATCTCCCTCGAACGACCGAGCCTTGGTTGAGAGGCCTGAGCGCGAAAGGACCGGCACGAGACTGGTTGCGCCCTCATTTCGTTTCGAGTCCGCTCAACGACTTGAGTGTGCTACACCCCGAGTAGCGTCCTCACTTTGTTTCGAGCTCGCCCGGCACCCTAAGCGTGCTGCGACCGCAGTCGCACCGCTTACTTTGCCTCGAGCCTGCTCAACAATCTGAGTGAGCGGCAACCAGCCGCGGCGAGGTTTCTTGCCGGTGGTAGCCCCGCCAGCGGGTCGCTGACGTCCCGCACTCGGCGCCCGTGGCAAGGCGGAGGCCTACGCCGGCAAGTCCCCGAAAGCGTAGGGCGGAAACAAACAATGCGCCGGTCAAGTAGAGGAGATAACAGTGCGATGCATTGCCTAAGATAAAAAGTTATATTACAAAATGCCTTACTGCTGCTCTGACCAGCCGTTTCCATGGCGTATTTAACAGCGGCAGGGAAAGGACATAAAAGAAAGGGGCAGGCGGCCTAGTCCACGCGGTCGCCCTCGATCCTCTTGACCCCGGCCGCCTTCTTGACGATAGGGGCGATGAGGGCCTGGATCCCCGTCAGGTCTGCGTTCTCCGGCAAGGGCCTGAGGACGTTGGTAAGCCTGATGTCGGGATTGCGGAAAACGATCTTCACCAGCACCCTCTCGAGGGCCCCGGAGATGGCCTCCCACGTCTCGTCGGCCCGCTCCTTCGGGAGCGACGTTCGGAGGTGCTGGAGCGCCTGCACCACCCCCTGGAAGAAGGAAGTGAGCTTGGTGCTGGGCACGACGTCCTCGTCGGTAAAAGACTGGTGGCCCTCGATCCCCAGCAGCGCCAGCTCCTTGTCAATGGTGGCGGCGATGTCGACGAGGCCCTCGGTCCACCGCTCCACCGTATCCCTGAAGGTGTTCTGGGAAACGGCGGCGCGCCTCAGCAGCTCCTCGTTGCCGTCGACCTCCTTCCGTAAAGCCGTCTCCTGCTCCTTAGCGCTGTCCAGCGCCTTGCCGAGCGCCTCCAATTTCAGTTCCAGAGTGGAGTTGGAGTTCTTGGCGGCGTCAAGCTCCCGGATCTTCTCGGCGAAGCGACCCTGAAGCTCACCAAGGGTGAGCGCACCCTTCTCGCGCTCCTGCCGGAGCGCGGCGAGCTCCTCGTCCTTCGCCTTGAGGTCGGAATCGAGCCGCGCCTCCGCACCTCCCTCCACTTAAAGGGGGAACGGGCGTTTCGCCCCCACGACGCCGCGATAAGCAAGGTGCGACGGGTGCAGAGTTAAGGAGCAGCGCGACCAAAGCCATGCGTGCCCGTGCACTGTTAGGGCCTGGCCCAACGACGCTCGGCACCGTGTGTGGCCCAGGCCCGGGGGCTCCTGTCGGTGTACTAAAGTAGGGGTACCTTAGTACCCCAGACTTGTGCACGGGCAGTTGTAGCACCCTGCGGCAAGGCCTGCCCAGGAAGCGCCAAGAGAAGACCAAGCATTCAAGACAAGGCCCCCGGCAAGAGGAGCTTGCCGGGCCAAGAAGACAAGGCCCCCGGCAAGAGGAGCTTGCCGGGCCAAGAAGACAAGACCCCGGCAAGAGGAGCTTGTCGGGAAGGCCGAACCCAGGCACCACAAGAGAAGCCCGCCACGGCGCGCTATGCGCCCCGGCAAGGCCTGATAGCCGGCAAGCTATCGGGCACAGGAAGACGACCCCCCGCGGCAAGCCACTTGCCGCGGCAAATCGCCACCTCAGGACTGCGCTCCGGCTCGCCCGTCCACGCGTCGCTCCGGAGCTTCCCCCAAGGGCACGTGGCGGGGCACCGCGCAGCCTGGGGCGCGCGGTGGCATGCAGCCGCCATCGTGGCAAACGGTGGCGCACCTAACGGTCCGCCTCGGTGCTGTCCTTGCGACCGTGACGGGCATTTAATGCCCTTGTCCCCTACCGTCAGAAGTAGGTATGATAACACTGTGCCGCACTGTAGCGCCACTGTGCCCGCACTGTTACAGCTACCACCCCTTTTACACTTTTACCCCTTTCTCTTACGTTGACACCTGTCGGTGACCCCTTTGCGCTATAAAAGGAGGCCCGTGTGCAACGTAGAGGGGGGTTCCGGGGTTCCGGGGTTCCGGGGGTTCCGGGTTCCGGGGTTCCGGGGTTCGGAGATTCGGCATCCAGACAGCCATACGCTCGGGGCAGCTAGCTCCCCAAGCTCCCGAGCTCCCCAGTTCAATACAACCAAGCAGGAGTAGGGTTTTACGCGTCCATCGCGGCCCGAACCTGGGTAAACCGCCCGTGTGCTCGCCTTGATCTGCTCTCTGTGCTCCCTCCGCCCCCCTCACCGGACAACGGAAGGGGCTTCGGCCCCATAGGTGCTCGCGGGGGACGCAGTCCGCCCCGACATCTTTGGCGCGCCAGGTAGGGGGCGCGCCGGGGGACAGCCCGCTCCTGCGGATCCCAGGATCCGTCCAGTCGAAGCAGGTGCCCCCGATAAGCCTTGCTCCGGCAAGCAGATCAGCAGCCTGAACGCTGAGGAACAGTCCGCTCCTGCGGATCCGAGGATCTGTCCAGTCGAAGCGGGGGTTCCCGACAAGCTGTGGCATTCCTTCCCACGGGCTCGTGTGCGGCCCTCCTCGAGTATCCACTCGCGCAGAGACTGGGCAAGAAGCAGCTGCTCCTTGAGGAGGGCCGCCTTCTGGCCGCTGGGCGGACGATTCGCCTCCAGCGAACTCTGCGCCGCTCCCGTAGCCGCAGAAGTTAGCGCCAGAAGTCACGAGAAAGGCGACCTCGTTCCCCGGCGCGCCTCGTCCGCCGGGGTGCCGAACGAGTTGACGCCGACCGTGGGAGGAGTCTTGCCAGCGCGGTTGCCGGAACCCGTTTCCGCCAACCATCCTCTCTGCCCAAGTCTTGCCGCAGTTGCATGTGATCCTTGGCGCAGAGAGGGGCGCGGATCCCCAAGCATAGCTACGCCTAGCTCCGGGGGGTCGTGAGGCCCTGCGCCTTTGCCTACCCCCAGGATGGGCTGGATGCTGCCCAAGGAGGTTCTACCCTACCGGGCGGCAAGCGACAAGAAAAGATAAGTTGCCGGAGCTCGAGCAATTGCCCCATCAATTTTTAAGAGTTATCTCCCTCGAACGACCGAGCCTTGGTTGAGAGGCCTGAGCGCGAAAGGACCGGCACGAGACTGGTTGCGCCCTCATTTCGTTTCGAGTCCGCTCAACGACTTGAGTGTGCTACACCCCGAGTAGCGTCCTCACTTTGTTTCGAGCTCGCCCGGCACCCTAAGCGTGCTGCGACCGCAGTCGCACCGCTTACTTTGCCTCGAGCCTGCTCAACAATCTGAGTGAGCGGCAACCAGCCGCGGCGAGGTTTCTTGCCGGTGGTAGCCCCGCCAGCGGGTCGCTGACGTCCCGCACTCGGCGCCCGTGGCAAGGCGGAGGCCTACGCCGGCAAGTCCCCGAAAGCGTAGGGCGGAAACAAACAATGCGCCGGTCAAGTAGAGGAGATAACAGTGCGATGCATTGCCTAAGATAAAAAGTTATATTACAAAATGCCTTACTACTGCTCTGACCAGCCGTTTCCATGGCGTATTTAACAGCGGCAGGGAAAGGAGATAAAAGAAAGGGGCAGGCGGCCTAGTCCACGCGGTCGCCCTCGATCCTCTTGACCCCGGCCGCCTTCTTGACGATAGGGGCGATGAGGGCCTGGATCCCCGTCAGGTCTGCGTTCTCCGGCAAGGGCCTGAGGACGTTGGTAAGCCTGATGTCGGGATTGCGGAAAACGATCTTCACCAGCACCCTCTCGAGGGCCCCGGAGATGGCCTCCCGCGTCTCGTCGGCCCGCTCCTTCGGGAGCGACGTTCGGAGGTGCTGGAGCGCCTGCACCACCCCCTGGAAGAAGGAAGTGAGCTTGGCGCTGGGCACGACGTCCTCGTCGGTAAAAGACTGGTGGCCCTCGATCCCCAGCAGCGCCAGCTCCTTGTCAATGGTGGCGGCGATGTCGACGAGGCCCTCGGTCCACCGCTCCACCGTATCCCTGAAGGTGTTCTGGGAAACGGCGGCGCGCCTCAGCAGCTCCTCGTTGCCGTCGACCTCCTTCCGTAAAGCCGTCTCCTGCTCCTTAGCGCTGTCCAGCGCCTTGCCGAGCGCCTCCAATTTCAGTTCCAGAGTGGAGTTGGAGTTCTTGGCGGCGTCAAGCTCCCGGATCTTCTCGGCGAAGCGACCCTGAAGCTCACCAAGGGTGAGCGCACCCTTCTCGCGCTCCTGCCGGAGCGCGGCGAGCTCCTCGTCCTTCGCCTTGAGGTCGGAATCGAGCCGCGCCTCCGCACCTCCCTCCACTTAAAGGGGGAACGGGCGTTTCGCCCCCACGACGCCGCGATAAGCAAGGTGCGACGGGTGCAGAGTTAAGGAGCAGCGCGACCAAAGCCATGCGTGCCCGTGCACTGTTAGGGCCTGGCCCAACGACGCTCGGCACCGTGTGTGGCCCAGGCCCGGGGGCTCCTGTCGGTGTACTAAAGTAGGGGTACCTTAGTACCCCAGACTTGTGCACGGGCAGTTGTAGCACCCTGCGGCAAGGCCCGCCCAGGAAGCGCCAAGAGAAGACCAAGCATTCAAGACAAGGCCCCCGGCAAGAGGAGCTTGCCGGGCCAAGAAGACAAGGCCCCCGGCAAGAGGAGCTTGCCGGGCCAAGAAGACAAGACCCCGGCAAGAGGAGCTTGTCGGGAAGGCCGAACCCAGGCACCACAAGAGAAGCCCGCCACGGCGCGCTATGCGCCCCGGCAAGGCCTGATAGCCGGCAAGCTATCGGGCACAGGAAGACGACCCCCCGCGGCAAGCCACTTGCCGCGGCAAATCGCCACCTCAGGACTGCGCTCCGGCTCGCCCGTCCACGCGTCGCTCCGGAGCTTCCCCCAAGGGCACGTGGCGGGGCACCGCGCAGCCTGGGGCGCGCGGTGGCATGCAGCCGCCATCGTGGCAAACGGTGGCGCACCTAACGGTCCGCCTCGGTGCTGTCCGGGCGACCGTGACGGGCATTTAATGCCCTTGTCCCCTACCGTCAGAAGTAGGTATGATAACACTGTGCCGCACTGTAGCGCCACTGTGCCCGCACTGTTACAGCTACCACCCCTTTTACACTTTTACCCCTTTCTCTTACGTTGACACCTGTCGGTGACCCCTTTGCGCTATAAAAGGAGGCCCGTGTGCAACGTAGAGGGGGGTTCCGGGGTTCCGGGGTTCCCGGGGTTCCGGGTTCCGGGGTTCCGGGGTTCGGAGATTCGGCATCCAGACAGCCATACGCTCGGGGCAGCTAGCTCCCCAAGCTCCCGAGCTCCCCAGTTCAATACAACCAAGCAGGAGTAGGGTTTTACGCGTCCATCGCGGCCCGAACCTGGGTAAACCGCCCGTGTGCTCGCCTCGATCTGCTCTCTGTGCTCCCTCCGCCCCCCTCACCGGACAACGGAAGGGGCTTCGGCCCCATAGGTGCTCGCGGGGGACGCAGTCCGCCCCGACACTCGTGGGACATGAGATTTGGATTAAATAGGTTAGCCTAGTGGAGTATGGATGGAGAGTAAATTTACATGGTTCGGAGTAATATTGGATTTAGACTGATGATCTTGATCATGATACCATGTTTCTCGGTGGACGATAAACTAGGAGATTGGATAATTGTCGAAGTTTATCTAGGGATATGTATGAGCTTGCTCTTGGAAGTTTACTTGACCATGATAATGGAAATTGGTGGACTGACTATAGTAAGGTAGCCCTTTCAAGTATTTGGGGGATTATAGGGACTTTAGGAGATCATGTGGAACACCATAGACATTGGATTTGTAGAGTTAATGAATTATGTAATTAATGGGCTTATGGAGTTGATTCATAGGAAGGAAACAAGATCTTGGAGTGGTATACGACGTCTTTCCCTAGGATAGAGATGCTTTATCTTAGACCTTGAAAGAATAGGCTGAGCACTTGGATTGTCACGTTCAAGCTTAGCAGCTTATATCTTCTACCCATGGATTTTTAGGGGTAGACATACATATGAGTTTGGGGATTGTAGACATATATGATTTTGTTAGACCTCCTCTCGAGATTCATGAGGATATGAATCACATGAGTGATGATTGGAGTTGACCCATACGAAATGATGCTATCAGCGATATGATGTGATTTGTTTAAAGGACTAGATAGCACAATTGGCATCTCAGAAACCGTGCTTAAGGATAAGATGATAAATGCTCACTCGCACACTAGAATCCTTGAAACCCTTAAGCCCTACCAAGCTACAACATGGTCAGATCATAACTTTGGGTCTTGACTCTAGATCAAAAACACCTTGGCCCACGCTCAACCGTTACCACCACCAATGCCCCAGCCTACCTTATGTACCCCATGAACAGAAACTTCATGGAGTACTTGGTCATGATGGTTGTCACTTTTACTTGGTGACCTACTCGTCTAACTTAAGATGGAATAAGAATCGTTCACCTGGTTAAGGAACATCTGAAGATCGCCATGTCAAGGAGGAAGAACTATACCAACCACTACCGTCAAGAAGTGAACTTCCTCGTCAAAAACCGTGCGTATCTGCAAACCACTCCTCTCTAAGGAACCAAGCATTTCCATGACATGGAAACCCACACCGAGATTCATCGACCCTCTTCGAGATCACTCCACGGTTCAACAACCCCCTTTGAGATCACTTCGAGACGAAGAGTAGACAGCTACCAGCTGGAGTTACCACCTGAGTTACCCACTGTGCACAACATTTTCTGCGCGACAAACCCCCAAAAGTGTTTCCAACTTCCTAACTAGCCCGATCCATAACAGGGCATCAAGCACCGAACCATTGACCCCCAGCCCAACCTGACCTAACGCGAGAGACCCCTTAGCAACCTGGATCAAGCAAGAACGTCATACACGAAGCCACACCATCAAGTACTTCAAGGTTCAATGGGGCACCACTCGGAAGCAGAAGCAGTATGAGGACGTGAAGACTACCCCTGATCCAAGTTTCCGTATTCCTTTCCGCGCCTAGTCTGGGAATTTCGGGGATGAGATTCTTGTAAGGGGGGTAGGTCTGTCACACCCTGATTTTCATGCCACAACACTTAAGCTAATAAATCATGATAAAGTGTGGTTTGACAAAAACTTTTGCATTATTTGGTTTTATTTGGAGTTGGTTTTCTCTCTGTGTTTTTTTTCAAGTGCTCTTTAAAGTCAACACAACTCCAACTCCTATAGTTCGTCTCCTTGCTCCAAACTCTTGAACCAATGATCATGCCATGTGTATAGGACATAAAAATAATTTCTTACAAAAATAATTTGGCCAAATAGTATTTTCAAAAATTAGTTTTCGAAAAACCCCTGAATTGAGGTTTGCACTGCAAGTACTTAATTAAGGGCAGTAAAAATCTTTCCAAAAATATATTTGACTCCTATTAGATATAGGACACCCAGATACCACAAAAAAAGTATAATTTTAAAAGTTATTTTCCTATTTTATTTAAAGGCTTTTTCTTAAGGCCACAAATGGTCTTTAATAGGTTAAAATTATTTTAAAGCATTAAAAATATTTGAGAAAAATTAGGGAGACTCAATGGACATATATTTTCCATATATATGAGTTTCAACACATGGTCATGATCAAAATATTGGACAAAACCTCCCAAAACCATTTTTGCTCATTTCAAATATTTGAAATATTTCTATAAGAAATATTTTCAAATAAATCCAGGAAAATTCTAGCATGTCACATATTACATTTTTGATGATCTTGCCAAGTATCATGTCATGGAGAATAGTATAACCCCATGAAACCCTCTCAAAACCACTTCTGTCCTTTTTCAAGTTTGAACATTTCTGCACTGTCAAACATGTCCAAGTGCTCTCAAACTTGGTGCACATGCTCAAATGGTGTAATAATGCATCTAGACCAAATGGAACAAGTTGGAGAGAATGTTGTCTTGATCAAAGTACCCCAAAACCCTTTTTGTCCAGGACCAAATTTGAACAACTCTACTTTGCCAAGTGTGTCCTTTTGATCTGAATTTTTGTGGACATGTTCAGAACCTCAAATGATGACACTACACTAAGTGGTGCATCAAGGAGAATAGATTTGCAAGCCTAAATCTTGAAAAGTCCATTTCTGCTAATTTCTAGGGTTTACAAAAGTTGCATTGGCAACTTTGCCCAAATAATCTCCAAATTGGTGGAAGGCCCTAATTATATGTGTAATTTCACCCTGGGGAATCTCATGGCAGTTGGAAATCATCTGCTGGCCCAAACCATCATCAAACACCTTCTGCCATTTTTCCAAAAACACCATTTTGACCCCTTCCACTAATCTCCTTGAGCTCAACTTTTTACCACAGCTCCTACTAGTCTTCTCCTACCTCCAGTAACTCTCCCCTGGCCATTGCTCAATGATTGAGGGGTAGAATACCCCAATTTACCTCCCTGGACAGCCCCTCTCTCCCCCTTCTTCTACCTCTCTCTTCTCCTACTGGCCACCCATGGCATCCAAGGCCATAGCCCACTTCTTTACTACCCCCTAGCACTACCAGACACACTTGGCCGCGCCCACATTGCCAAAACAATGGCCATGTCGGCCACGCACGCACTCTGGAGCGCGCTACAATGCGCTCCTGCACTGTAGCCGCACCCTGCCCGATGCCCCCGGCGACCTCGGCCCTCCCCCTCATGTCCCCCGAGGCCGCCTTGACGTCCTCAACACGCTACAAGGTTGGGCCCCTCCTCTCTCTCTCTCTCTCTCTCTCTCTCTCCCCAGGCCGCCCCGAGGGCAACAGAGTGCCGCCCAGCTCCGCAACTCGCTGACCTCGCTCGGGACCCGCCTCGAGCTCGCCCCCGCTCCTTCCCTTCCTTCCAAGTGCCCTAAACCACCCCCACAAGCACCACTGACCCCTCCTCACTCACTCCCTCGACCTCCAGAGCCATTGCCGCGGCCGCCCGTGCACTCCGTCCAAGGTGAGCCATGGGCCGGCTATATAAAGCCTTCCCGGGTCTCTCCATCATATCCAGTCACTCTCTTCCCCTCCCCTCGTCCCCCTGGACCGACCCATTTATCCTCTCCTCCTCTCCATAGCCCTCCATGGCCGAAGCAGTGCCGCCGGCCTCCGCTTAAATTCGGACCATCCCTTGCCCCTCCCCTCCACCCAACCACTCCCGAGCATCACCACCACCGCCGTGGAGCTTTCTCGCGCCATTTCCTCTCCTCCCCATGGCCATACCATCGAGCTCAAACACCACCGCCGACTTTGCCTGCCATGGCCGATAGTGTGCTCACATCCGTCTACCCCAAAGATCGTTGCGTACCTCGACGGATGCGGCACGCTCTCCTGAGCACGCCGGTGTGTTGGGTGCCAACGGAAGTGGCCGGTGCCGCCGGGAAGAGCACCGACGCTGCTCGGCCTCGCCTCCTTTGTTTCCCGTCGCGCCGTGCGGGAGGTTGAAGGCGATCTGCCGCTGGGGCCCGTGCGGCAGCGACCCAGCGGACGGGCCCGACCATTTAAGTGGAAGCGCCTTCAGCCGGATCCGCCTCCCCTGCGCAAAGGTGTGTTTCCAGGAAGCCGCCTCCGACGTGGCCCCTGCGCGCGTGCGGGCGAGCCGCTGGGCCGGCCCAGTGGCGTCCTGCTACTAAACCTCGCCATGTGCGCCTCTTAAGGGTAAAGCCCTTGTCTGTTTCTTTCTTTTTCTTTTTCCAGATATCTTGTAAACTCCCTAGAGAAGTCAAACAGTGTCCAAATTTGATGATTCAAATTTCTAGTAGTTTCTAAATTCATTCCCTATCACATGGTGCTACTTGCACATTTTTGCAGAAATATTTCTTTCACAAATAATTAGCATATCCTATTTTTCCATTTCTTTGATAAACTTTAGAAAATCACAGAGAGCCCATTTTTGATCCAAATTCCATGATTCAAAATCCTAGATGTCTATAAGTTCAAAACTTAGTTTTTGAACATTTTTACTAATACTTTCTGTATGACCTCAAATAATGGTCTATTTCTTCATATATAGCCAACTTTGCAAATTCATAGAGAAATCATTTGAACTCCAAATCTAGTGAAACCAACTCCTAGGTGCCTCAAGAATCATTCTTTGTTAAATGGGTGCCTTTTCTTATTTTTCAAAATAATTCTTCTGTACACTTCTTGCAATTCCATAAACCCCTTGATTCCATCATATCGAAATGTTTAGAAATATCCATTGATCCACTTCCAATGAAATAACTTTGATCATTCCTCATATGACCAGAGGTATCCAATAAAAGTCAACTTCATATTTTTAGAGCACATTTATTCTTGCCTTGTTGTGTTGCTTATTGTGATTGTTTCCGATGTTAGTTGCCGAAGTAGATGGAGTACTTGGAGAAGGACCAGAAGATCTCAAGACTCTGATGAACCAGGCAAGCAACCCTTTGACCATGATGAACCATTTAAAATCATGATGGCATTTTCGTTGCTTCACTGAGTGCATGATATACCTTGAATGGCAACCTTGCTAGGCTTGCCTCCGTTGCATACTCCATTGATACTTGCATTGTTCATGACTCTACCCTTGCTTAGAGTTGTGTTGGTGGGTTGTAGAAATATGCTATAGTAAATGGCTACGCAAAGTGGGTCAAGGTTATGCATGGAAAGAAACAAGTGTGGTTTGACATACTTACAAACAGCCCAGTGGGTGCCACTAATGCCCTGGGAGATGCTGATGAACTAGGTCACTACTTGGTGGAGAGGTAGTGTACCGAGGCTCGATAAAAGTGTTGTTTACAAAGACGGATTATATTTAAGACTTGTCGACTGTCCCAACCTTACATGCGCAACCACTCTACCCTTGTATGGGAAAGGGCATTATTGATTACCTAGGCCGATACTAGCTTGGAGCCCGCATTACTAGTGACGGGAGAGTTGTTGGTGCGCTCTCTCGGGACGGGGTCGTGCCAGGTAGGGCGGCCATGACTATTTTCATAGGGCACCGGATAGACCGTTGTGTCCCCTCTCGGATGTTACGATCTCGAGTGAGTCTCGTGTGATGTACATTGTGAGGATACGGAACAACGAGTGGACTACTTGTTAGTGTTGTCTAGGGAAAGATAGTGATCGGGTGCTTACCCCGGGTACTTGACGTACCGCGGGTCGTGGATGACACGAAAGTTCCCCGGATCTTGTGGGTAAAGTGTGCAACCTCTGCAGAGTGTAAAACTATTTGAATAGCCGTGTCCACGGTCAAGGACAGTTGGGTGGTGCTGCTTAGAGTACGTCCATATGTTTCTGACAAACAACACGGTTTGGTAAATCTGTTGACGTGATTCGTGAGGAAGTCACGATGAGCTTGAGTATGAGTTGTTCACAAGTCTATCCTGATGTTGATGTCTGTAACCTCCTGATACTTGTTGCAGACGCATTCAGATACTTGATAAATGTTTATCATACTTGCATGAGAAAAACTAGCTTTCCGCAAAAATGCCAAATTTGCAGTAGTGCCTTGCATAATTATTCTGTTATGACCCTTGGGTTGCTTGCGAGTACATTCAAAGTACTCATTGGCTTGCCACTAGTTATTTTATTGGCCAAGCATGAAAGAACATGATATGAAGAAGAATACTTCGGTGACGAGCATGCGAGCTAGGACGCTTCCCAGTCAGAATGCCTGTAGGGTTAAGGCAGATGGCATGGGTCCAAGTTAGCGACGAAGAGTTTCGCTGCGATGCTATACTCAAGACTTGACCATAATGGTCCTACTTGTGTAATACGGTATGTATGGATGTAAGACTCTTGTTATTCAGCTTCTGTGTGTTCAGTGAGCATTGATCTCTGGGATCACTATACACGTGCATTCGGTGATCACGACTTATGAGTCGGGGTCCCCACACTAGGCCTCGTCGTCGTCCACTGCCCTGGTGCTCTCGATGTGGCGTGGTCGACATGGTCAAGGAACGGCTTCCATCGGACGTGGACTGTACGTGGAGAGGCTGACAGCTGGGTCCACGGATGCAGCAAGGAAGTGCCTCCTTATTACGTGCAAAATAATTATTCCTCCACCTGACAGTGGGGACCCATCGGACGGGCCACCGTATTTCACCCCCCTGACTGCTAGGACCCAACAACTACATCTTCGCAGGCAAGGAAGTGCCTAACAGTCGGGACCCACCTGGTCGAAGCATACGTAGCGTTGTCATTATGGTCGCGAACGTGTACATACATACTGGTCGATGTAGAGGCGCGCACGTGTCGTAGTAGAGGCATGCACGTGTCGTAGTAGAGGCGCGCACGTAGCATGTACACGTACGTACAGCGGCCAGGGTGCAAGAAAGAAAATACGGTCACGTATGTGTACACATGGGCGGGGTCTCGAACGCTTACTCGCGCATACGTACAGCCACGGCTCGTGTACATGGCTGGGTCGGAACGGAGAAACAGCATCGTCGTCGTGTTCATGGGGAGGCAACGGAATGCATCGTGTTCATGGGGAGGCAATGGAATGCGCGTGTTCATCGGGAGGCAACGAAATGCGTGGGAGCCAACCGGCTGGGTCGGAACAGAATGCGTGGTCGTGTTCATCGGGAGGGCTTGGACGGAAGAGACGATGGAAACGAGGCCTGGCATACCGCATAATGGAGGAAACGGACCTCCTACGTTCAGAACGGGGTCCTGTTGATCGGGAGGGGTCTGGCGTACCGCAAAACGGAGGAAACGGACCTCCTACGGTCGAAACGTGGGTCTTGTTGATCGGGAGGGGTGTGGCGTACCGCAAAACGGAGGAAACGGACTTGTGTTGGAGCGCTACGGTCGAAACGGGGGTCCTGTTCATCGAGAGGGGTGTGGCGTACCGCAAAACGGGACTCCACGAGATACTGTTCATCTCCACCGTCGACCCCCTCCAGCCTCCACGAGCTACTGTTCATCCACCGTCGACCTCCTCCAGCCTCCACCGCGCGCTACACCACCGGCTACTGTTCAACCACCCTTCCACCGTCTACTGTTCATCCAGCCCTCCACACCACGGGGTCCTGTTCAACCACCCCTCCACGGGCACCCCTCCACCGTCTATTGTTCATCCTGCCCTCCACGGGGTGGTCCTATTCATCCAGCCCTCCACGGGGTCCTGTTCATCCAGCCCCAACCGGATCGATCAATCAGGGTCCTGTTCATCCAGAGGCAACACCACGGTGTCCTGTTCATCCACCCCCACCGGGAACTGTTCATCCAAACCCTCCCCCCCCCCCCCCCCCCGCAACGCTCACTTTTCATCCAAAGTTAGCATCGATCGTCTTCAGTTAGCACCAGTAGCGAAGGAATCGCTCGATCGGGTTCAGTTAACAGCCATCGGTCGATTGCTCGGGTTCAGTAACGCGTAGCCTGCAGTGCAATCGCTCGGGTTCAGTTAGATCCCAACGCCTCACTCGGGTTCAGTTAGAGCCAACGCCTCGCACACACGCGCGTACCTGCACGAGAGAAACGCGCATCGCTCGGCCCCCGACCTCCCACCGTAACCGGGAACTCCCCGAAATTTTCCTCCCCCTTGCTGCTACCATGGTTTTCTCCGTCATGGAAGGCCCAAAAAATGTCATGCAGCTGCGTCTCCGGCCTGACCAGGACAAAAAGCCCATTTTCTGTCATGATTTTTTGTCATAGAAGTAGGAGCCCACGACATCTATGATGATACCGGGTTTTGTCACAATTATCGTCATAGAAGTGTCATATGTATGATAGAAAAAAATTTCGTTCGGCCCAAAATGTCACGGATGTGTCTTTTTTTTGTAGTGATAGGAATAAAAACATAGTGTAATATATTAGAGATAACAGTGATCGGCGAACGGGCCCTTGAGAGAGGGTCTTGAAAAGTTGCCGTAATATATTTAGCTTGACGCCGGATAGGTCCAAATGGTACCTATTGTTATCCGAAGACACGTTTGCCCATAGTTCGGTCAAGCCGAACACTTGGCGGTTGGAAATTTCTGCATTAAAATAGGCAATGCAGTAGCCACCGAGACACTGGTCGGGTGTCAACACCAGATCACGGGATCGATGTGCCCCTTTAATATTTATAAATAATGAGCACGAAGCCCAGTAGCCCCCGAGCCTTAATGTGGGCATGGGTGACCGAATTAAGGATCGATATCCAGAGTAAAATCACAGATTATGTGTAATGATTCTATGTATCCAAGTACTTTACATCATTATTTTGACTCCATTGTGACCGTTTATTAGTTGAAAGTGGCCCATCGTCGGCCTCTACCCCTTGGTAGATACTACGCAGGGTGTTGCCGTAATAACAAAACAACCCTTAGCCGACGTCTCGGTGCCCGAAGGCGATTGTGTTAGCGGAAACAAGGCAATCAGATATGCGGGGTTTTGTAACTTTTGCTTAGCCACATGAGCTTTAAACTGGGGAAGCTAGTTATGAGCCCCCTGTTAGTGTTCGGTGACATCCGAGGTCAAGCCATAAACACTTCGGCCAATGTTATGAATGGCCCGTCATTTAACATAGTCATCGGATCGCTGACCAGTTTACGCCTATTGTGACAGTCAGTTTCGGCTTTCTTCACTGAGGTGCTTAACCATGCGAGCTGGAAGCACAATCGCAGTGGTTCTCCCTTTGCACACCTAGCCGAACAAAGCGTAACGTAGGAGGCAAGCACAGGAGCCGAGCAACCCAACTATTGACCTAAGACACAATTCGAAACTGATGCATATATAGCAATATCCGAGAGTGTTTTTGCTGGAAACACACAAATAGTTTAAAAGTGTCATAGGCTTGGAAAACCAAAAAACGTCAGTGAAAACCTGACGTCCGAATAAGATCAAGTGTTCGGTGCCAATCTGAAAATTGGACTTTAGGAAAAAGTGCTTCTATCGTGCTTTAACATGACACATCCTATCTCAACACTTCATGCGGGTCAGCCTACGTCTTCAACCTCCTATCCTGAAGGCGGAGTACTTCTCATTAGGCCAGTTTAGCAAACTAAACTCTAGCGGCATTGAGAGAGAAATTAGGCTCCCCGTCTAGTGACCACACACTCATGTCGAAAAAAGGAGTGATAAATAATAATAATAAAAAAACTTTGCACCGACTAAGAAGAAGAACACTTATTATAAAATGGCTCATATAAATTTAAGATCCCCCAAGTGGCTTGGGTAAAAGAATTTTATGTATAATGATTGTATGTACCAAAGTACTTATATCATATCTGTGTTCACCCGAACTTTATACGCGTCTTAACCAACCTTCGGCTTCTCCCTCTTCGGTCAAGGGCCGAAAAGTGTTATGTACTCCACCTGTCGAGAATATCCACGGTGTTTCCGATAACCAGGCAATCAGGCCATAAGGCTGTAACAGACAAAGCGTGCTCACGGAACTTATGTTATATTACTGATGAAGTATAAGAAGCATCTTCGAAGAAAATAGTACACCCACCGATAGCTTTCTTCGGTGCTCATTGTTACTATGAGACTTGTGCAATAGATTTTTTGTACTCATGAGTTCCGTTGTGTGCAGACCATAATTGAAAACAATAAGAGCGCTAGCTTTCTGCTTCACCCAGTCTGAGGTCCTGCTCGGATGACCCGATCGTGACAATCGCAGAGGTGCTCCCTTTTACTCCCTAGCCGAACAATCGGGAACGTAGGGGTAAACACAGGAGCGAGGCAACCCAGCTTGCAAATCGCTTAAGTCAATATGGTGCATATTGTGGCGTAATACACGAACAAGGAACGAAGTCGTACAAGTATAATTATATGCATGAGAAAAAGCTTCATAAAGGAAGCCCCCAAGTAAACGGGATATTTGAATTTATGCATCACAAACAAAGTTATGGCAAGGAATTTTTTCACAAACAACTTTTTATCAAAAAAGTATAATGCTTGGTCGAAGCGAACACAAGTTAAAAATTTAAAACTTTGTGCATGAAGGCAACTTAGCTGGTTAATGTGTTTGGTATTGATGACGCGGTCCGAGCTTGATGCGGGACAAGGTCCCATCCCCCAAGCCGGTCCCGAGGTGGCGGAGCAAAGAGCTCGGCACTCCAAAGTGGTGACATAGCACGGTCAATGCAGGCTGGCAGAGTGATGCCGAAGTCCCCGGCATGGGGTAATGAAGTGTTGACGAAGCCCCCCGTCCAGGCGAGGTGACGTGGTATGTCAGTATGCCGAGTTAACGATACTGCCCAACCCGGATCGTTTTCCTATGCACAAAAAATAGTGCAAACCGGAGATAATTGTAATAATAATAATTAAAAAAATCGTTGCATAATAAATAATTTATGCAAAGTGAGTAATAAAAGAAATATGGCCTGGCGCCGAAGTCAATGTCGATGCATGGGTAACGGCGTGATGCGGTAAAGGAGTGGCGAAGCCTGAATTCACAGGTCGGTCCGAGTTCCAGATGCGGCGCTCGCCGGACTATGTACGGAAACTAACCGAACTACCACGCGACCGTCGTTAATGCGGCCATCATTTGATAGACCTGTGTACAGATGATGGAACAAACTAGATTAATAATTTCTTGGGAAAAATAAACCCAAATAAGCAAAAATTACTAGGATTAATAGCACCTGGTTTATTTGTTGTAGCAATCCGAAGAAAGGTGACTCCCAAAATTGGGACTCGATCCGCACACCCATTTCCTGATGGGCGATAAAGCGACGGCATGGCGATGCTGGCAAAGGTTGGCTTGCCGAGGCAAAGCCCTCGGTCCAGCTAACATGACGGAGCTGGTCGGCTAGTGACGTCGAAGTCTCCGGAGTAGGTTGATGAAGAGATGGCGAAGGCCCCGGTCTAGCCTCGATGTCGAAGCCTCGATGTCAGCCAATGAGTCGAAGTAGGTCGGCGTGATGGACACCAGTTTGAAGAAGCAACAGTGCGGCCCTACTGATACAGGTCGTGACGTGGTCAATGTCGGCTTGATGAAGTGACCGTGCGGCGATGCCGGTGTGCCCGCTCCGTGTAATACATGGGGCAGCGATGTTGGTGATGATTTATCCTTCCCGATGCTGGACTCCTGTTTGGCTCGCCGAGATGATGATCCAGAGAAGTTGAGCTCGGCTCAACAAAGTGACGACGTGTCTAGCGCAGGTCGGCAGCCGTGGAGCAATATTGCCGGACTGGTTTGACACCAGCATGATGGTGAAGATCATGTTCAATAGATTTTAAAGTTAGTGGGATGTGTTTGGGAACAAAACACAATACCCCATACAAAACTTCCTTCAAAAAGGATGTCCGAAATCCCCGTTCATAAAAAAGATGAACTCGGGTCGGATTCGTTTTCGCGTAGAAAACAGATCCGAAAAGTGATGCACTAATTGGAAGGTTTCCGAAGTTTGGACGGCCGGATCGAGCTCAAATTTTGATGGGTGGTAGATATAGGAATTTCGCAGCCGATCAACGGTTGGATCTTCCAAAGGACATCTGAGCTAGAATCTGGACACCACGCACTAAACTCGTCTAGATTCCCGTCCAGATTTGACAGGGCTCCGGTATATCGCGGATTGCCAGAAATTCCTCCATCGGAACTCGACGAAATTTTCCAGGTTTGTTGTAGACTCAATTCCACACAATTCCACAGAAGCAATCATTAAAGCAACACTTAAGGAGGCATTGGCAGTGGATACAAGTTCGCTGTCTAGTAAAACAGCACGGTCGCCCGAGGGCAATGTTGACGTTGAGCCCCTGGGTTCCCTGGATGATTCCCTCATCCGAACATGACGATCAGAGGTAGGGCGCAATCCTCGGTCTAGCCAAGGTGAACAGTCGAGCCGGCGTCGAAGAAGCCGGCTCGCAGTTGACCTACGGGTGAGCCATTGATCCTTTTGCCGATCACACAACGGAACTCTCAATGAAAGCACCAATATCGGTGTCAAAACCGGCGGATCTCGGGTAGGGGGTCCTGAACTGTGCGTCTAAGGCGGATGGTAACAAGAGGCAGGGGACACGATGTTTACCCAGGTTCGGGCTCTCTCGATGGAGGTAATACCCTACTTCCTGCTTGATTGATCTTGATGATATGAGTATTACAAGAGTTGATCTACCACGAGATCATAGAGGCTAAACCCTAGAAACTAGCCTATGATTATCATTGTTGTATATGTCTATCGACTAGCCTGGCCTCGGCTTATATAATGCACCAGAGGCCTAGGATAACAAGAGTCCTAGCTGAATACGCCGGTGGGGTGGAGTCCTTGTCTTGATCGCCAAGTCTTGTGGAATCTTCCTTGTATGCGGCAGCTGTCCGAACTGGCCCATGAGTATACGGCCATGAGGGTCCTCGGTCCAATCTAACAGATCGAGAGATGACATGGTGAGTACCCCCTAGTCCAGGACACCGTGGTTGAGGGAGTCCTGGATTAGGGGGTATCCGGACAGCCGGACTATATCCTTTGGCCGGACTGTTGGACTATGAAGATACAAGATTGAAGACTTCGTCCCATGTCCGGATGGGACTCTCCTTGGCGTGGAAAGCAAGCTTCGCAATACGGATATGTAGATCTCCTTCCTTCTAACTGACTTTGTGTAACCCTAGCACCCTCCGGTGTCTATATAAACCGGAGGGTTTAGTCCGTAGGACAACAATGATCATACCATAGGCTAGCTTCTAGGGTTTAGCCTCAAAGATCTCGTGGTAGATCAACTCTTGTGATACTCATATCATCAAGATCAATCAAGCAGGAAGTAGGGTATTACCTCCATCAAGAGGGCTCGAACCTAGGTAAACATTGTGTCCCCCGCCTCCTGTTACCATCCGCCTTAGAGCACAGTTCGGGACCCCCTACCCGAGATCCGCCGGTTTTGACACCGACATTGGTGCTTTCATTGAGAGTTCCTCTGTGCCGTCACCATGAGGCTTGAAGGCTCCTTCGATCATCGGTAACGATGCGGTCCAGGGTGAGGTCTTCCTCCCCGGACAGATCTTTGTATTCGGCGACTTCGCACTGCGGGCCAACCCGCTTGGCCATCTGGAGCAGATCGAGAGCTACGCCCCTGGCCACTAGGCCAGGTTCAGAAACTTGAATTATACTGCCGACATCCACGGAGACTTGATCTTCGGCGGATTCGAGCCCTTGCCAGGTGCGCCGCATGATCACGACGAGCATGATATAGCTTTGCCATCGGACGGTGTTCGGGAGATCACATCGGCAAGTACTCCGGCCTTCAATCCGGAGTAAATCGCGTCATCCAGGGATGGGTGGATAGACCCCGCCTTCGAGGCCGCACTCTCAGCGATGATAGAGCCGAATACTGACTTTGCCCCTCGCGAGAGTCGTGCTTCCGAACCATTGGATTCGTCCCGGCGACAGGCTCCGAACCGCCTGCGTCCATGCCTATCGAATCCGATTGGGCACCGATCATGGAGTTTACCACCGCGGATATCTTTCAGCACTCGCCTTTCGGGAGAACCTTGGCCGAACTATGTCCGGCTAGGATGGGATGCGGATGATGAAGAAATTCTTTCCCCACCCACCACCCACTTAGTATCCACTGTCGATGATTTACCCGACATGCTCAACTTCGACTCCGAAGACATAGACGGCATGGACGATGATACAGGAGATGAATTGGAACCACCGCCCACAGGGCGCTGGACCTCCACTTCGTCACACGACATATACATGGCGGATACACCCAAAGAAAACGATGACGAGGAACGGGAGGATGCAGTGAAGGATAGCTCCCTCGAGAAGCAACCAAAGCGTCGGCGTAAACGCCGCTCCAAATCCCGCCTCAGCAAAAACAGCGAACCAACAAACGGCGAACGTAGTACAGATCCTCTGTCCGGACACGGCGACGTCGAGGATATAGCTCATAAATATCCCTCTGAAGAGGAAAACAGTCCAGACGAAGAGGCACACATCATCCCGGAAAGGCACTTGGAACAAGATAACCTCCATGCTACCCCTTGAGCACTGCGTTGGATTTCCCCGAAGAGGAAAGGACGATGCAGCAAAGTAGCGTAAGTATTTCCCTCAGTTTTTGAGAACCGAAGTATCAATCCAATAGGAGGCTACGCGCGAGTCCCTCGTACCTACACAATGCAAATAACTCCTCGCAACCAACGCGAATAGGGGTTGTCAATCCCTTCACGGTCACTTACGAGAGTGAGATCTGATAGATATGTGTCGGGAATTTTCTGGCTCCTCGAGCACCTATGGGGACGGAACCCCTTCTCGGTTCGGCGGGGGGCGGAGGTCGCGCGAAGAGTGGATCGAGGCGAGGCACACGAGGGGTTTTTACCCAGCTTCGGAGCTCTCCGGAGAGATAACACTCCTACTGCTGCTTTGTGGTTTGTGTTGAGTTCTTGCTCAGGAGCGCTGAGTGCTACAGTACACTCAAGCAGCTAATGAGACCGAGCGTTCTTCTGTTCGTCCTATGGAGCGATCCCTGGGGTCCGATCCCCTCTACGTTGTGCATGGGCCTCCTTTTATATGTTCAAGGGGTCTCCAACAGGTGGCAACGTAGGTAAGGGCAAAAATGGAAATATGTTGTGGTAGGTACAGCTACCTACACAGTGTATCATACCTAACCCTGATGGCAGGGGACAAAGGCATGAAATGCCTATCTACGTCGCCCAGACAGTGCAGAAAAGGGACCGTCAGGGGCGCCACCGCTCGCCACGATGGCGATCTTGTCAGCGCCGCGTGCCACAGTGTACCCCTGGCTGCACAGCCTCCCGCCACGTACGCCAGGAAGGGTCCCAGAGCGACACGTAGGTGGGTGTGCGGGAGCGCATGTACAGAGTGGAGGCTTGCCGCGGCAAGAGCCTTGCCGCGGTAGCTGTCTTGTCGTATCCTGAAGCTTGTTGCTCGCCGGGTCCTGCCGGGACGCGTGGCACGTCGCGGCAAGTTCCTTGAGATGCCTTGGTTGGCCTTCCCAGCAAGCTCCTCTTGCCGGAGTCTTGTGCCTTGAGTGGCCTTCCCGGCAAGCTCCTCCTGCCGAGGACTTGTCTCCTAGGCTTAAATACTTTGTTCTTGAATGGCTTCAAAGGATCCACGGAGGCCCTTGGCGGTCACCTGACAAGCCTTGTCGCGGGATGCTGCGGCTGCCCGTGCACAAGTTCGGGATACTAGGGTACCCCTACTCTAGTACACCGACAGGAGCCCCCGGGCCTGGGCCACACACGGTGCCGAGCGCTCTTGGGCCAGGCCCAAAACAGGGCACAGGCACGCGCGGCCTGGGTCACGTCGCACCTTGCTCCGTATCCACCGCGCCCTCCCCGAACGGCACGCGTCGATTGCGGCGTTGTGGGAGAGGTCGTGGGTGGTTCTTTTATTCGGAAAGGCGAAACGTCCGCCCCTCCCTCCTTATAAGCAGGGGGAACAGGGGCAATTCGCCCATCTACTCGTTGCTATTCCCTCCTCGAGAATCTCCGCCACTCCCCTTCTTCCCAAAGCCGAAGGAGAGCAGCGCCCCGCCCCCATCGCCACCAGCACCACCAACGCCGTCGTCCTCCCTCTCCAATCCCGCCATGGCTCCGAAAGCCGAGAAGGCGAAGTCGGCCGAGGCGCAGCGGCTCGCGGCGCTGCGAAAGGAGCGGGCAATCTTCCCTCCGAGGCTTGAGGCGGCAGAGCTGAAGGAGGACTTCTACCTCTTCTGGTTGATGGGGACGCGAGCGCACCCGCGCACGAAGGTACTCCCAGCCACTGCTTGGGATAAGTATCCCACTGGGTATCCCTTCTTCGCCTTGTTCTTCTACTACGGGCTCTGCCCGCCCTTTTCTGAATTCTTTTGCGATGTCATGAACACCTATGGGCTCCACCTTCTTGACTTCACCCCCAATGCTGTCCTGACCATGGCAGTTTTCGCACATCTCTGCGAAAACTTTGTCGGGATCCATCCAAAGGTAGCTCTCTTCCGCCATTTCTTTTCGCCTTGGGTTGAGAAAGGAGAGCCTTTATCCAGCGGAATCGCCTGGATCTCGAAAGCAGGCAAGAAGGATGCTTATCTAGACGGAGAGTTCCGCAGCAAGTGGGAGGAGTGGAGGGCAGACTGGTGTCTGATTGTTGAGGAGAACCCGCAGCCGTTTACTGCTCTGCGCGAAACCCCAGTAGTGCGCGGCAGTGATTGGAGTAGCCTGGCCCCGGAAGACGACAGACTGAAGATTGCCGTCACCCGGATCCTACGCCTCAGGCTTGCCGGGCTTACTGTAGGAGCGGTTGGCGCAGATTTCCTCCGCCGCCGCATCGCCCCCCTGCAGGAGAGGGGGAGACCCTCGTGGGAGTTCCAGAATGCGGCGGATATCATGAGGTTGCGGTCGGGCGTCAACTTCAACTTCACTGTCCTGGAGCTCAACGCGATGCTCTAGGAGTTGTTCAAGCACGACCCACAGCATCCCGAAGTGTTCAGGTTGCCGAGGGGCGTCGTTCCGCTGTGCAACAACTCCGCGCTCGACCGCATCCATGCAATAATGCCGATGTGCGACTCGCATGGAATTGATCCAGCCTGGATAGAGCCCGCAGATGATGTCGTGCGGGTGTTCTTCGACAACTTGATAGAAGTGCCGGTCGACGCCGATGAGAAAAGGGGCCTCACCCGGGACACCACCGACGATGAGCTCAAGCGTATCGCCGCCAGGATGGAAGAGGCGGCGGCAGCCGCCGCTGCGGGCGAGTTTGGGTTCACCGTGGAGGAGGCAGAGGCAGCAGAGGCGGCAAGCCTTGCTGACCGAGAGGAGCTTGCCGGCGAGAAGAGGTCCGCCGAGCATGACATCGGGCCTAGCGGGCTCGCCGAGGATTCGAGCGGCTCGTTGGAGATCGGCTCCTCTTCCTCTTCGTCTTCGGGCAGCTTGCCGCAAGCAGATCCCCCGGCTCCACAAGCAGATCCCCCGACTCCACCAAAAAGGCGTCTTCGCAAAGCCGGGGACGTAGTGGAGCAGCGAACGAGTCAACCCCCGCAGCACCGCACGACGCACTCCACCGCGGCAAGTTTTGTTGCCACTGAAGCACCTCACGCTGCAGCGTCGACTGGAGCGGGGTCCTCCCGGTCCGCCGCTCCAGCTCCCGCCAAGCGGCTGAGGGGTCCTACTCCTCTGCCTCCTCGCGCCGGAAGTGGGCCAGGCTTTGACTTCTCCACGCTCAGCTCCGACGAGGAAGAAGAAGAGTAAGATTCTTGTTGTACTTGCATGTCTTTAATACTTGTTGTCTTGTCTTGTATCTCATTTGCTTCACTCTGAACTTATTCCTTTTTAGGACGCTGGCCCAGAGAATGGCAAAGAGAGCCAAGGTCCCGGTGATTTTCATCGAGGATGATCCCACCGTGGTAGCAGGGGGTGCGCCCAAGACAAACTTGCCGGACCCGACGGCTGTTCTTCAGAGCAGCCCCCAGCGTAAGTATATGGTTTACTTCCAGCTATTAGGCGCGCATGGATACTCTTTGCTTGCTGATATCTGACTGTTGGCTTGTGTAGGAGCAGAGCAGCCCCACCAGGAGCGCCCGGAGGCCACCCCTGACGTGCCACCTTCTTCGACTACGCCGCCAAGGGAGAGTTCTCCGGCAAGGGAGAATCCTCCGACAGGGGAGAGCTCCCCGCCAAGGGAGAAGTCTCCGACGAGGGAGAGCTCCCCGGCAAGGGAGAAATCTCCGGCAAGAGACAGTACCAGTGACCCCCCGGTAGCGGAGGGATCCCAACTACCGAGCCTGGTACAGGTACTCCTTGCTTCTAAACTTCCCTTGGGTTCTTCTTTTTGGATATTTGCTTGACTTTTCTTCCTTTTTCGGCCATCAGATCCATCCACTGTGGAGCCGATGGAGACCGAGGTTGTTATTGATGACGCCACTGCCACCGAAGAAACGGTCGGCGCTGATAATCCCGCCGGTGAAGAGGCCGCCAAGGCTGCCGCCGCAGCAGCTGACGAGGGGTTCGGCGATCGTACTGACGACCCTGAGGCCGCAGGAGCGACAGGCGCTACACCGACCGCCGATCCTCCCGCCACTGCGGCAGCGTCAGGCTCCGAAGAGCCCCAGCGAGGCGTCTACTTGAAGGCTGGCGATGGCATCTTCATCAACCTCCCCTGGGCGTCAACGTCCAGGGCGCCAGTCGAAGGAGAAAGCTTCGACGTGGAGGTACTTGCCTCCGCTGGGCTGACGCTGGTCGATGCACCAAGCAGCAGCAGCGACGAGCCCGAAAAGGAGCGACTACTGCGGAAGCTGGTGTCGCTCTACCATGCCCGCCAGGCCAAACTGGAGTCCCGCGAAACGCTTGTTGCGAAGGCGGGGGTGGACGTGGAGAAGCGCGCGGAGGAGCTCCGAGGCCTCAACCAGGCAGCTCTCCAGTCGCTGGCGGCGAAGCGAGTGCAGCTCGATGAGGCGCATAAGGCTTTCATCCTCGAGAAGGCAGAGGTTGCAGAGCAACAGCGGCTTGCCGCCGAGGAGTTATCTGCGCGGGACGGTGAGTTGGTGCAGCTGAAGGCCAGCCTGGACAGCCACGAAGAGGAGCTTGCCGCACGCGAGCAAGCACTCAGCGGAGCCCTCAAGGAAGCAAAGGATGCTGCCGCAGCTGCCGAGGCCGCCAAGAAGGAGCTGGAGGCGAAAGTGGCGCAGCTGGAGACTGATCTCAAGGCGAGCGGTGAAGCGCTTGCCGCGCTCAAGCGTGAGCGCGAGAAGGACGCCTACACCTTTGGCGAGCTGCAGGGTCGTCTCGCCGAGAAGGTCAAGGAGCTTGACGCCGCCGAGGAGTCCAACGTTGATCTTGAGCTGAAGCTGGCTGCTTTGACCAAGACGCTGGACGGCGCCAGGGAGCAGGAGGCGGCCTTGAAGAAGGAGATCAAGGCCGACAAGGCGCTGCTGGAGAACATCGCCGCCACCCAGAACGAGTTCAGGGGAACTGTGGAGCGGTGGACGGAGGGTCTTGTGAATGCAGCCGCAGACATTGACAAGGAGTTGGCGCTGTTGGGGGTGGAGGATCTTGGGTATTCCTCTGACGAGAGCCTCCCATCTAGCGCCAAGCTCACCTTGTTCTTCAAAGGCGTGTTGACGGCCCTCCAGCAACTCCGGGAGAGGATCCCAAAGCAGCTGGCCGACGAGTCGCGCAAGATCTGCGCGGGAGCTCTCAAAAAGGTCCTGATGAAGGTGGCCTTCCGCAACTCGGGCCTCCGCCTCACCAACATCCTCAGGTCCCTGCCGCCGGAAGCTGATCTGGAGGAGCTCGAGACCCTCGTCGCACCCATTGTGGAGAAGGTGAGCGGGATCAAGAGGGTTGAGGGCGACCGCGCGGACTAGGCCGCCTATTTTCTTCTTTTCTTGTAGTCGCTGGTCATGTTATGAAAACAGTCTATTAGAGCCGCGACAAGCTATCTTGTAATATAACTCTGTTACAGGTCATGATTGCAATGTTATTCCCTTTACTCGATTCCTTCCTTTGTATGTTTTTGCCCTACGCTTTTAGGGAACTTGCCGGCGTAGGTACCTCTGCCGCGAGCGCTGAGTGTGGGACGTCAGCAGCCTGCTGGCGGTGCCGTTACTGACAAGAAACCTTGTCGTGACTAGTCGCAGCTCGCTTAAGTTGCTGAGCGAACTCGAAACAAAGTAAGGGCGCGGCTCTAGTCGCAGCACACTTAAACTGTTGAGCAAACTCGAAACAAAGTAACGGCGCAACTAGCCACGAGCTGGTTCCTCCACGCACAGGTTTTCCATACAAAGCATGGCCGTCCAAGGGAGATAACTTAAAAAAACTGATTGCTCAAACTTTGGTAACTTAGCTTTTCTGTTGTTTGCTCTCCGGCAAGATGAAACTTTCTTGAACTCGCCTGGTCCACACCATTATCTTCTCCTCCCCCCGGCAAACTTGTGGGCGAGAGGAACCTTCCTTTCCTTGAGAAAAGAGAGAAGAGAAAACAATGATATGGAGCCTTATGGCTCGTTATTGCTTACCGGGGTTTGGCGCTGCACAAAGTGTCAGATAATTCGTGTAAACAATAAAAAGCATGAAATTGACAAGATGTGCGGTGCACATGAGCTTTATTGATGCACAGGGTCTGCGCCTGGCTTTGTACAAAGGATCACATGCAACAGCGGCAAGACTTGTACAAAAGGGTGGTTGCCGGACAGGGTCCGACAACCGCGCCTTACGGGTAAAACTTACGAAGATGCTCGATGTTCCAGGAGTTGCTCACCGGAAAGCCATCTTCGGTCTCAAGGTGGACAACGCCAGGCCTAGTGACTCGTTTGACCCGGTAAGGGCCTTCCCACTTTGGCGTCAACTTGTTGGAATTCTTGGCGGAATGGACGCGCCGAAGAACAAGGTCGCCTTCCTCGAGACTTCTTGCATTAACTTTGCGGCTATGGTAGCGGCGCAAAGCTTGCTCGTATCAAGCAGCTCGTACAGCAACCTGAAGACGGTCCTCCTCAAGGAGCAGCGCGTCATCTTGTCGCAGCTGCTCTTGCTCAAGCTCATCATAAGCGAGCACTTGAGGTGACCCGTACACGAGTTCCGTGGGGATAACTGCCTCTGCTCCATAGACTAGAGCGAAAGGTGTCTGGCTAGTGGCTCGATTTGGCGTCGTCCTGATCGACCAAAGAACCACGGGCAGCTCCTCGATCCAGTTTCTTCCGCACTTGTGCAGCCTGTCGAAAGTTCTGGTCTTGAGTCCACGCAGCACTTCAGCATTTGCCCTCTCTGCTTGACCGTTGCTCCTGGGGGGAGCAACAGAAGCGAAGCAGACCTTGGCGCCAAGGTCTTGGACGTACTGCATGAAGGTGCGACTCGTGAATTGTGTACCGTTGTCGTTGATGATCCTGTTAGGGATCCCGAAGCGGCAAACAATCGACCTGAAGAACTTGACTGCTAACCGTGCTGTCACCTTCCTCACTGGTTCCACTTCCGGCCACTTTGTGAACTTGTCGATTGCGACGTACAAGTACTCAAAGCCCCTGACTGCTCGCGGGAAGGGGCCGAGGATGTCGAGCCCCTAGACCAAAAATGGCCAGGATAAAGGGATTGTCTGGAGAGCCTGAGCTGGCTGGTGTATCTGCTTGGAATGGAACTGGCACGCTTCACACTTGGTTACTTGTGCAGTTGCATCCTGGAGGGCTGTCGGCCAAAAGAAGCCTTGCCGGAACGCTTTGCCGGCAAGCGCTCTTGCGCCAATGTGGTGACCACAAATGCCTCCATGTATCTCTGCCAACAGCTTCTGTCCATCTTCCCGGGGAATACACTTCAATTTCACTCTGTTGAGTCTTCTTCTGTACAGTGCGTTGTCAACGAACTGGTACATACTAGACTGCCGGGCTACTCTTTCCGCTTCTTCTTGCTCTTCGGGAAGTTCTCCTGTCTGGAGGAAACGGACGATCTGTTGCGCCCAGGCTGGAGCTTGCGGCTCGACAACAAGGACTAAAGGCACATCTGCTGCTGCGGGAACATCCGCTTCGACGGCGAGAACCTGCGGCTCAGCCGGAGCTTGACGTTCCCCGGCAAGTCTTCCAGAGCAAAACTTGTCGGGAGCATCTGCTTCAACGAAACAAACCATGGGGCTTGTCGGAGCAGACTGCACCTCAGCACTCTTGGTGTTGATCTTGGGGACCTTCTTGGCGGCAGCTTCGGGAAGCTCTGCCGGAAGATAGTTACCAGAAATCAACTTCCTCTTCTTGCTCTGTCCAGTTGATGGTGTCATAGATGGTTGAGTCAGCTTGAGCACAAAGGTCCCTGGTTCCACAGGTAACTTAAGTGCCGCGCACTTTGACAGGCCGTCAGCGATGTCGTTCTGAGCTCTTGGAACATGTTCCATCTGTAGGCCGACAAAGCGCTCTTCTAGCTTCCTCACTTCATCAACGTAAGCTTCCATCAACGGACTCTGATAATTCTTGTTCACTTGGCGGACGACAAGCTGTCAGTCACCCCTGACAATGAGTTGCTTGATCCCAAGGTCTGCCGCGATCCTGAGACCGGCAAGCAGTCCTTCATACTCTGCAGTATTGTTTGTTGCTTGCTCCTTGGGAAAGTGCATCTGGACTACGTACTTGAGGTGCTCTCCGGTGGGTGCGACAAGCAGCACGCCAGCACCGGCGCCTTGCAGCGAGAAGGCACCATCAAAGTACATCAACCACTCTTTGTTTGCTTCCTTGACGGGGATGCTCGTCTCTGGAATTTCTTCATCTGGTGTTGGCGTCCACTCTGCTATGAATTCTGCCAATGCTCTGCTTTGGATAGTTGAAGTGCTCTCAAACTTGAGGCCAAAGCTTGACAGTTCCAGTGCCCACTCAACAATCCTGCCTGTTGCTTCGGGATTTTGCAGTATCCTCTTCAGCGGAAAGCGAGTGACAACTGTGATCTCATGTGCTTGGAAGTAATGGCGCAGCTTTCTCGAGGCCATGAGAAGGCCGAAAAGCAGTTTCTACACACCAGAGTACCTTGACCTAGCCCCCTGCAGAAGGGAACTGACAAAGTAGACTGGGTGATGCACCATTTTCTTCTGCTATATCTCTTCGCACATCTGCGCAGATCCATCTTTGTCGGGACCAGAGCTTGTCGGGGAAGCCCCCTGCTTGTCGCTGGACATGCTTGCCGCGGTCGCTGGCTCATCATCTGCCTCCCTCTCCGCTACTAACGCAGCACTAACCACTTGATTGGTTGCCGCCAGATACAGCAGCAACTTCTCTTGTGGCTTAGGTGCGACAAGTATCGGAGTGGAGGAAAGGTATCTCTTCAAGTCCTGCAGCGCATCCTCCGCTTCTGGAGTCCATTTCATTGGAACTGCCTTTTTCAAAATTTTGAAAAACGGCAGGGCGCGCTCAGCCGACTTGGAGATAAACCTGCTGAGAGCCGCCACGCAGCCGGCAAGTCTGCGTACGTCCTTGACGCGCTTCGGTGCTTCGATCTGCTCAATGGCCTTGATCTTGTCAGGATTGGCTTCAATTCCCCGCTAAGACACGAAGAACCCGAGAAGCTTGCCGGAAGGGACTCCAAACACGCACTTCTCGGGGTGGAGCTTGAGGCTGATCTTGCGCAGATTTGCAAAAGTCTCTTCTAGATCTTGAATCAGAGTTGACTTGTCCCTGCTCTTGACCACTATATCATCCATGTAGGCTTCCACATTTCTGTGTATTTGCGGCTCAAAAGCAGTATGGACGACCCTTGCAAATGTTGAACCACCATTCCTCAAACCGAAAGGCATCCGTACGAAACAGTACGTGCCATATGGAGTGATGAATGCGGTTTTCTCCTCATCCGCTTCTGCCATGAAGATCTGATGGTATCCTGAGTATGCGTCAAGAAATGAAAGCAAGTCACATCCGGCTGTGGAGTCAACAATCTGGTCAATGCGCGGCAAGGGAAATGGGTCTTTGGGACAAGCTTTGTTGACATCGGTGAAGTTGATGCAAAGCCTCCATTTCCCGTTTGCCTTGCGCACGACTACAGGATTGGCCAACCACGTGGGATGGAGCACTCCTCTGACGAGGGCTGCTGCTTCCAACTTCTTGATCTCTTCTGCGATGAACTCTTGGCGCTCCACTGCTTGCTTCCTGACTTTCTGCTTGACGGGCCGCGCATGAGGACAGACGGCGAGGTGGTGCTCAATTACTTTCCTGGGAACACCGGGGATGTCAGACGGTTGCCATGCAAACACATCGACATTCGCCCGCAGGAAAGCAACGAGCACGCTTTCCTATTTAGGGTCGAGAGTGGCACTGATGGTGAAAGTACCACCAGTGCCGTCCTCCTTGGCGGACACCTTCTTGGTCGCTGGTGGAGCTGCCATTGTCTTCTTACACTTGCCGGTGGAGCTCGGTGGTGCGTCCGCGACGGTAGCACAACAATCTGAAGAGGTGCGCTTGCCGGAGTGGGCATCAGAGCTCTTGCCGGACTTGGTCTTCTTCTTCCCCCCAGGAGCTTCAGCGGCAAGTGTCTCGCGATCTGTGGCCGCTGCTGCTTCCCGGTAGATCTTGTCGGCATAGATAAGAGCATCTTTCTTGTCGCCAGGGACAGTGATGACACTTATCGGGCCTGGCATCTTCAGCATGTTGTATGCATAGTGAGAGGCTGCCATGAACTTGGCGAGCGCTGGACGGCCGAGAATTCCATTGTAAGGCAATGTAAAATCGGCAACGTCAAAAGTGATCCGCTCAGTCCTGAAGTTCAGCTTGCTGCCAAATGTCACCGGCAGCGTGATCTTCCCCTTCGGCCTGCTCCTTCCCGGGTTGATTCCTTGGAACGTGCCGGTCTCTTCGAGCTCGCTGTCAGGGACTTGGAGTCTCCGGAGCACTGCGGAGGAGATCAGGTTCAGGCCGTCCCCGCCGTCAACTAGCATCTTAGTGACCTTGAGGTTGCGGATAGTTGGTGAGACCAACATCGGCGAACACCCGACAGCAGTTGTGCGATCAGGGTGGTCCTCAATATCAAAGATGATAGGCGTGCTGGACCATTTCAGAAGCTTGCGTGACTCAACGGGTGGTTCTGCTGCATTGACTTCTCGCACCCACTGCTTGAGTTGACGGTGTGAAGTATGCAGAGAAGCACCGCCGTCAACGCACAAAACCTCTGTGGCCTTCTGGAACTCCTGCTCGCTGGTCTCGGCGTCATCCATGTTTTCTTCGTCGTCGTCATCTTCATCCTTGTCGCGGCCGCGGGGAGGTCTGTCGCCTTGCCGCTGCTTGGCGTTGCCGCGGCGTCCCCCCCGGCCGGTGCGCTTCGTACCGGATCCTCCAGCACCTCCTTGGGCCTTCTCCTTGTCGCGTCGCTCGTACTCGGCCTTTTGCAGCTCGATGAGCTGCTCGACCTTCTTGCAGCTCTGGAGGTCATGGCCCTTCGTGCGGTGAATCTTGTAGTACTGCTTGTTGGTGCCGTCATGCTTGTCGGCGGCCGCCACAGCCTGGCAGTTGGCGCATGCGTCAACCTCCTTGCCGGAGCTACCAGTTTTGGCTGTTTTGGCGCCACCTTCGTTGCCGGACTGCTCGACAACTAGCACATCTTTGCCTTTCCTCTTCATGTTGTTCCGCCGCCGGTTTTTGTTTGCCGGGGCGGCATCATCGCTGTCAGATCCTCCTGTTCCTGTATTCTCTCCGGGGAGTTTCCTCCCTTCCTCAGCACGTGCACATCTGTCGGCCAGGGCATACAGCTCACTGACGTCTCTGATCTTGCACATTGCCATCTCCTCCCGCATCCTGCGGTTACGCACGTTCTGGTGGAACGCACTGATGACCGCGGCAGGGTGGACGTCTGGGATGTTGCGTTGCACTTGGCTGAATCTCTGGATGTACTTGCGCAGGGGCTCTCCTTCCTTCTGGGCAAGCAGGTGCAGATTACTCTCCTGGCCATGAGGTTTGTGGCCGCCTGTAAAGGCGCCGACAAACTGATGGCATAGGTCTGCCCAGGAAGATATGGAGTTTTTCGGCAAGTGCATGAGCCAGGACCTGACGTTGGGTTTGAGCACCAGCGGGAAGTAGTTGGCAAGGATCTTGTCGTCGCACCCCCAGCAGCTTGCACCGCAATGGTGTAGATGCTAAGGAACTCCGACGGATGCAACTTGCCATCGTACTTCTCGGGTACGTCGGGCTTGAAGTTCTTCGTGCTGGGCCACTGGACTGGCCGTAGCTCACGGGTGAACGCAGGGCAACCCACCGCGTACGGCAGGTCGCCTGGTTCCCCTGGCGCATGCATGTCGACAGTGGGCCCAGCGCGCTTGTCTGACTGACGCCGCGCTTCTCTTCGACGCTCGATGCGAGTACGAGCGTCTTCTTGCTGTCGTCCGTGAAGAACTTGGCGTTGATCGCGGCGAGCTCGCGGATCTGATGAAGCAGTGGAGTCGCTGTCGTGGCGGACCCGGCGAGTCGGCGATCTTGGCCTTCGGGGCGGAGAGTGCACGGTGGTTGCACCCCCACCGGTTTTGTCGCCATCGGCTCGCACCTGGCTGGCCTGCCGCGGCTGCGATGTGGTCGCGGCCGTGGAGTGTCGCCGTTGGCGAAGCCGATGAGACTCTGAATGGTGGCCCTCCAGTCGTCAATCTTGTCTGGCGTTGGAGGGAAGTCTAGGAGCAGTTGAGCTCACGCCAAAGCTTATGCCGGAGTGGCGGGTAGCGGTGGTGAACGGTGCGAGGAGCGGGATATGCTCGGACTTCCAACGATGTTAGAAGGAGCAGTATTCCGTCCAGGCGACCGTGCCTCGCTCGCGCCAGCACGTTGACGTGCCTGTTGGCCTTGAGCATCCCGGGATCCGCCAGCCCGATTTGGGTCCAGCGAGCGTATGGTACCGTGAGTACCACGACGCTGCCGGTCCTGTGCCTCTTGAGATGGGCGCGGTGCGTCTATGGACGCCCGGTCATCGTGGGAGCCGGCTACGCCGCCGACGAGCAGCGCAGTCTTGTCCTTGGACTTGGTGGCACCGTGGGCTCCCTCGTCGACGCCCATTCTTCCGCCGGCGTCCTCCCCACCGGCCGTTTGCTCCGGCGGCGGTGGATTCGACGCGGACGGAGCAGCCGCTTCCAAAGCCTTCTTCTTCGGCGACATGTCAATGAAGTCGATGAAGATTTAGCTCGCGTGAACACCGGATCAGGTTCACACAACCTCGACGCCCCCTACCTGGCGCGCCAAAGATGCCGGGGATTTTCTGGCTCCTCGAGCACCTATGGGGACGGAGCCCCTTCTCGGTTCGGCGGGGGGCGGAGGGCGCGCGAAGAGCGGATCGAGGCGAGGCACACGAGGGGTTTTTACCCAGCTTCGGAGCTCTCCGGAGAGATAACACTCCTACTGCTGCTTTGTGGTTTGTATTGAGTTCTTGCTCAGGAGCGCTGAGTGCTACAGTACACTCAAGCAGCTAACGAGACCGAGCGTTCTTCTGTTCGTCCTCTGGAGCGATCCCTGGGGTCCGATCCCCTCTACGTTGTGCATGGGCCTCCTTTTATATGTTCAAGGGGTCTCCAACAGGTGGCAACGTAGGTAAGGGCAAAAATGGAAATATGTTGTGGTAGGTACAGCTACCTACACAGTGTATCATACCTAACCCTGATGGCAGGGGACAAAGGCATTAAATGCCTATCTACATCGCCCAGACGGTGCAGAAAAGGGACCGTCAGGGGCGCCACCGCTCGCCATGATGGCGATCTTGTCAGCGCCGCATGCCACAGTGTACCCCTGGCTGCACAGCCTCCCGCCACGTACGCCAGGAAGGGTCCCAGAGCGACACGTAGGTGGGTGTGCTGCAGCGCAGGTACAGAGTGGAGGCTTGCCGCGGCAAGCGCCTTGCCGTGGTAGCTGTCTTGTCATATCCTGAAGCTTGTCGCTCGCCGGGTCCTGCCGGGACGCGTGGCGCATCGCGGCAAGTTCCTTGAGATGCCTTGGTTGGCCTTCCCAGCAAGCTCCTCTTGCCGGGGTCTTGTGCCTTGAGTGGCCTTCCCGGCAAGCTCCTCTTGCCGGGGACTTGTCTCCTAGGCTTAAATACTTTGTTCTTGAATGTCTTCAAAGGATCCACGGAGGCCCTTGGCGGTCACCCGGCAAGCCTTGCCACGGGACGCTGCGGCTGCCCGTGCACAAGTTCGGGATACTAGGGTACCCCTACTCTAGTACACCGACAATATGATAGATAATATTTTTGGTATTTTTGGGATAAAGATGAAAAGTAAAATAAAAGGCAAAGTAAAAAAAGCAAAAGAAATATTAAAGTGATGGAAGATTAATATGATGAAGATAGACCCGGGGGCCATAGATTTCACTAGTGGCTTCTCTCAAGAGCATAAGTATTTTACGGTGGGTGAACAAATTACTGTTGAGCAATTGACAGAATTGAGCATAGTTATGAGAATATCTGGGTATGATCATGTATATAGGCATCACGTCCGAGACAAGTAGACCGACTCCTTCCTGCATCTACTATTATTACTCCACTCATCAACCACTATCCATCATGCATCTAGAGTATTAAGTTCAAGAAAACAGAGTAACGCCTCAAGCAAGATGACATGATGTAGAGGGATAAATTCATGCAATATGATAAAAAACCCATCTTGTTATCCTCGGTGGCAACAATACAATACGTGCCTTGCTGCCCCTACTGTCACTGGGAAAGGACACCGCAAGATTGAACCCAAAGCTAAGCACTTCTCCCATTGCAAGAAACACCAATCTAGTAGGCAAAACCAAACTGATAATTCGAAGAGACTTGCAAATATAACCAATCATACATAAAAGAATTCAGAGAAGATTCAAATATTGTTCATAGATAATCTTGATCATAACCAATCATACCACGCTCTGCTAGGGCGGGAAGCGTTAACAATCTTCCAAGCAATACCCCATTACGGGTACATGAAGCTCAAGATGCCCGGGCCGAATGGAATTATCACTCTCGCTAGTGATCCGGACATAGCACTCCGCGCCGAAAACAAGACAGCCGCATTAGCCCTCGAGGCACTATCTGAAGCCCTAGCGGCTGAGGAACTGACTATGCTTCACTCCACGGTAAACAGGGATGATATGATACTCGACAAAAGATCCAAGTCCACCTCCTTTAAACCAGCGGACGAAATAGTCAAATTCCAGGTCCATCCAATGGACCCCAATAAAACAGCTTCCATCGGGGAACAATTAAACCCTGATGTAGACGCCGCACTGCAAGAATTCCTACGTGAAAATTGGGACATCTTCGCTTGGCACCCTTCAGACATGCCAGGAATCCCACACAGGCTGGCCGAACATAGCTTAAATATCCTAAAAGGATTCAAACCTGTCAAACAAGCCCTTCCGCGTTTCTCCGAACCCAAGAGACAGGCTATGGGAGAGGAGCTAGCCAAGCTATTGGAGGTCGGATTCATCAGGGATATAAAACATCCGGACTGGCTAGCAAACTTGGTGATGGTACCAATGAAGGACAAATCCTGGCGCCTGTGCGTCGATTTCAAAGACCTTAACAAGGCCTGCCCAAAGGATCCCTTCCCCCTCCCTCGCATCGATCAAATTATCGATGCCAATGCAGGAACGATTCGTTGTGTTTCCTCGACGCATACTCCGGCTACATTCAAATCAAGATGGCAGAATCAGACCAAGCCGCAACGGCATTCATCACACCATACGGCCCATTCTGCTTCAACACAATGCCCTTCGGGCTCAAAAACACCGGCGCCACATATCAGCCCATTACTCAGACATGTCTGGCAAACCAGATCGGCAAAACAGTGGAGGCATACGTGGATGATGTGGTCGTAAAAACAAGACATGTCGAATCTCTAGTAGACGACTTGACGCTTACATTCGATAACCTCCGAACATATGACATCAAGCTCAACCCAGAAAAATGTGTTTTCGGCGTTCCAGCCGGAAAGCTCTTGGGCTTCATCGTATCCGACAGAGGAATTGAAGCAAATCCAGCCAAGATCCGAGCTTTGTCGCAATTGGATATCCCAAAGGACCTCAAGCAAATACAAAAACTAACCGGATGCGTGGCGGCTCTAAGCCGCTTCATCTCCCGCTTGGGAGAAAAGGCACTACCCCTTTATCGCCTCCTTCGGCGCACCGAACACTTCGAGTGGACGGATACCGCCACGGCCGGACTCAACGAAATAAAAGCCATATTGGCAACAAACCCAGTCCTGGCCGCTCCAAATATTGGCGAACCAATGCTATTGTACATTGCAGCAACACACCAGGTTGTTAATGCAGTGCTCGTCGTTGAACGAGAAACGGACGGACACAAATTTCCCCTTCAAAAGTCGGTCTACTATGTGTCCACTGTCCTCACTCCATGCAAATCACGGTACCCACATTATCAAAAGATTGCATACGCGGTATTCATGGCATCCCGGAAGCTGTGACACTACTTTCAAGAGTGTTCAATAACAGTAGCCTCCGAAGTACCAATTAATGATATTATAAATAACCGCGATGCAACGGGTGGGATTGAAAAATGGGCCATCGAGATCCTCCCATTCGACATAACTTACAAGCCACGGCGAGCTATTAAGTCGCAAGTTTTGGCCGACTTCATCGCAGAATGGACGGAGGCCGAACTCCCTAAAGAGTACGGCACATATTCAAACTGGATCATGCATTTCGACGGCTCCAAAATGTTGGCCGGTCTGGGGGCTGGCGTCGTTTTGACGTCCCCCACGGGAGACACAGTTCAATACGTACTCCAGATTATGTACACAGACTCCAATAATGCTGCCGAATACGAGGCCCTTTTACATGGTCTCCGGATGGCAGTATCCATGGGCATTCAATTCCTAGAGGTGCGCGGGGATTCGAACCTCATGATATCCCAAATAAATGGAGACTTCGATGCCAAGGATCCGAAAATGGCAGCTTACCGCAATGCCGTCTTAAAAATGTCAGCTCGGTTCGAGGGGCTCGAATTTCACCACATAGCCCGGGAAAACAATCAGGTGGCAGACGTCCTGGCACGCATAATCAGAGGTTCAAGCCATCCTTAGTATGGGAAGGGGAACATGGCAATAACAGCCCGGACCCAACCGCACTGTCCGACACCAAACAATCTGACATAATCAGAGGTTCTGCCAATGAAATTACAACTTCAGCCCACATAATAATGGCCGTCATCGCCCCGTGGACAGAACCATTCCTAGCCTATCTTACCAGGCAGGAGCTCCTAGAGGACCAAAATGAGGCACGCTGCATAGTGCGGCGATCTAAAGCCTACAAAGTCCATGAGGGAGAACTTTATAAGAAAAGTACTACCGGAGTCCTTCAAAGGTGCATCTTCGAAGAGGAAGGGCGGAACTTGCTGGCTGAAATTCATGCCAGACTCGGTGGTCATCACGCTGCAGCTCGGTCCCTTGTAAGCAAGGCTTTCCGTGCAGGCTTTTATTGGCCGACGGCTCGGGCAGACGCTTAGGACTTGGTCCAACGATGCGTCGGTTGCCAGCTTTTCGCAAACCAAAGCCATATGCCACCCACCGCCCTCCAAACTATCCCCATTACTTGGCCTTTCGCGGTCTGGGGGCTTGACATGGTTGGACCCCTTAAAGGCGGAACCCACAAGAAAAAATACTTACTGGTCATGGTGGACAAGTTCACCAAATGGATAGAAGCCAAACCTGTTAAGACGGTCGAATCCAGACCGGTGATAGACTTCATATCCGTGGTCGTACACCGTTACGGTGTCCCCCACAACATCATCACTTATAATGGCACGAACTTTACGGCCGACGAGGTAAAACTCTGGTGCAAAAACATGGGCATCAAGCTCGATTATGCATCCGTCTATCACCCACAAACTAACGGCCAGGTCGAACATGCAAATGGTCTTATTATGAGCGGCATCAAACCTAGATTAGTGCGGTCCCTCAAGGAATCCAACACGCACTGGGTAGAGGAGCTCGACTTCGTACTCTGGGGGCTGCGGACCACGCCGAATCGCACCACCGGATACACACCATTCTTCATGGTGTACGGCGCAGAGGTGGTTTTGCCTTGCGACATCATTCATGACTCACCTCGAGTGCGCATGTACGAAGAAAGAGAAGCCGAACTCGATCTGCAGGACAGCTTGGACGCCTTAGAGGAGGAGCGTGATGTGGCAAAAGCCCGTTCCGCATTCTATCAACAGCAGGCTCGAAGATATCAAAGCAGAGAAGTATGGGCCAAAAATTACAACGTTGGCGAACTAGTTCTATGCCTGCCGGACAAGAAAAAGGACAAACTGAAGCGCAAGTGGGAAGGTCCCTTCATAATCGACCAAGTCCTAACTGGCGGGGCGTACCGCCTGCGAGATGCGTTGGACAACCGACTCGAGCCGAACCCATGGAACGCAGCCCATCTCCGAATATTCTATGCCTAGCGCCGGACTCTGTGTTCGTCTCCTACCTCTGTCTATTTTTTATTTTTTATGTCTTACATTTCTCTCCCTCCCTTAAGGACTCATAAATAGATGCGCTATACGCGCTCACTATACCTGGGGGCTTATTTAAACAGAAGCTTATTTATGCGGGCTTCATGCCCAACACATGTGTCAAACATCCGCATGTACCTTTTACTCACCATTATATGCATCGATATGACTTAAGTTTTGGCCAAGCTGGGTTGCCTGGCTCCTGTTCTTACCCCTAGTTCCCGATTGTTCGGCTAGGTGGTAAAGGGAGCACCTTTGCGATTGTTACTGCCAGGTCAGCCGGATGTGTACCTCAGACTGGGTGAAGCCGAAAGCTAGCGTTCTTAAGGGAATATTTGGTCGGTGAACTAAAGATGACCTTTTTTACTTATTCCTGTGCCCCCAGATGCTTTTTCAGCGTTCGCAGTCCGGACATGCACTTTAGGGCATGCCTCCCAGAGAAAGGAACCCCTAACGGAACTATTCTCTCTGGAAGATGTTTCTTACTAACCATGTAATATAACATAACTAGTTGGGCACTTGTCTGATAAAGCACTAATGACCCCTACGCCTGGTCTCCATGCATACCCGGGTTCTTATATAACCGCTAGGGTATTCGGACACACTCCGGACCGTCAGGTCCCGAGGTCGAAGCGAAAAGGTCGGCAACGACAAACGATCTACAATCCGGCTAGAAGGCATTACACATGTCAATTAAAATTACATAGTCACTCTGACTGATTGTATTCCTCTTCAATACCATCTAACAGGCTGTCTAATTTACAGTCCTGCTGGGAATACTTTGCGGACAATTCTACTTGGCCGTATACTAAGCTTACAGGGATCTCCTTCCCATCGGGCCCCACAGGTCCGACCTCGGCCATGTGGTTTGGGTCAGCCTTTGTGTACCACGTCTTCACCATGGCCCAGGCCTCCCTAGTGCCTTGACGGCAAGCTGATATCTTCCACAATCGGAAGCACCGCCGCGCTCCCTTCAGCTTCTCTGCAAGCTCTCCAAGACCCTCGGGCATGGAGAGGGACGGCCATAAGGCTTGGGCAAGGCCCTGCATCGCCTGCCGAACTCGCTCGTGCAGTTGAGAGAGCTCGGGAAGAAGGTCACCCGTAGAATCGGGCATCTCCTCTGCAGGACGACCTGTTAGCATACCTACAGACATAACTCTGTTAGTCGACTTCCTCGCCGAACTCTTTTTTGAGAGTTCGTTCAAGCACTTACTAAATATGCCGCGTCGAAGCCGCCAATTCTCCTTAACGAAGTCTGACAGCTGGGCACGAACATCTTTGAGTTCAACGTCCAGCTTGGTGTTGGCATCCTGAAGATCATTCTTCTCCCGCCTCACCTTTGTCAGCACGCTCTCACCGGTCCTTAACCGGCGCTGGAGTTGTTGCTTTTCCGGATCTAGTCCGGAACCATCTGCAAATTTTATTTGTTAGATTTGCACACACGCCACACAATACTTATCCTTTTAAAGCATATATTACCAGGGGAGGTCTCCTCGGGCTCCCCTATCGCGGCTAGTGCGGCCTCAAGTTGGGCTTTGCACTCTTTTAGCTCCTGGGATAGTTGGGTATTCCTCTCGGAAAGAACCTGCGTATTACATGATCCTTAAATCAGTTATTCTAACTGTTTCAACTCTCGGGGGCTACTGATATATATAACCATTAAAATTCTTACCCGTATGTCTTTTACATATTACTCCGTGGCTCTGGCTAGACCATTTTGAGCAGCACGGAGATACGCATCTCCCGAATTAAAGGCCTCTATCGCCTCTTGGGAGAAACAAGCGTCGCGGAGAACTGTCTGGCGGCGCCGGTGATTCATGGCACTCTCCACCTCGGAACGGGTGGCAGACAGCCTGTCCGCATCCTCCGTCGGAGGAGCATCCGGTGCGTGCCTCGTGTTTTCCTCCGCCTCTGGGCCGAGCTGTGGAGCCTGGCTGGTCGAGGCGTGATTGGCAGCCTCTCCGGATATAGTCCGGCGAGGCCTCTTTGTCCTGCACCGAGCACGAGTGTTAATATGCCTTAAGGGAATAACGCCTGGGCTAAACAGGCGCTCTATACCTTTGCACCGGTGCCTCAGTCCGGACTACATTCCATTTTACCCCACGGTGCCCTGCGGCCCCTCGTTGGCTTGCCGCCGCAGGCTCGGCCTCCCGCCTCAGGAACCTCCCGTGCAAAACACGATTGTTGTCAGGAACACTGAAAACACATGAGGATGGATCCCTTCCCAAGGTTATGAGACTCTGGTCTCGGTTACCTGGGAGGCCGGGATTAACCCTGGGTAATCGGCCGTAATGGCCACCAAGGTATCGTCCTTGCTCAGCTGATAAAACACCCTGTCAATCAGCTCCACCGAAATGTACGGATCCTCTTCGGAGGCCGGATCGAGGGACCGTTCAGGATCCTCGGGCTGTGGAGGACGTCTGTTTATATCCTTTACTTCCTGACGCAGTTCCTGCGTAGGAGTCGTTAGACTGTATATTTAATCATGGGAATATAAGACGGATGAGAGAGCGAGATTGTCCGCTTACCCAGCTTGGAGGGTTGTACATAGTAAATCCACCCTGTGGGTTGACGCTGAGGAATTCCTCCTCTTCTCCCTTGTACAAAGAGGACAAGATCTTTACTAGAGCGGCAGCTGTGTCTGGTCCCTTACGACCATAACTAGTGGCGTCATCCTCCCCGTTAAACTCCCACATGGGGTGGCTTCTATATTGAAGCGGCTGCACCCCCCGCATGATGCATATGGCCATGACTCCAACCATGGTTAGTCCGGAATGAGCCAATAGTCTTATCCGGCCCATCAGGTAGAGGACGTCCCTGTCATTTTCTCTCTGAGAACCCCGTGGACACCAGCTTAAGCGTTTCCTGAAGGGAGCACTGTTGAATTCGGGGAGACCTATCTGGATAGGATCCGGCAGTGGGACATCCTCCATATAAAACCATTCTGAAGGCCAGTCCTCGGACGCCTTCTTTGGGGTTCCGGATAGATATCCGGTCCCGGCGATGCGCCAGATTTCGGCTCCGCCCACTTCATATATTAACCCCTCCTGAGAACGGGGTACCAGGCAGAACAACCTCTTCCACAGCGCGAAATGAGCCTCAACACCCAAGAACAGCTCGCAAAGGGCAACGAAGCCCGCGATATGCAATATAGAGGCAGGTGTGAGGTTGTGCAGCTGGAGGCCATAGAACTCCAGATGCCCTCGGAGAAACGAATGAATTGGAAATCCGAGTCCCCTGATTAGGTAAGGGACAAGGCATACCCGCTCTCCTTTGGAGGGAGTGGGAGCGCTCTCCGCTTGCTCTCTGCCGTTATAGGCGGCGAGTCTGGCTCGAACCGGGACCATGTAGGCCGGAGGGAGGAATCCCTTGGTCTGAAGCGATACTAGCTCGCTATGCGGGATGGAGCACCTCTCCCAGTCTCCGGGCTTAGGGCTGGAAGGGCGAGAGGAGGAGTTGCGATGGCTGGCCATGGTGGAATGGACCTTTGTTGGATGCGCTCTAATGAACACTCGCGGAAGGGAGAAGGTGTGGTTTGGATCTAAATCCCCATTCCTTTAAATAGGCAGCTCATGTACGCGGCTAGGGGTGTAAATGTAAAAACACCCAGACTTTTCGTATTCGTTTGACATGTGGAATACGGCCGTTATTGGGCGTACAAGCCAAGGAGTGCTATGTTACAAAAACCAGACATTATTTGACAGGTACACGGAATTTGGGGAAGAACCCACCTTGCAATGCCGAAGTCAATCTGGGCGCCGTACTCGTCGTCATTGAAGCCTAGTTCGGGGGCTACTAAGGGAGTCCTGGATTAGGAGGTGTCCGAATGGCCGTACTATGACCTTCAGCCGGACTCCTGGACTATGAAGATACAAGATTGAAGACTTCGTCCTGTGTCCGGAAGGGACTTTCCTTGGCGTGGAAGGCAAGCTTGGCGATGCGGATATTTAGATCTAACCGACTTTGTGTAACCCTAACCCTCTCCGGTGTCTATATAAACCGGAGGGTTTTAGTCCGTAGGACAACTCCAACATACAACAATCATACCATAGGCTAGCTTCTAGGGTTTAGCCTCCTTGATCTCGTGGTAGATCTACTCTTGTACTACCCATATCATCAATATTAATCAAGCCGGATGTAGGGTATTACCTCCATCAAGAGGGCCCAAACCTGGGTAAAACCTTGTGTCCCTCGTCTCCTGTTACCATCCGCCTAGACGCACAGTTCGGGACCCCCTACCCGAGATCCGCCGGTTTTGACACCGACAAGGAGGTTTATGTGTGAAAGAGTGTATCATACCACGGGGTTTGGATGCACCGGCGAAGTTTGCACCAACTCTCAATGTGAGAAACGTCAGTGCACGGTACCGAAGAGGCTAGCAATGATGGAAGGGTGAGAGTGCGTATAATCCATGGACTCAACATTAGTCATAAAGAACTCACATACTTATTGCAAAAATCTACAAGCCATAAAAAACCAAGCACTGCGTGCAAGCTCCTAGGGGAATAGATTGGTAGGAAAAGACCATCGCTCGTCCCCGACCGCCACTCATAAGGAGGACAATCAAAGAACACCTCATGTTTCAAATTTGTTACATAACGTTTACCATACGTGCATGCTACGGGACTTGCAAACTTCAACACAAGCATTTCTCAAATTCACAACAACTCAACTAGCACGACTTTGATATTATCACCTCCATATCTCAAAACAATTATCAAGCATCAAACTTCTCTTAGTATTCAACGCACTCAAAAGAAAGTTTTACAAATCTTGAATACCATGTATATTAAAATTGTTAAGCAAATTACCATGCTATTTAAGACTCTCAAAATAATCTAAGTGAAGCATGAGAGATCAATAGTTTCTATAAAACAAATCCACCACCGTGCTCTAAAAGATATAAGTGAAGCAGTAGAGCAAAACTATATAGCTCAAAAGATATAAGTGAAGTACATAGAGTATTCTAACAAATTCTAAATCATGTATGGCTCTCTCAAAGGGTGTGTACAGCAAGGATGATTGTGGTAAACTAAAAAGCAAAGACTCAAATCATACAAGATGCTCCAAGAAAACACATATCATGTGGTGAATAAAAATATAGCTCCAAGTAAAGTTACCGATGAACGAAGACGAAAGAGGGGATGCCTTCTGGGGCATCCCCAAGCTTAAACGCTTGGTTGTCCTTGAATATTACCTTGGTGTGCCTTGGGCATCCCCAAGCTTAGGCTCTTTCCACTCCTTGTTCCATAATCCATCAAAAGATTTCACCCAAAACTTCAAAACTTCACAACACAAAACTCAACAGAAATCTCGTGAGCTCCGTTAGCGAAAGAAAACAAAAGACCACTTCAAGGTACTGTAATGAACTCATTCTTCATTTATATTGGTGTTAAACCTACTGTATTCCAACTTCTCTATGGTTTATAAACTATTTTACTAGCCATAGATTCATCAAAATAAGCAAACAACACACGAAAAACAGAATCTGTCAAAAACAGAACAGTCTGTAGTAATCTGTAACTAACGCAAACTTATGGAACTCCAAAAATTCAGCCAAAATAGGAATACCTAGGCAACTTGTTTATTGATCCGAATCAATTGGAATCACTATTTTATCACGTTCTGGTGACTTTTAACAATTGTTTTCGTGAACAGAAAGTTTCTGGAAATTACAGCAAGATCAAATAACTATCATCCAAGAAGATACTATAGGTTTAACTTGGCACAAACACTAATTAAAACATAAAAACACATCTTACCAGAGGCTAGATCAATGATTTATTACTAAACAGAAGCAAAAGAAAAAAAACTAAAAATAAAATTGGGTTGCCTCCTAACAAGCGCTGTCGGTTAACGCCCCTAGCTAGGCATAAAAGCAAGGATAGATCTAGGTATTGCCATCTTTGGTAGGCAATTCTTCAATTAGGCATCTACCTTCATTAGAAATTTCTTTCTTTCTGGTAATTATAAAACTTTTAGGCACAAGATCGAAAAATTCATTCGTAGCAAATTGTTCCTTAATGATAGCAAAAAGATTGGGATGAATACTTATAGATTTAAGATCCGCAGTTTCCTTACTAGAAGATTCACCCTTGTTTTTAGGAACATACATAAGCTTAGCAACTTTATTATAAGGACTTGGAGTACTCTTAACGGAAGAAAAAGCGGTTCCCAAGTTGGTAATGATACCCTCAAGTTTATGGATTCTAGTGGAATCTTGATTTATACTCTCCTTAACTATGGGTTCCTTTTCCTTAATATTTTTCAAAGTTACTCCTACCTTAGATCCATATTGAGTAATTTGGTTGTGGATCTTTTTATCTAGATTTTCAATTAAATCAACGGTAGCAACTTTATTTTCAATAATTTCAAGTCTTTGCATTACATGCTCCAAAGTTAACATAGTTCCATTAACCAAAAGAGGTGGTGAGCCAAAAAAATCTATCATAGCATTATAAGAGTCAAAAGTGTGGCTACCCAAGAAATTCCCTCCGGTAATGGTATCAAGTATATATCTATACCAAGGGTTAGCACCTACATAAAAATTGTGGAGAAGAACTGAAGTAGATTGCTTCCTGGTAGATCTATTTTGAGATTGCAGATTCTATACCAAGCGACTTTTAGATTTTCTCCCTCCCTTTGCTTAAAATTTAGAACTTCATTCTCGGGAGATAGCAGAGAAGATATAAGACTAGCCATAACGACAAGCAAGAGAGAAAAAGGCAAACGGAAAAAAGAGGGCGAATCAAACGACAAGGGTGAAGTGGGGGAGAGGAAAATGAGAGTCAAATGGCAAATAATGTAATGCGGGAGATAAGGGATTGTGATGGGTACTTGGTATGTTGACTTTTGTGTAGACTCACCAGCAACGGCGCTAGAAATTCTTCTTGCTACCTCTTGAGCACTGCGTTGGATTTCCCCGAAGAGGAAAGGATGATGCAGCAAAGTAGCGTAAGTATTTCCCTTAGTTTTGAGAACCAAGTTATCGATCCAGTAGGAGGCTACGCGCAAGTCCCTCGTACGTACACAAAGCAAATAACTCCTCGCAACCAACGCGAATAGGGGTTGTCAATCCCTTCACGGTCACTTACGAAAGTGAGATCTGATAGATATGATAGATACTATTTTTGGTATTTTTGTGATAAGGATGCAAAGTAAAAAAGCAAAAGCAATATTAAAATGATGGAAGATTAATATGATGAAGATAGACCCGGGGGCCACATATTTCACTAGTGGCTTCTCTCAAGAGCATATGTATTTTACGGTGGGTGGACAAATTACTGTTTAGCAATTGACAGAATTGAGCATAGTTATGAGAATATCTAGGTATGATCATGTATATAGAAATCACGTCCGAGACAAGTAGACCGACTCCTGCCTGCATCTATTACTATTACTCCACTCATCGAAGCTATCCAGCATGCATCTAGAGTATTAAGTTCAAGAAAACAGAGTAACGCCTTAAGCAAGATGACATGATGTAGAGGGATAAATTCATGCAATATGATAAAAACCCCATCTTGTTATCCTTGGTGGCAACAATACAATACGTGCCTTCCTGCCCCAACTGTCACTGGGAAAGGACACTGCAAGATTGAACCCAAAGCTAAGCACCTCTCTCGTTGCAAGAAAAAACCAATCTAGTAGGCCAAACCAAACTGATAATTCGAAGAGACTTGCAAAGATAACCAATCATACATAAAATAATTCAGAGAAGATTCAAATATTGTTCATAGATAATCTTGATCATAAACGCACAATTCATCGGTCTCAACAAACACACCGCAAAAAGAAGATTACATCTAATAGATCTCCACGAGAGAGGGGGAGAACATTGTATTGAGATCCAAAAAGAGACAAGAAGCCATCTAGTTACTAACTATGGACCCGAAGGTCTGAGGAAAACTACTCACACTTCAACGGAGGGGCTATGGTGATGATGTAGAATCCATGGTGGATGCCCTCTCCGGCGGAGCTCCGGAACAGGCCCCAAGATGGGATCTCGTGGGTACAGAAGGTTGCGGCGGTGGAATTAGGTTTTTGGCTCCGTATCTGATCGTTTGGGGGTACGTAGGTATATATAGGAGGAAGAAGTACGTCGGGGGAGCTCCGTAGGCCCCACGAGGGTGGGGGCGCGCCCCCTACCTCGTCCCCACCTCCTGGCTTTCTTGGCGTAGGGTCCAAGTCTCCTGGATCATATTCGGTGAGAAAATCACGTCCCAAAGGTTTCATTCCGTTTGGCCTCCGTTTGATATTCCGTTTCTTCAAAACTCTGAAATAGGCAAAAAAACAGCAATTCTAGGCTGGGCCTCCGGTTAATAGGTTAGTCCCAAAATTAATATAAAAGTGGAAAATAAAGCCCAATATAGTCCAAACCAGTAGATAATATAGCATGGAGCAATAAAAAATTATAGATACGTTGGAGACGTATCAGGCATCCCCAAGCTTAATTCCTGCTCGTCCTCGAGTAGGTAAATGATAAGAAAGAATTTTTGATGCGGAGTGCTACTTGGCATAATTTCAATGGAATTCTTCTTAATTGTGGTATGAATATTCAGATCCAAACGATTCAAGACAAAAGTTCATATTGACATAAAAATAATAATACTTCAAGCATACTAACTAAGCAATTATGTCTTCTCAAAATAACATGGCCAAAGAAAGTTCATCCCTACAAAATCATATAGCTTAGTCATGCTCCATTTTCTTCACACAAGAATGCTCTCATCATGCGCAACCCCGATGACAAGCCAAGCAATTGTTTCATACTTTAGTAATCTCAAACTTTATAAACCTTCACGCAATACATGAGCGTGAGCCATGGACATAGCACTATGGGTGGAATAGAATATGATGATGGGGTTATGTGGAGAAGAAAAAAAAGGAGAAGGTCTCACATCAACGAGGCTAATCAATGGGCTATGGATATGCCCATCGATTGATGTTAAAGCAAGGAGTAGGGATTGCCATGCAACGGATGCACTAGATATATAAATGTATAAAAGCTCAACAAAAGAAACTAAGTGGGTGTGCATCCAACTTGCTTGCTCACGAAGACCTAGGGCACTTGAGGAGGCCCATTGTTGGAATATACAAGCCAAGTTCCATAATGAAAAATTCCCACTAGTATATGAAAATGACAAAACAAGAGACTCTCTATCACGAAGATTATGGTGCTACTTTGAAGGACAAGTGTGAAAAAGAAAGGATAGTAGCATTGCCCTTTTTTTTGGGCCTTCTTTTTTTTTCTTTTGGCCTTTCCCTTTTTTTATTGGGACAATGCTCTATTAAATGATGATCATCACACTTCTATTTATTTACAACTCAATGATTACAACTCGATACTAGAACATAGTATGACTCTATATGAATGCCTCCGGCGGAGTAGGGGATATGCAATGAATCAAGAGTGACATGTATGAAAGAATTATGAATGGTAGCTTTGCCACAAATACTATGTCAACTACATGATCATGCTAAGCAATATGACAATGATGAATGTGTCATGATAAATGGTATGGTGGAACGTTGCATGGCAATATATCCCGGAATGGCTATGGAAATGCCATAATAGGTAGGTATGGTATTTGTTCTGAGGAAGATATAAGGAGGTTTATGTGTGAAAGAGAGTATCATATCACGGGGTTTGGATGCACCGGCGTAGTTTGCACCAACTCTCAATGTGAGAAAGGGCAATGCACGGTACCGAGGAGGCTAGCAATGATGGAAGGGTGAGAGTGCGTATAATCCATGGACTCAACATTAGTCATAAAGAACTCACATACTTATTGCAAAAATCTACAAGCCATAAAAAACCAAGCACCGCGCGCATGCTCCTAGGGGGATAGATTGGTAGGAAAAGACCATCGCTCGTCCCCGACCGCCACTCATAAGGAGGAAAATCAAAGAACACCTCATGTTTCAAATTTGTTACATAACGTTTACCATACGTGCATGCTACGGGACTTGCAAACTTCAACACAAGCATTTATAAAATTAACAACTCAACTAGCACGACTTTGATATTATCACCTCCATATCTCAAAACAATTATCAAGCATCAAACTACTCTTAGTATTCAACGCACTCAAAAGAAAGTTTTACAAATCTTGAATACCAAGTATATTAAAATTATTAAGAAAATTACCATGCTATTTAAGACTCTCAAAATAATCTAAGTGAAGCATGAGAGATCAATAGTTTCTATAAGACAAACCCACCACCATGCTCTAAAAGATATAAGTGAAGCACTAGAGCAAAAATATATAGCTCAAAAGATTTAAGTGAAGCACATAAGTATTCTAACAAATTCCAAATCATGTATGGCTCTCTCAAAGGGTGTGTACAACAAGGATGTTGTGGTAAACTAAAAAGAAAATACTCAAATCATACAAGATGCTCCAAGCAAAACACATATCATGTGGTGAATAAAAATATAGCTCCAAGTAAAGTTACCGATGGAAGTAGACGAAAGAGGGGATGCCTTCCGGGGCATCCCCAAGCTTTGAATTTTTGGTGTCCTTAAATTATCTTGGGGGTGCCATGGGCATCCCCAAGCTTAGGCTCTTGCCACTCCTTGTTCCATAATCCATCAAAAGATTTCACCCAAAACTTGAAAACTTCACAACACAAAACTCAATAGAAATCTCGTGAGCTCCGTTAGCGAAAGAAAACAAAAGAACACTTCAAGGTACTGTAATGAACTTATTCGTAATTTATATTGGTGTTAAACCTACTGTATTCCAACTTCTCTATGGTTTATAAACTATTTTACTAGCCATAGATTCATCAAAATAAGCAAACAACACACGAAAAACAGAATTTGTCAAAAACAGAACTCTGTAGTAATCTGTAACTAACGCAAACTTATGGAACTACAAAAATTCATCCAAAATAGGAAGACCTAGGCAACTTGTTTATTGATCAGAAGCAATTGGAATCGCTATTTTATCACGTTCTGGTGATTTTTAACAATTGTTTTCGTGAACAGAAAGTTTCTGGAAATTACAGCAAGATCAAATAACTATCATCCAAGAAGATCCTATAGGTTTAACTTGGCACAAACAATAATTAAAACATAAAAACACATCTTACCAGAGGCTAGATCAAAGGTTTATTCCTAAACAGAAGCAAACGAAAAAAACTAAAAATAAAATTGGGTTGCCTCCCAACAAGCGATATCGGTTAACTCCCCTAGCTAGGCATAAAAGCAAGGATAGATCTAGGTATTGCCATCTTTGGTAGGCAATTCTTCAGTTAGGCATCTACCTTCATTAGATATTTCTTTCTTTCTGGTAATTATCAAACTTTTAGGCACAAGATCGAAAAATACATTCGTAGCAAATGGTTCCTTAATGATAGCAAAAAGATTGGGATGAATACTTATAGATTTAAGATTCGCAGTTTCCTTACTAGAAGATTCACCCTTGTTTTTAGGAACATACATAAGCTTAGCAACTTTATTAGAAGGACTTGGAGTACTCTTAACGGAAGAAAAAGCGGTTCCCAAGTTGGTAATGATACCCTCAAGTTTATCGATTCTAGTGGAATTTTGATTTATACTCTCCTTAACTATGGGTTCCTTTTCCTTAATATTTTTTAGAGTTACTCCTACCTTAGATCCATATTGAGTAATTTGGTTGTGGATCTTTTTATATAGATTTTCAATTAACTCAACGGTAGCAACTTTATTTTCAATAATTTCAAGTCTTTGCATTACGTGCTCCAAAGTTAACATAATTCCATTAACCAAAAGACGTGGTGAGCCAAAACAAATCTATCATAGCATTATAACAGTAAAAAGTGTGGCTACCCAAGAAATTCCCTCCGGTAATGGTATCAAGGATATATCTATACCAAGGGTTAGCACCTACATAAAAATTGCAGAGAAGAACTGAAGTAGATTGCTTCCTGGTAGATCTATTTTGATCATTGCAAATTCTATACCAAGCGACTTTTAGATTTTCTCCCTCTCTTTGCTTAAAATTTAGAACTTCATTCTCGGGAGATAACAGAGAGGATATAAGACTATCCATAACGACAAGCAAGCGAGAAAAAGGCAAACCGAAAAAAGAGGGCGAATCAAATGGCAAGGGTGAAGTGGGGGAGAGGAAAACGAGAGTCAAATGGCAAATAATGTAATGCGGGAGATAAGGGATTGTGATGGGTACTTGGTATGTTGACTTATGCATAGACTCCCCAGCAACGGCGCTAGAAATTCTTCTTGCTACCTCTTGAGCACTGCGTTGGATTTCCCCGAAGAGGAAAGGATGATGCAGCAAAGTAGCGTAAGTATTTCCCTCAGTTTGGAGAACCAAGGTATCAATCCAGTAGGAGGCTACGCACGAGTCCCTTGTACCTACACAAAGCAAATAACTCCTCGCAACCAACGCGAATAGGGGTTGTCAATCCCTTCACGGTCACTTACGAAAGTGAGATCTGATAGATAATATTTTTGGTATTTTTGTGATAAAGATGAAAAGTAAAATAAAAGGCAAAGTAAAAAAGCAAAAGCAATATTAAAGTGATGGAAGATTAATATGATGAAGATAGACCCGGGGGCCATAGATTTCACTAGTGGCTTCTCTCTAGAGCATAAGTATTTTATGATGGGTGAACAAATTACTGTTGAGCAATTGACAAAATTGAGCATAGTTATGAGAATATCTAGGTATGATCATGTATATAGGAATCACGTCCAAGACAAGTAGACCGACTCCTGCCTGCATCTACCACTATTACTCCACTCATCGACGCTATCCAGCATGCATCTATAGTATTAAGTTCATGAAAACAGAGTAACGCCTTAAGCAAGATGACATGATGTAGAGGGATAAATTCATGCAATATGATAAAAACCCCATCTTGTTATTCTCGATGGCAACAATACAATACGTGCCTTGATGCCCCTACTGTTACTGGAAAGGACACCGCAAGATTGAACCCAAAGCTAAGCACCTCTCTCGTTGCAAGAAAAAACCAATCTAGTAGGCCAAACCAAACTGATAATTCAAAGAGACTTGCAAAGATAACCAATCATACATAAAATAATTCAGAGAAGATTCAAATATTGTTCATAGATAATCTTGATCATAAACCCACAATTCATCGGTCTCAACAAACACACTGTAAAAATTAGATTACATTGAATAGATCTCCACGAGAGAGGGGGAGAACATTGTATTTGAGATCCAAAAAGAGACAAGAAGCCATCTAGCTACTAACTATAGACCCGAAGGTCTGAGGAAAACTACTCACACTTCATCGGAGGGGCTATGGTGATGATGTAGAACCCCTCCACGGTGGATGCCCTCTCCGGCGGAGCTTCGGAACAGGCCCCAAGATGGGATCTCGTGGGTACAGAAGGTTGCGGCGGTGGAATTAGATTTTTGGCTCTGTATCTGATCGTTTGGCGGTACGTAGGTATATATAGGAGGAAGAAGTACATTGGTGGAGCTCCGTGGGCCCCAGAGGGTGGGGTGCGCGTCCTAGGGGGGTGGGCGCACCCTCCTACCTCGTTCCCACCTCCTGGCTTTCTTGACGTAGGGTCCAAGTCTCCTGGATCATATTCAGTGAGAAAATCACGTTCCCGAAGGTTTCATTCCGTTTGGACTCCATTCGATATTCCGTTTCTTCGAAACTCTGAAATAGGCAAGAAAACAACATGTGACACACCAAAAATTTTCCTTTGGTTTTCAGCAAAACTTTGTTGGTTTTTGAAAAGAGGCCATTTAAAAATTTTCCCAGAAAACCTCTCTCTTAAAAAAAACTTTCACACTTGGCAAGGATTTTTATTTACTTTTTTATTTGGTGTTTGAATTATGGAAACTTTTCTTCTGATTCTTTTCCTCTCAAATGTATGTTTGAATTTGATTATTTTGATTTAAAAAGAAAACCCTAGGAGCTTTTGGGGTTTCTCTCATTTTGGAACCACCCATGATTTTATTTTGCCTCATGTGGAATGACCTCCCAAACCCCCCCCCCCCTCCACTTTGGAACAATCTAAATTCTCTGTCCCATCAAGTCCAAACCATTTTTGAATTTTATTTCATTTATTTTTATCTCCCAAAACAATTATGTCTTTATTATGAGCCTAAGTAATTTTCAAAGCAAGTACCTTATTGCATTTAAGTTTTGATCTCAAACCAACTCCTCTGGATTGTCCTTAGCATCCACAAACCAGAACCATCTTGATCCACTCCTCCTCTTTTCAAAATTTTCAAACTTCAGCCTCTGCAAATTTGGACCTGATTTGCCAAATTTGGTGAAATTCATATCTCCTCTTCTCCAAAAATTCTACCAAAATTCAGGCAGCCTCCTGGTGCAATGAGAGGCCACCCCACCAAGTTTCAGCTCAAGGAGAAACCCCTACATACCAAAATCATTCTGTCGAACACCTGGTCGGCACTGTTTCCTTACACTTTCAGAAATGTTCAGAGATTCAGAGTTCAGTGTCGTTTTTCTTTCGTCAGAGTTCAGTCACGCGTCGACAGTGCACCTGGCGCATTGCGCACAACCCCTCCTTCCTGTCCTGAGCGCCGCACGCACGCTTGACCGGTTCCTGGCGTCGGTGGCACTCTGGCCCGCCCTCGCCGACGTTTTCTGCGGCGTCGGAACCTCCCGTGGCGGCTGACAGAAGGCACCCTACGACACAACGCCGTTCAGCACCGCCCAAGCCACCTGGGAGCTCTGCGTGGCCGTCTCCCTTGCCAGCGCACGCATGCAGCACCGTCGCCGTGGCCTGGAACGCACAGGGCGCGCTCCCTGCCGCCGACGTGCCGCACGGCCGTTCTGTTGGGACAGGCCGTAACCACCTCCTCCTTGCTGAGTTGGGCACCGGGATGGACTCGTTACTCCATCTAGTCGATGCTCGAGCCCTAAACCAACTGCCCAACCACAGCGCCGCCGTAATCATTCACCGGACTTATCCCGTTCACGGCAACCGCCTCGGGCCGGCTATATATAGCGTCCCCAAGCTCGCTCTCGCCCCCGCGCACCTCCGCCACCTCACTAGACCCCGCCCAGCAACTGGAAGGGCCTCGAGGGGCCTTTCTTCCTCGATTCCGGCCGCCTCGTTCCGCCTCGGCCTCCGTCTTGATCCACTCTGGTGAGACCATACCCGGCGCCCAAACTTCATGAGTAACCTCCTCGAGCAACCAGAGAGCTAACCCCCACTTCAATTCGATCCTTGCAGCCCTCCTCGGCGAGATCCATCAACGCCCGAACCACCGTCCGCCGAAGCAAGGGCCGTCGTCGACGTGGTGCTCGCCGGCGACCACCACCACCACCCACCGACGCGGAAGGACTCAGTGAACACGTTGGTAACCTCCGATCCCCCTGACTCGCCGTGGATAGCCGCCGGCGACCACCGCGGCTCTCGGACACCGTCGAGCTCTGCCGCCTCTTTTGAATTTTTAAACCTGACGGGTGGGACCCGCCTGTCAGCCTCTCTGTTCTTTTTAAGCGAACCGCTTTCTGAAAGCGTATTCTGCCAAAATGCGTTTTCCCTATGCACCGGCGTATTCTCAGTCGAAGCGTTTTCTGTTTTTATCAGTTAGCCCCGGAGAACTTTCTGTTTCATTACAGAAAGGTCCCTGGACAAAAACACTAATAACTTTTAAATAGAAGAGTATTTTTGATTGATTCTTTTTCCGTCCTCTTTGAAATTTTGTCTAGTTTTTTATCAGATTTATTTGAAAAATATTTGGAGTAATTTTTGTGCACCTCGCGGTATTTACGTTAGCGTGTATGTTTTCTTTATACCGTAGATACCGAAGGAGGTGAGGAACCGCGAACTTCACCGAGCTAGGCTCCGACTACTCTGAACCAGGCAAGCATGTTTGAACTTTTGATATGATGAGTGTTTTGGCATGTTTGCATTAAGTAGTTTCATGGCATGTTTATGAGCATACCACAAATGTCATGTTACATGCAACGTTGAGGAAAGTGAGTTTCAAAAATCCATAAGTGGATGGATGAGAGTATGCATGGCCATGTGTTGGCATGAGAATGGGTAAGATGGCAGTGTTGTAGCATGCCAGTCTTATGCCAGACTGCTTGACTTCAGTGTCAACCCGTATCGATCCAGTTCCATCTGTTTTCCTTCCCTGTACTACCACATGTCTTCCGCAAGGAATATGGCGTAGTAAGTTGCAAACCACTTTCCTGGTACACACCAAAAGGAGAGGCCGTGATGATGGTTCCATGGCCCTGGATTAAAGACAGTCATCCGGTCAGGGGGCATGGGTGTTTCCGGTTGGGACCGAGAGGGGGGCACCCCTTAGAGCGCGCGTATATAAATTTGATCCCATGCTAATCGACATTGTGATCTCCCCATCTCAAAAGTTTTTCTTGGACGATGTCTAGGGTGATTCCTGGCATCGTGAGGTAGGATGGGTGTGTACTGGTTAGCTGTGTTTTCTTCCGAAATACCGTAAACGGAACTAGTCCTTCGTGACTACGGAAATCCGTTGGCTGTGGGAAAATTTTTGTACAAACTCTGCAGAGTCATATATTCCTTTGAATCATCTATTCTATGTCCAAGTCCGCTATTATCTTATCCTGACAAGTGTCAGTTTTGGTGACAGGAACTCCGGTGAATCACATGAGTGCTAAGTCCGGTTATATGTTTATTCCTGTGGAAGGACTAACCCGTTTATTATCATGAGTTGAACATTTATTATGAGTATTATTTCCTTGTGAAGAAAGCCCTTTCTGTGATGTCGCTCAGACGTCCGACTGTGGCATTGTTATTATTTACTTTCAATAAAAGCCCTCTCTGTGATGTCGCTCAGACGTCCGACTGTGGCATTGTCATTTACTTTCGATGAAAGCCCTTTCCGTGATGTCGCTCAGACGTCCGACTGCGGCACGCATGTCTTTTATTTTTAGTTTAAGCCCTTTACGTGGTGTCGCTCAGACGCCCGACTGAGGCATGGCCTTTATTTAATTGTTCACCCTTCGAGGCGTCGCTTCAGACACCCGATCGTTTCAATTATTTCTGTTGGGTTTTCAGGCAGACTACCGCCGACTCCCTTTTTATTTACCTTGTTTAATAAATTAAATGTGCATTGATGAATTAATCATGTTGCATTCATGCATTCATTTGTTATATCTTATGTCCGAACTGTCTTGCGAGTACTTTCAAAGTACTCACCTGGCTTGTTGATTTGGCCAGATGCTGACGAAGGCGATCTCATGGATGAAGAGTTCGATAGCGAGTCCGACGTCTAGAGGAGTCCCAGTCAGTCTCGTGCGACCCTGGTTTTGGTCAATGTATTATATCCGCTTCCGCTACCCAAATAAATTCATCGAGCCTCACCTCGATGCTCGATGAGATGCTAGTTTTAGAGTCATGTTATCCACTCCCAACCGTGTTATTTCACCACCACTTTATTCTCGAGTCAGTAGTATACCACCACCCCATTGCGATATACCCACCATTATGTATAATTATTGGCGCGCTTGTAATAATTGGTTGAGCAACCTCAGCTCGACCCTGTAATATATTTTATGCTACTGGCTTATTGTATCAAGAGATTTGTCTACCAGTAAGGAGGATTTTTCCTCATGCTGGACTCAAAAGATCAGTTTCTCAATAAATATTTTTATTGGAAAACCGGCCGTGACAAGCTTGGTACCAGAGCCAGGCTGACTGTAGGAAGCCACTAGGTGCGATCGCTAATCGGTTATTAGCATGATAGAGCTAATTTATATTTTTGCAAATTGTAGTCATTTTTCTGACAGTCAGCATATATTTATGATCTGACCATTCAGAATTTTTGCCTACTTTTGTAGATGGCCGACAACAGCTGCGAGTCTCAGACCTTCGCCAACGTGCCCGATGGGTTCGTCAAGCTTCTCTCCTTCATTGCTCAGGTCGTGATGGGGCCATCTGTGCGCCGAGTCTTCACACTCTGTCAGCACAGAGTCAACGATAGTCCGACCATGCACCAGGCCGCGGTGCAGTTCAAGGGAGGGCGTGGTGAGTTACGCCGCTTCCAGTTCGTGGGAAGAGCCATGCCTACGGAGAGGCATGCTATCCAGATGGCAGCCCGCGAGGCAATAGCTCGTCTCAGGGATATCCTTCCCGTGATGAAGGCTCGTCGTTACCGCTATCTTCCATGCCATGTGCCCTACACCTGTCACTACGCATTCTCCTGCCCTAGAGGAGAACGAGACGAGGCTTTTGATATGCTTATTGAGTATCTCCGGGCCCTCGAGGCAGCCTTCGACAACCTGGTGGACGACTTCGTGGCTGCCCGCATGGACTCAGTCCATGGTTGTGCCGCCAACAGGAGGGAGCTCCTGCCCACCGCACTGCCACTGACTTTTGTCTCGTCCTCAGCATCTTATGCACCTACTCGTCGCCTGCCTACCACCGGAGAGTTCAACCAAGTCATTGCACCCACTCCAGCTCGCACTGCACCACCCTTCGCGCCCACTCCTGTTCGTGTTGTTCCGCCCCTGGCACCCGCTCCATCTACTCGGCTCAGCACTACATGTATGGAGCCTATTAGCGAGGAGGAAGTCGAGTCCCCAGCGTTGTTGCGCCTCACCCTTGGCAGGGCCAAGGAGATCATCAACATCTCCGACTGAGTACGCTTAGCTGTCATGCGATGTATCGCTTTGTAAGATATGTACATAGGTTGTGAGAAGTAGCTTGTTTGCGCATCATGTAGGAACTGGAGAAGTGCACTAGCCTAAATAACATGTGAGGATTATGTACGCATATCCTGAGTGATGTATTGTATAATTATCGCCCGCGTGTAAGATACGTAATGAGCAGTCCTTCTCCGTGCGCAAATCGATTTGTTTTCCTTAAGTAATCTTGGCTAATTAATTTATTTGCCAGCCTTGTGCATTTATGGATTTGTGTTTTCAACCCTTTTCGCTTTTCTTATGGGTTTTACAAAATATATCCCCAGAGTGAAAATTGTCTCGTCCTTGGACTTGCTCCATGCCAGCTCCGCCAGAGGAAAATTATGGCACTCAACCAGGCAACAATTTCACACAAGGGCAGTTGAGTCAACAGGACAGTGAAACGACACTTTCCCAAATGTGTCGCCTTTATGAACAGAGTCAGCAACAACATCGGGAAATGATGAACCAAGTCATCAACATGGGAAATCACCATGGGCAATATCAGCAGCATTCCAAGTTATCTGAGCTACAGAAGACACGTCCCCAAACATTTTCTCATACTGACAAGCCTCTTGAGGCCGAGGACTGGCTTCAAGATATGGAGAGGAAATTAATTATTGCAAAATGTTCGGACCCCGAAAAGGTACTATATGCCCTGCACTATCTCACAGGAGCAGCTGCATCATGGTGGGAGAATTTTCTGCACATGCATCCCAACGAAAATGATATAACCTGGGATGATTTCAAGGAAGGTTTCCGTGGTGCACACATTCCTAAGAGTATTATGAAAATCAAGAAGAGAGAGTTCGATGACCTCAAACAAAGGAACATGACAGTGTCAGATTACAACGGTCAATTTACTCTATTGTCTCGCTACGCCAATGAAGAGCGTATGACTGAAGGCAAGAAGATGGAGAAATTCCTTGACGGTCTGGCACCCGCGCTTAAATGCCAACTGGTCGTGCACACTTTTCCAGATTTTAAAACACTAGTGGACAAAGCCATTACTCTGGAAAATGAGAGACGCAGCTTGGAAGATTTCCGCAGGCGAAAAAGGGACCAGACTAACCATACTCGCAATCACCGAAGCAAGACAGATTTTCAACAGGGTGGGACACACAAATCCTCGTCCAACGTCTCATGCCCAATCAAGAATTTTCATGCAAGGGACAAGGAGTTCACATATTGCCCAGGCGTTACTTGTTACGCCTGTGGAGAGGAAGGGCACTATGCCAAGCAGTGTCCCAAGCCTAGGAACTCAACCCCAAAGCCGAACAACGGCGACTATAATTCAGTGCCCAAGCGAAACAATTTCAATCCCAACAACAACCACAGGAAGGGTCATCTGAACCACGTAACCAAAGAGGAGGCACAAAATGCTCCGGATATCGTACTCGGTATGTTTCCTATCAACACAATACCTGCAATGGTTTTGTTTGATTCTGGAGCTTCTCACTCTTTCATTTCGAAAAGTTTTGCTTTGCAAAATAAATTTTTGATGCTTCCTTTGGAGAAATCCATGATCATCAAGTCCCCTGGGATTCAGCAAGTCACACAGAGTTACTGTCAGGATGTGGCTATTGAGTTCGAAGGATTGGAGTTTCACGCCAATCTTATTGTGTTGGAAAATAAAGGACTGGATGTCATCCTAGGGATGGCATGGCTAACCACCAACAAGGGTTTTATTGACTGTTTCAACCAGACCGTAATTCTCACACACCACCACGGGAAGACAATAAGAGTGTCAGCCAAAGATAGAAAAATACCCCGGCAACCGAGATTGAATAAGGTGGACGTTTCTGAGCTAAACAAGGTTCCAGTAGTGTGTGAATTTCCAGACGTATTCCCCGAAGAACTACCAGGCATGCCACCAGACCGAGAAATAGAATTCAGCATTGAGCTAGCACCAGGAACCACCCCCATATACAAGAAACCATACCGAATGGCACCATCCGAGTTGGTTGAGTTGAAGAAACAAATAAAGGAATTGCTGGACAAAGGATACATTCGAGCCAGCTCCTCACCTTGGGGATCACCAATTTTATTTTCCAAAAAGAAGGATGGAACACTGAGATTGTGCATAGACTACCGAGCACTTAACTTGGTCACAGTCAAGAACAAATACCCAATGCCACGGATAAACGATTTGTTTGATCAGCTCGCTCAGGCCAAGGTATTCTCAAAAATTGACTTAAGGTCAGGATACCATCAATTAAAAGTGCGAACAGAAGATATCCCCAAAACAGCCTTCACCTCCAGATATGGACTATATGAGTTCACAGTAATGCCATTTGGATTAACAAACGCCCCCGCATATTTTGCTCACCTCATGAACAAAGTATTTATGAAGTTTATGGACAAGTTCGTTGTGGTATTCATCGACGATATTCTGGTATACTCCAAGACACCAGAAGAGCACGCGGAACATCTCAGAATTGTGCTAGGAGAACTCAGGAAACATCAATTGTACGCCAAGTTCAGCAAGTGTGAATTTTGGCTAAGACAAGTAGGCTTTCTAGGCCACGTACTGACCCAAGATGGTATCGCAGTGGACCCGGAGAAAGTCAGGGCCGTACTCGGCTGGAAGTCACCAGCCAGTGTAATAGACATACGAAGTTTCTTGGGAATGGTAGGATATTACCGCAGATTTATTGAAGGATTCTCCACCATAGCCAAGCCAATGACGCAGTTACTCAAGAAGGACAAGAAGTTTGAATGGATAGAAGCCTGAGAGAAAACTTTCCAAGAGCTAAAACGGAAATTGACGACAGCATCAGTATTAATTGTGCCAGACATACACAAGAATTTTGAAGTGTATTGTGACGCGTCCAGAAAAGGTCTCGGATGCGTGTTGATGCAAGAAGGCAAGGTTGTCGCATACGCCGCAAGGCAACTTCGCAAGCATGAGGAGAATTATCCCACTCATGACCTAGAAATGGTAGCTGTCATCCATGCACTCAAGGAATGGATGCATTTCTTACTTGGAAGTCGATGTGAAATATATACGGACCATAAAAGTCTCAAATATATTTTCACGCAGCCAGAACTAAACTTACGGCAACGACATTGGTTGGAATTGGTAAAGGATTATGATGTTGGTATCCACTACCATCCAGGAAAAGCAAATGTAGTGGCCGATGCTCTTAGTCGGAACCCCGGTTCTGACGAAAATAGTCTGCAAAGCTTGAGACCTGAATTCTAACAAGAATTTGCCAAGCTCAACTTGTTAATGGTCGCAGAAGACACCATAACAAACTTGGAAATACAACCCAACCTGGTGGTGAGAATTAAAGAAGCTCGGCCTGGTCAACCCAGCATCGAAGGCATTAAAAGAAAGGTGAGTATGGGCAAGGCCTCGGAGTTCATCATAGACGATGGAGGAATATTATGGTACGGAGACAGACTTTGCGTGCCAAACATAGAAGACCTCAAACAGCAAATTCTAGCTGAAGCCCAAACCGCCCCATATTCGATCCACCCTGGAGGAACCAAAATGTATAAGGATATTCAGGAAAGATTTTGGTGGCACAGTATGAAGAGGGACATAGCCACTTTCGTTGCATGTTGCGACTCTTGTCAACGCATAAAAGCTGAGCATCAGAGACCAGCCGAACTACTGCAACCAAACAAAATACCTGAGTGGAAATGGGATGAAATAGGGATGGATTTCATTGTCGGACTACCTCGGTCACGACATGGAAATGAAGCCATATGGGTCATCACCGACAGGTTAACCAAGGTGGCACACTTTATTCCAGTAAGGACGACCCACACAACTCAGAGGCTTTCCAGGACTTAGCTCTCCCGCATAGTTTGTCTACACGGAGTCCCGAAGACTATAATATCCGACAGAGGCACCCAGTTCGTCTCGAGGTTCTGGGATCATCTACAACAGGCTATGGGAACTCAACTGGCCTTCAGTACAGCATACCACCCCCAGACTGATGGACAAACGGAACGCGTAAACTAAATTTTAGAAGACATGCTGAGAGCATGTGTCCTCACCTATGGAACCAGTTGGGAAGAAAGCCTGCCATATGCCGAGTTCACGTACAACAACAGTTACCAGGCCAGCCTGCAAATGGCACCATTTGAGGCTTTATACGGACGGAGATGTCGTACCCCGCTAAATTGGTTAGAGACCGGAGACAGCCGCATTTTCGGCCCAGACATGCTCAAAGAAGCCGAGGAAAAGGTCAAACTAATCAGAGACCGACTCAAGACCACTCAGAGTCGACAGTAGAGTTATTACGACCAGAAACATCGTGGGGTCAGCTTCGAACCCGGTGAGTTCGTGTACCTACGAGTATCCCCTATGAGGGGATTGCAATGATTCAAGATTAAAGGAAAGCTAGAGCCAAGATTCATCGGACCATTCTGTATAGTGGCACGAAGAGGCACGGTAGTGTCGGTGTACTAAAGTAGGGGTACCCTAGAACCCCGAACTTGTGCACGGGCAGTAGTAGCCTCCCGCGGCAAGGCCTGCCAGGGGAGCGACAAGAGTCTCCACGGCCCGCTCCGGGCCGGACGAAGGCCAAGTGATCGAGCCCCGAAGACCAAGCCCCGACAAGAGGAGCTTGCCGGGCTAAGCAGGCGAGGCCCGGCAAGAGGAGCTTGCCGGGCCAAGGCGACAAGGCCCCGGCAAGAGGAGCTTGCCGGGACGATTAAGCCGAAGCACCAAGGCCCCGGCGGGAGGAGCTCGCCGGGATGGCCAAGCCAAGGCACCCCAAGAGAAGCCCGCCGCGGCGCGCCGCGCGCCCCGGCAAGGCCTGACGAGTGGCAAGCTCTCAGGTGCGACAAGGCAACTAACGCGGCAAGCCACTTGCCGCGGCTAACCACCACCTCAGGCCCGCGCTCCAGCCACCTGCCCACGCGTCACTCTGGAGCTTCCCCGGAGGCACGTGGCGAGACGTTACGCAACCTGAGGTGTGCGGTGGCACGCAACGTTGACAGAGTCGCCCCCGTGGCGAGCGGAGGCGCCCCTAACGGTCCGCTTCGGCACTGTTCAAGCGATCCAGACGGCCATTTAATGCCTTTGTCCCCCGCCGTCAGAGTTAGGTTCGATAACACTGTCCAGCCGTTGTTCGCACAGTTCCTTGCCATTTTTACCCTCACCTGCGCCGCTACCTGTGGGAAACCCCTTGGCATATAAAAGGAGGCCCATGCGCATGGAGGGGGGGAGGGAGAACCAGAACCAGGAGGACGCCCAGTAGACCCTCGTCTACGTTCAGCTCCAACTCGTTGTAGCTTCTTGCGCTCCAGAGCAAGAACTCCAATCAACCAGACATGCAGCAGTAGGGTTTTACGCATCCATGCGGCCCGAAGCTGGGTAAAATCGTTGTGTGTGTGTGTCGCCTCGATCTGCTCTTTGTGCATCCTCGCCCCCGCCGAACCGACATGGGGCTCCGTCCCCATAGGTGCTCGTGGAGGCCGATATCCCCCGACATCTTTGGCGCGCCAGGTAGGGGGCCGTGTCGAGGTTGTGCGAACCAGGTTCGGCGACCACAGGCAAGCTCAGGTATGGCCAGGTACCTTTCCGCTCCAGCCCGCGGGGCAGAGGCTTCCCTCCTCACGGACCCGTGCACGGCCCTCCCCAAGTACCCACTCGCGCAGAATCCGGGCAAGAGCAGCTGCTCCTTGAGGAGGACCGCCTTCCGGCCGCTGAGCGAGTCCCTCGCCTCCAGCATTAGTGCCGGAAGTTGCGGGAAAGGCGACCTCGTTCTTCGGCGAGCCCAGGCCGCCAAGATCCAAACGAGTCGACGCCGACCGTGGGAGGGGCTTTGCCCGCGCGGCGGTCGGAACCGTTCCGACGGCCATCCCCTCTGTCCAAGTCTTGCCGCAGTTGCATGTAATCCTTGGTACAGAGGCGGGCGCAGGTCCCGAGCATAGTTTATGTGCCCCGCACATCCTGTCGTTTCCGCGCCTCTCCTCTTGGCGCAGGCATCATCCGACACGATTGTGCAGCACTCGCCTCCGGCAAGCGGTGGCAGGCCATCAGGCCCCGAGCATGGGCTGAGCGTCGCCCGAGGAAGCTGCGCCTTGCCGGACGGGAGACGACAGATAAGCTAAGTTGCCAAAGCTTGAGCGACTAAGCTCCTTTTTATTCTTAAGTTATCTTCCTCGAACGACCGAGCTTCGTATGGGAAACCTGTGCGCGGAAGGGCCGGCTCGTGGCTGGTTGCGCCCCTATTTCGTTTCGAGCCCCGCTCAACGACTTAAGTGTGCTACATCCCGAGTAGCGTCCTTACTTGCTTCGAGCTCGCTCGGCAGCTTGAGCGTGCCGCGACTGCAGTCGCCACGCCTATCTCGCCCCGAGCCTGCTCAGCATTTAAGTGAGTTGCGCCAGCCGCGGCAAGGTTTCTTGCCGGTGGAAGCCCCGTCAGCGGGTTGCTGATGTCCCGCACTCGGCACCCGTGGCAAGGCGGAGACTTTCGCCGACAAGTTCCTATGAGCGTAGGGCACGAACGTACGGAGCACAAGGTCGAACAAGGGAGATAACAGCGCAATGAATTGCCTAAGATAAAAGTTATATTACAAAATGACTTGCCGCTGCCCTAATCTGCTGTTCCTATGGCATGCTCGGCAGCGACAAGGGAAGAAAAGAAAGAGGTGGGCGGCCTAATCCGCGCGGTCGCCCTCGATCCGCCTGATCCCCGCCACCCTTTCCACGATGGGGGTGACAAGGGCCTTAATCTCCGTCAGGTCGGCGTCTTCCGGCAGGTGCCTGAGGACGTTGGTCAGCCTGATGGTGGGGTTGCCGAAGACGATCTTCACCAGCACTCTCTCGAGGGCCCCGGAGACGGCTTCCCGCGTCTCCTCGGCCAGCTCCTTTGGGATCGATTCCCGGAGATACTGGAGCACTCCCACCAAGCCCTTGAAGAAGGAAGTGAGCTTGGCGTTCGGCGGGACGTCCTCGCCGGAGGGGTACTCGTGGCCCTCCACCCCCAGCAGCTTCAGCTCCTGGTCGATGGTGGAGACGATGTCGACGAGGCCTTCCGTCCACAGCTCCACCGTCTCTCGGAAGGCGTTCTGGGTAACGGCGGCGCTCTTCAACAGCTCCTCGTTGCCAACAATCTCCTTCCGCAACGCCGCCTCCCGCTCCTTGGCGCTCTCCAGCGCCTTGGCCAGGGTGTCCAGCTTCAGCTCGAGGCCGGCCATGGAGTCCTTGGCGGTGTCGAGCTCCCGGGTCTTCTCGGCGAAGCGACCCTGCAGCTCGCCGAGGGCGTGAGCGCCTTTCTCACGCTCCTGTTTGAGCGCGGCAAGCTCCTCGCCGCTCGCCTTGAGGTCGCTGGCGAGCTGCGCCGCCCTCACCTCCAGCTCCCCTTTGGGGACCTCGGCGGCCGCGGCAGCGTCCTGCGCCTTCTGCAGGGCCCCGTCAAGCGCCTGCTCACGCGCGGCAACCTCCTCCTCATGGCTGGCGAGGCTGGCCTTCTGCTGCACCAGTTCGCTTTCCCGCGCGGATAGCCCCGCCGCGGCAAGCCTCTGCTGCTCTTCGGCCTCCGCCCTCTCGAGGAGAAAGGCCGTCCGCGCCTCATCAAGCAGCCTCCGCTCCTTCGCCAAAGACCGGAGAGCCTCCTGGTTGAGCTCCCGGAGCTCCCCGGCGCGCTTCTCCATGTCCGCGCCAGCCTTCGCGACAAGCGCCTCTTGGCGCTCCACCTTGGCCTGCCGGGCGCGGTAGAGCGGCACAAGCTTCCGGAGCAGCCGCTCCTCCTCGGGCTCGCCGCTGCCGGCACTCGGCGCGTCGACCACCGTCAGCCCGACGGAGGCGAGCACTTCTCCGTCCAGGGCCTCCCCCTCGACCGGCGCCCTGGAGCTAGGCTCCCAGGGGAGCCTGATGAAGACGCCATCGCCGGCCTGCAGGTAGGCGCCTGCCGGGGGCTCCTCGGGGCCCGACGTGGTAGCAGCAGCGGGATCGCCGGACTGCGGAGTGCTTGACGCCTCGGCCTCCCCGGGGCCGTCGGCACGGTCGCTGGTCCCCTCGCCGCCTACTGCCGCGGCGGCCTTGGCGGCTTCAGCCTCCTCGTCGCCTACGGGGTCGTCGGTCCCCTCCGCCTCCTCGGTGACGATGACGTCGTCGCCGTCGCCACGCGTACCCTCCTCGACGATGACCTCGGTCTCCATCGGGTCCGCGGTGGGCGGGTCTGGCGGCCGGAAGAGAAGAAAGGAGTCAGCTGAACGGCCGGCAAAGGGGCTCATAAGAAAAGATAGCCAGGGGAAGTTTTCCGTGCAGGGGGGCTTACCGGTGACCGGGTCCGTGGCCGCGGCCTCCACTGCCGGGGGATCGCTGGCCGCGTCCCTTGCCGGAGATCCCTCCCTTGCCGGGGAGGTCTCCCCTGCCGGGGGCTCCTCCCTTGCCGGAGATTTCTCCCCAGGCAGGGTGGTCGAAGCGGACGGCGCAGCGGGAATGCCCCCCGGGGTCGCCTGCTGGGGCTGCTCTGCTCCTACCCAACAACAACAATAGCCACTTGTTAGCAAAGAGAAGGGAAGCTCGCTCGCGCGCCAGACGGCAAGAGCTAGTCGTGCCCTCACCCTAGGGGCTGCGCTGTGGGCTGCCCTGCGGGCCCGCTGCCAGGTCCGGCAAGGTCGTCTCCGGCACCTCCCCAGTTGCCGGAGGAGATTCACCCTCGAGGATGACCATCGGGATCTTGGCCCTCTTCGCCCTCCTCTGGGCCAGTGTCCTGAAAAGGAACGGTTTCGGGGGAGGATGAATGTGCTACGAGATAAGACGAAGCAACAGGAATCAAGAAGATGCAAGCTTTACCAGGAACTTACTCTCCGTCCTCCTCTTCGTCGTCGGAGCTGAGCGCGGAATAATCAAAAACCGGCTTGCTCCAGGCGCGAGGAGACAAGGGAGTGGGTTCCCGGGACCGCTTGGCGGGGGTGGTGGACGACCCCGCCCCCGTTGCCGCCGTGGAACGAGGAGCGGCAGGAGCAGAAGCCGTGGCCCGTGAGGACCCCGCTCCCACCGTTTCAAAGGCGCGCGTCACCCGGGGCTGCGGCTGCTGGTCGGCCTGCCGCACCGCCTCTCCAGCCCTGCGGAGACGCCTCCTCGGCTGGGCAGGGGGCTCCGCCTGCGACGAGCTGCCCGGGAGCTACGAGGAAGGCACGTCGGCCTCCGGCAAGCCACCCGCGTCCTGGGCAGGCTCGCCCGCACCACCGTGCCCGGCTGGCTCCTCCGCTCCGGCGAGCTCCATCTGGTCGGCGAGGCTCTCTGCCTCCGCCGCGTCTGCCTCGGCCAGGGTGAAGCCAGATTCGCCCGCGGCCGCGGCGGCCGCCGCCTCCTCCATCCTGGAGGCGATGTAGGCCAGCTCCTCGGGGGTGGTGTCCCGCGTGAGGCCCCTCTTCTCGTCGGGGTCGACCGGTACCTCCTCCAAGTTGTCGAAGAAGGCTTGCACGACGTCGTCCGCCGGCTCCTGCCAGGTTGCGTCGATCCCGTGCGAGTCGCACAGCGGCATCATTGCGAGGATGCGGCTGAGCGCCGAGTTGTTGCACAAGGGGACGACCCCCGGCGGCAACCTGAACCATTCTGGGTGCTCGGAGTCATGCCTGAACAGCTCCTTCAACACTCCATCGAGCTCCAGAACGGTGAAGTTGAAGTTGAGGCCCGGGCGCAGCCTCATGATGTCCGCCGCGTTTTGGAATTCCCAAGCCGGCTTCCCCTTCTCCTGCAGAGGGGCGATGCGTCGGCGAAGGAAATCCGCGCCGACGGCGCCGACAGTGAGCCCGGCAAACCTGAGGCGCAGGATCCGGGTGACGGCGATCTTCAGCTTGGCGTCGTCCGGAGCCAGGTCGCTCCAGTCGCGGCCGCGCACCACTGGAGTTTGCCGCACGGCGGTGAACGGCGGTGGGTTCTCCTCGACAATCAGGCACCACTCGTCCCTCCACTCCTCCCATCTGCCATGGAGTTCCCCCTCCAAGTAGGCCTCTTTCTTGCCGGTCCTGGAGACCCAGGCGACTCCACCGGACAGCGGCTCTCCTTTCTCCACCCGGGGAGTGAAGAAGTGCCGGAAGAGGGCTACGCTGGGGTGGACTCCGACAAAGTTCTCGCAAAGGTGTGCGAAAACCGCCATTGTCAGGACGGCGTTGGGGGTGAAATCAAGGAGGTGGAGGTTGTAGGTGTGCATGATGTCGCGGAAGAACTCAGAAAAAGGCGGGCAGAGCCCGCAGAGGAAGAACACGGCGAAGAAAGGGTACCCGGTCGGGTACAGCTTCTGGGTCGTGGCGGGAAGAACTCGCGTGCGCGGATGCGCTCGCGTCGCCGTCGACCAGAAGAGGAGGTAATCGTTCTTCAGCCTCAGCGCGTCAAGCTGAGGGGGGAACGTCGCCGTCTCTTTCCGAAGCGCTTCCAGCCGCAGCGCCTCGGCTGACTTCACGGCCTTCCCCTTCTCCTTGTCGCTCTTCGGGGCCATGGCAGAAACAGGGAGGGGGAGTTGTCGACGCTGGCGGCGCCGGGGGCTGCGAGGGCGAATCGCTGCTTTCTCTAGCAATGAGGAAGTGGTGGAGATTTTCGAGGAACGGCAACCAGCGGAATGGCGAGCTGCCCCTGTCCCCCCCCCCCCCCGCTTTTAAGGGCGGTGGGGAGGGGGGGCGGACGTTTCGCCTTTCCAAATAAAAGAGATCGTGCACGACGTGACGCATGCCTGCGGGCCTCAGCCCCGCGCACGCCACCCACATCACGCACGCCTCGCATGCCTCACCCCACGACGCCGCGATAAGCGCGCGCCACTTGGGGAGGGCGCGACGAGCACGGAGTCAAGGAATAGCGTGACCTAGGCCACGCGTGCCCGTGCACTGTTAGGGCCTGGCCCAACAACGCTCGGCACCATGTATGGCCCAGGCCCGGGGGCTCCTGTCGGTGTACTAAAGTAGGGGTACCCTAGAACCCCGAACTTGTGCACGGGCAGTAGTAGCCTCCCGCGGCAAGGCCTGCCAGGGGAGCGACAAGAGTCTCCACGGCCCGCTCCGGGCCGGACAAAGGCCAAGTGATCGAGCCCCGAAGACCAAGCCCCGGCAAGAGGAGCATGCCGGGCCAAGCAGGCGAGGCCCGGCAAGAGGAGCTTGCTGGGCCAAGGCGACAAGGCCCCGGCAAGAGGAGCTTGCCGGGACGACTAAGCCGAAGCACCAAGGCCCCGGCGGGAGGAGCTCGCCGGGATGGCCAAGCCAAGGCACCCCAAGAGAAGCCCGCCGCGGCGCGCCGCGCGCCCCGGCAAGGCCTGACGAGCGGCAAGCTCTCAGGTGCGACAAGGCAACTACCGCGGCAAGCCACTTGCCGCGGCTAACCACCACCTCAGGCCCGCGCTCCAGCCACCTGCCCACGCGTCACTCTGGAGCTTCCCCGGAGGCACGTGGCGAGACGTTACGCACCTGAGGTGTGCGGTGGCACGCAACGTTGACACAGTCGCCCCCGTGGCGAGCGGAGGCGCCCCTAACGGTCCGCCTCGGCACTGTTCAAGCGATCCAGATGGGCATTTAATGCCTTTGTCCCCCGCCGTCAGAGTTAGGTTCGATAACACTGTGCAGCCGCTGTTCGCACAGTTCCTTGCCATTTTTACCCTCACCTGCGCCGCTACCTGTGGGAAACCCCTTGGCATATAAAAGGAGGCCCATGCGCATGGAGGGGGGGAGGGAGAACCAGAACCAGGAGGACGCCCAGTAGACCCTCGTCTACGTCCAGCTCCAACTCGTTGTAGCTTCTTGCGCTCCAGAGCAAGAACTCCAATCAACCAGACATGCAGCAGTAGGGTTTTACGCATCCATGCGGCCCGAAGCTGGGTAAAATCGTTGTGTGTGTGTGTCGCCTCGATCTTGTCTTTGTGCATCCTCGCCCCCGCCGAACCGACAAGGGGCTCCGTCCCCATAGGTGCTCGTGGAGGCCGATATCCCCCGACAGGTAGCCTACCAGCTAGACTTACCCGAGGAATTATCCGATGTCCACGACGTGTTCCACGTCTCGCAATTAAGAAAGTGTGTAAGCAACCAGAGAAGCAAGTATCCCATGTGAACATTGACGTACAGCCAGACCTCACCTATCGGGAACGTCCAGTAAAAATATTAGAGGAGTCTGAAAGGAGGACCCGACAGAAAACCATCAAGTTTTTCAAAGTTCAGTGGAGCAACCACACCGAGAGTGAAGCAACTTGGGAAACAGAGGATTTTCTTCGGGCAGAGCATCCACACTTATTTGAGGATCATCTGAAATCTCGGGGACGAGATTTTTCCTAAGGGGGTAGGTGTTGTGACACACCAAAAATTTTCCTTTGGTTTTCAGCAAAACTTTGTTGGTTTTTGAAAAGAGGCCATTTAAAATTTTTCCCAGAAAACCTCTCTCTTAAAAAAAACTTTCACACTTGGCAAGGATTTTTATTTACTTTTTTATTTGGTGTTTGAATTATGGAAACTTTTCTTCTGATTCTTGTCCTCTCAAATGTATGTTTGAATTTGATTATTTTCATTTAAAAAGAAAACCCTAGGAGCTTTTGGGGTTTCTCTCATTTTGGAACCACCCATGATTTTATTTTGCCTCATGTGGAAAGACCTCCCAAAACCCCTCCCTCCACTTTGGAACAATCTAAATTCTCTGTCCCATCAAGTCCAAACCATTTTTGAATTTTATTTCATTTATTTTTATCTCCCAAAACAATTATGTCTTTATTATGAGCCTAAGTAATTTTCAAAGCAAGTACCTTATTGCCATTGAGTTTTGATCTCAAACCAACTCCTCTGGATTGTCCTTAGCATCCACAAACCAGAACCATCTTGATCCACTCCTCCTCTTTTCAAAATTTTCAAACTTCAGCCTCTGCAAATTTGGACCAGATTTGCCAAATTTGGTGAAATTCATATCTCCTCTTCTCCAAAAATTCTACAAAAATTCAAGCAGCCTCCTGGTGCAATGAGAGGCCACCCCACCAAGTTTCAGCTCAAGCAAAAACCCCTACATACCAAAATCATTCTGTCGAACACCTGGCCGGCACTGTTTCCTTACACTTTCAGAAATGTTCAGAGATTCAGAGTTCAGTGTCGTTTTTCTTTCGTCAGAGTTCAGTCACGCGTCGACATTGCACCTGGCGCGTTGCGCACAGCCCCTCCTTCCTGTTCTGAGCGCCGCACGCACGCTTGACCGGTTCCTGGCGTCGGTGGCACTCTGGCCCGCCCTCGCCGGCGTTTTCTGCGGCGTCGGAACCTCCCGTGGCGGCTGACAGAAGGCACCCTACGGCACAACGCCGTTCGGCACCGCCCAAGCCACCTGGGAGCTCCGCATGGCCGTCTCCCTTACCAGCGCACGCATGCAGCACCGTCGCCGTGGCCTGGCGCGCACAGGGTGCGCTCCCTGCCGCCGACGTGCCGCACGGCCGTTCCGTTGGGACAGGCCGTAACCACCTCCTCCGTGCTGAGTTGGGCACCGGGATGGACTCGTTACTCCATCTAGTCGATGCTCGAGCCCCTAAACCAACTGCCCAACCACAGCGCCGCCGTAATCACTCGCCGGACTTATCCCGTTCGCGGCAACCGCCTCGGGCCGGCTATATATAGCGTCCCCAAGCTCGCTCTCGCCCCCGCACACCTCCACCACCTCACTAGACCCCGCCCAGCAACTGGAAGGGCCTCAAGGGGCCTTTCTTCCTCGACTCCGGCCGCCTCATTCCGCCTCGGCCTCCGTCTTGATCCACTCCGGTGAGACCATCCCCGGCGCCCAAACTTCGTCAGTAACCTCCTCGAGCAACCAAAGAGCTAACCCCCACTTCAATTCGATCCTTGCAGCCCTCCTCGGTGAGTTCCATCAACGCCCGAACCACCGTCCGCCGGAGCAAGGGCCACCGTCGACGTGGTGCTCGCCGGCGACCACCACCACCACCCACCGACGCGGAAGGACTCAGTGAACACGTTGGTAACCTCCGATCCCCCTGCCTCGCTGTGGATCGCCGCCGGCGACCACCGCGGCTCTCGAACACCGTCGAGCTCTGCCGCCTCTTTTGAATTTTTAAACCTGACGGGTGGGACCCGCCTGTTAGCCTCTCTGTTCTTTTTAAAAGAACAGTTTTCCAAAAGCGTCTTCTGCCAAAATGCGTTTTCCCTCTGGGCCGGCGTATTCTCAGTCGAAGCGTTTTCTGTTTCTATCAGTTAGCCCCTGAGAACTTTCTGTTTCATTACAGAAAGGTCCCTAGACAAAAACACTAATAACTTTTAAATAGAAGAGTATTTTTGATTGATTCTTTTTCCGTCCTCTTTGAAATTTTGTCTAGTTTTTTATAAGATTTATTTGAAAAATATTTGGATTAATTTTTGTGCACCTCGCGGTATTTACGTTAGAGCGTATGTTTTCATTATACCGTAGATACCGAAGGAGGTGACGGAACCGCAAACTTCACCGAGCTAGGCTCCGACTACTCTGAACCAGGCAAGCATGTTTGAACTTTTGATATGATGAGTGTTTTGGCATGTTTGCATTAAGTAGTTTCATGGCATGTTTATGAGCATACCACAAATGTCATGTTACATGCAACGTTGAGGCAAGTGAGTTTCGAAAATCCATAAGTGGATGGATGAGAGTATGCATGGCCATGTGTTGGCATGAGAATGGGTAAGATGGCAGTGTTGTAGCATGCCAGTCTTATGCCAGACTGCTTGACTTCAGTGTCAACCTGTATCGATCCAGTTCCATCCGTTTTCCTTCCCTGTACTACCACATGTCTTCCGCAAGGAATATGGCGTAGTAAGTTGCAAACCGCTTTCCTGGTACACACCAAAAGGAGAGGCCGTGATGATGGTTCCATGGCCCTGGATTAAAGCCAGTCATCTGGTCAGGGGGCATGGGTGTTTCCGGTTGGGACCGAGAGGGGGGCACCCCTTAGAGCGCGCGTATATAAATTTGATCCCATGCTAATCGAGATTGTGATCTCCCCGTCTCAAAAGTTTTTCTTGGACGATGTCTAGGGTGATTCCTGGCATCGTGAGGTAGGATGGGTGTGTACTGGTTAGCTGTGTTTTCTTCCGAAATACCGTAAACGGAACTAGTCCTTCGTGACTACGGAAATCCGTTGGCTGTGGGAAAATTTTCGTATGAACTCTGCAGAGTCATATATTCCTTTGAATCATCTATTCAATGTCCAAGTCCGCTATTATCTTATCCTGACAAGTGTCAGTTTTGGTGACAGAAACTCCGGTGAATCACATGAGTGCTAAGTCCGGTTAAATGTTTATTCCTGTGGAAGGACTAACCCGCTTATTATCATGAGTTGAACATTTATTATGAGTATTATTTCCTTGTGAAGAAAGCCCTTTCTGTGATGTCGCTCAGACGTACGACTGTGGCATTGTTATTATTTACTTTCAATAAAAGCCCTTTCTCTGATGTCGCTCAAATGTCCAATTGTGGCATTGTCATTTACTTTCGATTCCGTGATGTCGCTCAGACGTCCTGTGGGGACCCCGACTCGTAAGTCGTGATCACCGAATGCACGTGTACAGTGATCCCAGAGATCAATGCTCACTGAACACACAGAAGCTTAATAACAAGAGTCTTACATCCATACATACCGTATTACACAAGTAGGACCATTACGGTCAAGTCTTGAGTATAACATTGCAGCGGAAATCTTCGTCGATAACTTGGACCCATGCCATCTGCCTTAACCCTACAGGCATTCTGACTGGGAAGCGTCCTAGCTTGCATGTTCGTCACCAAAGCATTCTTCTTCATATCCTGTTCTTTTATGCCTGGCCAATAAAATAACCAGTGGCAAGCCAATGACTACTTTGAATGTACTCGCAAGCAACCCATGTTTTGGTTCAAGGCACAATAATGCATGATATAGGTAAATTTTTGCGGAAAGCCAGTTTTGAGTGCAATAACATGTTCAACAACTTGTAAGACATGCATCAGGAGAATTCAAGTAACCATGAGGACAGGTTACAGATATCAACATAAATAGAATGGGCACCAACCCAACTCAATTATGTCAAGTCCTTGACTTGAACCAGGTAGTTCTTCCCACACACACTGGTTTGAAAACATGTGGACGTATTTTAAGCAGCACCGCCCAACTGTCCTTGACCGTGGACACGGCTATTCGAATAGTTTAACACTCTGCAGAGGTTGCACAGTTTACCCACAAGATCCGGGGAACTTCCGTGTCATCCACGACACCGCGGTACCTCAAGTAACCGGGGTAAGCACCCGATCACTACCTTTCCCTAGACGACACTAACATGGAGTCCACTTGTTGTTCCGTATCCTCACGATGAACATCATGCGAGACTCACTCGAGATCGTAACATCTGAGAGGGGACACAATGGTGTATCCGGTGCCCTGTGAAAACAGTCATGGCCGCCCTACCTGGCACGACCCCGTCCCGGGAGAGAGCACCAACTCTCCCTAGTAAGATAAGGGTAGAGTGGTTGCGCATGTAAGGTTGGGACAGTCGACAAATCTTAAATCTAATCCGTTTTTGAAAACAACACACACACTTGCCTCGGTACACCACTTCGTCATCAAGTGGCTACCCATCTCATCATCTCCCTCGGGCATAAGTGGCACCCGATGGGGTTTTCGAAAAGTCCTTTGAAAATATTTTGCCTCCATCACCATGCATATACCCGTCCCTTTTGTGTGGCACTACTTCGCATCCTATCTACTCCCACCGGCATAACCCTCATAAGGAGGTAGGGTCATGCACAATGCAAGTATCAACGAGGAAGTAACGGAGGCAACTCATCAAAGTGGCTACCACCTCATCATGATTTCGAAGAAACACTAATAAAGTGCTATATGACATGCATAAAAAGGGGTTTCATAGTCATGGTCAAAGTGCTGCTTGCCTGGTTCAATAAAGTCTTTGAGGTCTTCAAATATCTCTGGTCCAACTCCGAGCATTTCATCTACTTCGTCAACTATCGTTGAAAGCAACCATAATAAGCAACACAACAAGACAGAAAATAAAATTGCTCTAAAAATGTGAGTTAGACTTTTCTGGGATAGCACTGGTCATATGAGGAATGACCAAGGTGATTTCATTGGAAGTGGATCAATGGATATTTCTAAACATTTCGATATGATGGAATCAAGGGTTTTATGGGATTGGAAGAAGTGTACAGAAAAATATTTTTGAAAAAATGAGCAAAGGCACCTATTTAACAAAGGATGATTTTAGAAGCATCTAGGAATTGGTTTCACTGGATTTGGAGTTCAAATGAATTTCCTATGAATTTGCAAAGTTGGTAAATATGAAGAAATGGCTCAATAATTTATGTGGTACAGAAAGTGTTAATAAAAATGTTCATAAACTAAGTTATGAACTTAGGAACACCTAGGAATTTGAATCATGGAATTTGGATCAAAAATGGGCTCTCTGTGATTTTCTAATGTTTAAGACAGAAATGGAAAAATGGGATTTGATAAATGTTTGGGAAGAAAATCTTTATGGAAAAATGTGCAAATTGCACCATGTGATAGATCAGGAATTTATGAACTAATAGAAATTAGAATCATCAAATTTGGAGTCTATTTGAATTATTTAGGAGATTTACAATATTTATGGAAAGAAAAAGGAAGAAAGGGAGTCAACCTTATAAAGCGCACTGGGCGAAGCCCAGCTAAACAGCGCCTACTGGGCTCGGCCCAGTGGCTCAGCTGCGCGAGGGAGGAGGTGACGCCGAAGGCGTATCCGCGGGTGACACTGTCCCCGAAGGGAAGCATAGACCGGCTGGCCAGTCTCCACTTAAATAACGTGGCCGGCCGGTGGGGTCACTGACCTGCGGGGCCCACCCGCAGGGTCTTCTTGCTCCTCCCACGCTCGAGACAGGAGGGGATCGAGCCCGTCTGTGCGCCAGCCGGTGCCTTTCCCCGGCGACACAGGCCTCCTCTGGTCAAGCCGCGGCCATCGGAGGGATCGCCAGGGAGCGGCGCATCAGGGAAGCTCATCAGGGTCGGCGGGAGATGGCCGGGGCGCGCCCGGCACTGGCTTCGGCGGACGGCTACTCGGGCGTTGATGGGCAGGGAGGCAAGGTGCCCCGGCAGAGTGGGCGATGGGGGGAATGGGTCACCGGAATTCGGTGGTTCTTCTGGAGGGGAGAGGAGGTGGGGAGGACCTCGTCCTTGCCCGAATCTGAGCGGAGGCCAGCAGCGGCATTCCGGCCATGGGCGGTGCTGGAGGGCACGAGAGGGAGAAGGAGGATGTCTGGGAGGTGCACGGGAGAGAGGGGGACCCAACCGAGGCGAGAGAGAGCTCGGGGGGAGGCTCTATATAGGGGGGGCACTGGTGCACCATGGGCACGGTCCAGGCCACGCTCGGGTGAGCTCGAGGAAGAGTGAGGAGAGAGGTTTAGGAGGGGGCCGGCAGCTTGCCGTGTCCTAGACGCCGAGGCGGCCTCGCGAGACATGTTGGGGAGGCCCGAGGTGGCCGGAGGTGCTTGGCAGGGGGCGGCTACAGTGCGGGAGCGCACTGTAGCGTGCTCCAGAGCGCCCAAATGGCTGGCATGGCCATATTCTATGCAATGTGGGTGCCCCCAGGCATGTCCATCAGGTCTAGGAGGGAGTAAAGAAAGGGAAGAGGGCCTTGGATGCCCTGGACAGCCAGTAGGAGAGGAGAGAGGTTGAGGGAGAGAGAGAAATGGGATGTCCAGAGAGAGGAAGTGGGGCTTTACCCCTCCAATAATTGAGCAATGGCTAGGGGAGATTTAGTGGAGGTAGGAGAAGACTAGGAGGGGCTATGGTAAAAAGTTGAGGCCATGGAGATTAGTGGAAGGGGTCAAAAATGGAATTTTGGTAAAGTGGCAGAAGGTGTTTGATGCTTGTTTGGGTAAGCAAATGAACTCCATTTGGAATGAGACTCCACGGGGTGAAATGTAACTTATAATTAGGGTGTTCCACCAAATTTGAGCTCATTTGGTCAAAGTTGCCAATGCAACTTTTGTAAACCCTAGAATTCAATAGAAATAGGTTTTTCAAGATTTATTCATCCGAAACTGTTCTCCTTGATGCACCACTTTGTGTAGTGCCATCATTTGATGATTTGAACATGTTCACAAAAGTTCGGGTCAAGGAGAGGAAGTTGGTAGTACAAACTTGTTCAAATTTGATTCTGGTCAGAGAGGGTTTTGGGGCACTTTGATCAAGATAAAATTCTCTCCCACTTGTGCCATTTGGTCTAGATTCATTATTACACCATTTGAGAATGTGCACCAAGTTTGAGAGCATTTGGACATGTTTGACAGTGCAAAGTTGTTCAAAGATGAAAAAGGACAGCAGTGGTTTTGAGAGGGTTTCATGGGGTTATACTATTCTCCATGACATGGTACTTGGCAAGATCATCAAAAATGTCATATGTGACATGTTAGAATATTCTTGGAGTTTTGTGAAAATATTTCATGTAGAAATATTTCAAATCCTTGAAATGAGCAGAAATGGTTTTGGGAGGTTTTGTCCAATATTTTGATCATGACCATGTATTGAAACTCATATATATGGAAAATATATGTCCATTGAGTCTCCCTAATGTTTATCAAATATTTTTAAAGCTTTAAAATAATTTTAACCTATTTAAGACCATTTCTGGCCTTAAGAAAAAGCCTTTAAATAAAATAGGAAAATAACTTTTAAAATTATATTTTTGTGGTTTCTGGGCAACCTATATCTGATAGGAATCAAAAGTATTTTTGGAAAGATTTTTACTGCCCTTAATTAAGTACTTGCTGTGCAATCCTCAATCAAGGGGTTTTTGGAAAACTAATTTCTGAAAATACTATTTGGACAAATTATTTTTGTAAGAAAATACTATATTGTACTATACACATGGCATGATCATTGGGAAGAGGTTTTGGATCAAGGAGAAGGAGCATAAGAGTTGGAGGATTTATTTGATTTTTAGAGCACTTGCAAACACACAAAAATCAAATCAAGCAAGGTCCAAAACACTCAAAAGTTTTTGTCAAACCACATTTTTCATGATTTATTAGCTTAAGTGCTGTGGCATGAAAAATCAAACCACATTTTATCATGATTAGTTAGCTTAAGTGTTGTGGCATGAAAAACAGGGTGTGACAGACCTACCCCCTAACAAGAATCTCGTCCCCGAGATTCCCAGAATAGGCGCGGAAAGGAATACAAAAACATGGATTTGGGGTAGTCTTCACGTCCTCATACTGCTTCTGCTTCCATTTGGTGCTCCATTGAACTTGAAGTACTTGATGGTGTGGCTCCGTGTATGACGTTCTTCTTGATCCAGGTTGCTAATGGGTAGCTCGCGGTAGGTTAGATTGGGCTGGGGGTCAATGGTTTGGTGATTGATGCCCTGGTAGGGGTCGGGCTAGTTAGGAAGTTGGAAATACTTTCGGGGGTGTGTCGCGTGGAAAACGATGTGCACAGTGGGTAACTCAGGCGGTAACTCCAGCTGGTAGCCGTCTTCTCTTCGTCTCGTAGTGATCTCAGAGGGGGGGTTGTTGAATCTTGGATTGATCTCGAAGAGGGCCAATGAATCTTGGTGTGGGTTTCTCTTGACATGAAAATGCTTGGTCCTCTTGAGAGAAGTGGCTTGCAGATACACCTGGTCTTCGACGAGAAAGTTCACTTCTTGACGATGGTGGTTGGTGTAGTTCTTCCTCCTTGGCATGGCGGTCTTCAAATGTTCCTTGACTAGCTGAACGGTTCTTCTTCCGTCTTTGGGTGGACAAGTAGGTCACCAAATGATGATGACGACTATCTTGTCTAAGCACTCCATGAAGACTTGCCCACGGGGTACATAGGGTATAGGTTGGGGTATCGGTGGTGGTCATGGTTGGGTATTGGCCAAGGTTTCCTTGTCCTAGAGCCAAAGCCCATGGTTGTGATTCCAACCATATCGTGGCTTGGTGGGGCTTAAGGGTTTCAAGGATTCTAGCGTGCGAGCGAACGTTTGTCACCTTATCCTTAAGCACGGTTCCTTAGATGCCAATTGTTCTATCTAGTCCTTTAAACAAATAACCGTATACCACCGAAAATATCAACTCTTGTAGGTCAGCTCCGATCATCACTGTTGCTATAATTATCCTCATGACTCCCAAGGGGAGGTCTAATAAATCTATACATGTCAACTATCCCCAAACACATATGTATGGCTACCCCTAAAAATCCATCGGTAGAGCATATAAGCTGCTAAGCTTGAATTTAATCACCACAATCCAAGTGCCCAGTCTATTGATCCAAGGTCCATGATAAAACATCTCTATCCTAAGGAAACACGTCGTAGGCCACTCCAATATCTTGTTTCCTTCCTATGAATCAACTCCAATAGCCCATTAACTTCCATTAATCGCTACATTATCCATTTAATTCTACAAATCCAATGTTTATGATGTCCCACATGATCTCCTAAAGTCCATATAATCCCCAAATGCTTGAAAGGGCTGTCTCTACTATAGCAAGTCCACCAATTTCCATTATCATGGTCAGTAAACTCCAAGGTCAAGCTTATATCAACTCCGACAATTAATCCAATCTCCTAGTTTATTGTCCTCCAAGAAACATGGTATCATGATCGAGATCATCAGTCTAAATCCAATTTACTCCGATCCATGTAGAATCACTCTGCATCCATACCCCACTAGGATAACCTATTGAATCCAAATCTCAAGTCCAAAAAGAATTCCTACATGCTTCCCCAAAGTCATTATCATAATGTCAACTATCTCCTATCAATATCCCCTCGCAAAGTCAAATCGTTATACTTCCAAGAATTCAGCTTGCGATCCAATTGTCCTACAAAATCCAATTTATCCAGGGGAAAGCTATGCTACCCTATAATCATGATCCAGCCACGTTCATCTACCAACATGAAAGCCTCATAATCCACCAAATAGTCTCAGATGATTCCTCAAAGTCATTGATATAAACCCATCAAGTCGTTTGCCCTCTATTCCTATATCCTTAAACTGGTCTTCCCTATGGCATCATCAGTTCTGGTTCTATATTAGGATGATAATGTGCTCGTTCACTATGTCCACTAGTTCCATAATGAATCCAGTGTTGTGCAAGGTTGTAGAGGCTTAACTCGTTCCCTCGCAGTTCTGTGGGTTAAGCACATGGTTAAGGACTCGAGCTGGGGTATCTCATGAAGTCTCGAAGGGTCTAGGAATGGGTTTCTAGTCTATAGGGTTAAACATAACTCTGCGGGGTTTCACTTGGTCGAGGAGGCTGCAAAAAAAGTCTTTAGTGCTAGTTGGCTGCCGAGGTGGAATTCTTGGTGCATCTTGTCTTGCCAGCCTTCAGTTGATGAGAGAGATGAGAGGGGGAGGGTAGCATAGAGGAGGGGAATGCCTGAGGGGGGTTCTATAGTGCAGGTGCAAACAAACAAGTGCCAAAAAGGGCCAAACACAAACAACAAAATAAGGCAGGTGATATAGTCACGTACTTGTTGCCTAGGGCAAAAGTTGTGACCTATCTTAAAACACAAACAAATAAAAACAAGCAACACACTGTCATGGTTCTATTCGAACCATCATATGGACTCGACTGCGCATAGGGGGTACACGACTCATCCTACCCTAGGGGTTCTCGGATCCAGTAATCATGTCTTGAGAATCGTGCAGTCTTCTGAGTTTTCCTCAGGTGTTGCTACGTCTCTTGTAGTTGTTCGATGAAACGATCCAGGTTGAGCCTGAAGATTCTTCAACAACTTCTTTCCTGTTGAAGTGATGGGGTGAAGGTGGCTCCTCGTAGCTGGCATTGACTTGGTCTTCTCTTGTCCTCTTAATCATGATGATCGCTTTTGCCTTTTTAAGGTGTCCGCGGTTCGAGGTGGTCATTCTTTATGCAATGACATTAACAAGGCATAATAGAGGCCCAATCCGTCGAACACATTGTTGACAATATCGTCACCGAGAGCGGGGGATGAAGAGAACCGTTTTCCTGCACACTATAGTGAGGCGGACCGAATGGCTAGGTTCTCATCCACCGGTGGCCGCCGATACAACTACGGTAGTGACAGGGTTACCCTATTAGTGATGTATATCATGATCTTGCATATCCTATGCCCTGATCGTCGTAGGCTAAAGTTGCATCATCTTGGGGCAGTGTCAAGGGTGTCACCATCTCCTGGGCCTTCAGGTCCTCATCCCTCGAGGATGTATCTTCTGTTGGTATCATCTCGTTGTGATGTCGCCAATCTTGTGTTCAGGAGGTGTGGTTGAATGTCTGGCAAGGCATCTTCCTTCTAGATTATCCATGAGGATTACAAGGAACCCAATGGTCAGGGGCATAAGGGTTCTAGCGACCAAGGGTTTGAAGGGGAAGAGATCAATAAGGAAAGTATACCTTAGCTTTCGAAAAATTGAGAAGGGAAGAGAAGAATAGATAGTTTTGAAAACTTGTAATAGTTTTGGAAATAATAGTTTTGGAAACAGTTTTACCCTAACTAACGACCATGCTAACTAAGGCTTCCTACAGTCAGGATGGCTCTGATACCAGCTCTGTGGGGACCCCGACTCATAAGTCGTGATCACCGAATGCATGTGTACAGTGATCCCAGAGATCAATGCTCACTGAACACACAGAAGCTGAATAACAAGAGTCTTACATCCATACATACCATATTACACAAGTAGGACCATTATGGTCAAGTCTTGAGTATAACATTGCAGCGGAAATCTTCATCGATAACTTGGACCCATGCCATCTGCCTTAACCCTACAGGCATTCTGACTGGGAAGCGTCCTAGCTCGCATGTTCGTCACCAAAGCATTCTTCTTCATATCCTGTTCTTTTATGCCTGGCCAATAAAATAACAAGTGGCAAGCCAATGAGTACTTTGAATGTACTCGCAAGCAACCCATGTTTTGGTTCAAGGCACAACAATGCATGATATAGGTAAATTTTTGCGGAAAGCCAGTTTTGAGTGCAATAACATGTTCAAAAACTTGTAAGACATGCATCAGGAGAATTCAAGTAACCATGAGGACAGGTTACAGATATCAACATAAATAGAATGGGCACCAACCCAACTCAATTATGTCAAGTCCTTGACTTGACCCACGTAGTTCTTCCCACAAACACTGGTTTGAAAACATGTGGACGTAGTTTAAGTAGCACCGCCCAACTGTCCTTGACCGTGGACACGGCTATTCGAATAGTTTAACACTCTGCAGAGGTTGCACACTTTACCCACAAGATCCGGGGAACTTCCGTGTCATCCACGACACTGCGGTACCTCAAGTACCCGGGGTAAGCACCCGATCACTACCGTCCCCTAGACGACACTAACATGGAGTCCACTCGTTGTTCCGTATCCTCACGATGAACATCATGCGAGACTCACTCGAGATCATAACATCCGAGAGGGGACACAACGGTGTATTCGGTGCCCTGTGAAAACAGTCATGGCCGCCCTACCTGGTACGACCCCGTCTTGAGAGAGAGCACCAACTCTCCCCCGTCTCTAGTAATGCGGGCTCCAAGCTAGTATCGACCTAGGTAATCAGTAATGCCATTTCCCATATAAGGGTAGAGTGGTTGCGCATGTAAGGTTGGGATAGTCGACAAATCTTAAATCTAATCCGTTTTTGAAAACAACACACACACTTGCCTCGGTACACCACTTCGTCATCAAGTGGCTACCCATCTCATCATCTCCCTCGGGCATAAGTGGCACCCGATGGGGTTTTCGAAAAGTCCTTTGAAAATATTTTGCCTCCATCACCATGCATATACCCGTCCCTTTTGCGTGGCACTACTTAGCATCCTATCTACTCCCACCGGCATAACTCTCATAAGGAGGTAGGTTCATGCACAATGCAAGTATCAACGAGGAAGTAACGGAGGCAACTCATCAAAGTGGCTACCACCTCATCATGATTTCAAAGCAACACTAATAAAGTGCTATATGACATGCATAAAAAGGGTTTTCATAGTCATGGTCAAAGGGCTGCTTGCCTGGTTCAATAAAGTCTTTGAGGTCTTCAAATATCTCTGGTCCAACTCCGAGCATTTCATCTACTTCGTCAACTATCGTTGAAAGCAACCATAATAAGCAACACAACAAGACAGAAAATAAAAGTGCTCTAAAAATGTGAGTTGGACTTTTCTGGGATAGCTCTAGTCATATGAGGAATGACCAAGGTGATTTCATTGGAAGTGGATCAATGGATATTTCTAAACATTTCGATATGATGGAATCAAGGGTTTTATGGGATTGCAAGAAGTGTACAGAAAAATATTTTTGAAAAAATGAGCAAAGGCCCCTATTTAACAAAGGATGATTTTAGAAGCATCTAGGATTTGGTTTCACTGGATTTGGAGTTCAAATGAATTTCCTATGAATTTGCAAAGTTGGTAAATATGAAGAAATGGCTCAATAATTTATGTGGTACAGAAAGTGTTAATAAAAATGTTCATAAACTAAGTTATGAACTTAGGAACACCTAGGAATTTGAATCATGGAATTTGGATAAAAAATGGGCTCTCTATGATTTTCTAAAGTTTAAGACAGAAATGGAAAAATGGGATTTGATAAATGTTTGTGAAGAAAATCTTTATGGAAAAATGTGCAAATTGCACCATGTGATAGATCAGGAATTTATGAACTTATAGAAATTAGAATCATCAAATTTGGAGTCTATTTGAATTATTTAGGAATTTTACAATATTTATGGAAAGAAAAAGGAAGAAAGGGAGTCAACCTTATAAAGCGCACTGGGCGAAGCCCAGCTAAACAGCGCCTACTGGGCTCGGCCCAGTGGCTCAGCTGCGCAAGGGAGGAGGTGACGCCGAAGGCGTATCCGCGGGTGACACTTTCCCCGAAGGGAAGCGTAGACCGGCTGGCCCGTCTCCACTTAAATGACGTGGCCGGCCGGCGGGGTCACTGACCTGCGGGGCCCACCCGCAGGGTCTTCTTCCTCCTCCCGCACTCGCGACAGGAGGGGATTGAGCCCGTCTGTGCGCCGGCCGGCGCCTTTCCCCAGCGACACAGGCCTCCTCTAGTCAAGCCGCGGCCACCGGAGGAGTCGCCAGGGAGCGGCGCATCAGGGAAGCTCATCAGGGTCGGCGGGAGATGGCCGGGGCGCGCCCGGCACTGGCTTCGGCGGACGGCTACTCGGGCGGTGATGGGCAAGGAGACACGGTGCCCCGGCAGACTAGGCGATGGGGGGGAATGGGTCGCTGGAATTCGGCGGTTCTTCTGGAGGGGAGAGGAGGTGGGGAGGACCTCGTCCTTGCCCGAATCGGAGCGGAGGCCAGCGGCGGCATTCCGGCCATGGGCGATGCTGGAGGGCACGAGAGGGAGAAGGAGGATGTCTGGGAGGTGCAAGGGAGAGAGGGGGAACCAACCGAGGCGAGAGAGAGCTCGGGGGGAGGCTCTATATAGGGGGGGCACTGGTGCACCATGGGCGCGGTCCAGGCCGCGCTCGGGTGAGCTCGAGGAAGAGTGAGGAGAGAGGTTTTGGAGGGGGCCGGCAGCTTGCCGTGTCCCAGACGCTGAGGCGGCCTTGTGAGACACGCTGGGGAGGCCCGAGGTGGCCGGAGGTGCTTGGCAGGGGGCGGCTACAGTGGGGGAGCGCACTGTAGCGTGCTCCAGAGCGCCCAAATGGCCGGCATGGCCATATTCTATGCAATGTGGGTGCCCCCAAGCATGTCCATCAGGTCTAGGAGGGAGTAAAGAAAGGGAAGAGGGCCTTGGATGCCCTGGACAGCCAGTAGGAGAGGATAGAGGTTGAGGGAGAGAGAGAAATGGGCTGTCCAGAGAGAGGAAGTGGGGCTTTACCCCTCCAATAATTGAGCAATGGCTATGGGAGAGTTACTGGAGGTAGGAGAAGACTAGGAGGGGCTGTGGTAAAAAGTTGAGGCCATGGAGATTAGTGGAAGGGGTCAAAAATGGAATTTTGGTAAAGTGGCAGAAGGTGTTTGATGCTTGTTTGGGTAAGCAAATGAACTCCATTTGGATTGAGACTCCACAGGGTGAAATGTATTATATAATTAGGGTGTTCCACCAAATTTGAGCTCATTTGGTCAAAGTTGCCAATGCAACTTTTGTAAACCCTAGAATTCAACAGAAATAGGTTTTTCAAGATTTAGTCATCCAAACCGGTTCTCCTTGATGCGCCACTTTGTGTAGTGCCATCATTTGAGTATTTGAACATGCTCACAAAAGTTGGGGTCAAGGAGAGGAAGTTGGTAGTACAAACTTGTTCAAATTTGATTCTGGTCAGATAGGGTTTTGGGGCACTTTGATCAAGATAAAATTCTCTCCCACTTGTGCCATTTGGTCTAGTTTCATTATTACACCATTTGAGAATGTGCACCAAGTTTGAAAGCATTTGGACATGTTTGACAGTGCAAAGCTGTTCAAACGTGAAAAAGGACAGAAGTGGTTTTGAGAGGGTTTCATGGGGTTATACTATTCTCCATGACATGGTACTTGGCAAGATCATAAAAAATGTCATATGTGACATGTTAGAATATTCTTGGATTTTTGTGAAAATATTTCATGTAGAAATATTTCAAATCCTTGAAATGAGCAGAAATGGTTTTGGGAGGTTTTGTCCAATATTTTGATCATGACCATGTGTTGAAACTCATATATATGGAAAATATATGTCCATTGAGTCTCCCTAATGTTTATCAAATATTTTTAAAGCTTTAAAATAATTTTAACCTATTTAAGACCATTTCTGGCCTGAAGAGAAAGCCTTTAAATAAAATAGGAAAATAACTATTAAAATTATATTTTTGTGGTTTCTGGGCAACCTATATCTAATAGGAATCAAAAGTATTTTTGGAAAGATTTTTACTGCCCTTAATTAAGTACTTGCAGTGCAATCCTCAATCAAGGGGTTTTTGGAAAACTAATTTCTGAAAATACTATTTGGCCAAATTATTTTTGTAAGAAAATACTATATTGTACTATACACATGGCATGATCATTGGGAAGAGGTTTTGGATCAAGGAGAAGGAGCATAAGAGTTGGAGGATTTATTTGATTTTTAGAGCACTTGCAAACACACAAAAATCAAATCAAGCAAGGTCCAAAACACTCAAAAGTTTTTGTCAAACCACATTTTATCATGATTTATTAGCTTAAGTGTTGTGGCATGAAAAATCAAACCACATTTTATCATGATTTATTAGGTTAAGTGTTGTGGCATGAAAAACAGGGTGTGACAGACCTACCCCCCTAACAAGAATCTCGTCCCCGAGATTCCCAGACTAGGCGCGGGAAGGAATACGGAAACTTGGATCTGGGATAGTCTTCACGTCCTCATACTGCTTCTGCTTCCGAGTGGTACCCCATTGAACTTGAAGTGCTTGATGGCGTGGCTTCGTGTATGTCGTTCTTCTTGATTCAGGTTGCTAATGGGTAGCTTGCGGTAGGTTAGATTGGGCTAGAGGTCGATGGCTTGTGGTCGATGTCCTTGTAGAGGCCGGGCTAGTTACGAAGTTGGAAACACTTTCGGGGGTGTCTCATGTAGAAAACGCTGTGCACAGTGGGTAACTCAGGTGGTAACTCCAGCTGGTAGCCGTCTTCTCTTCGTCTCGTAGTGATCTTAGAGGGGGGGTTGTTGAATCTTGGATTGATCTCGAAGAGGGCCAATGAATCTTGGTGTGGGTTTCTCTTGACATGAAAATGCTTGGTCCTCTTGAGAGAAGTGGCTTGCAGATACACCTGGTCTTCGACGAGAAAGTTCACTTCTTGACGATGGTGGTTGGTGTAGTTCTTCCTCCTTGGCATGGCGGTCTTCAAATGTTCCTTGACTAGATGAACGGCTCTTCTTTCATCTTTGGGTGGACAAGTAGGTCACCAAATGATGATGACGACTATCTTGTCTAAGCACTCCATGAAGACTTGCCCACGGGGTACATAGGGTATAGGTTGGGGTATCGGTGGTGGTCATGGTTGGGTATTGGCCAAGGTTTCCTTGTCCTAGAGCCAAAGCCCATGGTTGTGATTCCAACCATATCGTGGCTTGGTGGGGCTTAAGGGTTTCAAGGATTCTAGCGTGCGAGCGAACGTTTGTCACCTTATCCTTAAGCACGGTTCCTTATATGCCAATTGTTCTATCTAGTCCTTTAAACAAATAACCTTATACCACCGAAAACATCAACTCTTGTAGGTCAGCTCCGATCATCACTGTTGCTATAATTATCCTCATGACTCCCAAGGGGAGGTCTAATAAATCTATACATGTCAACTATCCCCAAACTCATATGTATGGCTACCCCTAAAAATCCATCGGTAGAGCATATAAGCTGCTAAGCTTGAATTTAATCACCACAATCCAAGTGCTCAGTCTATTGATCCAAGGCCCATGATAAAACATCTCTATCCTAAGGAAACACGTCGTAGGCCACTCCAAGATCTTGTTTCCTTCCTATGAATCAACTCCAATAGCCCATTAACTTCCATTAATCGCTACATTATCCATTTAATTCTACAAATCCAATGTTTATGATGTTCCACATGATCTCCTAAAGTCCATATAATCCCCAAATGCTTGAAAGGGTTGTCTCTACTATAGCAAGTCCACCAATTTCGATTATCATGGTCAGTAAACCCCAAGGTCAAGCTTATATCAACTCCGACAATTAATCCAATCTCCTAGTTTATTGTCCTCCAAGAAACATGGTATCATGATCGAGATCATCAGTCTAAATCCAATTTACTCCGATCCATGTAGAATCACTCTGCATCCATACGCCACTAGGATAACCTATTGAATCCAAATCTCAAGTCCAACGAGAATTCCTACATGCTTCCCCAAAGTCATTATCATAATGTCAACTATCTCCAATCAATATCCCCTCGCTAAGTCAAATCCTTATACTTCCAAGAATTCAGCTTGCGATCCAATTGTCCTACAAAATCCAATTTATCCAGGGGAAAGCTATGCTACCCTAAAATCATGATCCAGCCACGTTCATCTACCAACATGAAAGCCTCATAATCCACCAAATAGTCTCAGATGATTCCTCAAAGTCATTGATATAAACCCATCAAGTCGTTTGCCCTCTATTCCTATATCCTTAAACTGGTCTTCCCTATGGCATCATCAGTTCTGGTGCTATATTAGGATGATAATGTGCTCGTTCACTATGTCCACTAGTTCCATAATGAATCCAGTGTTGTGCAAGGTTGTAGAGGCTTAACTGGTTCCCTCGCAATTCTGTGGGTTAAGCACATGGTTAAGGACTCGAGCTGGGGTATCTCATGAAGTCTCGAAGGGTCTAGGAATGGGTTTCTAGTCTGGAGGGTTAAACATAACTCTACGGGGTTTCACTTGGTCGAGGAGGCTGCAAAAAAAGTCTTAAGTGCTAGTTGGCTGCCGAGGTGGAATTCTTGGTGCATCTTGTCTTGCCAGCCTTCAGTTGATGAGAGAGATGAGAGGGGGAGGGTAGCATAGAGGAGGGGAATGCCTGAGGGGGGTTCTATAGTGCAGGTGCCAAGAAACAAGTGCCAAAAAGGGCCAAACACAAACAACAAAATAAGGCAGGTGATATAGTCATGTACTTGTTGCCTAGGGCAAAAGTTGTGACCTATCTTAAAACACAAACAAATAAAAACAAGCAACACACAGTCATGGTTCTATTCGAACCATCATATGGACTCGACTGCGCATAGGGGGTACACGACTCATCCTACCCTAGGGGTTCTCAGATCCAGTAATCATGTCTTGAGCCTCGTGCAGTCTTCTGAGTTTTCCTCAGGTGTTGCTACGTCTCTTGTAGTTGTTCGACGAAACGATCCAGGTTGAGATTGAAGATTCTTCAACAACTTCTTGCCTGTTGAAGTGATGGGGTGAAGGTGGCTCCTCGTAGCTGGCATTGACTTGGTCTTCTCTTGTCCTCTTAATCATGATGATCGCTTTTGCCTTTTTAAGGTGTCCGCGGTTCCAGGTGGCCATTCTTTATGCAGTGACATTAACAAGGCATAATAGAGGCCCAATCCGTCGAACACATTGTTGACAATATCGTCACCAAGAGCGGGGGATGAAGAGAACCATTTTCCTGCTCACTATAGTGAGGCGGACCGAATGGCTAGGTTCTCATCCACCGGTGGCCGCCGATACAACAACGGTAGTGACAAGGTTACCCTATTAGTGATGTATATCATGATCTTGCATATCCTATGCCCTGATCGTCGTAGGCTAAAGTTGCATCATCTTGGGGCAGTGTCAAGGGTGTCACCATCTCCTGGGCCTTCAGGTCCTCATCCCTCGAGGATGTATCTTCTGTTGGTATCATCTCGTTGTGATGTCGCCAATCTTGTGTTCAGGAGGTGTGGTTGAATGTCTGGCAAGGCATCTTCCTTCTAGATTATCCACGAGGATTACAAGGAACCCAATGGTCAGGGGCATAAGGGTTCTAGCGACCAAGGGTTTGAAGGGGAAGAGATCAATAAGGAAAGTATACCTTAGCTTTCGAAAAATTGAGAAGGGAAGAGAAGAATAGATAGTTTTGAAAACTTGTAATAGTTTTGGAAACAGTTTTACCCTAACTAACGACCATGCTAACTAAGGCTTCCTACAGTCAGGATGTCTCTGATACCAGCTCTGTGGGGACCCCGACTCATAAGTCGTGATCACCGAATGCACGTGTACAGTGATCCCAGAGATCAATGCTCACCGAACACACAGAAGCTGAATAACAAGAGTCTTACATCCATACATACCGTATTACACAAGTAGGACCATTATGGTGAAGTCTTGAGTATAACATTGCAGCGGAAATCTTCGTCGATAACTTGGACCCATGCCATCTGCCTTAACCCTACAGACATTCTGACTGGGAAGCGTCCTAGCTCGCATGTTCGTCACCAAAGCATTCTTCTTCATATCCTGTTCTTTTATGCCTGGCCAATAAAATAACCAGTGGCAAGCCAATGAGTACTTTGAATGTACTCGCAAGCAACCCATGTTTTGGTTTAAGGCACAACAATGCATGATATAGGTAAATTTTTGCGAAAAGCCAGTTTTGAGTGCAATAACATGTTCAAAAACTTGTAAGACATGCATCAGGGGAATTCAAGTAACCATGAGGACAGGTTACAGATATCAACATAAATAGAATGGGCACCAACCCAACTCAATTATGTCAAGTCCTTGACTTGACCCAGGTAGTTCTTCCCACACACACTGGTTTGAAAACATGTGGACGTAGTTTAAGCAGCACCGCCCAACTGTCCTTGACCGTGGACACGGCTATTCGAATAGTTTAACACTCTGCAGAGGTTGCACACTTTACCCACAAGATCCGGGGAACTTCCGTGTCATCCACGACACCGCGGTACCTCAAGTACCCAGGGTAAGCACCCGATCACTACCTTTCCCTAGACGACACTAATATGGAGTCCACTCGTTGTTCCGTATCCTCACGATGAACAGCATGCGAGACTCACTCGAGATCGTAAGATCCGAGAGGGGACACAACGGTGTATCCGGTGCCCTATGAAAACAGTCATGGCCACCCTACCTGGCACGACCCCGTCCCGAGAGAGAGCACCTACTCTCCCCCGTCACTAGTAATGCGGGCTCCAAGCTAGTATCGACCTAGGTAATCAATAATGCCCTTTCCCATATAAGGGTAGAGTGGTTGCGCATGTAAGGTTGGGACAGTCGACAACTCTTAAATCTAATCCGTTTTCGAAAACAACACACACACTTGCCTCGGTACACCACTTCGTCATCAAGTGGCTACCCATCTCATCATCTCCCTCGGGCATAAGTGGCACCCGATGGGGTTTTCGAAAAGTCCTTTGAAAATATTTTGCCTCCATGACCATGCATATACTCGTCCCTTTTGCGTGGCACTACTTAGCATCCTATCTACTCCCACCGGCATAACCCTCATAAGGAGGTAGGGTCATGCACAATGCAAGTATCAACGAGGAAGTAACGGAGGCAACTCATCAATGTGGCTACCACCTCATCATGATTTCAAAGCAACACTAATAAAGTGCTATATGACATGCATAAAAAGGGGTTTCATAGTCATGGTCAAAGGGCTGCTTGCCTGGTTCAATAAAGTCTTCGAGGTCTTCAAATATCTCTGGTCCAACTCCGAGCATTTCATCTACTTCGTCAACTATCGTTGAAGGCAACCATAATAAGCAACACAACAAGACAGAAAATAAAAGTGCTCTAAAAATATGAGTTGGACTTTTCTGGGATAGCTCTGGTCATATGAGGAATGACCAAGGTGATTTCATTGGAAGTGGATCAATGGATATTTCTAAACATTTCGATATGATGGAATCAAGGGTTTTATGGGATTGCAAGAAGTGTACAGAAAAATATTTTTGAAAAAATGAGCAAAGGCACCTACTTAACAAAGGATGATTTTAGAAGCATCTAGGAGTTGGTTTCACTGGATTTGGAGTTCAAATGAATTTCCTATGAATTTGCAAAGTTGGTAAATATGAAGAAATGGCTCAATAATTTATGTGGTACAGAAAGTGTTAATAAAAATGTTCATAAACTAAGTTATGAACTTAGGAACACCTAGGAATTTGAATCATGGAATTTGGATCAAAAATGGGCTCTCTGTGATTTTCTAAAGTTTAAGACAGAAATGGAAAAATGGGATTTGATAAATGTTTGGGAAGAAAATCTTTATGGAAAAATGTGCAAATTGCACCATGTGATAGATCAGGAATTTATGAACTTATAGAAATTAGAATCATCAAATTTGGAGTCTATTTGAATTATTTAGGAATTTTACAATATTTATGGAAAGAAAAAGGAAGAAAGGGAGACAACCTTATAAAGCGCACGGGGCGAATCCCAGCTAAACAGCGCCTACTGGGCTCGGCCCAGTGGCTCAGCTGCGCGAGGGAGGATGTGACGCCGAAGGCGTATCCGCGGGTGACGCTTTCCCCGAAGGGAAGCGTAGACCGGCTGGCCCGTCTCCACTTAAATGACGTGGCCGGCCGGCGGGGTCACTGACCTGCGGGGCCCACCTGCAGGGTCTTCTTCCTCCTCCCGCGCTTGCGACAGGAGGGGATCGAGCCCGTCTGTGCGCCGGCCGGCGCCTTTCCCCGGCGACACAGGCCTCCTCTGGTTAAGCCGTGGCCACCGGAGGGGTCGCCAGGGAGCGGCGCATCAGGGAAGCTCATCAGGGTTGGCGGGAGATGGCCGGGGCGCGCCCGACATTGGCTTCGGCGGACGGCTACTCGGGCGGTGATGAGCAGGTAGGCACGGTGCCCCGGCAGACTGGGCGATGGGGGGGAATGGGTCGCCGGAATTCGGCGGTTCTTCTAGAGGGGAGAGGAGGTGGGGAGGACCTAGTCCTTGCCCGAATCGGAGCGGAGGCCAGCGGCGGCATTCCGGCCATAGGCGATGCTGGAGGGCATGAGATGGAGAAGGAGGATGTCTGGGAGGTGCACGGGAGAGAGGGGGACCCAACCGAGGCGAGAGAGAGCTCGGGGGAGGCTCTATATAGGGGGGCACTGGTGCACCATGTGCGCGGTCCAGGCCGTGCTCGGGTGAGCTCGAGGAAGAGTGAGGAGAGAGGATTAGGAGGGGGCCGGCAGCTTGCCGTGCCCCAGACGCCGAGGCGGCCTTGTGAGACACACTGGGGAGGCCCGAGGTGGCCGGAGGTGCTTGGCAGGGGGCGGCTATAGTGCGGGAGCGCACTGTAGCACTCTCCAGAGCGCCCAAATGGCTGGCATGGCCATATTCTATGCAATGTGGGTGCCCCCAAGCATGTCCATCAGGTCTAGGAGGGAGTAAAGCAAGGGAAGAGGGCCTTGCATGCCCTGGACAGCCAGTAGGAGAGGAGAGAGGTTGAGGGAGAGAGAGAAATGGGCTGTCCAGAGAGAGGAAGTGGGGCTTTAGCCCTCCAATAATTGAGCAATGGCTAGGGGAGAGTTACTGGAGGTAGGAGAAGACTAGGAGGGGCTGTGGTAAAAAGTTGATTCAATGGAGATTAGTGGAAGGGGTCAAAAATGGATTTTTGGTAAAGTGGCAGAAGGTGTTTGATGCTTGTTTGGGTAAGCAAGTGAACTCCATTTGGAATAAGACTCCACAGGGTGAAATGTAACATATAATTAGGGTGTTCCACCAAATTTGAGCTCATTTGGTCAAAGTTGCCAATGCAACTTTTGTAAACCCTAGAATTCAACAGAAATAGGTTTTTCAAGATTTAGTCATCCAAAACTGTTCTCCTTGATGCACCACTTTGTGTAGTGCCATCATTTGAGGATTTGAACATGCTCACAAAAGTTGGGGTCAAGGAGAGGAAGTTGGTAGTACAAACTTGTTCAAATTTGATTCTGGTCAGAGAGGGTTTTGGGGCACTTTGATCAAGATAAAATTCTCTCCCACTTGTGCCCTTTGGTCTAGATTCATTATTACACCATTTGAGAATGTGCACCAAGTTTGAGAGCATTTGGACATGTTTGACAGTGCAAAGCTGTTCAAACGTGAAAAAGGACAGAAGTGGTTTTGAGAGGGTTTCATGGGGTTATACTATTCTCCATGACATGGTACTTGGCAAGATAATCAAAAATTTCATATGTGACATGTTAGAATATTCTTGGAGTTTTGTGAAAATATTTCATGTAGAAGTATTTCAAATCCTTGAAATGAGCAGAAATAGTTTTGCGAGGTTTTGTCCAATATTTTGATCATGACCATGTGTTGAAACTCATATATATGGAAAATATATGTCCATTGAGTCTCCCTAATTTTTATCTAATATTTTTAAAGCTTTGAAATAATTTTAACCTATTTAAGACCATTTCTGGCCTGAAGAAAAAGCCTTTAAATAAAATAGGAAAATAACTTTTAAAATTATATTTTTGTGGTTTCTGGGCAACCTATATCTAATAGGAATCAAAAGTATTTTGGGAAAGATTTTTACTGCCCTTAATTAAGTACCTGCAGTGCAATCCTCAATCAAGGGGTTTTTGGAAAACTAATTTCTGAAAATACTATTTGGCCAAATTATTTTTGTAAGAAAATACTATATTGTACTATACACATGGCATGATCATTGGGAAGAGGTTTTGGATCAAGGAGAAGGAGCATAAGAGTTGGAGGATTTATTTGATTTTTAGAGCACTTGCAAACACACAAAAATCAAATCAAGCAAGGTCCAAAACACTCAAAAGTTTTTGTCAAACCACATTTTATCATGATTTATTAGCTTAAGTGTTGTGGCATGAAAAACAGGGTGTGACACATCCGACTGCGGCAGTACTGTATTTACTTTCAATATAAGCCCTTTCTGTGATGTCGCCCCGACGTCCGACTGTGGCACGCATGTCTTTTATTTTTAGTTTAAGCCCTTTACATGGTGTCGCTCAGACGCCCGACTGAGGCATGACCTTTATTTAATTATTCACCCTTCGAGGCGTCGCTTCAGACACCCGATCGGTTTTCAATTATTTCTATTGGGTTTTCAGGCGGACTACCGCCGACTCCCTTTTTATTTACCTTGTTTACTAAATTAAATGTGCATTGATGAATTAATCATGTTGCATTCATGCATTCATTTGTTATATCTGACGTCCGAACTGTCTTGCGAGTACTTTCAAAGTACTCACCTGGCTTGTTGATTTGGCCAGATGCTGACGAAGGCGATCTCATGGATGAAGAGTTCGATAGCGAGTCCGACGCCTAGAGGAGTCCCAGTCAGTCTCGTGCGACCCTGGTTTTGGTCAATGTATTATATCCGCTTCCGCTACCCAAATAAATTCATCGAGCCTCACCTCGATGCTCGATGAGATGCTAGTTTTAGAGTCATGTTATCCACTCCCAACCGTGTTATTTCACCACCACTTTATTCTCGAGTCAGTAGTATACCATCACCCCATTGCGATATATCCGCCATTATGTATAATTATTGGCGCGCTTGTAATAATTGGTTGAGAAACCTCAGCTCGACCCTGTAATATATTTTATGCTACTGGCTTATTGTATCAAGAGATTTGTCTGCCAGTAAGGAGGATTTTTCCTCATGCTGGACTCAAAAGATCAGCTTCTCAATAAATATTTTTATTGGAAAACCGGTCGTGACACAACAATTCTAGGCTGGGCCTCCGGTTAATAGGTTAGTCCCAAAAATAATATAAAAGTGGAAAATAAAGCCCAATATAGTCCAAAATAGTAGATCATATAGCATGGAGCAATCAAAAATTATAGATACGTTGCAGACGTATCACTCCGCAGAAGACTTATTGCCACTGCGAGGAGACTGGAGAAGCAAAAGCAAAGGCTTAAGGCCGTGCAGAATATGCTCAACAGTAGATGGAACAAAGTGCTCGACAACGAAGAAAAGTATGGTGGTAGTTACCACACGAAGAGCTTTCCAAAGCGCAAGTTGTTGCCTGAATTTTATGACGAGGCCTTAGAGCCCACACAGCCGAAGAATAAAATGGCCGACCGGCCGGATCAACCACCTTGTGGCGGCGATAGAGCGGCTAACAAGGCCGCACATAATTCTGCACACGCCTCACATGAAGAATCACATCAGAAGACTGGCGCAACCAGATCCATCTACGGATCAAGGAAACGTGCTCCAGTGCATAACCAAAACCGAACACTACAACCGTCAGAACGCCTCGACACAACAAAATACAGGGCGCCGCACACCCACTATGCTTCACTGATGAGGTGCTGGACCACGTATTTCCAGAAGGATTCAGACCAGTGAACATAGAGGCGTACGACGGAACCACAGACCTTGGAGTCTGGATTGAGGACTTTATCCTCCATATTCATATGGCTCGCGGAGACAATCTCCACGCCATCAAGTACTTGCCCCTCAAGCTGAAAGGACCAGCTCGGCACTGGCTGAAAAGCCTCCCTGAAAACTCAATTGGAAGTTGGGAGGAGCTTGAGGATGCTTTTCAGGCTAATTTTCAAGGAACTTATGTCCGACCTCCGGATGCAGACGATTTAAGTCATATAGTTCAACAGCCCGGAGAGTCAGCTCGAAAGCTTTGGAACAAATTTCTCACTAAGAAGAACCAAATCGTCGACTGCCCGGATGCCGAAGCCTTAGCAGCTTTCAAACACAGCGTCTGAGACGAATGGCTTGCCAGACACCTCGGCCAAGAAAAACCGAGAACAATGGCAGCCCTGACAAGCCTCATGACCCGCTTTTGCGCGGGCAAAGATAGCTGGCTAGCTCGTAGTAGCACCAGTGACCCAGGCACATCCGAAGTCAGGGATGGCAACGGAAAACCACAACGCAATAAAAACAAGCGTCGGAATAAAGAAGACAGCCCAGATAACACGGCGGTAAACGCCGGATTCAGGGGCTCTTGACCAGGTCAGCGGAAAAGCCTTTCAAAGGTAACATAGATGGACCATCCAGCGTAAACAAGATCCTAGACAAACTATGTCAGATTCATGGCACCCCCGATAAACCTACAAGTCACACCCACAGAGAATGTTGGGTCTTCAAGCAGGCCGGTAAGCTAAACGCCGGACAAAAGGGGAGGGAGACACCAAGTGAAGACAAGGACAAGCCTCGCCATCAAAGCACTGGGGGACAGAAAAAATTCCCACCAGAGGTCAAAACAGTGAACATGATCCATGTGACGAAGAGGAGAAGCAAACATGCACTCCGAGACACACGAACCGTAGTGCCCGTCACCAGTAAGCCCAACCCCTGGTTGGCCCACCCAATCACTTTTAATCGCAGGGATCACGTGACAAACATCCGGCACGAAGGATTGGCTGCCTTGACATTAGACCCAATAATAAACGGATACCATCTCACACGAGTCCTTATGGACGGCAACAGTAGACTAAATCTGATATATCAGGACACAGTCCGCAAAATGGGGATAGACCCTACAAAGATCAGCCACAGTAATACTACCTTCAAGGGAGTAATACCAGGCCCAGAGGCCCACTCCACGGGCTCTCTAATACTAGAGGTCATATTCAGTTCACCCGACAACTACCAAAGTGAAAATTTAAACTTTGACATCGCTCCATTCCAAAGCGGCTATCAAGCACTACTCAGACGAACAACTTTCGCTCGTTTCAACGCTATACCGCATTACGCTTCTCTTAAGCTTAAGATGCCTGGTCCGTGCGGCACCATCACAGTTAAATGGAAATATTGAGCGTTCCTTATGCGCAGAAGAACGGGCGGCTGCTTTAGCAGCCGGACACTCGACGGCCTCACCAATCAGAACAAATGACCGGTCGTTAAGACCATAGACACGGTTAGACGAGTCCGGCGCATCATTAGACATACTTGAGATTGGTTTCATGGTTATACCCTTATAGACGGTACCAGGGGCTTCCCGTGTGTAAACAGCGCTAGTTTGGCTCAACTGTACTTATCTTGAATTTTAAATGGTTTATTTAGAATAACCAATTTTTTGCACGACACCTTTCAACTAAGTTCCTCTCTTTTACAGATGACAATTGTGCTACACCCGTCCAGGATACGGCACAACGGAGACACAGGCGCAGACGTGCAGCAGGGACCCGCTCAAAGGTTTCTTTTTTAGATTAAGACCGTGCGTACACCTTTTTTACTGTCTCTTGTTGTTCACATCCTCCGGATTCTGAGTACAACCAAGAAGGATGCTGAAGTTATTGGCATTTGGCCACGTCGGAATATTGCACGTACCTGGACACTCGGGGTTCATTATCAAGGGCATTGTTCAGCCCGGCATATGTTATAAAGACCAAATACCTTAGGGAGTGTTCGGCGTCACGAGTTTGGCCTTATATGCATCAGCTCCGAATCATGTGTTTGGTCAAATGTTGGGTTTGCCCGGCTCCTGTGTTTTGCTACCTTACGTTCCGCTCTATCGGCTAAGGTGGCACCAGGAGAACTACTGCGATTGTGCCCTGGTTCATCCGGATGAGCACCTCAGTAGAGAAAGCCGAAAACTGACTGTCATGATAAAGCGTGAGACTGGTCAACCACTCGATGACTTAGAGGAATCTTCGGGATTCCTTCGCATTAACGAAGGGCTGTTTCCTGGCCAGGCATGTATGCGCCCCGTATTCGGATGAGCGCGGAGCCACCAGGGGCTATATAGTAGCCCCACCGTCAAACTCCTATGGCTAAGTGAAAGTGTTAAAGCAATATAGTCCGATTGCCTAGTTTGCTGCGCTATCACCTCCTTAACGAACCAAGATGTTGGATCAAGTGTGAACACGCGTCTTCTGCGAACACCCCCGCATTATATGCGTGGGGGCTGAAGCCGACGACTGCAAACTTTCAAGTTATATACATATATACACAAACAGCCGCACAGGAGGCATCATAGTACTTTCAGGCAAAAAGTATAAACGTAGCCTTTGTAATTTAATAAACATTATTTTTACAATGGGAATACATGTCATTAGAACATAATATTCTTCGAGCACTGAGACTCTATTGAATGAGCGCCTTCAAGGACTTCTTCAAAGTAGTGCTCGACAGATACTTGACCCCCGGTCGAACTCTGGGTTGCAATTGCAGTGGCCTCCATCTCTGCCCAGTATGTTTTGACACCGGCAAGCGCCATCCGCACACCCTCTATGCATGCCGACCTCTACATAGCGTCGATGCGCGGCACAACACCAAGGAACTGTTGCACCAAATTAAAATAATTGTTCGGCCTTGGCCCTTTCGGCCATAGATGATCCACAACAGACCTCATGGCAAGCCCGGACAACCTATGGAGCTCAGCCCATTCGGCCATCCGCTCATTCAACAGAAGCGGACGTGCTGGAACATTAAATTGTGACTAGAACAACTTTTCCACTTCACGATCTTTTTGATCTTTGAAGTATTCGGCCGCATCAATGGCACTTGCTGCCAAATCCAGATATGCGTCTGCAGAACTCCACAGCCGATCAACAAGAGCGTACTTAGTATCTCCGAACTTCATCCACCACATAAAGGGCTTCCCAGCCGCGATATCCCCGGCTTGACGCAGCTCCTCCTTCATCGCTCTAATTGTAGAGCGGGCGTCCTTGGCCGCCACCGTGGCCTTCTCCAGGTCCATCATCTTCGCTCGATTTTTATTTTCGAGAAGCTCATAACGGCCGGCGGCAACCTTCAATACCACAGCCATCTTGGCTATTTCATCCTTGCTTCGGCAATGCGCAGCCTGTTCGGCTCTCAGCTCTTCGACTGCCTTCAGAGCGGCCGCATCACTTTTCCTGGCTTGTTCCTTGGCTCAGCCAAGTTCCGCCCGAAGGGTCTCCACGGCGGCAGCCCCATTTGGAGTCACAACATATTAAAGATACTAGCATCATGCTCCTTTTACTATGTGTTGATCACAGGAGAAATCACATACCTTGTGCCTCGTCGAGCCGTTCGTTCACAAGCATGATGTCGGCATCTGCCGCATCAAGTTGCCGCTTTAGCTCGGCCAATTCACCAGTCCGGCTAGCCACCGGACCTTCCGCCACCTGCATATGAAGGCAACCTGATTATTACCTGGGACTATGATCCTCTATTTGCCACCGTTCTCGACAGCAACCAGAGTCTCAGGGGATACTATCTGCACAGGGCACACCTTATGTGTGCGGTACCGTAAAAAAACATACACTATTTCACGTACCTCAAAGCCTTTCAGCAGACTCATAAAAGCTTCATGCAACCCGCTTTCGGCGGATGAAATCCTCTCAATCACCGTACCCACTAGTGTACGATGTGCTTCCGAGATAGCCGCTTTCTCTAGCAGATCCTTCAGTGCGTCCGATCGCACACCGGACGCTGCCGGACTCTTTCGGTTGCTCTCTTCAGGAGCCGGATACTAAGCACTTCGGGCGGCCGAAGGATTACCCTCTGGCCTTGCCGGATCAGGAGAAACCCTCCGCGACGACACTTCAGGGTCGCCTGCTTCATGAGGCGGGGTGGCATGGGGAGGTGTTTCCCTCTACATCATCTCCGGAAGAAGATCCCCCGAAGACGAACTCTGTCGAGAAGGGCTACGATCCGAACTACAAGATAAATGCTTCGGTTATTGTCCTCGGAAGTAAAGCAGGATATTTTTACTACTAAGTACCTTTTTACTTACAGCTCGGTGGAGGGCTGATCCCCTTGCGGGCACTGTGTGGAAAGGGTACCCCCGGGGGAGGACCCTCTGGCAAAGATTTCTTCCCCCATTTGGAAACCATTGTTTCTGGGTCTTCAGACGTGGTCCTCTTCCTTCCTTGGGGAGAGGAAATTTCAGATTCTTCCACCCGGTTATCCTCCTTCGCAGAGGCGCTAACTCCCCTGGTTTGGATGAACAGTGAGCGAGGTCTGCTTTCAGCCTCTTTATTCCCCCTTTATATTCCCCTGAGGGCGCTTGATAAGGCGCAAGCTCCAGCATCCTGGCTAGTACAGGATCCGGTGAGACCTCAGGAAGGGGGGCCGGACACCTGATCATCTTCGCCTTTGTTACCCAGTCCTGGTCAAAGAGCGACCTTTCAGAATGATGTTGTGATAAATAAAAAGACAACGTGTTCGGTTACGGGACTGCTAACTTGGGTATCTGGACGATTGCAGCTCAGACCCGCATCCTCGGTGGTGTCCGGACACCTTATTTGTGGTCCGAAGAACAATTTGTACATCTCTTCGAGCGTCATGCCGAGGAAGTGTTGAATATCTCGTGGTCCTTCCGGGTTGAACTCCCACATGCGGAGGGGTCGAAGTTTGCAGGGCAGGGCTCGACGAACTAACATGACTTGCATTACCGTGGCCAGACTGACATCTCTCTCGAGGAGATCTCGGATGCGGCTCTGCAATGTCGGCACATCCTTTACTGGCCCCCAGTCCAGCCCCTTGTTGGTCCATGACGTCAGTCGTGGCGGGGGGGGCGGAGCGAAAGGCAGGGGCGACCACCCACTTGGTACCCTGGGGAGCTGTGATATAAAACCACTCCCGTTGCCATAAGCTAGACACCTCCTGGAAGGAACCCTCTGGCCATGGGGCATCGGCAATTTTGCTTATTACGGCACCTCCGCACTTTGCGTGTCACCCCTCGATCATCTTCGGCTTCACATTGAAAGTCTTGATCCACAGGACGAAGAGGGGGGTAATGCGGAGGAAAGCCTCACATACAACAATGAACATCGAGACGTGAAGGACTGAATCCGGGGCCAGGTCATGGAAATCCAGCCCATAATAGTACATGAGCCCCCTGCCAGAAGGATCTAGAGCGAGGTCTAGCCCTCGGAGGAAGTGAGAGACGAATACAACGCTCTCGCCGGGTTTGGGAGTGGGAATGACCTGCCCTTGAGCAGGTAGCCTGTGCGAGATCTCGCCGATCAGAAACCTGGCCTCTCTTAGCTTCTTGATGTCCTCCTTTGTGACAGAGGAAGGCATCCACCGACCTTGAAGGTTGGATCCGGACATGGTTGAAGGTCGGAAGCGCCTGACCTAAGCCTCGGGTGTTGGAACTCGAGGCGGGGGGAGGATTCGATTGAGTTCTAGAGGAAAAAAGTACAAGCCTTAGTCTCTTTATAAAGAGGGTGAATACCAAGCGTCCTCCTCGTAACCGTTTGGGACTTGCCTACAATCGAGGAGTCATACCAACGGGCACGATTGGGTTACCCACGTCCGTGTTGATGAGAATCCCGTAATAAGGGGGACACGATCTCTGCTCCGACAAGACGTGCCAATAAAATCGCCTCACAAAGCATGCAGTGGCAGGCTGATTGGGAAAAAGGGTTCATGTAAAGAACAGGCCGTGGTGTGATGTCATGTTATGAAGGGTCGTCAGAAGATTAGATTTGTGGAAATATTATTCTCTCCATGGTGGTATGTGGAACTTGTTTTGCAGAGCCGGACACTATCCTTGTGTTCAAAATCTTCTATGGAGTATTCGGAGAAAGAACCCGCCTTGCAATGCCGAAGACAAACTGCGCGCCAGACTCATCGTCATTGAAACCTGGTTCAGGGGCTACTGAGGGAGTCCTAGATTAGGGGGTATCCGGACAGCCGAACTATATCCTTTGGCCGGACTGTTGGACTATGAAGATACAAGATTGAAGACTTCGTCCCGTTCCGGATGGGACTCTCCTTGGTGTCGAAAGCAAGCTTGGCAATATGGATATGTAGATCTCCTTCCTTGTAACCGACTCTGTGTAACCCTAGCCCCCTCCGGTGTCTATACAAACCGGAGGGTTTAGTCCGTAGGACAACAACGATCATACCATAGGGTAGCTTATAGGGTTTAGCCTCTATGATCTCGTGGTAGATCAACTCTTGTAATACTCATATCATCAAGATCAATCAAGCAGGAAGTAGGGTATTACCTCCATCGACAGGGCCCGAACCTGGGTAAACATCGTGTCCCCCGCCTCCTGTTACCATCTGCCTTAGACGCACAGTTCGGGACCCCGTACCCGAGATCCGCCAGTTTTGACACCGACATTGGTGCTTTCATTGAGAGTTCCGCTGTGTGATCGGCAAAAGGATCGATGGCTCGTCTGCAGGTTAACTGCAACGTCAACATCTTCGTCACCGGCTCGACTAGTCACCTTGGCTTGACCAAGGACTATGCCCTGCCTCCAATCGTCATGTTCGGATAAGGGCCTTCATCAACACCAACTCCGATCTCTATCAAGATCATGGAGGAATCGTTCATGGAGCTCGGGGGCTCAACGTCAACATTGCCCTGGGGCGACTATGCTGTTTTTCTGGACAGCGAACGCGTATCCGCCGCCACTGCCTCTTTGAGTGTCGTTTTAACGATCGCCTCAGTGGAATTGTGCGGAATCGAGTCTACAACAACCCTGGAAAATTTCGTCGAGTTCCACTGGAGGAATCTCCGACAATCTACGGTAATACCGGAGCCCTGTCAAATCCAGATGGGAATCTGGATGAGTTTAGGGCGTGGTCTCCAGAGCCCAGCTCGGAAGTCCTATGGAAGATCCAACCTTTCATCGGCTGCAGAATTCCTATATCTACCACTCCCTCAAAATTTCAGCTCGATCCGACCGTCCAAACTTCGGGAACCTTCCGATTAGTGCATCACTTTTCGGATCTGTTTTCTGCGCGAAAACGAATCCGACCCGAGTTCGTCTTTTTTATGAACGGGATTTCGGACATCCTTTTTTGACGGAAGTTTTGTATGGGGTATTGTGTTTTGTTCCCAAACACATCCCACTAACTTTAAAATCTTTTGAACATGATCTCCACCATCATGCTGGTGTCAAACCAGTCTAGCAATATTGCTCCACGGCTGTCGATCTGCGCTAGACACATCGTCACTTTGTTGAGCTGAGCTCAACTTCTCTGGATCATCATCTCGGCGAGCCGAACAGGAGTCCGGCATCGCGAAGGATAAATCATCACCAACATCGCTGCCCCATGGATTACACGGAGCGGGCACACCGGCATCGCCGCACGGTCACTTCATCAAGCTGACATTGACCACGTCACGACCTGCATTGGCAGGGCCGCACTGTTGCTTCTTTAAACCGGTGTCCATCAAGCCGACCTACTTCGACTCATCGGCTGACATCGAGGCTTCGACATCTCGGCTGGACCAGGGGCTTCGTCATCTCTTCATCAACCTACTCCGGAGACTTCGGCGTCACTAGCCGACCAGCTCCGTCACGTTAGCTGGACCGAGGGATTTGCCTCGGCGAGCCAACCTTTGCCAGCATCGCCATGAAGTCGCTTTATCGCCCATCAGGCAATGCGTGTGCGGATCGAATCCCAATTTTGGGAATCACCTTTCTTCGGATTGCCACAACAAATAAACCAGGTGCTATTAATCCTAGTATTTTTTTGGGTTTATTTTTTCCCAAGGAATTATTACTCTGGTTTGTCCATCATATGTACACAGGTCTATCAAATGGTGGCCGTATTAATGACGGTCACATGGTGGTTCGGTCAGTTTCTGTACATAGTCCGGCGAACGCCGCATCTGGAACTCGGACCGACCTGTGAATTCAGGCTTTGCCACGCCTTTACCGCATCACGCCGACGCCCTGCATCGACATTGACTTTGGTGCCAGGCAATATTTCTTTTATTACTCACCTTGCATAAATTATTTATTATGCAACAATTTTTTTAATTATTATTATTACTATTATCTCCGGTTTGCACTATTTTTTGCGCATAGGAAAATGATCCGGGGACTTCGGTGTCACTCTGCTGGCCTGCATTGACCGTGCTATTTCACCACTTCGGAGTGCCGAGCTCTCCGCTCCGCCACCTCGGGACCGGCTTGGGGGATGGAACCTTGTACCGCATCAAGCTCGGACCGCGTCATCAATGTCGAACACATTAACCAGCTAAGTCGCTTCCATGGTCAAAGTTTTAATTTTTAACTTGTGTTCGGTTCGACCAAGCATTATACTTTTTTGGAAAAAAGTTGCTTGTAAAAAATCTCCTTGTCAAAACTTTGTTTGTGACACACAAATTCAAATACCCCGTTTACTTGGGGGCTTCCTTTATGATGATTTTCCTCTTGCATATGATTATACGTGTACGACTTCATTCCTTGTTCGTGTATTACGCCACAATATGCACCCTATTGACTTAAGCGATTTGTAAGCTGGATTGCCTCACTCCTGTGTTTACCCCTACGTTCCCGTTTGTTCGGCTAGGGAGTAAAGGGAGCACCTCTGCGATTGTCACGATCGGATCATCCGAGCCGGACCTCAAACTGGGTGAAGCCGAAAGCTAGCGCCCTTATTGTTTTCAATTATGGTCGGCACACAACGGAACTCATGAGTACAAAAAATCTATTGCACAAGTCTCATAATAACAATGAGCACCGAAGAAAGGTATCGGTGGGGGTACTATGTTCTTCGAAGATGCTTCTTACACTTTGTTAGTAATATAGCATAAGTTCCCTGAGTGCGCTTTGTCTGTTACAGCCTTATGGACTGATTGCCTGGTTATCGGAAACACCGTTGATATTCTCGACGGGTGGAGTACATAACACTTTTCGGCCCTTGACCGAAGAGGGAGAAGCTGACGGTCGGTTAAGACGCGTTTAAAGTTTGGGTGAACACAGATATGATATAAGTACTTTGGTACATACAATCATTATACATAAAATTCTTTTACCCAAGTCACTTGGGGGCTCTTAAATTTATATGAGCCATTTTATAATAAGTGTTTTTCTTAGTCATTGCAAAGTTTTTTATCAATATTTATCACTCCTTTTTTCGACACGAGTGTGTGGTCACTAGCCGGGGAGCCTAGTTTCTCTCTCAAAGCCGCTAGAGTTTAGTTCGCTAAACTGACCTAATGAGAAAGTACTCCGCTTCAGGATAGGAGGTTGAAGCCGTAGGCTGGCCCGCTTGAAGTCTTGAGATAGGATGTGTCATGTTAAAGCACGACAGAAGCACTTTTTTTTCTAAAGTCCAATTTTCGGATTGGCACCGAACACTTGATCTAGTTCGGACGTCGAGTTTTTCCTGACGTTTTTTGGTTTTCCAATCCTACGGCACTTTTTCAACTATTTGTGTGTTTTCCGCATAAGTCTCGCAGTGCAAGGCCGGACACCTTTAGAGATTCGGCAAAAATTCTCGGATATTGTTATATATGCATCCGTTTTGAATTGTGTCTTCGGTCAATAGTTGGGTTGCCCTGCTCCTGTGCGTGCCTCCTATGTTCCGCTTTGTTCGGCTAGGTGTGCAAAGGGAGACCCACTGCGATTGTGCTTCCAGCTCGCATGGTTAAGCACCGCAGTGGAGAAAGCCGAAAACTGACTATCACAATAAGCGTAAACCGGTCAGCGGTCCGATGACTATATTAAATGACGGGCCGTTCATAACAATGGCCGAAGTGTTTATGGCTTGACCTCGGCTGTCGCCGAACACTAACCAGGGGGCTACTTGCTAGCTTCCCAACTTTAAGCTCCTATCACTAAGTGAAAGTTATAAAGCCCGCATATCTGATTGGCTTGTTTCCGCTAACACCCTGTGTAGTATCTACCAAGGGGTAGGAGCCGACGATGGGCCACTTTCAACTAATAAAACGGTCGCAATGGAGTCAAACTAATGATGTAAAGTACTTGGATACATAGAATCATTACACATAATCCGTGATTTTACTCTGGATATCGATCCTTAATTCGGCCACCCGTGCCCACATTAAGGCTCGGGGGCTACTGGGCTTTGCGCTCATTATTTACAAATATTAAAGGGGCACATCGATCCCCTGATATGGTGTTGCCACCCGACCAGTGTCTCGGGGGCTACTGCATTGCCTATTTAGTGCAGAAAATTCTAACTACCAAGTGTTCGGCTTGACCGAACTATGGGCAAACGTGTCTTCGGATAATAATAGGTACCATTTGGACCTATCCGGCGTCAAGATAAATATATTACGACAACTTTTCAAGACCCTCTCTCAAGGGCCCTAATAAACCACAAGTATAGGGGATCGCAACAATTTTCGAGGGTAGAGTATTTAACCCAAATTTATTGATTCGACACAAGGGGAGCCAAAGAATATTCTCAAGTATTAGCAGCTGAGTTGTCAATTCAACCACACCTGGAAACTTAATATCTGCAGCAAAGTGTTTAGTAGCAAAGTAATATGATAGTGGTGGTAATGGCAACAAAAGTAAAGACAGTAAAAGTAATATTTTTGGTATTTTGTAGTGATTGTAACAGTAGCAGCGGGAAAGTAAATAAGCGAGAACCAGTATATGGAAAAACCGTAGGCACCTGATCAGAGATGGATAATTATGCCGGATGCGGTTCATCATGTAAAAGTCATAACATAGGGTGACACAGAACTAGCCCCAATTCATCAATATAATGTAGGCATGTATTTCGTATATAGTCATACGTGCTTATGGAAAAGAACTTGCATGACATCCTTTGTCCTACCCTCCCGTGGCAGCGGGGTGCTATTGGAAACTAAGGGATATTAAGGCCTCCTTTTAATAGAGAACCGGAACAAAGCATTAGCACATAGTGAATACATGAACTCCTCAAACTATAGTCATCACCGGGAGTGGTCCCGATTATTGTCACTTCGGGATTGCCGGATCATAACACATAGTAGGTGACTATAGACTTGCAAAATAGGATCAAGAACTCACATATATTCATGAAAACATAATAGGTTCAGATCTGAAATCATGGCACTCGGGCCCCAGTGACAAGCATTAAGCATAGCAAAGTCATAGCAACATCAATCTCAGAACATAATGGATACTAGGGATCAAACCCTAACAAAACTAACTTGACTACATGATAAATCTCATCCAACCCATCACCGTCCAGCAAGCCTATGATGGAATTACCCACGCACAACGGTGAGCATCATGAAATTGGTGATGGAGGATGGTTGATGATGACGACGGCGACGAATCCCCCTCTCCGGAGCCCCGAACGAACTCTAGATCAGCCCTCCCGAGAGGTTTTAGGGCTTGGCGGTGGCTTCGTATCGTAAAATGCGATGATTTCTTCTCTCTGATTTTTTTCTCCCCGAAAGCCAGTATATAGAGTTGGAGTTGGTGTCGGAGGGCATCCAGGGGGCCCACGAGGTAGGGGCGCGCCCTAGAGGGGGGGCGCCCCCCACCCTCGTGGACAAGGTGTGGGCCCCCTGTTCTTCATCTTTGGTGAGGATTTATTATTATTTTTTCTAAGGTGTTCCGTGGAGTTTCAGGACTTTCCGAGAATATTTGTTTTCTGCACATAAAACAACACCAAGGTAATTCTGCTGAAAACAGCGTCAGTCCGGGTTAGTTCCATTCAAATCATACAAGTTAGAGTCCAAAACAAGGGCAAAAGTGTTTGGAAAAGTGGATACGACGGAGACGTATCAACTCCCCCAAGCTTAAACCCTTGCTTGTCCTCAAGCAATTCAGTTGACAAACTGAACGAAAGAAAAACTTTTACAAAATCTGTTTGCTCTTGTTGTTGTAACTATGTTAAGCCAGCATTCAAGTTTGTAGCATATATCATAACTAACCACATTTGCAATAATTCTCAGGTCTCATAATTACTCATATCAATAGCATAATCAACTAGCAAGCCATAATAATAAATCTCGGATGACAACACTTTCTCAAAACAATCATAATATTATATAACAAGATGGTATCTCGCTAGCCCTTTCTGAGACCGCAAAACATAAATGCAGAGAACCTTCAAAGATCAAGGACTGACTAGACATTGTAATTCATGGTAAAAGAGATCCAATCATAGTCATACCCAACATAGGTTAATAGTGATGAATGCAAATGACAGATGTGCTCTCCAGCTAGTGCTTTTTAATAAGAGGGTGATGAATCATCATAAAAGTAAATGGATAGGACCTTCACAGAGGGAAGCAGGGATTTGTAGAGGTGCCAGAGCTCGGTTTTGAAATAGAGATAAATTGCATTTTGAGCGGTATACTTTCATTTTCAACACAACAACTAAGAGATGGCGATATCTTCCATGCTAAACAAATTATAGGCGGTTCCCAAATAGAATGGTAAAGTTTATACTCCCCCTCCACCAACAAGCATCAATCCATGAATTGCTCGAAACAACGAGTGTCTCCAACATACATCAGGTCCCAGGGGGAGTTTTGTTTGCAATTAATTTTGATTTAGTTTGCATAAAGCATGGGACTGGGCATCCCAGTGACCAGCCATGTTCTCGTGAGTGAGGAGCGGACTCCACTCCTCTTGAGAATAACCCACCTAACATGGAAGATAAGGACAGCATTGGTTGATACATGAGCTATTCGAGCACACAAAACAGAATATTTATTTGAAGGTTTAGAGTTTGGCACATACAAATTTACTTGGAACGGCAGGTAGATACCGCATATAGGAAGGTATAGTGGACTCATCTGGAATAACTTTGGGTTTAAGGAATTGGATGCACAAGCAGTATTCCCGCTTAGTACAGGTGAAGGCTAGCAAAAGACTGGGAAGTGACCAACTAGAGAGCGACCAGCCATGTACATGCACTAAAATTAATAAACATTGGGTGCAAGCATGAGTAGGATATAATCCACCATGAACATAAATATTGTGAAGGCTATGTTGATTTTGTTTCAACTTCATGCGTGAACATGTGCCAAGTCAAGTCACTTAAATCATTCAAAGGAGGATACCACCCCATCATACCACATCATAATCATCTCAATAGCATGTGGGCACGCAAGGTAAATCATTATAACTCATAGCTAATCAAGCATGGCACAAGCAACTATGATCTCTAATTGTCATTGCAAACATGTTTACTCATAAATAGCTGGATCAAGAACGACGGGCTCATCATACTTACAAAAACAAAAGAGGTCGAGTTCATACCAGCATTTCTCATCTTAGTCGGTCCATCATATATCATCATAATCGCCTTTCACTTGCACGACCGAACGGTGTGAATAATAATAATAATAGTGCACGTGCATTGGACTAAGCTGGAATCCGCGAGCATTCAATAAACAGGAGAAGACAAGGCAATATGGGCTCTGGGTTAAATCAACAATAATGCATATAAGAGCCACTTCAACAATTTAATTATGGTCTTCTCCTACTGACCCCCAAAGGAAAGAAAATAAAATAAAACTATTTACACGGGAAAGCTCCCAACAAGCAAAAGAAGAATGGGAAATATTTTTGGGTTTTGTTTTTAATTGCTACTACTACAGCAGAAAAGTAAACTAATACTAATTTTTTTTGTTTTTCTTAAGGTTTATCAAACACACAAGAAGAAAGCAAGAAAAAGAAAATAAACTAGCATGGATATTAAAATGAAAGAGTATGAGCACCGACATCTAGCAATGAGTGTGTGTGAACATAAATGTAATGTCGGTGAAAAATACGTACTCCCCCAAGCTTAGGCTTTTGTCCTAAGTTCGTCTATTGCCAGGGATAGCCTGACGGATACCCGTAGGTGTAGCTGGGGTCGTACTGCGATACAACAGTTATTGCCTGTTGAGCTGCAGCGTGGAGTCGGGCAGCCTCCGCTCTCCTCTCGTGCTCATCTGCCTCCTCTCTAGTAATAGTGTATCTTCCTTTTGTCTGTGAATCAAAAAGAGCAGGAGCAGGGAGAGTAATACGAACAACATGCCTTTTGTTAAAAATTAAACGATATAAAAGAGGTGATTCGGGTCGCTCAACAAAATGATGTGAGGCCATGGAGTCATACTATAAATATGCAGTGGGCAACTCCGTATCACCCTCACAGATGTCTATCTCAATAAAATGAGCCAAGCGGGATGCATAAATTCCTCCAAAGAAATCTCCATTATGTCTATTATGATGCAACCTATGAGCTACAATGGCTCCCATATGAAAAGATTGGTCTCCTAACACAGCACTCCTAAGAATGCTGAGGTCAGGGACACACATGTGACATGCTTCATCCTTAGCATTCATGCATCTACCGATGAAAAGAGCAAAATAATGTATAGCAGGAAAGTGAATGCTCCCTATTGTAGCCTGCGTTATATCTCTAGATTCCCCTATAGTTATACTAGCAAGAAAGTCTCTAAATTCAGATTTAGGGGGATCCCTAATACTGCCCCATGATGGAAGTTTGCAAGCAAGAGTGAAATCCTCTAAGTCCATTCTATAAGTTTTATCATAAAGATCAAACATGACTGAAGGAGAATTTCGCGAAGATGAATACTCGAACCTCCTCACAAATGAACTTGTGAGATCATGACATTGGGGATATTTGTCAGCCTCAAAATCCTCAAGACCGGCATTGTGCAAGTATGCTTTGAATTCTTCTTTAATTCCCGCACAGTCCATAAAATTTTCCGACGGCCATTTGCAGGGTCGTACCGGAGCGTCTCTTGGTGGATCCTCATCAGCATCGTGCATCGCAATTATGGGTCCTTACTTCTTAGCAGAACCACCTTGGAACATCTTCCTAAGCATATTGTTTTTCTCTGAAAAATTCTGAAATTTTTAGTAACTTCAAACAAAAGTGAACCAACTTCAATAAAACTGATAGCAACTACTCCTACAAGTGCCTAGAGCCTATATCAAGCATTAGAACTACTTGGAACCATATAAATTTGACATGCAAGCTCAAGAACATGGTCACCTATGCAGCACAAATTTGCAAAGAATAAAGCACTAGAACAAAAACTAATTGGACCAATGGAGGAGTCACATACCAAGGAACAATCTCCCCAAGCAGTTTTGCGAGAGGTGCTTTGAGCAAGGAGATCAAAAATCACAGCAAAAGTGGCTGGAACTCGTGCTTGAGTTGGTTTTTCGGGTTGTGTGAGACAGAGGAAGAAGATGGGTGCTGGGATAAGTGGAGGAGGGCCACCGTGGGCCCACGAGGCAGGGGCGCCCTATAGGGTGGGGGGCGCGCCCACCACCCTCGTGGCCAGGTGGCAGCTCCTCCCGTGATAATTTTTGCACAGTAAATTCTCAAATATTCCCGAAAAAATCATATTAAATTGGCGTGTCATTATGAGGACTTTTATTTTCGGGATATTTTTATATTGCACGGATAAGTCAGGAAACAGACAGAGAAATACTAATTTTACTTTATTTCTACTAAAGAACAGAAAATATAAAGAGGGTACAGAAGGTTGTTCTTCTAGTTTCATCCATCTCATGCTCATCAAAAAGAATCCACTAACAAGGTTGATCAAGTCATGTTAACAAACTCATTCCGATAATCATGGGAGCCGGAGAAATTTCGAATAACACTAAGTTACCTCAACGGGGATATGCACATCCCCTATTATAAGTATATCATATTTCTTTTTGACGGTAGGAAGAGGAAATTCAAAACCTCCAAATTTAATCGATGGGATTTTTCCAATGGAGTTGATACTATGAACTTGAGGTTGTTTCCTCGGAAAGTGTACCGTATGCTCATTACCATTAACATGAAAAGTGACATTGCCCTTGTTGCAATCGATAACAGCCCCTACAGTGTTAAGAAAAGGTTTTCCAAGAATAATAGACATACTATCATCCTCGGGAATATCAAGCATAAGAAAGTCCGTTAAAATAGTAACGTTTGCAACCACAACAGGCACATCCTCACAAATACCGATAGGTATAGCAGTTGATTTATCAGCCATTTGCAAAGATATTTTAGTAGGTGTCAACTTATTCAAGTCAAGTCTACGATATAAAGAGAGAGGCATAACACTAACACCGGCTCCAAGATCACATAGAGCAGTTTTAATATAATTTCTTTTAATGGAGCAAGGTATAGTAGGTACTCCGGGATCTCCAAGTTTCTTTGGTATTCCACCCTTAAAAGTATAGTTAGCAAGCATGGTGGAAATCTCAGCTTCCGGTATCTTTCTTTTATTAGTAATGATATCCTTCATATATTTAGCATAAGGATTTGTTTTGAGCACATCATTTAATCGCATACGTAAAAAGATAGGTCTAATCATTTCAGCAAAGCGCTCAAAATCCTCATCATCCTTTTTCTTGGATGGTTTGGGAGGAAAAGGCATGGGTTTCTGAACCCATGATTCTCTTTCTTTACCATGTTTCCTAGCAACAAAGTCTCTTTTATCATAACGTTGATTCTTTGATTGTGGGTTATCAAGATCAACAGCAGGTTCAATTTCTACATCATTATCATTACTAGGTTGAGCATCATCATGAACATCATTATTAGTGTTTTCATTAGGTTCATGTTCATTACCAGATTGTGTTTCAGCATCAGACATAGATATATCATTTGGATTATCTGGTGGTTCAGCAATAGATTCACTACAAGTTTGCACAGTTCTATCATTTTTCTTTTTCTTCTTTTTAGAAGAACTGGGAACATCAATATTATTTCTTTGAGAATCTTGCTCGATTCTCTTAGGGTGGCCTTCAGGACACAAAGGTTCCTGAGTCATTCTACCAGTTCTAGTAGCCACTCTAACAACATAATCATTTTTCTTACTATTCATTTCATCAAGCACTTCTTTTTGAGCTTTAAGTACTTGCTCTACTTGAGTGGTAACCATAGAAGCATGTTTGCCAACAAGTTTAAGTTCACCTTTAATATTAGCCATATAATCACCCAAGCATCTAATCTTATAAGCATTCTCTTTTAATTGTCTACCAGAATAAGCATTGAAGTCATCTTGCTTAAACATAAAGTCATCAAACTCATCCAAGCATGGACTAGCAATTTTAGTAGGGGGGACTTCAGCTTTATCATATCTATAGAGAGAATTTACCTTTACTACCTGTGTCGGGATATCGGGAGGTTCTTCAATAAATAAAGGATTCAAATCATATACTTCTTCAACAGGCGGTATATTAAGACCATGTATTTCTTCAATAGGAGGTAAATTCTTAACGTCTTCAGCTTTAATACCGTTTTCTTTCATAGATTTCTTTGCCTCTTGCATGTCTTTGGGACTGAGAAATAGAACACCTCTCTTCTTCGGAGTTGGTTTAGGAATAGGCTCAGCAATTGGAGCAGGAGCTGGCTCAGGGGCTGGCTCAGGAGGTGCCCAATTATTTTCATTTGTCAACATATTTTTCAACAGAATTTCAGCTTCATCCGGTGTTCTTTCCCTGAAAAGAGAACCAGCACAACTATCCAGGTAATCTCTGGAAGCATCGGTTAGTCCATAATAAAAGATATCAAGTATTTCAGGTTTCTTAAGAGGATGATCAGGCAAAGCATTAAGTAACTTGAGAAGCCTCCCCCAAGCTTGCGGGAGACTCTCTTCTTTAATTTGCACAAAGTTATATATTTCCCTCAAAGCAGCTTGTTTCTTATGAGCAGGGAAATATTTAGCAGAGAAGTAATAAATCATATTCTGGGGACTACGCACACAACCAGGATCAAAAGAATTAAACCATATCTTAGCATCACCCTTTAATGAGAACGGAAATATTTTGAGTATATAGAAGTAACGCGATCTCTCATCATTAGTGAACAGGGCAGCTATATCATTTAACTTAGTAAGATGTGCCACAACAATTTCAGATTCATAGCCATAAAAAGGATCAGATTCAACCAAAGTAATTATATCTGGATCAACAAAGAATTCATAATCCTTATCGGGAACACAGATAGGAGAGGTTGCAAAAGCAGGATCAGGTGTCATTTTATCTCTAAGTGATTCTTTGTTCCATTTAATCAATAACCTCTTAAGCTCATATCTATCTTTGCAGGCTAAAATAGCTAAGGAAGAATATTTATCAAAAAGATAACCCTCAGGAATAACAGGCATATTTTCATCATCACTTTCATCATCGTATTCAGTTTCATCAATTTCTCTTTCTCTAGCCCTAGCAATTTGTTCTTCAAGAAATTCACTAAGGGGCACAGTAGTATCAGGCATCGAAGTAGTTTCATCATAAGTATCATGCATAGCAGAAGTGGCATCATCAATAACATGCGACATATCGAAACAAATAGCAGAAGCAGGTTTAGGTGTCGCTAGCTTACTCATAACAGAAGGTGAATCAAGTACAAGGCTAGATGGCAGTTCCTTACCTCCCCTCGTAGTTGAGGGATAAATTGTTGTCTTAGAGTCTTTCAAGTTCTTCATAGTGTCCAGTAGATATAAATCCCAAGTGACTCAAAGAAAGAGCTATGCTCCCCGGCAACGGCGCCATAAAAAGGTCTTGATAACCCACAAGTATAGGGGATCGCAACAATTTTCGAGGGTAGAGTATTTAACCCAAATTTATTGATTCGACACAAGGGGAGCCAAAGAATATTCTCAAGTATTAGCAGCTGAGTTGTCAATTCAACCACACCTAGAAACTTAATATCTGCAGCAAAGTGTTTAGTAGCAAAGTAATATGATAGTGGTGGTAACGGCAACAAAAGGAAAGACAGTAAAAGTAATATTTTTGGTATTTTTTAGTGATTGTAACAGTAGCAGCGGGAAAGTAAATAAGCGAGAACCAGTATATGGAAAACTCGTAGGCACCGGATCAGAGATGGATAATTATGTCGGATGCGGTTCATCATGTAAAAGTCATAACATAGGGTGACACGGAACTAGCTCCAATTCATCAATATAATGTAGGCATGTATTCTGTATATAGTCATACGTGCTTATGGAAAAGAACTTGCATGACATCTTTTGTCCTACCCTCCCGTGGCAGCGGGGTCCTATTGGAAACTAAGGGATATTAAGGCCTCCTTTTAATAGAGAACCGGAACAAAGCATTAGCACATAGTGAATACATGAAATCCTCAAACTATGGTCACCACCGGGAGTGGTCCCGATTATTGTCACTTCGGGGTTGCCGGATCATAACACATAGTAGGTGACTATAGACTTGCAAAATAGGATCAAGAACTCACATATATTCATGAAAACATAATAGGTTCAAATCTGAAATCATGGCACTCGGGCCTAGTGACAAGCATTAAGCATAGCAAAGTCATAGCAACATCAATATCAGAACATAATGGATACTAGGGATCAAACCCTAACAAAACTAACTCGATTACATGATAAATATCATCCAACCCATCACTGTCCAGCAAGCCTACGATGGAATTACTCACGCACGGCGGTGAGCATCATGAAATTGGTGATGGAGGATGGTTGATGATGACGACGGCGACGAATCCCCCTCTCCGGAGCCCCGAACGAACTCCAGATCATCCCTCCCAAGAGGTTTTAGGGCTTGGCGGCGGCTCCGTATCGTAAAAAGCGATGATTTCTTCTCTCTGATTTTTTTCTCCCCGAAAGCCAGTATATAGAGTTGGAGTTGGCGTCGGAGGGCATCCAGGGGGCCCACGAGGTAGGGGGGCGCCCTAGAGGGGGGGCGCCCCCCACCCTCGTGGATAGGGTGTGGGCCCCCTGGTCTTCATCTTTGGCGAGGATTTTTTATTATTTTTTTAAGGTGTTTCGCCGATCACTATTATCTCTAATATATTACACTGCGTTTTTATTCCTATATATGGTGCTGAGCTAGGAATTGATCCTCAGGCCGATTTTGCGCATCGACCTGAGTCTTAGGGCCTACTAGGATCAGCAGATTTATGTTTTCCTTCACGTGCATCTCGGGTTTTAGACTGATACACACCTTGAGGGCTACTGGACATACATCGGCAGAGAATAAACTGCACCAGTTAAAAATATTCACAAAAAATCAGCCCACGGTCAAGGTGGTGCACCACCTTGGAAGTAGTCCGGCATAAAGCTCGGGCGCTAGCGGCTAGCTCCATAGCGGGCATTTCTTGCATTAAGCTCGGCTAAACTCCTTCAACTTTTTTGGATCAAGATGGTCTATGAGTTCTTGGATATAGTCCGGCGTTGGAGCTTGGACACAGTCCGGCGTTGGAGCTCCGATACATTTGAGCGTTGGAGCTCGGAAGCAGTCCGGCATTGGTGCTGGGCTGCAAAAGATGCTTCGAATGCAGTCCGGCATTAGAGCTCGGACGCAAGAGGGTCTGCCTCCCGGGAACAACTTCAAACCCGAGGAGTGGCATAAAAATAACAAGGCATTGATAAAGGCCGGAAACTTAAAGGGGCTCCTCGGATACCCGACGTGTAAACTCTTTGGATTCACTTTGGCGATCCTCGAAGATGGAAAGATTTGTTGAGCCAGTTTTCAAGACCGACGACCGAAGACGAAGAACAGTTTGGAAGAATCAAGGAGCGTCCCTAACTTGAAGACCGGTACAGGGGGCTACTGACGGTGTCCTGGACTAGGGGGTACTCACCACGCCATCTCCCGATCTGTTAGATTGGGCGAGGACCCCCATGGCCATATACTCATGGGCCAGTTCGTACAGCTGCCGCATACAAGGAAGATTCGACAAGACATGGTGATAAAGACAAGGACTCCTCCTGTCGGGGGATATCGGCCTCCACGAGCACCTATGGGGACGGAGCCCCTTGTCGGTTCGGCAGGGGGGGCGGAGGTTGCACAAAGAGCAGATCGAGGCGACACACACACACACACAACGATTTTACCCAGCTTCGGGCCGCATGGATGCGTAAAACCCTACTGCTGCTTGTCTTGTTGATTCGAGTTCTTGCTCTGGAGCGCAAGAAGCTACAGTAAGTTGGAGCTGGACATAGACGAGGGTCTACTGTGTGCCCTTCTTCGGGTCTGGATCCCTCTCCTCCTCTAGGGTTTCTCTCCCTAGACTTTCTCCCCTTCTCTCTACGTGCGCGTGGGCCTCCTTTTATATGCTAAGGGGTTTCCCACAGGTAGCGACGCAGGTGAGGGTAAAAATGGCAAGGAACTGTGCGAACAGAGGTCGCACAGTGCTATCGCACCTAACTCTGACGGAGGGGGACAAAGGCATTAAATGCCCGTCTGGATCGCCTGAACAGTGCCGAGGCGGACCGTTAGGGGCGCCTCCGCTTGCCACGGGGGCGACTCCGCCAACGTCGCATGCCACGCGCGAGCCCCAGGTTGCGCGGCGCCTCGCCACGTGCCTCTGGGGAAGCCCCAGAGTGGCGCGTGGGCAGGTGAGCTGGAGCGCATGCCTGAGGTGGTGGTTTGCCGCGGCAAGTGGCTTGCCGCGGTGGTTGTCTTGCCGCACCTGAGAGCTTGCCGCCCGTCAGGCCTTGCCGGGGCGCGCGGCGTGCCGCGGCGGGCTTCTCTTGGTGTGCCTTGGTTCGGCCGTCCCGGCGAGCTCCTCCCGCCGGGGCCTTGGTTCGGCCGTCCCGGCGAGCTCCTCCCGCGGGGGCCTTGGTGCTTCGGCTTAGTCGTCCCGGCAAGCTCCTCTTGCCGGGGCCTTGTCGCCTTGGCCCGGCAAGCTCCTCTTGCCGGACCTCGCCTTCTTGGCCCGGCAAGCTCCTCTTGCCGGGGCTTGGTCTTCTTGGCTCGATCACTTGGCCTTCGTCCGGCCCAGAAAGGGCCGTGGAGACTCTTGTCGCTCCCCTGGCAAGCCTTGCCGCGGGACGCTACTACTGCACGTGCACAAGTTCGGGGTACTAAAGTACCCCTACTTTAGTACACCGACACCTCCCCACCGGCGTATTCGACTAGGACTCTTGTTATCCTAGGCCTCTGGTGTATTATATAAACCAGGGCCAGGCTAGTCGATAGATAACAACAATCATACGATAGGCTAGCTTCTAGGGTTTAGCCTCTACGATCTCATGGTAGATCAACTCTTGTAATACTCATATCATCAAGATCAATCAAGCAGGAAGTAGGATATTACCTCCATCGAGAGGGCCCGAACCTGGGTAAACATTGTGTCCCCTGCCTCTTGTTACCATCGATCCTAGACGCACAGTTCGGGACCACCTACCCGAGATCCACCGGTTTTCACACCGACAATAACATTGAGGTGGTTTCGTACCCTACCATAATCTCTTCGTTTGTTCTCTGCTATTAATGACTTTGGAGTGACTCTTTGTTGCATGTTGAGGGATAGTTATATGATCCAATTATGTTATTATTGTTGAGAGAACTTGCACTAGTGAAAGTATGAACCCTAGGCCTTGTTTCCTAGCATTGCAATACCGTTTGTGCTCACTTTTATCATTCATTACCTTGTTGTTTTTTATATTTTCAGATTACAAAAACCTATATCTACCATCCATATTGTACTTGTATCAACATCTCTTCGCCGAACTAGTGCACCTATACAATTTACCATTGTATAGGGTGTGTTGTGGACACAAGAGACTCTTTGTTATTTGGTTGCAGGGTTGTTTGAGAGAGACCATCTTCATCCTACGCCTCCCACGGATTGATAAACCTTAGGTCATCCACTTGAGGGAAATTTGCTACTGTCCTACAAACCTCTGCACTTGGAGGCCCAACAACGTCTACAAGAAGAAGGTTGTGTAGTACACATCAACCCACCGACTCCTTGCCTCTGTACCAAGGCGTAAGGGGATAGGGTTCCCCTACCGTTGACACGAACAAAATGGGCACCATAGATTTTGACCAATGCTTGCAAAATTTTACCATGGCTAATGTGCACTATATTTTGAAGTGAAGGGAGTAACAGTTCATATGTGGTTCATTTTATCATACTACAGCAAATATGTTGCTCGAATTATAATTTGTTTAAACACCAAGCTATTGCAAGGAAGTATTGTTTTTTTACTAACGAGCCTTATGATTAGGATAAATGGATGAAGTACAGGAGGTCTGTCGACAAGTTGGCAATATGGAACTTGAGAAAATTCTACCCGTGCTTGCCATTTCTTCTTATTTTTCCGTTCTATATATTTCATAACCATCTACATTTATATTCTTACTTCATCAGCTAACTCATCGGATTTCCAAACCATGTGAATTCAAATCCATACTTCATATAATCTGTTTGTCTTACGTGATACAAGAAACAACAAGTGCATGTGTCACCCTTAACTAACTTCTGATGATTTGACAGACGAAACAAGGTTTGAAGTACTACTTCAGCATGTGCATGGTCCGATGCTACAAATGTCTCAAGATTCCAGCGAAAGAGGAGTTTGAGACGATCCGGAAGAGTTTTAATGGTCGAGGACACATTGTTGTATGAAACGTACCCTAGTTTCCGACACTCTGGCCAATAGCCAGAGGACATTTCGCATGGCAGCAACCTTATATGGGTCATGGATGAGACAAGCATCCCGCTGTCGCGCCTAGAGATGGAGCGGCTGGTGATCACGCAGGGTGGCTTGTCCAAGATGTACAACCAATACTGGCAGCCAAACAGGAAGTGAGCGTGGGTCGGCGGCAATGATGAGAAGTTCATGCAGGACAACTCGCTGTATGTGGCAAAGCTATCGGCGTTGAAGCTCTACTTTGTCATGCTCAAGAATGTTAAGGAGACTATGTGAAAGAACTTACTATCGACGGCTGCAAAGGCTAAGAGATAATGGTTCGAGGAGATGGTTGTGTCAGATTGTGATTACTGCCACTATACCAGTGGTAGTGGCAGCAAGTAGGTAATGTGGAAGTATCAACTCTATGGATGTCGGTGTGTCATGCATGGTGCTTAATAATGTGATATTTCTGCATGACATTGTTTGATCCTCGATTGTTTTGAGTGTGTGTTGTTAATTAATCACTCATGTTTTGAATCAAATTGTTCACCTTCATTACACATGCCTTTTTGTATATGCATTCTTAGGAGCTCAGGAGCATCTTTTGAACACCAAAGTCTTTATGTGTATGTAACATTTATAGTATATTTTTACTTTTTATGTGTTCGTCATACTTACAATTACCAAATTTACCTTTTATGTGTACACCACATATATAGTCAAAACTAAATAAATATGACCAAGTGTATGTCACATTTATAGTGAACTAATTTACTTTTGATGTCCATCTTTCTAAGTTATTTCCGTGACCTCCATAGAGTTATGTTGCATTCATTGTAGTCATATGATTCATAATCTTAACTATGAATGTCGTTCTTATATTAAGATATTTAAGCATTTCTTGTAGATTTTTTTCATAAAACATTGGAGGCATATGTCTAGTATACTCATTTGTGAAGAATAGCACAGAATATTATCAATAAAACCAATTCATTGTTACCAACAAATCCATTTGTTGTCGATAAACAAATATCTCATGACATACATAATGCTAGGTAAAATGACAAAATCCTCTCCAACAAAATTAGTGCTACTATATTCTCTCAAGAAAAAAATTTGACTGGCGCTAATAATTTTTTATCAAAATCAACTATTACTTGTATATGTTTGCATAACCCATAAATATAGCCATGTATCGGTCATATCTCTATAGTAAATTACTCCCTGTTTGATCTAAAAATGGGTGAATTTAGAATTTTCCAACATTTCCATCGCGTATGAATAGACACCATGGTTTACATTGACCATTAATTCATACCTCCACACCTTTTTATTTACCAATACAGAGAGTATTTACAATTGTTCTTCTTTCATTCTCTGTAAATATCAGCTTATCTACCTCAACATAAGTACCCCCAAACTATCATCGTTCTACCTCCCACCTATTAACCACCACCGTGGACCTAAATCACGTCCTCAAGGCAGCTCACCCCAGGAATCATAGCTGATGAGGTAATTCCAAAATTCGATTGTCGTTTCAGTCTTATTTCTAGTTTCTTTCTTCTGACCTAGGTCGGGATCTAAGCAGAGTTATGTCAAAACCTATTCTTTCTAGGGTGACTAATATTAGGATCGTCTTTCTCTCTAAAGAACATGGATCAACTATAGAAATGAATGCAACAAATTTCTCGAGAGATTTTTGATTTCAGGCCGCGCTGCATGCTAGTGGATGTCCTTGGGATGTTTTGGGGGCCCTCACATTTTTCTCCCAAGGCCTCTTGATATTTCTATACAACTTTGTGCCTGGTTGGGTTTGAGCTTTTTCCTATCATTCCACTGAATCTAGGGACTCTGAGGCGACTAGGGTTTCCCCAATACTGCCACCCCCTGCACCCTCTCCCTCTCATGATGCATCGGAGGTGTCCATCAGGCAAGCTTGTGTGCTTGATGATGAAGGTCGTGGTGAGGTTTTTGCTGCTTCATTCCCTTGGAGAGCACCCAAGACACCTAGGAGGCACCCTAGATGGCAAGGTAGCGTGCGTCAGATGTGCTAGACGGCTACCTTTTCTACACAAGTGGCTAGGATTCGGTTGGTTGTGGTCTCGACCGAGATTTCCCCCCTTCGCCTTCAGATTAGAAGGAAAAGATCGTATCCTCCTCAACTCATTCACCCCCACACCTGCCTTGTCTATCTTGCTGCCTTGGTCGGTTGATCAAGTGCTAGCGAGGGTTGGTGGTGTAAGGTCGAGTCTAGAGCAATCCTAGGTTGGTTCTTTGGACACTACGACACGATTGTTTCTATATGTGCATGTTAATTTTCTATCTAGAGGCACCATTGATGTCTCTCCTCTCCACCCTGACTCAGAGCTCTAGAAAAATCCCAAAACCGGTCTTGGGTTGGGTGGCGATGGCGCCTTGTGTGTTGTGACCTCATTGGATCTCTCGTGGACGTATGGTTCGTCGGGAGAGTGGAACTGGGGTTGTTCGGTGCCCCTCAGTTCTGAGTCCGAACATCAATTTTTTGTGGAGGTTGGCAGTTACAGATAGTTCTGCCTCTTTTTGGAATGTTGCTCTTTGTTGGCCAGGTGTGTGGTTGTGACCCACCGACTCCTCACCTCTGTACCAACGCATAAGGGAGTAACAGTTCACCGACCCCTACCGTTGACACGAACATAATGAGCGCCATAGATTTTGACCAATGCTTGCAAAATTTTACCATGACTAATGTGCACTATATTTTGAAGTGAAGGGAGTAACAGTTCATATGTGGTTCAGTTTATCATACTATAGCAAATATGCTGCTCGAATTATAGTTTGTTTAAACACCAAGGTATTTTAAGGAAATATTGTTTGTTTACTAATGAGCCTTATGATTAGGATAAATGGATGAAGTACAGGAGGTCTGTCGACAAGTTGGCAATGTGGAACTTGGGAAAATTCTACGCGTGCTTGCCATTTCTTCTTATTTTTTTGTTCTACAGATTCATAACCAACATTTTTCCAAACCATGTAAATTCAAATCCATACTTCATATAATCTGTTAGTCTTACCTGATACAAGAAACAACAAGTGCATGTGTCACCCTTAACTAACTTCTGATGATTTGACAGACGAAACAAGGTTTGAAGTACTACTTCAGCATGTGCATGGTCCGATGCTACAAATGTGTGAAATATCTCAAGATTCCAGTGAAAGGGTAGTTTGAGACGATCCGCAAGAGCTTTAATTGTCGAGGACTCATTGCTGTACGACACGTACCCTAGTGCCCGATGCTCCGGCCAATAGCCATAGGACATTTCGCCTGGCAATAGCCGCATCTGGGTCATGGATGAGACAATCATCCCGCGGTCGTGCCTAGAAATGGAGAGACTTGTGATCATGCAGGATGGCCTATCCAAGATGTACAACCAATACTTGTTGCCAAACAGGAAGCGAGCATGGGCCAACGGCAACGATGAGAAGTTCATGCAGGACAAATCACTGTATACGGCAAAGCTATCGATGTTGAAGCTCTACTTTATCATGCTCAAGAATGTTAAGGAGACCGTGTGAAATAACTTATTGTCGAGGGCTGCAAAGGCTAAGAGATAATGGTTCAAGGAGATGGATGTGTCGGATTCTGATTACTGGTACTATAGCAGTGGCAGCAAATAGGTAATGTGGAAGTATCAACTCTATGGATGCCAATGTGTCATGCATGGTGCTTAATAATGTGATATTTTTGCATCACATTGTTTGATCCTAGATTTTTTTGAGTGTGGGTTGTCAATTAATCACTCATGTTTTGAATCAAATTGTTCACCTTCATTACACGTGCCTTTGTGTATATGCATGCTCAGGAGCTCAGTCACATCTTTCGAATACCAAGGTCTTTATTTGTATGTAACATTTTTTATGTCTACACCACATATATAGTCAAAACTAAAAAAATATGACCAAGTGTATGTCACATTTATAGTGAACTAATTTACTTTTGATGTCCATCTTTCTAAGTTATGTCTGTGACCTCAGCAGAGTTATTTTGCATTCATTGTAGTCATATGATTCACAATCTTAACCATGAATTTCGCTCTTAACATAAGATATTTAAGCATCTCTTGTAGATTTTTTTCAAAAAACTTTTGAGGCATATGTCTAGTAGACTCATTTGTGAAGAATAGAAATGGTCCTCGTCGATAGCGTGTACTATGTTTTATCCCCATCTTCTTTCCAGAATAGTTAACATTTATATCTCACCGCATAGATTTGTTGCAAAAAATGTGAAAATCTACAAAAAATGAAATAGCACAAAATATTATCAATAAAACGAATTGATTGTTACCAACAAATCAATTTGTTGTCGATAAACCTATATCTCATCACATACATAGTGCTAGTTAAAATGACGAAATCCTCTCCAACGAGATTAGTGCTACTATATTCTCTCGAGAAAAAAAAATTGACTGACGCTAATAAATTTTATCAATAACAACTATTACCTGTATATGTTTGCATAACCCATAAATATAGCCATGCATAGGTCATATCTCTATAGTAAATTACTTCCTGTTTGATCTAAAAATGGGTGAATTTAGAATTTTCCTACATCTCCATCGCCGGATGAATAGACACCATGGTTTACATTGACCATTAATTGATACCTCCACACCTTTTTGTTTACCAATATAGAGAGTATTTGCAATTGTGCTTCTTTCATTCTCTATAAATATCACCTTATCTACCTCAACATAAGTACCCCCAAACTATCATTATTCTACCTCCCACATATTAACTACCACCGTGGAACTAAATCACGTCCTCATGGAAGCTCACCCCACGAATCATGGCTGATGAGGTAATTCCACAAATCGATTGTGGTTTGATTCTTCTTTTTAGTTTCTTTCTTCTGACTTAGGTCGGGATCTAAGCAGAGTTATGTCAATACTTATTCTTTCTGGGGTGACAAATAATAGGATCGTGTTTCTCTCTAAAGAAGATGGATCAACTATAGAAATGAATGCAACAAATTTCTTGAGAGATCTTTGAGTTCAGTCTGCGTTGCTTGCTAGTGGATGTCCTTGGGATGTTTTGTGGCCCCTCACATTTTTCTCCCAAGGCCCCTTGATATTTGGATACAACTTTGTGCTTGGTTGGCTTCAAGCTTTTTCCTATCATTCCAGTGAATCCGGGGACTCTGAGGAGACTAGAGTTTCCCCAACACTGCCACCCCCTCCACCCTCTCCCTCTCAAGTTGCCATCGGAGGTGTTAATAGGGCAAGCTTGCGTGCTTTGGGGTGAAGGTTGTGGTGAGGTTTTTGTTGCTTCATTCCCTTGCAAACCACCGAAGACACCTAGGAGGCACCCTATATGGCAAGGTAGCGTGCGTAGGATGTGTAAGACAGCTACCTTTTCTACGCGAGTGGCTAGGATTCAGTTGGTTGTGGTCTCGACCAAGATTTCCCCCCTTCCCCTCCAGATTAGAAGGTCAAGATCCTATCCTCCTCAACTCATTCGCCCCCACACCTGCCTTGTCTATCTTGTAGCCTTGCTCGGTTTGTCAGGTGCTAGCGGGGCTTGTTGGTGTAAGGTCGAGTCTAGAAAAATCCTTGGTTGGTTCTCTGGAAACTGCGACACAATTGTGTGTGTGTGTGTGTGTGTGTTTGTATGTGTGTTATATTTCTCCCTAGAGGCACCATTGAGGTCTCTCCTCTCTACCTAGATCTGGAGCTCTAGCAAAATCCCAAAACCAGTCTCGGGTTGGCGGCGATGGTGCCTTGTGTGTTTCGACCTCATCGGACCTCCCGTGGACGTATGGTTCTTTGGCAGAGTGGCACTAGGGTTGTTGGATGCTCCTCAGTTCTGAGTCCGGACATCAATTTTTTGTGGAGGTTGGCAGTTATAGCTAGTTCTGACTCTTTTTGAATTGCTGTTCTTTGGTGGCCAGGTGTGTGGGTGTGACCCACTGACTCCTGCCTTAGGACCAAGGAGGAAGGGGCTAGGGTTCCCCTATGGTTAACATAATGAGCGCCACAGATTTTGACCAATGCTTGCAAAATTTTACCATGGCTAATGCGCACAATATTTTGAAATGAAGGGAGTAACAGTTCATATGTGGTTCACTTTACCATACTACAGCAAATATGTTGCTTGAATTATGATTTGTTTAAACACCAAGCAATTGCAAGGAAATCTTATTTGTTTACTAACCAATCTTATGATTAGGATAAATGGATTAAGTACTCGAGGTCTGTTGACAAGTTGGGAATATGGAACTTGAGAAAATTCTACGCGTGCCCGCCATTTCTTCTTAATTTTTTGTTCTTTAGATTTCATAAAAGTTTACATTGATATTCTTACTTCATTAGATAATTCATCGGATTTCCAAACCATGTAAATTAAAATCCATACTTCATATAATATATTTGTCTTACCTGATACAAGAAAGAACTAGTGGATGTGTCAGCCTTAACTACCTTCTAATGATTTGACAGACGAAACAAGGTTTGAAGTACTACTTTAGGATGTGCATGGTCTGATGCTACAAATGTGTGAAATGTCTCACGATTCCAGTGAAAGAGGATTTGGAGATGTTCCGGAAGAGCTTTGTCGAGGACTCATTGTTGTACGATACGTACCCTAGTGCTCGACGCTCTGGCCAACAGCCAGAGGACATTTCTCGTGGCAGCAGCCGCATCTGGGTCATGGATGAGACAAGCATCTCGTAGTCGCGCCTACAGATGGAGCGACTGGTGATCACGCAGGGTGGCTTGTCCAAGACGTACAACCAATACTTGCTGCCAAGCATGAAGCGAGCGTGGGCCGGCGGCAATGATGAGAAGTTCATGCAGGACAACTCGCTGTATGTGGAAAAGCTATCGATGTTGAAGCTCTACTTTGTCATGCTCAAGAATGTTAAGGAGACCGTGTGAAAGAACTTACTATCAATGGCTGAAAAGTCTAAGAGATAATGGTTTGAGGAGGTGGTTGTGTCGGATCGTGATTACTGCTACTATACCAGTGACAGTGGCAGCAGGTAGGTAATGTGGAAGTATCAACTCTATGGATGTCGATGTGTAATGCATGGTGCTTCATAATGTGATATGTCTGCATGACATTGTTTGATCCTCGATTGTTTTGAGTGTGGGTTGTTAATTAATCACTCATGTTTTGAATCAAATTGTTCACCATTATTACACATGCCTTTTTGTATATGCATGCTCAGGAGCTCGGTCGCATCTTTCTAACACCAAAGTCTTTATGTGTATGTAACAATTATATTATTATTTTTTACTTTTTATGTGTTCGCCATATTTACAATTACCAAATTTACCTTTTGTGTGTACACCACATATATAGTCAAAACTAAATAAATATGACCAAGTGTATGCCACATTTATAGTGAACTAATTTACTTTTGATGTCCATCTTTCTAAGTTATGTTCGTGACCTCCATAGAGTTATTTTGCATTCATTGTAGTCATATGAGTCATAATCTTAACCATGAATGTCATTCTTAACATAAGATATTTAAGCATTTCTTGTAGATTTTTTTCATAAAAATTTGGAGGCATATGTCTAGTAGACTCATTTGTGAAGAATAGAAAAGGTCCTCATCAATAGCGTGTACTATTTTCCCCATCTTCTTTTCAGATAGTTCACATTTTATCTCTCTACATAGATTTGTTGCAAAATAAATGTCAAAATCTACTAAAAATGAAATAGCACAAAATATTATCTATAACATCCCAATTTTCAATTTGGATGTTAATCATTAGATCATCATATGCAAATCATATTTTATTTGCATTTTGGTTGTGATCCTAGAAATCTTAAGCAACTGAAGGAACCAAGGAGAGTGTTGGAGTTTTTTTTTATTTTCATATTTGAATTTATTTCAAATTTGAAAGAAGGATCAATTTGATTTTAATATTTTCTCTCCAATTATTTCCAACAACAGAGAAATATTGGAGAAGAGATTTTAAAATCAAAATTATTATTTTATTTGTATTTTATTTCAACTAGAGAAAACTTGCATTTGGGAAAATTGCATCTTAGTCCAGAAAAATATTCATCTTGTCCTAAATATTAGGTTTGTATGGTGAAAATTGTTTCTGGAATTTTATATATTTTTTTGTTTTATTAGGATTTTTTATTCGTGGCGAAATTTATTTAAAAAAATAAAAAAAATCCCGGGCCAGCCCAGCCGACCGCCGCCTCCTCCCGTCGTGTCGCCGCCGGACTCGCCGCCGCCACCGTTGCCCCTCCCCCAAGCCCCCCCCCCCCCCCCGTGGCTTTATAAGCCGAGGCCTCAGCCCCCTCTCTCCTCACCACCGCCGCCACCGCCTCCCGCAGCAACAGCAACAGCAGCCGCAGCCGCCGCCTGCGTCGCGCTGTCGCCCCGCCGCCTCCCACCACTCGCACTGCTACACTGCCACTCCTCATCGCCGACAGCCACCGCACGCCGCCGATCCAATCTCGCAGCTGACCCCGTTGACCGATAAGAACCGGTCGGTTCTTTCGGTTTTTTTTTGTTTTTGTCGGTTTAGTTTTAGATCGGTTTTTCATTTTTGTTTTAGTTTAATTAGTAAATGTTCACCCGTTAGTTTATGTTAATGAATGCTTTCGTTCGTTTAGTTCTATTAGCGAACGTTCGTTCGTTATATTTTTCTTTTTAGTTTTATTTTCGGCCAGGGACCTATGTGTAACTGTTTTTATCGCAGATTAGTCCCTGATCTTCAAATCCTTGCTACTTTTTGCTCGTTTGTGCAAATCCAGTGAAACCAATGCCAAAACCTTCATCTTGTTTACCTCTATTCAAATAAACAACTTGAACATGATTTTGATAATTTAAAATTTGGTTTCAAGCAGATTTGAATTTAAACTTGTTTTGATCGCAGTTTGAGTTTGGTAGCTCTGATTCGATTGATTCTTTTTGCAAATCGAAGGTCTTCACTTGTACTTTCCATTTAGATATTTTCTTTCGAGGTTTACCTTTGCATCTTATGCTTGAGTGCTTATGTATGCTATTGTTTGATCACGATAGAGTTTCCGGAGTGCGAGGCTTGCTACTATGAATCACTAGGGTTTCCAGATCGTCAGCAAGGCAAGTAACACTTTGATCATATCCCTTTATTACCCAGTTTTTATGCATTAGTTTCAACCCTCAAACATTGCATGAGTAGGAACTGATTAACATGTGGGTATTGGGAAGTAGTTGATGAGGTAGAACCTAATGTCTTTATTCAAACCTTGGGAGTTAGTACATTATGCTTATTCTGCTATGCTATGCTCGTCGACGTGGTTTGGTTTGAGAGAATTCATGACAGATGTGAGTATTATATGAAATAAGGGATAACTTAAGGTGGCTACTTTAATACACATCTAGGTGGATTGTTCATGGGCACCTAGGGAATCCACTGTTGTCCAAGGAGATCCCGGGGAATCCATGTGATCATCCTATGGTTCTCCACCCAGGATCAAAGGGATCATAAGATTATTCATGCTAGAAACTTCTGTGTGCAGCCACAAGCCATTATGGGCTCTGGCATAGTTGAGTATGTTTTGTGACCTCTTTCAGTGGTAGACTAGCAGATGTAGGGGATGTAGGTGGTACGGTCTACCCGTCGAAAGAGTTAATGCTTTTGAAAGATTGTCTCGGTCATCTGTTTCTCAAACATCATGTAGTGCGAGAAATTAAATGGAGGAGATCGAGTTTTGTGGGGAAAAGTGCGCAAACCTCTGCAAAGTGTACAATCTAATCATGGTTAGCCGTGTCCCCGGTTATGGACATCTTGAGTATCTGGTAATTGAATTATTATGTTGATCTCAACACTTTATTTAATTAATTTGATTGGGTTAATGATCATTGTTTTGGGATTGAGATGGGGTTATCATTCTCAATTTTTATCAACAAACTTTGTAGTTAAATAAAATATATTTCTTTGTAGTAGGGAAAAACTAGCTTTATGCAAAAGATAACCATAGAGCCTCCACCGGCCATATATGCATGTAGTGATAGCTATTATTTGTTCATTGCTCTATAGTGTTATCTTGCCAGTATATTCCATGTGCTGACCTACACGGCTGCAATGTATCATGTTGCAGAGTTTTCAGACAAAGAGTAAGGTGCGCTAGGTCATTGTCGTGCACTCAGCTGTGCCGTTGGAGTTGATGGACTCACTTATCTTCAATGCTTCCGCAGTTATCTTATTTAGATGGCCTTCAGCCATATTATTGTAATAAGTACTCTCTTTGAGATACTCGATGTAATAAATGTGCGATTGAACTCTGTTATAAATCCTCGAGTACTATGTGTGTCAGCATTACCGATCTAGGAATGGCACTTATGCACAGAGATTTGACAGTCTAAGGTCGGATCACTACATTATCAATAAAACCAATTCATTGATACCAACAAATCCATTTGTTGTCGATAAACATATATCTCATCACATACATAATGTTAGTTAAAATGACAAAATCCTCTCCATCGAAATTAGTGCTACTATATTCTCTCAAGAAAAAAAATTCAACTCCCGCTAATAAATTTTATCAAAAACAACTATTACCTGTATATGTTTGCATAACCCATAAATAGAGCCATGTATTGGTCATATATCTATAGTAAATTACTTCCCGTTTGATCTAAAAAATGGGTGAATTTAGAATCTGCCTACATTTCCATCGCGCATGAATAGACACCATGGTTTACATTGACCATTAATTGATACCTCCACACCTTTTTATTTACTAATATAGACATTATTTGCAATTGTGCTTCTTTCATTCTCTATAAATATCACCTTATCTACCTCAACATAAGTACCCCCAAACTATCATCATTCTACCTCCCACCTATTAACCACCATCGTGGGCCTAAATCACGTCCTCAAGGCAACTCACCCAAGGAATCATGGATGATGAGGTAATTCCACAATTCGATTGTGGTTTCATTCTTCTTTCTAGTTTCTTTCTTCTGACCTATGCCGGGATTTAAGCAGATTTATGTCAAAACCTATTCTTTCTAGGGTGACTAATAATAGGATCGTCTTTATCTCTAAAGATAATGGATCAACTATAGAAATGAATGCAACAAATTTCTCGAGAAATTTTTTAGTTCAGTCTGCGTTGCTTGCCAGTGGATGTCCTTAGGATGTTTTGTGGGCCCTCACATTTTCTCCCAAGGCCCCATGATATTTTGATACAACTTTGTGCTTGGTTGGCTTGGAGCTTTTTCCTATTATTCCAGTGAGTCCGGGGACTCTGAGGCAACTAGGGTTTCCCCAACACTGCCACCCCCTCCACCCTCTCCCTCTCATGTTGCCATCGGAGGTGTTCATAGGGAAATCCTGCATGCTTGGCGATGAAGGTCATGGTGAGGTTTTTGCTGCTTCATTCCCTTGCAGACCACCCAAGACACCTAGGAGGCACCCTAAATGGCAAGGTAGCATGTGTTGGATGTGCTAGATGGCTACCTTTTCGACGAGTGGCTAGGATTTTGTTGGTTGTGTTCTCGACCCAGATTTCCCCCCTCCGCCTCCAGATTATAAGGTTAAGATCATATCCTCAACTCATTCGCCCCCGCACCTGCCTTGTCCATCTTGCAGCCTTGGTCGGTTGATCAACTGCTAGCAGGGGTTGGTGGTGTGAGGTCAAGTCTAGAGCAATCCTAAGTTGGTTCTCTAGACACTGCGACACGATTGTGTGTGTGTGTGCGCGTTAATTTTCTGCCTAGAGGCACCATTGAGGTCTCTCTTCTCCAGCCTGACCCGGTCTTGGGTTGGGCGGCGATGGCGCCTTGTGTGTTGTGACCTCATTGGACCTCCCGTGGATGTATGGTTCTTTGGGAGAGTGGCACTGGGGTTGTTGGGTGTTCCTCAGTTCTGAGTCCGAACATCAATTTTTTGTGGAGGTTGGCAGTTACAGATAGTTTTGACTCTTTTTAGATTGTGGTTCTTTGGTGGCCAGGTGTGTGGTTGTGACCCACCGACTCCTTGCCTCTGTACCAAGGCGGAAGGGGATAGGGTTCCCCTGCCGTTGACATGAGCATAATGAGCGCCATAGATTTTGACCAAAGCTTGCAAAATTTTACCATGGCTAATGTGCACTATATTTTGAAGTGAAGGGAGTAACAGTTCATACGTGGATTAGTTTATCATACTGTAGCAAATATGTTGCTCGAATTATAATTTGTTTAAACACCAAGCTATTGCAAGGAAATCTAGTTTGTTTACTAACGAGCCTTATGATTAGGATAAATGGATGAAGTACAAGAGGTCTGTCGACAAGTTGGCAATATGGAACTTGAGAAAATTCTATGCGAGCTTTCCATTTCTTCTTATTTTTCCGTTCTATAGATTTCATAACCATCTACATTTATTCTTACTTCATCAGATAACTCATCGGACTTCAAAAACATGTAAATTCAAATCCGTAACTCATATAATCTGTTTGTCTTACCTGATACAAGAAACAACAAGTGCATGTGTCACCCTTAACTATCTTCTGATGATTTGACAGACGAAACAAGGTTTGAAGTACTACTTCAGCATGTGCATGGGCCGATGCTACAAATGTGTGAAATATCTCAAGATTCCAGCGAAATGCGAGTTTGAGACGAATCGCAAGAGCTTTAATTGTCGAGGACCCTTTGTTGTACGACACATACCCTAGTGCCCGATGCTCTGGCCAATAGCCAGAGGACATTTCGCATGGCAGCAGCCGCATCTGGGTCATGGATGAGACAATTATCCCGTGGTCGTGCCTAGAAATGGAGAGACTGGTGGTCATGCAGGATGGCCTATCCAAGATGTATAACCAACTCTTTCTTCCAAAGAGGAAGCGAGCGTGGGCCGGCGGCAATGATGAGATGTTCATGCAGGACAACTCGCTGTATACAGCAAAGCTATCGACGTCGAAGCTCTACTTTGTCATGCTCAAGAACGTTAAGTAGACCGTGTGAAAGAACTTATTGTCGACGGCTGCAAAGGGTAAGAGATAATGGTTCGAGGAGATGGATGCGTCGCATTCTGATTACTGCTACTATACTAGTGGCAGAGGCAGCAAATAGGTAATGTGGAAGTATCAACTCTACGGATGCCGATGTGTCAAGGATGGTGCTTAATAATGTGATATTTCTGCATCACATTGTTTGATCCTCGATTGTTTTGAGTGTGAGTTGTCAATTAATCACTCATGTTTTGAATCAAATTGTTCACCTTCATTACACATGCCTTTTTGTATGTAACATTTATAGTAATTTTTTCACTTTTTATGTGTTTGTCCTATTTACAATTAGGAAATTTAACTTTTATGTGTACACCACATATATAGTCAAAACTAAATAAATATGACCTAGTGTATGTCACATTTATAGTGAACTAATTTACTTTTGATGTCCATCTTTCTAAGTTATGTCCATGACCTCAACAGAGTTATGTTGCATTACTTGTAGTCATATGATTCATAATCTTAACCATGAATGTCGCTCTTAACATAAGATATTTAAGCATTTGTTGTAGATTTTTTTCATAAAATTTTTGAGGCATATGTCTAGTAGACTCATTTGTGAAGAATAGAAATGGTCCTCATAGATAGTGTGTACTATTTATTATCCCCATCTTCTTTTCAGAATAGTTAACATTTTCATCTCACCGCATAGATTTTTTGCAAAATAAATGTCAAAATCTACTAAAAATGAAATAGCACAAAATATTATAAATAAAACCAATTCATTGATACCAACAAATCCATTTTTTGTCGATAAACATATATCTTATCACATACATAATGCTAGTTAAAATGACGAAATCTTCTCCAACAAGATGAGTGCTACTATATTCTCTCGAGAAAAACAATTTGGCTTACGCTAATAAATTTTATCAATAACAACTATTACGTGTATATGTTTGCATAACCCATAAATATAGCTATGTATAGGTCATATCTTTATACTAAATTACTTCCCGTTAGATCTAAAAATGGGTGAATTTAGAATTTGCCTACATCTCCATCGCCGCATGAATATACACCATGGTTTACATTGAACATTAATTGATACCTCCACACCTTTTTGTTTACCAATAGTGAGAGTATTTGCAATTGTGCTTCTTTCATTCTCTATAAATATCACCTTATCTACCTCAACATAAGTACCCCCATACTATCATCATTCTACCTCCCACCTATTAACCACCACCGTGGACCTAAATCACGTACTCAAGGAAGCTCACCCCAGGAATCTTGGCTGATGAGGTAATTCCACAATTCGATTGTGGTTTCATTCTTCTTTCTAGTTTCTTTCTTATGACTTAGGTCGGGATCTAAGCAAAGTTATGTCAAAATCTATTCTTTCTAGGGTCACTAATAATAGGATCGTCTTTCTCTCTAAAGAAAATGGATCAACTATAGAAATGAATGCAACAAATTTCTTGAGAGATTTTTGAGTTCAGGCTGCACTTCCTGCTTGTGGATGTCCTTGGGATGTTTCGAGGGCCATCACATTTTTGTCCCAAGGCCTCTTGATATTTTGATACAACTTCGTGCCTGGTTCGCTTCGAGCTTTTTCCTATCATTCTAATGAACCCGGGGACTCTAAGGCGACTAGGGTTTCCCCAACACTGCCACCCCCCTCCACCCCCTCACTCTCATGTTTCCACCGGAGGTGTTCATCGGGCAAGCTTGCGTGCTTGGCGATGAAGGTCGGGGTGAGGTTTTTGCCACTTCATTCCCTTGCAGACAACCCATGGCACGTAGGAGGCACCCTAGATGGCAAGTTAGTGTGCGTCGGATGTGCTAGACGGCTACCTTTTCTACACTAGTGGCTAGGATTCGATTGGTTGTGCGCTCGACCCAGATTTCCCCCCTTCCCCTCCAGATTAGAAGGTCAAGATCATATCCTCCTCAACTCATTCGCCCCCACACCTGCCTTATCTATCTTGCAGCCTTGGTCGGTTGATCAGGTGCTAGCGGGGTTGGTGGTGTAAGCTCGAGTCTAGAAAAAATCCTTGGTTGGTTCTCTGGACACCATGACACGATTGTGTGTGTGTGTGTGTGTGTGTGTGTGTGTTAATTTTCTCCCTAGAGGCACCATTGAGGTCTCTCCTCTCGACCCTGACCCGGAGCTCTAGCAAAATCCCAAAACCAGTCTCAGGTTGGGTGGCGATGGCGCCTTGTGTGTTGAGACCTCATTGGACCTCCCGTAGATGTATGTTTAAAGAGGAGAGTGGCAGTAGGGTTGTTGGGAGCTCCTCAGTTCTGACTCCGAACATCTATTTTTTGTGGATGTTGGAAATTATAGCTAGTTCTGACTCTTTTTGTATTGTTGTTCTTTGGTGGCCAGGTGTGTGGCTGTGACCCACCGACCCCTCGCCTCCGGACCAAGGCGGAATGGGATAGGGTACCCCTACCGTTGACACGAACATAACGAGTGCCATAGATTTTGAAAAACGCTTGCAAAATTTTACCATGGCTAATGTGCACTATATTTTGAAATGAAGGGAGTAACAGTTCATATGTGGTTCAATTTATCATACTACAGCAAATATGTTGCTCGAATTATAATTTATTTGAACACTAAGCTATTGCTAGGAAATCTTGTTTATTTTACTAACCAGCCTTATGATTAGGATAAATGTATGAAGTACAGGAGGTCAGTCGACATGTTGGCAATATGGAACTTGAGAGATTTCTACACGTGCTTGCCATTTCTTCTTGTTTTCCGTTCTTTAGATTTCATAACCATCTACATTGATATACTTACTTCATCATATAACTCATCGGATTTCCAAATCATGTAAATTCAAATCCGTACTTCATATAATATATTTGTCTTGCCTGATACAAGAAACAACTAATGCATGTGTCACCCTTAACTAACTTCCGACGATTTGAGAGATGAAAGTAGGTTTGAAGTACTACTTCATCATGTGCATGGTATGATGCTACAAATGTGTAAAATGTCTCAAGATTCGAGCGAAAGAGGAGTTTGGAACGATCTGGAAGAGCTTTGTCGAGGACTCATTGTTGTACGACACGTACCCTAGTGCCCGACCCTCTGGCCAATAGCCAGAGGACTTTTCGCATGGCAGCAACCGCATCTGGGTCATGGATGAGACAAGCATCCCGCAGTTGCACCTAGAGATGGAGTGACTCGTGATCATGCAGGGTGGCATGTCCAAGATGTACAACCAATACTGGCTGCCAAACAGGAAGTGAGCATGGGCTGGCGGCAATGAAGAGAAGTTCATGCAGGATAACTCGCTGTATACGATAAATCTATCGACGTCAAAGCTCTATTTTTTCATGCTCAAGAACGTTAAGGAGACCGTGTCAAAGAACTTATTGTCGACGGCCGCAAAGGCTAAGAGATAGTATTTCGAGGAGATGGATGTGTCTGATTCTGATTACTGCTACTATACCAGTGGCGATGGCAGCAAGTAGGTAACGTGGAAGTATCAACTCTATGGATGCCGATGTGTCATGCATTGTGCTTACCAATGTGATATTTATACATCACATTGGTTGATCCTCGATTGTTTTGAGTATTGGTTGTTAATTAATCACTCATGTTTTGAATCAAATTGTTCACCTTCATTACACATGCCTTTTTGTATATGCATGCTCAGGAGCTCAGTCGCATCTTTCGAACACCAAAGTCTTTATGTGTATTTGAGATTTATACATCACATTGTTTGATACTCGATTATTTTGAGTGTTGGTTGTTAATTAATCACTCATCTTTTGAATGAAATTGTTTACCTTCATTAGACATGCCTTTTTGTATATGCATGCTCAGGAGCTCAGTCGCATCTTTCTAACACAAAAGTCTTTATGTGTATGTAACATTTATATTATTATTATTTTTACTTTTTATGTGTTCGTCATATTTACAATTAGCAAATTTACCTTTTATGTGTACACCACATATATAGTCAAAACAAAATAAATATGACCAAGTGTATGTCACATTTATAGTGAACTAATTTACTTTGGATGTCCATCTTTCTAAGTTATGTCCGTGACCTCCATAGAGTTATATTGCATTCATAGTAGTCAAATGATTCATAATCTTAACCATGAATAATGTTCTTAACATAAGATATTTAAGCATTTCTTGTAGATTTTTTTCATGAAACTTTGGTGGCATATGTCTAGTAGACTCATTTGTGAAGAATAGAAAAGGTCCTCATCGATAGCGTGTACTATTTTTTATCCCCATCTTCTTTTCAGAATAGTTAACATTTTTATATCACCGCATGGATTTGTTGCAAAATAAATGTCAAAATCTACTAAAAATGAAATAGCACAAAATATTATCAATAAAACCAATTCATTGTTACCAACAAATCCATTTGTCGTCGATAAACATATATCTCATCACATACATAATGCTAGTTAAAATGACGAAATCCTCTCCAACGAAATTAGTGATACTATATTCTCTCAAGAAAAACAATTTGAGTGATGCTAATAAATTTTATCGAAAACAACTATTACCAGTATATGTTTGCATAACCTATAAATATAGCCAAGTATCGATCATATCTCTATAGTAAATTACTTCACGTTTGATCTAAAAATGGGTGAATTTAGAATTTGCCTACATTTCCGTCGCCGCATGAATAGACACCATGGTTTACATTGACCATTAATTGATACCTCCACATGTTTTTATTTACCATTATAGAGAGTATTTGCAATTGTGCTTCTTTCATTCTCTATAAATATCACCTTATCTACCTCAACATTAGTACCCCCAAACTATCATCATTCTACCTCCCACCTATTAGGGATGAAAATGGAGTAAAAACTTTCCGATTTTCCGAAGGAAAAATGGAAACGGAGAGGAAATATGAAAATGGGTTGTGGTCTCTGAGGCGACTAGGGTTTCCCAAACACTGCCACCCCTCCACCCTCTCCCTCTCATGTTGCCATCGGAGGTGTTTATAGGGCAATCTTGCGTGCTTGGTGATGAAGGTCGTGGTGAGGTTTTCGGTGCTTCATTCCCTTGCAGACCACCCAAGACACTGAGGAGGCACCCTATATGGAAAGGTAGCGTGCGTCGGATGTGCTAGACGGCTACCTTTTCTGCATGAGTGGCTAGGATTCGGTTGGTTGTGGTCTCAACCAAGATTTCCCCACTTCCCCTCCAGATTAGAAGGTCAAGATCCTATCCTCCTTAACTCATTCGCCCCCACACCTGCCTTGTCTATCTTGCAGCCTTGGTCGGTTGATAAGGTGGTAGCGGGGGTTGTTGGTGTAAGCTCGAGTCTAGAAAAATCCTTGGTTGGTTCTCTAGACACTGGAAACAATTGAGTGTGTGTGTGTGTGCGTGTGTGTTTAATTGCTCCCTAGAGGCACCATTGAGGTCTCTCCTCTCCAGCTAGATCTGGAGCTCTAGCAAAATCCCAAAACCGGTCTCGGGTTGCGATGGTGCCTTGTGTGTTTTGACCTCATTGGACCTCCCGTGGACGTATAGTTGTTTAGGAGAGTGGCACCAGCGTTGTTGGGTGCTCCTCAGCTCTGAGTCCGGACATCAATTTTTTGTGGAGGTTGCCAGTTACAGCTAGTTCTGACTCTTTTTGAATTGTTGTTCTTTGGTGCCTAGGTGTGTGGGTGTGACTGATACGTCTCCAACGTATCTATAATTTTTGATTGCTCCATGCTATATTATCTACTATTCTGGACTATATTGGGCTTTATTTTCCACTTCTATATTATTTTTGGGACTAACCTATTAACCGGAGGCCCAACCCAAAAATCATGTTTTTTGCCTAATTCAGTGTTTCGAAGAAACAATATATCAAATGGAGTTCAAACGGAATGAAACCTTCGGGAACTTGATTTTCTCATCAGATAAGACCCAGGAGACCTTGATCCTCCATCAAGAAAGCCATGAGGCAGTCACGAGGGTGGAGGGTGCCCCCTAGGGCGCGCCCCTGCCTCGTGGGCCCCTCGAAGCTCCACCGACGTACTCCTTCCTCCTATATATACCTACCTACCCCCAAATGATCAAATACGGAGCCAAAAACCTAATTCCACCGCCGCAACCTTCTGTACCCATGAGATCCCATCTTGAGGCCTGTTCCGGAGCTCCGCCGGAGGGGGCCATCATCATGGAGGGCTTATAGATCATCATAGCCTCTCCGATGAAGTGTGAGTAGTTTACCTTAGACCTTCGGGTCCATAGTTAGTAGCTAGATGGCTTATTCTCTCTTTTTGGATCTTAATACAATGTTCTCCCCCTCTCTTGTGGAGATCTATTCCATGTAATCTTCTTTTTGCGGTGTGTTTGTTGAGACCGGTGAATTCTGGGTTTATGATCAAGTCTATCTATGAATAATATTTGAATCTTCTCTGAATTCTTTTATGTATGATTGGTTATCTTTGCAAGTCTCTTCAGATTATCAGTTTGGTTTGGCCTACTAGATTGGTTTTTCTTGCAACGGGAGAAGTGCTTAGCTTTGGGTTCAATCTTGTGGTGTCCTTTCCCAGTGACAGAAGGGGCAGCAAGGCACGTATTGTATTGTTGCCATCGAGGATAACAAGATGGGGTTTTTATCATATTGCATGAAACTATCCCTCTACATCATGTCATCTTGCTTAAGGCATTACTCTATTTTTAACTTAATACTCTAGATGCATGCTGGATAGCGGTCGATGAGTGGAGTAATAGTAGTAGATGCAGGCAGGAGTCGGTCTACTTGTCTCGGACGTGATGCCTATATACATGATCATACCTAGATATTCTCATAACTATGCTCAATTCACTCAATTGCTCAACAGTACTTTGTTCACCCACCGTAGAATACTTATGCTCTTGAGAGAAGCCACTAGTGAAACATATGGCCCCCGGGTCTATTCTCATCATATCAATCTCCATCACTTTATTATTGCTTTGCTTTTTTACTTTGCCTTTTACTTTTTTCTTTGCATCTCTATACCAAAAATACCAAAAAAATTATCTATCGTCTCTATCAGATCTCACTCCCGTAAGTGACTGTGAAGGGATTGACAACCCCTAATCGTGTTGGTTGCTTTGAGCTATTGTTTTGTGTAGGTACGAGGGACTCGTGCGTAGCCTCCTACTGGATTGATACCTTGGTTCTCAAAAACTGAGGGAAATACTTACGCTACTTTGCTGCATCATCCTATCCTCTTCGGGGAAATCCAACAGAGTGCTCAAGAGGTAACACGAAGAATTTCTGGGGCCGTTGCCGGGGAGTCTGCGCAAAATTCAACATACCAAGTACCCATCACAATCCCTATCTCTCGCATTACATTAGTTGCCATTTGCCTCTCGTTTTCCTCTCCCCCACTTCACCCTTGCCGTTTTATTCGTGCTCTCTTTTCCGTTCGTCTTGATGTCTTTCTTGGCTCGTTTTATCGCTTGGTTGAAACAGTTGAGTATTTATTCCTAAACAAAGAAGCTAATATCTATGGATCCTCATCCGCTTGCCAATCTTTTTAAGAGATCCAATTATGATGAACCAATTCCTAGTGATTTTGATGCACTAGATTATCTTTATAAGCTTTTGCCTGAAATCCGTAAATCTGAAAATTTTGATGAAGTGCTTCACGATAGATCTTTGAATAAAAAGCATGATTGCAATGATTTTATTATAAACTCTATCGACGTAAATTATGCTAATAATATGCAAAACCCTAAGCTTTGGGATGCTAGTTTTGCTATGTCCAATAGTCATGATTGGGGTGA